>OX589593.1:9666699-10894929 GCA_951329385.1 Polia nebulosa | reverse complement strand
AGAAAACAAATACGTTTTTAGGTATACGTATTTTTCGTTTTGGTACAGTTTCTCAAAAAGCGCTGAAGCAATTTCGATAACATTTATATGAGACCACCTCGGGAGTAAGTATATTCTTTTTAACAAAAAAAGAATTTTAAAAATCGGTTCACAACTGACGGAGAAATCGGCGGAAATACATAATTATCCCAGACATAAACATACATGGTTCTCATATGATTTAACCAGTACACATTGTATGGATTTGAACACTTTAAAAGAGACTTTGACCTCTGAGTTTGTTTCGGTGTTTCTTCTCAGGGTAGTCAGCTAGGATACACCGGCCTCATCTAGCTTAAACTGACAAAAAAACATTGACGAAAAAAAAGTGTTCCTTGTAACCTATTTACTGAATAAACATCATTTATCATTTAGAACCTCCTCCTTTTTCGAAACTCGGGTAAAAATATGCCCACGCATTCCATTGCACCCTGTCTACAGCATATCATTACACTATGGTGTGGATCCCTGTTATCACAGACTGCTACTCTAAGCATTATTTCATAGCTCAATATCAGTTTCAACCAAAATGCATAAATTGAACGTAACGTGCCCGCAGTCGTGAGTTCAGTTAATTGTTAGTTACCTATGCATATTCTAGTTTCAATTTGTAACATGTGGCATTTCCCACAAACAGTTGGCTGGTATGTATTTAACGATATATTATCTTGAATTCTGCTGTTGACACGCTAACTGTGTATGGATGAGATGCCAATGTCTAGATTCCTTAATTATGTTGACTAGTGAAGCCTGTTATCTTATTCAAAAAAATTCCACCGCATTGCTGTCGGCTGGAAGTGTGCCCAAAGGACTGGCGGCATTGCCATGTCCTTTGGCAATGCTTAACCTTTCGATGAGGTAAAAGTCAGAAATTTCAACTAGGCGTTTGGATAAATCTTAATACACAGGAGACTACCCGTCTCCTGTGTTTATTTTTTTACAATATTTTGTATGTAACAACAAATGACAATAAATATCAGTTCACTTTAATATTTTTTTTGAAAATAGCTTCAAAATTGGATGATAAATGAAGCAGCAATTAATATTTCAAATATTGTTATAAGGTCTTCCGTACTTACTACTTCCTACTCTTGTAGGGGCTGTATGCCACAACTCGCTCTCTCTTTTGTACGCGCGGTGACGGTATACTTCGATGTGTGCATCCTTTTTCTGTTATACTTCTTTCTATTTTCGATTCTGGATAAAGTTTCTTATTGATACAAATAATAAAATGAATTGAGTCAATTACATTTCTTTCTTTGTTTGACTCGTTTAAACGAGCCGCTTAAGATGTTAATACTTAAAAAAATATAAACCTATTTATTCTATAGCTAAGAAAGTTGAGTATACTATTTTGATCTAATTTTTCTATTTATCATTTCGATGCGGCAATATTATAACACTTATTTGGTAAAGCTATACACATCTAACGTTAAGTTATCACATACTCCTGACATAGATTTATCGATTGGCAAATGCTTTCATACACGAACTGACACTTTAATCACATCTCGGGGCAAAGTGTAAAAGTGCTGATTTTGAAAGTGAACTCGTGATATTTAATTTAGGTAGCATATATATACATACAATGAACATGTATCTCTACTCTCCAATGAACAGGTTCATCACAGGATCATCTTTACGCCGATGATCTTCAATTGTACACAGCTGCGCGGGTGGAAGGTTTGTCAGACGCTGTGGAGGATGTAAACCGGGATTTGGATGCAATTCGTGATTGGTCTGGTAGATTTGGGGTGTCTGTAAACCCCTCAAAATGTCAGGCCATAGTTATTGGAAACTCGCGCATGATGGGTAGAGTGGTGGTTAGCTCTCTTCCGCCTATTATTTTCAATGGTGCCGTTATCCCCATCAGCCCTAGCGTAAAAGATCTCGGTTTGCATCTTGACTCGACGCTTGGCTGGCAAAGTCAGGTTTCAAGTGTCAGTCAAAGAGTCACCGGAACTTTGCGGTGTCTGTACCGTCTGAGGGATTTTTTGCCCGCGAAGACGAAGACTATGCTTGTGCAGACTTTAATCTTCCCTATAATCGACTATGGTGACGTGTGCTACTTTGACCTGAACGCAGTGTTGCTGGATAAGCTTGACAGGCTCCTCAACAACTGCATCCGGTTCGTATTTAATTTGAGGAAATATGACCATGTCTCGAACCACAGGTCTGAGCTCAAATGGATGCCCATTCGCCAGAGAAGAAGTTTGAGGGCTTTGACTACACTTTTCTCTCTGCTGAACTCTCCAACTCCTCCTTCTTATCTTAATAATAATAATAAATAATAATAATAATCGCTGCCTCAGTTTCTAAGACAGGTAGTCCCGCGGAACCCAAGAATTATAGACCGATTACATGTTTGTCAACGGTTTATAAACTTCTTACATCCATTCTGAGAGCGAAAATTAATCTGCACATTAACAGTAATTCAATTATGTCTGCCTCTCAGAATGGATGTAGGAACGGGTCCCGCGGTACTAAGGAGCTACTCCTCATAGACATGGCCATAAGCCAGCAGGTTCATCGATCCCACAAGGATTTGTCGACATGCTGGATAGATTACAAGAAGGCCTACGACTCTGTTCCACATACATGGCTCATGAGGGTGTTGGAGTTGTACAAAATAGATGCAACTCTCCGCACCGCAAGACAGTCCTTCGCTATCCAGGATGTCGACCAAATCAGGGGAACGATGAGCCTATATGGATAAAACGGGGAATATTTCAGGGCGACAGTTTGAGTCCACTTTGGTTCTGCTTAGCCCTGAATCCTCTAAGCACATTGCTGGAGGATTCAGGCCTGGGCTATCGGTTGAGAAGAGGTGGTCAGGCCATATCTCACCTTCTTTACATGGATGATCTGAAACTCTTTGCCGCCAACAATTTGCGACTGATGGAGTTACTGAAGGTAACTGAAACTTTCAGTAGCGCCATCAGGATGGAATTTGGTGTGGACAAATGTGCAGTCATGCATGCAAGTAAGAGGAGAGATTATGGAATCCGAAGGGATTCAACTCTCGGATTCCATAAACCTTAAATCCCTCTCCTCGACTGAAACGTGCAAATATTTGGGTATGTCGGAAGCGTTGGGCATTAACGTTACTGACATGAAGTAATCGCTGAAGGAGCGCTCCTTTGGCCGCCTGAAAAAGCTATTTAATAGCCTTTTGTCAGGCGGAAATAAGGTGAGCGCCTTCAACGGTTGGGTCATGCCGGTTTTGATGTACTCTTTCGGCATACTCAAATGGACTCAGACTGAGCTAGACGCCCTGGACAGGAGGGTCCGTACGCTGATGACCGCAAACCGGATGCATCACCCACGATCATCGGTGATGAGACTGTACATCCCGCGGAAATGAATGAAAAAAATAAAAATCGAGGTTTTTTAAATGCGAAAACTCTCCACAACCGCGAGGTGTGCAGCCTCAGAGAATATTTTCTTGAAACCGACGTGGGTATGCACCGCGATGTGGTCGCAGTGGACAAGGGACTCACCCCGTTGTCCATGGCTAAAGAGAACTGGCGCAAACCTGTAATACTCACTACTGATGACCGCAAGGAGGTATGGAAAAGCAAGGAGCTTCATGGGCGCTTTTATCGGGCCCTTCATGGGCCTGATGTAGATTTCTTGGCGTCCGTGGCCTGGCTACGTTTCAGTGACCTCTTCGGGGAAACTGAAGGCTTTGTCTGTGCGATTATGGACGAAGTTATCTTGACGAATAACTACCGGAGGCATATCATGAAGGACGGGACGGTTGACGTGTGTCGGGCATGCCACCGTCCGGGTGAGTCCATCAGACATATTATCTCTGGTTGTTCTCGTCTTGCTAACAGCGAGTATTTGCACAGGCATAACCAAGTGGCCAGGATTATTCATCAGCAGCTTGCTTTAAAATACAAACTTGTGGATTCTGAGGTGCCGTATTACAAGTATGTGCCCGACCCAGTTCTCGAAAATGACCATGTCACGTTGTACTGGGATCGGTCTATCATCACTGACAGGACTATTGTTGCCAATAAGCCGGCTATAGTGGTGATAGACCGATTGGCGCGCCGCACAATGATAATCGATGTCACCATCCCACATGATGTGAACCTCGTGAAAGCTGAGAAAGAGAAACAAATTAAATATCTTGACTTGGCACACGAGGTTGTCGATATGTGGAATGTGGACTCGGCTGTCATTGTGCCGATAGTCGTTACCGCCAATGGCCTGATGGCTAAATGCTTCGACGACCACCTGTCGAAGCTGTCGTTGCGCGGTTGGATCAAGGGCCTGATTCAGAAGGCAGTACTCCTTGATACGGCTCGCATTGTGAGGAGGTTCCTGTCTCTGGAGCCCTAACCAACGGTAGCTTGGACCCTGCTCCCGATACCGGTGGACTACTATTTTTATATTTTTAAATGTTTAAATGTTTTTTTATATGTTTTCTTTTAAAAATATTTAAAAATGTAAATAATATGTGTAAAAATAAATATACGAAATAATAATAATAATAAATGTTTTATTGCATCAACTTAAAACTTATTCTAGTTACAATAGGGAGAATCCTTTTAAGCAAATCGTATGCTTGTGTTAGGAAGCTCCGGCCTTCCCCAGGTTATATAATTATTATTAAGTTACGAGCCTGTTCAAGACATTTAAACTTATCAAAATAAAAGACTGAAATTAAATGGAAACAGTATTTGGTGAAAGGCAAAAAGTCAAAAAAACGCGCTGGGATGTGTGTGTTATGTGTGTATGAGATGTATGTGTGAGGAGTGTAAAGGTGAATATGTTTGTGGGTGTGAGTAAGTGTGGAAGTGATGGTTGTGTTTAAGCAATTACATGGTGGAGAATCAATTGTCCTAAGTATGAATTTTGAGTTAAAATGCAGTTTTTTTTTTTTGCTGGCTATCCCTACGACTAGTTTTGGGATCGGAAAATAATAAGGACATTATCTTCCATTAGCAGCAGAAATATCATAGCGTAATATATTGTGTATTATTAAATTCACATCGATTGCACCATATTTTCTACTTCGTCATACTCGTAGGTCTTCGACTTAAGCCATTTAGCCAAAGCGTTTTTGCATTCGTGGTAGGTTAGTGGGTATATGTCAAGTTCCTTATTAAGAAGATTGTATAAATGGGATGATTGCCTGGATATTGTCTTTCAGCGAATGTAGACTTTACTGAGACAGTGGGAGCAACCACATCTTTTCTTCTGCCTTTTGTCTTCTGTGGGTTGAATGATAGAGTTTTATGCTTAGTTAGAATTACATTAAGTACGTACAGCTTTCTAACAGTCAGAAGATCTATAATCCGGTAGAGGTTCTCAGTTGAAAATCTGAAGGGTTATCTTATAGTATAGTTATCTTATATCTCACTTTCAATTTCTATGTTCTTCACACGCCAGGAATCTGCGTTCTTCTAATAATCTTCTACTGCTTTGCCCTTCTGATTTTGTTCATTCTTCTTTTCATATTCAGTCCATCCTTCTGTGGAATGCGCTTCCTCTCGATATCAGGACGGCCAGTGAGTATGCATATAAGCGGAAGTTGCGGAATTATTTTCTACACAAACAGTAGAGTCGTCTCAAAAACATTTTTTATTACTTTATATATATATGTATATAAATATTTATTGGTAGTTATTATATTAAATTTGTTTATTTATTTCTTAATTTTTAGTTCTTTTTCGTCGGTTAAATTTTTTGTTAAAAAGTTTTTTCTGAGTGTGAGCAACATAAGACAGGTCGACGTAACAACGAAACAGCCTTCTGGCTGAAATAATGATCATAAAGCCACTTTACTTTTTCAAACCATAAACCTAACCACTACTGGCACACATAATCAACCACTCGAAAAAGTACCCCTACAATACAGTCATTTACTACAGCAGTGTCCGGTTTGGACAGTCCGGACAGTGTCACTGGCACGCTGCGGTTGCGGTGCAACTCCGGACCGCAACTTCTTGCGTTTGACGTCTGACATGGAACGATGCAACTTGCGACTGCGGATAGTTCCTAACGGGCCTTAATGCGAACTTACGGTGCTATGATATTCTAGGAACATTTGTTTTGGAGTTGGAACTTGGAAGAATTCATTAGATATAGATAGAATAGAACTGTTAGTGACGTGGGTCGTTTAGGACAATTTGGTATACCTAATCACAGGGAAATAAGTAATATTCAGTTTTACCACAGAGACAACTTCTTGCGTTTGACGGCTGTCGTGCGGCCTGAGACAAAATACTTTTCTGTGAGCGTTCAGAAAAGTATTTTGTCTCAGACCCATGGAACGATGCAACTCGCAACTGTGTATAGTTCGTAACGAGCCTTCATGCGAACTTACGGTACCAAGACATCCTAAGAACATTTGTTTTGGAATTGGAACTTGGAAGTATTCCGTAGAAGTAGATAGAATAACGGTGTTAGTGAAGGGGATCGTTTGGGACAGCTTGGTGTGCCTAATCACAGGCAAATAAAAATATTGAGTTATAATGCAAAGACACAACTTCTTGCGTTTGGCATCTGACATGGAACAATGCAACTTGTATCCGCATTATGTAGTTCGTAACGAGTCTAATGCAAACTTACGGTGCTAGTATATTCTAGGAACATTTGTTTTAGAGTCATTGGTGACGTTAAGAACTTAGTAGTGGTAATAGTTGTGAATGTTGATGTATTTTGTCGCGGGAGTCCACAGATATGAGTAGCACAAGATCGATTTATGTGGTCATGCTTGAGGGTGAATCTCCAGGCGTTAGGCTGATAATAATGAAAGACTGTTGAACTTCAATAACAGTGTTTTAAAGTTGAATTGCCCACGATTCGTCATAGCCAGCAACAGTCTGTCACTATTATCAGCCTAACGCCTGGAGATTCAACCTTGAAGGAGGGTTGTGTCCAGCAGTGGACACCTTTCAGCTAAAATGATGATTGATGTTAACTTATAAATACCTAGATTAATCATTTACTTCGATAAAAGTTCTAGTAGTAGAGCTGTCTGTGTTCTACCTTTTTCTAATTTAGGGCAACGTAAACCTACCGACTATAAATTAACTATTTAATACGATGAAACGTTAGTTATTTGAGAAGGCGGAGCACAGAATTTTTGATTGGTTCATCCCAGAAAATTAGGGCAACGCGTGGTTCTCATTCCGAACCACTTTCTAGACTTTACGTAACAAGCTAATGTAATGATAAAAGAAGGTCGGACCACTGATACTTTGACCGTAGACTCATCCTGGACAAAGCTTTATCTAGAATCTAGACCGATATAAAGTTAGGCTTAGTCTACGAATGTAACGGTCGAGAAAACCACAAGGCGTCTATCTAATGAGTGGTTTTAGCGCAAACTGGATTAGAGATTTGAATGATGTTATTTGAAACTTATCAATATATTGCTTTTGCTTTCTCAGTTCTACTTACTTCGATTATTTTAATTTGTTTCGAATAGATACGAGTACCTCTGCAAGTAATTAAGTTATTTATAACTATGCTTAACTTTCACTGGAAACACTTCAGACGTAGTGTTCCATAATTTAAATAAAATATAAAAACTGTATCAAAAAGTCACATTTGTACTTACTAGTTTTTCTGGAAATTTACGAGTCACAGCACGTTATCCATGCATTTAGAACTGGTAATACAATTTTACGTTTAAAAAAATCTAATAAATCATACCCACTAAAATGCCACTACATTTTCTTCCAAACAACTAGCTTCCTTTAATCCATCACGGCAAATTCCTTCTAAAAGTCCATTCTTTGTCGCCTAAACAAGCGTTCAAAGTCCACGCAACGCTATCAGAGACAGGAGCTCAAAATTGTTCAATGGCACGAGCAATAACCGTTTCAGGCTAAGATATGCAAATGAGGTTAAATTGCATGTGGCGGTCGCACGAATACGGCCCGTTTTACGAAGTGCTACACCGTTTCAGAGCCATTTAACCCGTTGTAATTTTCAGTTTTAAAATATTCGTCGAAATATGGTTTGGTGTTGAGGGAAGTTTTGAACTTTTTGTGAAAGAAAATTTGTGACTCAGTTTCTTTTACCTACATTACGGTGATTATGTAAATGAAAAGGCTCTATTTATGACTAAGTTATTCGGCTTTCATAGTAGGGTAATCATAAGACAGATTAAAATGAAAAGCAATGAACTTATTCGTTTGAATATAATACACCAATTAACGAAAGTGACTAAAATGATTAACTTTCATCATCGCTTACCATCAGGTGAGATAGTGGTCAAACGCGAGCCTATCAGATAAAAAAATAAAAATAAATACCACTTACAGATCTAAGTGGTATTTATTTTTTTTTTAAATCAATAATAAATTTAAGTCAGTTGGTAAAACTACTCACGTTGATCCATCTGTACAAAAGTTTAATCTTCAGCTACTTAGATACAAAATGACATATCCATAACTTCATCATCATCATCTGCCTAACCTTTTCCCAACTATTTTGGGGTCGGCTTCCAGTCTAACCGTATGCAGCTGAGTACCAGTATTTCACAAGGAGCGACTGCCTATCTGACCTCCACAACCCAGTAACTGGGAAATACGATACCCCTTGGTAAGACTGAATGTCAGACTTTCGGGCTTCTGACGACCCGTAACGACTGTCAAAGATCCACGATTGACAGCCGGGACCAACGGCTTAACGTGCTTTCCGAGGCACGGAGGAGTCTCGGTATGTTAAGATGGTCACCCATCCATGGACCAACCCCGGCAAGCGTATATCCATAACTTCATAATTATTTAAAACTCATAAATGACATTACAAATTTCTTTTTATGATGCAGTCCGATGCATACTTGCAAATTATAAAGTTAAAATGCAAAATAATTAAAAGGACGTGGAAATGTTTTTCATGTCACAAAGAAGCATATAAGATTTTCACAGAGATATTCATCTTTCTCATATTATTTTTCACAGAGATATTTATCTTTCTCATATGAATGTTTTTAGATTCAGTAGAAGAGTGTGTGAAGGAAAAATTATTAATCATGGTTGAATTCGTATATTCAGCATATTTATGTTTAGATGAAAAATAATGATTGAACCTTTTTTATTACTTTATATATATATATATTTATTGGTAGTTACTATATTAAATATATATGTATGTTTATTATTAATGTATATATTTTCGTTCTCGTTTTTTTTTTAATATTTCTACGTGGTGTTGCTTTGTTTGTTTTTTTTTTTATGCACCTGCCATATTATCTCTCCATCACCCTTGGTTGACTGGTAGAGAATGCCTAAGGCATTAAGTCCGCCTTTGTACTTTAGTTGCATGAAGTGTAAATAAATAAATAAATGATTTTTAATATGGTGTGACCCCGCTTTGACCTTGTCATAACCAGTTGTTCTAACAGAGAGCGATGGCATATTCGTTTCCTTTCAGAAAATGGACAGATTCAGGAATTTCAAACAAAAACATTGTAGATAAATCTACTACTGATATCTTGCAATAGAACATTTAATTTTCAGAATCTGCTTGTGAAACACACCAATGAAGTACATACGAGTATATCAACCCCATAATAATGAGATTAATGCAGCGTACGCTGGGTTAACTCCGCACACACACATCCGTATTCCAAAAACAGATTAATATTGGCTGTATCAAAGCAAATATCCCGTTTAATTGCATGATATACAAGGGACGTAGCTTCCACAGTGCGTCTCAAAGCTTAATACTAAAATAGAGCCGAAAGCCGACTGGGTCTAATTGAATAAAGGCAAGCCTCCACCAAGAATAGCTCAATCTGTTTCCATTAGAAGCTAGCAATAACGTGGCCGGTGAATCCATCAATATTGCCCGCTCGGAATCTACTGACTCCTCCAACTACGGTATCCTCTATTTCTGGATCACTTCGAAGTTTGTACAAAGACTGCGCTATTTTTCTCACAGTTTGTGTTAAAACTTTGTTTTTATGTGATAAAGAGTTCGTGGGGCGCCAAAAATAATATATCGGTTTTCGTTTGGGAAATGTGTTTCTGTTCGTTTTGGGGTGGAACAATAAAAGGCCTGAAAGTATTTTAGACTGAAATAAAATTGATTCGTCAAGGTTTAACGCTTTTTTTTTTGTCGTATTTTTATTTACATTCCTGTCGTTCTTTGCCCTTTGTAAGTTACAAGTATCATTGAGTGATTAGTTGAAATATATCCAAAGTTAAATGTTGAAGTAATTTCAAGATCTCTAAGTAGATGTATGATTAGGTGATAATTTACAAAGCTGGCTTAATTGTGGTTTAAACTCAGTGGGTACTCAGTGATTGGTGACAAACCCAATGACAGAATAGGTAATTCTGCGAATTAAGCAGGTGAGGAACTCAGCAATTTGCTTCCATAATTAGCTTTAGAATTGTGTGTAATTACATTTAGTAAACTAAGTGCTTTCTGAATCAATGTTCCACTTTCGTCTTGTCATATAGTTAGCTATGTTCAGGCTAAAGTAGTTTTCTGAAATGATGTCTACATAATAGACATTTTATTTCTTAAAAGTTTTCTTAGGGATTTTCTTTGGCCGTCTTTCTCCGGCCTGTTTTCTGTTACAAACAAGATTGTGAGAATTAAAAGGCACCTTTTATGGCAAAATCGATGTGTGTATATATGTACAAAGAGCTGGTTGACCGGTCTCCTCAGAAAAGTGTGAAGTTTACCTCTTATAGTACTCAAAAAACTTCATAACCCTTCTGCCCCCGCGCAAATTGAACCCCGACGACAACCCGGGTTGACAGCCGATTTTTTTTTTTTCTCTTTAATAATTTTTTTTTCCGACTCATCAGTGAGTCGCAGGGCTTAACAAGTTAAATTATTGGTTGCTTTGAGTATGGATTAATTACTAATTAAGCAACCATATTAGTCCGCGTTACATCCCACCGGCTCTTTAACCATCATGTCACAGTCTAATTAGACCAGTTAATTAAGTGCAATCCAATATATGGGAATCTGATTTGTGTTTGACACTGGAACACGGTTATAATTAAGTACCTAATTATGATTTGCTGTGATTTAATGATCTGGGGAAAACAGTTGATTGACAGTTTTCGATTTTTTTCAAAGATGCAAAAACGCCTTTTGTTATAATACGCCAGTTCATTTTAAGCAAAACGGTCAGACACTCACATTTTAACTAAACTTGTAACTAAGTATGTTAAAAAATATTAGAAGATAACCGGTTTTGATCGAGCTAAAATTTTGTATACATGTTTGGTTTGAATGACAAGAAAAATAAAGATTTTTTATTACCTTCAGTTGTACAAAACACTTATCTAAACAATAAACACTTATCTAAACAATAAACACTTATCTAAACAATAAACACTTATCTAAACACTATGCAGCGTTACAAGTAAGAGAAGAAACAGTGTTTTCATGAACTCTGGCACCCAATGTAAGATTTAACTTGTGTTTAGGGTGCCAGCGTCCTCGCCTATAATTTGAACAAAATATGTCAGTAGTTGCAAGACGAGCACAGTATATTACTATTAAGACAAATAATTAAGTACTAGTGACAGTGCATGGTTAGCTAAGTGACGTTATTCTAAATCCAATACGGTAGACTTCCAAAGATGTTAAATTATTTATTCTGTTACCGATAAAAAATTAACAGCTAAGCCAAAAATAAGACCAGCACTCAACTTAAAAATAAATTACGTAAAAAAACAAGTCAAGAACGCAGAAAACTAGTAAAAGTATGCGTAAAATTATTAAGTATTACTGAAGCTGAATACCAAAGCACAGTCAAACACAATTTGATTGAAACATATAAAAAAGAATAGCCATTGCAATCAAATTCGTCTAGACATCATTCTACAAATACCTATAACTACAGATTCTCATTGATTAGTTTTTGTTTGTCTAGATTTACAGGTTTATTTGCGAAGCCAAGCAATAGCTTAATCAGAGACCTAAAGTTTACTCGTCTAAATAATACACCGTCAAACATTACGCGCCCCAGTTAATTCTGTCGCCAACGTAACTCTATATTATAAGGAGGTGCAAATATAAGTTGATCTCCCCCGCCCCCTGGAGGGTCGTTCAAGATAGGAGAGTGCGGAAGCAATCAGATGAAGTGGTGGAGATCAGGTTCAATGGTTCGAATTCACAGCGGTGTTTAGGTTACTAATACGCTTGGCAAACATGCTTCGTGATCCGCTTACACATAGTGAGAGCGTGGTCGTAGAGATGTGTCATTATTGAATACAGCATTTCTTTGGCTATAGTCATGTTTGTTTATATACATCAGTGGTTTCATGAAATTTCCTTGTGTCTTAGTTGTAATTAAAAGCTCTAAAGGGATTTCAAAGATTCCAATAGAAGGCTCTAACGGTGCTCTAACTCAGTGTTTAACAATCTTTTAGAGAACGCGACCCTTTTTTTGGAAAAAAACAATGTTGCGACCCCCGTGGACCGAAACAGTACGGTGAGCGGGTAATGTGTTGTTGTGTCCAATTTTGAATCTATACTTCTAAGTCGAATACGTTACGGATCCCACACATTTTGCGTGTCAAAAATAACACCAAGATTAGAAATAATATTGCAGAATAAACAGACATCGTCTTTTTTCTGAAATTTTTATAATTATATCGTAGTGCAGGATCAACTCTCGCATTTCACAACCCCCCAAGCAATACTTCGGGACACCCCTGGGGGTCGCGATCCACAGGTTTAAAAACACTGCTCTAACTATCCTATACAGTTTTTGTTTGGCATGTTTTTGAAATAGTATTTAAATAGTATTTTTTCAATCTAATATAAACACGTTTATCTATCATTTTAACATTATTGATACTTGCTTATTATATCAGTTCCCATAGCAACAGAAAAAAAGTAATGATTTCGTCATTAGATGTTATAATTTGTTGTAACGCCCATATTTTTGTAAGAAAAACGTACGACGAGAGAACAATTTAATGGCTATATATATACGAAAATATAAAATCAGATTAAACAAAAGATATCATTATGTAGCAAACATTCAAGTAACGTATGAAGTTAAGGAAACCGTTGTCTCCGACGTTAAATCCATTGTCTTACGTCCAACAGTATATTGCAGTAATAAATCTTTACGGAGAGATAGAATACAGGAAAATAATATAAAATAAAATGTACTTGTTTTGACATCTTGCAAAAGCTGCCTCTTTGGAGTCACAGCTGTCTCGTGATATTAAAATGTATGCTAACTTGACTGTCTAATGACCACAAGATTTAAATCTAAAGGCGGGATACTTTTGTTCCAACGTCAGACTTAAATAAGAAAAGTTTCTTTTATTTTCTTTTGTTTCGTGTAAAGAATGGAAACGAACTTTGTGTGAAACAAAAGCCGATAGTTTTTTAATCATATGAAACCAGTGATGGGCCGTTTCTTAGTTTCCCTCTTTATTTTCTGTTACGTTTATATTCAGCCTGCTGATATTAGTCTTTCCAATGGGTATCGGTTACCCAGTTGCTGGGCTGTGAAGACATTCGCTCCATGTATAATAGGGTTTAGGCGCATATTGTCAAAACCGCAACATGACCAACGCCTTTTTTTTTTCGGGTGGGAGTCATCTAATGACATCTCCCGCTCTGGGTGGAGCGGGGGCGTGTCAGACTCTTACTGACTAAACCCACCCCTGTTCCTTCCCTGCCTGAGTGCCTAGGGGAGCGGCAACTCTGTTACAAATTTATCCGCCACCCCTAGGCATATCCCCACCGAGTGTTTCCACGTTGCCGTCGTGGTGGGGCTTGTGGGTCTCCATGATCCTGGGGACTTCCGGCATGAGTGACTAACTTGTGCCGGAAGGCTCCAGGGGAGAGGCCCGACTAAGAGGAACACACCGGGGGTCGCGTCCATTGTCAGTCGATCATCGTCGACTGCCAGTGGATGCGACCTCCACCCAATCCTAAGCTTGGAGGCGTGGCTATGGGATGCGTACCGGAGGGATGTCCGGATGCTAGCGCCTCACAAGAGGGCCGCGCCGTTGGGAGACTTGAGCAAGCTGTTCGAGCCTCCTAACGGCGTGGAAACTGGGGGAATCTTCGTCGCTGCTCTCTGGTACGCATCTGTTCATCAGATGTGACCGTGAGAGTGGCGTCGAAACTAGGGAGGGAAAGATAGGGAGGTAGAGTTAGGGGAGATAGGGACCTCACCCTTAAAAGGAAAACCATGACAGACAAGATTAAAGTAAAAAACTCCCAGTCACGCCCCCGTTCGTATCCTGGGGGGGGCGGCCTTAATCTTCCGAATGCACACGACGACCTGGATCCGCTTGTCGGGGACAATCCCGACAACAAGAGCCGAGGAGGCTCCAGATCATCTCCTCCATTCGAGGAGATGATCAACTTCTGCTACAAGACGCCCGACAAGCCGCGGTCGGGCGATGATAGCCAAATTGAAGTCGGCAAGGAGGTGGAGCGTGGTGCTGCGTCGGAGTCCGGCGCACCACTGGCAGCAGCTCTGGGCTCTGGGAGTCCGGAGAATGAGGAGGAAGTGGGTGCTTCCGGGGGAGTCGTGGGTGAATGCTCGCGGTTCTTCCGGAACCAAAAGCGCTCCAAGTCGGGGGATGGCGGGGAGTCGTCCTCTGATGTAGAGGTGATGGCCCCGCCTCCCAAGATCCCCACCGGTCGGAGGGGAGGAGGAGCGATCCGGAGGCCCAACAAGGCCACCAAGGCGGGCAGGAGAGCCGCAAGGCTCACCCTGGAGGCGCGCCACCCCGCTGCGTTGGGGTCTTGTGCCTCGGCCTCTGTCCTCGGGTGGAGAGCCGGACGCCGTTAGCTCCAACTCGGAGCGAGCGGCCAGGCTTGCGGGGGTCGTGGAGGCCGCCATCAAGGGTGTGGTGCAGAAGAGGCTGCCCACATACAGAAGCAGGGCCACTTCCGAAGCCACGGCCTCCATAGTGGCGGCGGCAGAGGCGAGTTTCGGCGGGCCTCCGTCTGCATTGGACGAGACGTCCAAACTGCGGGCGGAGGTCGCCCGCCTGACCGCCACTACGGAGCTTCTGGTTAAGGAGAACCAGAAGCTCCGGGCAGACCTGGCCGAACTCCGAGGAGGTCACCGGAGGGACGCGCAGGAGGAGCTCCAGCACGGGCCGAGTCAGCCCCTGCCCGCCGCGGAGAACCAAGTTCTCGACCTGGTGCGGCAGGAGCTGGCTGCCTTCAACAGGCGGTTCTCCGTGCTGGAGGGCATTGTGTTGCGCCCTCCGCTAGCGGCGAGCCAGCCGGCCTTGGGCCAGCGGCAAACGCGCTCGTTTGCCGCCGCCGCGGCTGCTGCGCCCAAGGGTTCGGCGGGACGGGCCGACCGCGGGGCAGTGCTGAAGCCCGTGGGGCCGGCCCCGTCTAAGGCGACGAAGGCGCCAAAGGCACCGCCAAAGCCACCTGGGAGGGTCCCAGCCAAGGCGACAAGGCGGCCGCCCCAGACTGCCCCGCCTTCTGAACCTCCTGCGACCGGGGCTGCCGAATGGCAAGTGGTCGGGGAGAAGAAGAAGGCGGGCAAGGCGGCAAGGGCGGCCAAGCGAAGGGAGAGGCGCAAGCGGCAGAAGGAGCGAGCCGCCGCGGCTAGGCTCCGCGCCCCGAAGTCCGCAGCTGTAGTGATCACACTACAGCCGGAGGCGGTTAAGAGGGGCGTGACCTACCGCAGCGTGCTCGCAAAGACGAAGGCGGCGGTGAGCCTCGAAGAGGTGGGGTGCGCCGACGGCGTCCGGGTGAAGGTCACCAAGACCGGAGCCCGGATGCTGGAGGTCCCCGGTGCCTCCAGCGGCCCAGCCGCTGACGCCCTGGCCGAAAGGATCAGGGCGTTGCTGGTGGACGAGGCCCGGGTGTCCAGGCCCACGAAATGCGCTGACATCCGCATTATGGGCCTGGACGACTCCGTGACGGAGGGTGAGGTGGTGGCCGCTGTTGCCAGGACTGGAGGGTGCCCTGCTGAGCAGGTGAGGGCGGGCACCATCCATTCTGACATTGCGGGGCTGCAAACCATCACGGTGAGCTGTCCCGTGTCAGCGGCCCGAGCCATCACCGCGGGGGGCCGGAGGCTTTTGGTGGGCTGGGTTTCAGCGCAGGTTAAGCTGCTGGAACCCAGGCCTCTGAGGTGTTTCCGCTGCCATGTGGGCGACCATGTGGCGGCTAAGTGCACCTCGGAGGTGGACCGCAGTGACCACTGCTTCCGATGTGGTCAGCCCGGTCACAAGGCCGGCTCGTGTAACGCCGCGCCGCACTGCATGGTATGTGCGGCAGCAGGCAAGCCGGCCGATCACCGGGCTGGGAGCAACCACTGCGCTCCACCCGCCAAGGCCAAGGCCAAGACCAAAGGTAGGGCCAAGCCCTCCGCCACCGTCGCCACCACCGTCACCGCCGCAGCAGCCGTCGCCACCGCTTCCGCCGCTGCCGCCCCCATAGCCGTCGTCGTCGCCGCCGCAACCGCCGCGGCGGCGGGACCCTCACAGGGGGCTCAGGAGGAGGCTGTAATGGAATGCCAATAACGGCCCCATTACGCCTCCTCCAGACGAATCTCAACCACTGTGCCACTGCTCAGGACCTGTTGTTCCAGAGCATGGCGCAGTGGTCGATTAACGTCGCTGTGGTCACTGAGCCGTACTATGTCCCGCCCAGGGATGACTGGGTGGAGGACCTGGACGGCTCGGTGGCCATCATTTCGTCGGCCGCCGCCGGTACCCCGACCCTTGAGGATGTCAAGAGAGGTCGGGGTTGCGTAGCAGCACGGTTCGGGGATATAGTAGTAGTAGGGGTGTACTTCTCCCCGAACCGATCTCTCGCCGAGTTCCAAAACTCTCTCGTGGAGTTGAGAGACGTCGTCGTCGTCGGGTACCGTTCTCTCCCCGTGCTCGTCCTTGGGGACTTCAATGCCAAGAGCTTGGCTTGGGGTTCCCGGTAAACGGACGCGCGGGGCAGGATGGTGGAGGACTGGGCTCTGGAGACAGACCTGGTCGTCCTGAACCGGGGTTCTGTCCCCACGTGCGTGCGGTGGCAGGGCGAATCGGTGGTGGATATCTCATTCGCCAGCCCCGCCCTGTCACCGTGCGTAGTTGACTGGCACGTCATGGAGGAGGTGGAGACGCATTCCGATCATCGGTATATCCGGTTTGACGTCTCCGCCCAGACCTCCAGCGCGCCGGTCCGACAGACCCCGAGTGGTCCGCGTTGGTCGCTGAAGCAGCTGGACCGGGAGCTACTCCTGGAAGCCTCGATCGTGCAGGCCTGGGTGACATCACCGGACAGGCCTGCCGACATAAACGACGAGGCAGAGTGGTTCCAGGAGGCCATGTCCGAGATCTGTGACGTGGCAATGCCCCGGGTCCGGCCTTGTGCTCGGCGCCAAGTGTACTGGTGGTCGGCGGCGCTTACGGCTTTACGCCAAGCGTGTATTGCCGCGCGACGCCGGTACACCAGGTATCGCAGGCGGCTCTGTAACCGCACGCCGGAAACGGAAGCCGTCGAGGCGGAGCTATACGAGGGGTACAGAGCTGCGAGGACCGCCCTCCGAGCGGAGATCTTGCGGGCCAAGAAATCGGCCCGCGAGGAGTCGCTGGAGGCTCTGAACAGAGACCCGTGGGGGCGCCCGTACAAAGCGGTGCGTGAGAAACTCCGCCCATGGGCCCCCCCGCTGACGCAGAGTCTCCGGCCGCAGCTCGTGGAGGGCGTGGTGAGCGCTCTGTTCCCCTCGCGAGGGGAACATACCCCTTCGCCTATGGCTCCGCCTCCTGCGGTACCTGACGCGGACCAACCCGACGACGACGACGTTCCCGAAGTGACCGAGGTAGAGCTGAGAGCGGTGGTGCGTAGGCTGAACGCCAAAAGCACCGCACCAGGACCCGATGGCTTTCATGGGAAAGCCTGGGTCCTGGCCTTGCAAGAGGCTCTCGGGCCTCGACTCAGAGGGCTTTTAAGCGCATGCTTGGCGAGGGGCCAGTTTCCACGTCGGTGGAAGACGGGGAAGCTGGTCCTGATCAAGAAGGTGGGGCGCCCTGCGGACTCTCCGTCCGCTTACCGGCCCATTGTGCTGCTCGACGAGGTGGGCAAGCTCTTTGAAAGAGTAATTGCAGACCGCCTCGTCGGGCAGATGGTGCGGGTGGGGCCGGATCTGGCGGAGAGCCAGTACGGCTTCCGCAGGGGGCGCTCCACGGTGGACGCCATCATGCGCGTACGAGCCCTCACGACGGGGGAGGCAGTTGCCCGGGGCAGGGTCGTCTTGGCGGTGTCTTTGGACATCTCCAATGCCTTCAACACCCTGCCCTGGAGTTGCATAGTGGAGGCACTCCGGTATCACCGGGTGCCGCCCTACCTCCGTCGCGTAGTCGAGGCGTATTTGACGGACAGAGCCGTCATCTACCCCGGTCATCAGGGAGAATGGAACCGGCGAGAGATGTCGTGCGGTGTTCCACAGGGATCGGTCCTGGGGCCGCCTTTGTGGAACATCGGATACGACTGGGTGCTGCACTGCGACCTCCCCATTGGCGTCAGCGTAGTGTGCTACGCTGACGACACGCTAGTCTTAGCGCAGGGGTGGTCGCACGAGGCGGCGGCCGACCGTATGACACGCGGGGTTGCGACAGTCATAGGGAGGATCCGGCAACTGGGACTCGAGGTGGCATTGCACAAGTCCGAGGCCATGTGCTTTCATGGCTATCGGAACGAGCCACCGGCGGGTTCCCAGATCACGGTAGGAGGGGTTCGCATCGGCGTCGAGGGTACGATGAAGTACCTGGGACTCGTCCTCGACAGCCGGTGGAACTTCGTCGAGCATTTTCGACGTTTGGCTCCCAGATTGGACAGGGCCGGGGCCGCCTTGAAGCGGCTCCTGCCCAATCTGAAGGGGCCAAACGCCTCCTGCCGGAGGCTCTACGCGGGGATCGTGCGGTCCATGGCCCTCTACGGGGCACCGGTGTGGGCGCGTTCGTTGACGCAGCGGTCAACGCGCCAGATGAACGCGGCCCAGAGGGTCATGGCGATCCGCATCATCCGCGGATACTGCACGCTCTCCCGTGAGGCGGCGAGCCTCCTTGCCGGACTGTCACCGTGGTATCTGGAGGCAAAAATCCTCGCGCACCTGTACGAGTGGCGCGAGGAGGCTAAACGCCGGGGCGAAACTCCGCTGCCGCGACATCTCGCGGCTCGGCGGACAGAGCTCCGGCAGGATCTCATGGTGACATGGAGAGAGCGACTGTCGCAACCCAGCGCTGGGCACGCCACCATCGAGGCGGTAGTGCCCCTCTTTGAGGAGTGGCTGGAGAGGCGCCATGGCACCCTCACCTTCCGCCTGACGCAGGTGCTCACCGGACATGGCTGTTTCGGGAGGTACCTGTGTCGGATCAAGGCGAAGGTGACCCCTGCGTGTTTCCACTGCGAGGATCGCCCCGTGAACACGGTGGAGCATACGGTGGAGGTTTGCCCCGCCAGGGCAGAACACCGCCGTGTCCTCGTGGATGCGATAGGCGGCAGCGACCTCTCGCGCCGTGCCCTGGTTCAGGCCATGGTACGGAGTGAGAGGGAATGGGGGGCCGTCTCCTCCTTCTGCGAAGCAGTAATGCTCGCGAAGAGGGAGACGGCACACGTTAGGGAGACTCAACAGAGACCGAGTCGCCCTAGCGCCCCCAGCAGCAGCCGTCGCAGGAGACGCCAGGGGCTGCGAGACGATCTCCGGCCACCGTAGACCCGGGCCTGCGGACGGCGAGTAGCGGGTTACTCGCCGTCCGATCAGCACCAGGCCCGAGAGTCGACAGCGCGTAGTGTTCCACGCGCGCCTCAAAGAGTTGTCAGCAAAGGACGGGGCCTGCCACGGCCAGTGCCTGCCCGGGGGTGGAGGATAAATTCGAAAGAGTTACCTCGCCCCCGGGCGCGTAGGGCAGGGAGGAACAGGGGTGGGTTTTAGTCAGTAAGAGTCTGACACGCCCTTCCGCTCCACCCCAGAGCGGAAAGAGTCCTAAGATGATTTCCCACCCCCAAAAAAAAAAAAAAAAAAAAACCCCTAGGCATATATATGACCAAAGCCTACAACGTCATACTCGTAGGAGAAAAGTGTCCGAAGCGTATAGAGACAAAAGCGCAAAACGTCAAAAATCCCGAAAGTTCCGAAATTGGAAAAAATATAGATTTTTTTGGAACTTTTGTTTTTTATTTGCAATTTGGATATTTTGCTTCTTTAACGTTGTGCGCTTTTTATTATATGCTATTTTTATTATTTTGTTGTCACAGGCGGCCAATAGGTGGGAGTTTTAAAAGCTCCTGTTAAAACTAGGTAAGGTTACTACAAAGTTACAGCGAGGTTACAATATTCATTACATTAACCTTTTTTACGGAGCTCTTAATAATACTTTATTGTATAAAAAGATGCTTTAAGTATGTCTGCTACGTTTTCAGGTTTATAAGAATATCTTTTGGTATAGAGAAACCTGTGAGTGTTTACAATAATTTATGAGTAGGTTATTTTTTTCAAAGTGCTTTTATATTCTTATAGATGTTCTTTAAATAATGAATATAAGTGGTTGACCTTTGCTAAATAAAAATTTCGGGACGTCACTTTAAGAGCGTGTTTTTTGATACGTTGTTAATAAGTCAACCACTAGTAACTAATTGTTTTTCGGCTGTCAATTTCATAAGGTCAAATAAATAACTTTAGGTCAAGAAGGAAGAAGAAAGTATGACATTTTAACTATTAATTATTATCTTTGAGCAATTGAACATGTCAAAAATATCTACTGAATTTTCTTCCAGGGAATGTTAATGAAACCCAAAATAAGGTACAAAAATTTTATAATTATTAGACTAAATTCTTCGCAGTCAGAAACGTAACTTCCATCTTATGTGAAGTGCTAAGAAGTAATAAGATATTAACTCAGACGGCAAAGCTTAACAGCGAGCGGGAAGATTTCCTTGAAATCTGTACCTACTTGAAATCGTCTAAAGAAACTTAAGAGGGTCTAGAGAAACGAGCTTCTATCTTAATAATTATCTTATTAAACTAGTGGTTTTCAAAATATGGGTATTATAAGATCCTGAGAGCTATAAAAATCATTAATGAAAAATGGATTGATTCGTTACTGTAAGTATATTCTGCTACAAAGTGGCATATCAGTGGAGGATAGAGGAAGAAGAGGCATTTATCTCGTAGTGGGAATAAACTTTACCACACTTGCATACAAGGTCAAATTGAATTTATCAGTGAAACTTCACTGACGTGACAACGGCCGCAGGCAGTGTTAGAAATTAATTTTTGGAGTGAAAACTTCTTCTTCGTGTCACTGGGCCAAAACCATTTGAAAAAACTGTCGTGCAGTTCTTTCAAATGGTTTTGGCCCAAAATGTTGCCACTTCCACGCCGTCGTCGGTGGCAGCGCAGAGGTCACTTATACTACATGTTTTGGGGCACAAAAGGCAGGACAGCAAGTGCCGCATAGTTTGAAGCTCGGCTCCACATCCACACCCTGCTGCCATTATCAATATTGAAGTGAGAACTTTTTTGGCAGCATTGAGTGATTTTTGGTAAGGGCAAAACGCGTCACCGGCCATGCTAGTGACGTTTTCTATACCAACATTTCAAGTTTTCTTTTTTGGCAGCATTGAGTGATTTTTGGTAAGGGCAAAACGCGTCACCGGCCATGCTAGTGACGTTTTCTATACCAACATTTCAAGTTTTCACTACTGTTGGCAGTCCCCATGACTGTCTATTTTTCTTTTCTATTGTATAAACTTAAAAAATCTAATAGGTATCGATATCTCTCCAGTCCTATGCCTGTAGCTCTTACCGGAACGCCTATACCGATCTGCTCCGACTTTCGGTACCTCGCGTCTCTTGTTTAGGGGGATGGTGATATAGATCGAGACGTAACGCACAGGATCAACTCAGGATTAATGAAATGGCGACAGTTCACTAGAACAACTTGCGACCGACGGATGCCTCTCAAGTTACAGGAGAAAATCTATAAGTCCGTGATTAAACCTGTGGTACTGTATGGATCGGATTGTTAGGCTGTAAAAAAGACGGATGAAAAAAGATTGTATGTGGCGGAGATGGGAATGTTGAGATGGAAGTGTGGGGTAATGAGAATGCATAAAGTGAGAAATGAGTACATTAGATGTAGTTTTAAAGTGGCGGCAGTGACAGAAAAGTTGAAAGGGAACCGCTTATCTTGGTATAGTCATGTGAAGAGGAGGGATGAAACATATGTAACTAAAAGACTTATGAATATAAATGTGGATGGATGGAGAGGGAGAGGGAGGCCAAAGAAAAGAGGGATGGATTGTGGTGAGGAGTGATATGAAAGAAAAGGAAGTTAGTGGTAGCGTGACGGCTGACAGGACAGAATGGAAGAAAAAAACGTGTTACGCCGACCCCAAGTAACATGGGATAAGGGCAGGAAGATGATGGTTGGAATAAAAATATTGATATCTAATTGCTTTATATAATTGTTATTAAAATGGGAGCCCTTAAAAATATATAAATAGTGTAATGTGCACCAATGTTTAGAGATAAGTTTATTCCAAACGACATGGATTTCGTAAAATAGGCACTAACACTTTTATTAATTTTTATTCGCAAACGAGCAGCATTAGATATAACTGTAAGATTGGAGGAACCTAACAAATGATTCGCCACGCTAACAATAGAACCTCGCTCTGCAATACTTGTAAAAGAATTTCTGAATATGTCTCGAGATACTTTTAAGATAATTTTCTGCAGCAGGTATGCGAACCAGGTCTTTTATTCGCAGTATTAAAGTAGAAACTTAAGTATTTCACGTTAAGCAATTTTCACTATATTGCATAGCATTTCTATGCAGCTTTTTCCTTTTTTGTTGAAGCAAATTAAACTGTATTATTGTTAAGAATTCAGTGAATGCTATTTCGTCAAAAGTAACCAGAAATACTTCAACTTGGTTCAAAGCGACTCAGCTAATCACAGTTTGCACATAGTGCCACGACCCCAAGTCTCATAATTCACACTATCAAGCAGTTTATTCGGATACATACGACCCGTATCCTATCTATTTTGGGATAAATATACATGCATGCACAAGTTTCAGGCTACAAACAAGTCACCTTCCAACTAAAAAATACGAGTACTTCGTTGGTCTACGTTTTTGCTCTCTTTTCAACGAACACTGCTCGTTGATTTGTAAAGAGGGAACGGCGAGCGAAACAATGGGATAGAAAAAACGAAGTATTGGGGATTAGACCAGTCAGCATATTTTATAGATGTCAAGGACTTTATGGCCTAGTGCAGAATTTTCCAATCCGAATGGTGGCAGTCTGGAAACTTTCGAATATATCGGCAACTCTGTTGCACGGAGCAGCATACAAATCACAACTATTGTAGGTACTCGCTCATGTTTGTTTGCCGCCAAAATGCAACCTCGCCATTTTAAAAGCAACGCTGTCGGATTACTATGAGCTGAAAATAGGATAAGTTTTAACGAATTGTTTTAAAATTGTTTGGTTAGAACAATAGTGGTGTAAATTGTTTTCGTTTGATGCCTCTGTTGTGGTTTCTGTGTGTGGTTTTGAACCTTTTACAATAACGTTATTAAATAAAATGTGAAATTGACGCCACTCGCCACACTCTGCAGTATTTTTTGAGGTAGATGTGATCCATTCACTCACTCTTGGAGAGTGTTGAAACACTTTTTTTGAGCGTGGAAATCGTCAAGTAGCTTCTCCTGCTTTAGGTGGAGCAGGAGGGCGTGGCGTCACGGATGGGTGTTAGTCTTACTGACTAATAAATAAAATCCGTGTTCCTTTAGTTGCATGTGCGTTTCACGACCATGGTGGCTCTTTTAAACTCTCCCGCGACAAGGGCAGAAAAACTGGCTTTTATTTTGCAAAAAAGTTGCCACACACCAGTAAAAGTGACAGTTGCTAATATGATATTGTTATTGTATAATTTCACACAATACACAATCTGAAACATAATCAACATCAAATCAAAACATAAAATTTAAAAAGTAGAATATATAAAGAGTAAACATTACTCATGGATTTGCATTTCCAACAAAATTTCTCCGTAAAGCAAGCTCGCAAGATGTAAAAGACAAATAAGGCTAAACAAACCATATCCTTGGCAGTGTGTGCCTTCTTTTAAAGCAAATTAAATATGAATGAATGAAAATGCTACGTTTATGACTCGTAAGAAGCGGTGCAGGCTTAAAAGACACGCTTTGATGAGTTACATATACATGAGAGAGAAAAGTTGCGATTTTGTTTATTCAAAATGTTTATTTCAATGTACGCGCTGTAAGTAAATATGTTTCAGTTGTGATGTGATTTAGGAGACACAGCTTTTCGATTAAAGAAGTTATACTTCCCGAGAGATCGGTCTTACCGAGTGGTAATTGTGATTATGACTGCTCGTTCGGTCAACTGGATATCAATGCCACTCTCGACAACATTGTTTTTGATGCACATAAATGATCTCCTCAAGGTGCACATATACGACTTCTTATGATTTTAAATTGAACATCACGTCTAAACGACTGAGAGGCGCCACGGCGCCCTCACCTTTCGCCTAACGCAGGTCCTCACCGGACATGGCTGTTTCGGGAGGTTCCTGTTTCGGATCAAGGCGGAGGTGACCCCCGGGTGTTTCCACTGCGAGGATGGCCCAGAGGACACGGTGGAGCATACGGTGGAGGTTTGCCCCACTTAGCCAGAGCACCGCCGTGTCCTCATGGATGCGATAGGCGGCAGCGACCTCTCGCGCCGTGCCCTGGTTCAGGCCATGGTACGGAGCGAGAGGGAATGGGGAGCCGTCTCCTCCTTATGCGGGAGACTCAACAACGGCAGAGTCGCCCTAACGCCCTCAGCAGCAGCCGCCGTAGGAGACGCCAGGGGCTTCGGGCGCCGCGAGACGATCTCCGGCCACCGTAGACCCGGGTCTGCGGACGGCGAGTAGTGGGTAACTCACCGCCCGATCAGCACCAGGCCAGAGAGTCGACGGCGCGTAGTCGTTCACGCGCGCCTCAAGTTGTCAGCAAACACGACGGGGCCCGTCGTGGCCGATGCCTGCCCGGGGGTGGAGGATACTCGTAAATTCGAAAGAGTTACCTCGCCCCTGGGCATTCAGGGCAGGAAGGAACAGGGGTGGGTTTTAGTCAGTAAGAGTCTGACACGCCCTTCCGCTCCACCCTAGAGCGGAAGAAGTCATAGAATGACATCCCAGCCCCCCAAAAAAAAAAAAAAAAACGTCTAAACGACTACCTAGTCTAATTTCTTTGAAAAAAATATATGTTACTTTAGACATTTTTTTTTTGTAAATGTTGTGAATATTAGAAATTATATTTTCATAACATAGTGTAATTAATTTGTAAAGTTGTGTATAATGCGGATAAAAAATTAAGAATCACGCAAAAACTATTAAGCGTATTTTTTATAAAACCTACACCATTTTAAAGATAATTTAATTATTTATCTTTTAGTATACGTGTTTTGTACAATATCTGTTGTTTTATGTATAATAAATTAATAATGCGTCTAATAAAAAAATAAAAAATTGGGACAGCGCTCCTTGATGGGCGAGTCCTAATACTGGGTGGACGTACGACGCGTTGCGTGAGCTCAGCACACACTACTCAAGGCCATTGGCATATAACTGCGCCTTTTTTTTATTCTTATTTAAGTTAGGGACTTTTATAAACGCAATGCGTATGACAGTCCCATCATATCCTAAATAAATACTCTAAACCATTCTATAGCATTTGGGCAATGAACCTAAAAAGACTCCTCGCATCATCACCATTTGGTTGAGGCAGAATTCTATGGAGTGTGCCTACATCAAGTCGGTTCAACCTTAAAAACCCACAGAGATCATTTCTTTCAGACTCATATCGTACACAATCCATCAATAGATGATGTAGGTCCTCGATAACTCCACAATCCACACAATTAGGTGAGGTAGTTTTCCTCATCATGAACGCAAACTTATTACATGGAATGTGTCCAGATCTGAGTCTATGAGCTGTAACAACTAATTTCCTACTTAGACTACTATTAATAAACCAGGGCACACGAAAAGGCTGACTCTACATGGTTTTATACCAGATCCCTTTTTCTAATGAACGTTTATCAAAATACTCCTTCCAATCATCATAACACTTTTTTTTTAATTTAGGTAGAACTTCTGTATAATCTAAGGTTACATTAATTTCTTTACCATTTTTAGCAGCATATTTTGCTAACATGTCAGCATTTTCGTTGCCCTGTAACCCAATATGCGATGGAATCCATTGCAACCTCAATTTAACGCCTCTTAAAATCAGTTCATCAATCTTGGATAAAATAACATAAGCTAGCGATACACCTCTGTGGCCAGAGGCGCATCGAGCCAAATGTTGCAAAGAACTTTTGCTGTCTGTGCAAATAACTATATTATTTTGTTGACTACTTTGGCAATAAGACAATGCTTCAGAGATCGCAATAAGCTCCAACGTCATAATGGACGCATTCTTATCTATTTTAAAACAACAAATTTCACGACTTATTAATTCACTAGGCACATAAAATGCTGCTCCACGACCTTCTACACTCTTCGACCCATCTGTAAATATGCTAAAACAGTTTTTGTACTTTAAATGTAATTCCCTCATAACTTCAAGTTTTAGTAAATTACTTTCATATAAAGGTTTGGAAAGTTTCACTACATCTTAGTCCCACATAATGATCTCTTGAACATTAATATTGGTCATCCATGTCCTCAGAGTAAACATCAGTAAGGGACATGATGATGCTATACTTTCTTCCTTCACTTCGTTATATAAGGAAACCAGCAATGGAATCTTTTTATTTTTCCAATAAGTATTTAGTCGAAGAGTGTTAAGTTCCTCTAGTAAATTATTAGTAATATTGTTTTCCATATCTTTAGATTTTAAGCAGAACTTATAGCCTAAATATTTCCTACGTAAATACAGCGGGACTACACAGAGCTCACTTTCCATAACATGAATAGGTGTGGTTTTGATAAAACCGCCAATAAACTGCGCCTTAAGCCCGGTACCGTTGGGTGTGCAGACGATAGGTCATCTCTGGCTTTTAAAAACCATAATTTTTGCCAAAAAGCACTCCGGTCTTCGGCGGGTTTTTAATTGACTTACCTACTTCAAATAAACGAAGAGCACGTTTAAAACTTTTGTTTTATTGGAAAATGCTATAACTATTGGCGAAACAGCCATAAATCAATCGTTAAAATTTCAACCAAAACACGAAACATTCACTCAAGTTATTAGGCAAACAAGGAAACATGGTCTTATACATAGCTAGCTGGCGTTTGGATACTAGCAAATCCGTCAATATTGTACCTACCTCCGTCGACGTTGTATGTTGATTTATCGGACAGATACCAGTCGCTTTCATTACTTAAATGGAACAAATACGACCTGCCTACAACTCCATCAGCAAAATCCAAAGGCGAAATTCTATCAGAAAATCTAATTCTCGTATCGCTCAAGATTTGAAGGGCTTATAATTTTATGAGTAAATTATTCCAAAATTAATTAAGATTCGGTATTGGGAAGGCTTAAGGAACTGTTCTATTTCTGGTTTATTGAATGGTAATATCGAGTAGGCATTCAATAGGAGAATAATGTCTATTGAAAGTTTTGCGGTACCTATACAAATATAGTCGGGATATATAATTATGTTTGCTCCAACGAGCTCAAGGATAGGATTCCGAGCCATTTCGAATGGCTTCTTAAGAAAACAAAAATCTTTTAAACAAATGTTATTCATTTTTTATACACAAATTGCAAATACTGCGCTGGAACCATGGACATCAAACACGATATCGCCAAGTAATCAAGAACAGTATTTTAAAAGAACTGCAACACAGTGGCGTTCAAGCTATGCACTTTGTGTCCGTCAAGTTTTATAGCCGATATAAAATTTTCCAATTCGAATGTTGGCACCCCTCGCCCGCATTACTTTGTGGGGTCACAAATCAAGTTTGCCGTTGAAAGCCGCCATCTTGGTTTTCCAAGACCGTTTACCCGTGAGAGATTGAACGTTGAGTTGTGCACTCATGCACTGGACTGCAGTACAGTTGATCTCACTGGCCTATTACATGCCCCATCTGTCACAGATTTTATTCAGCATTTTTATTTTTATTGTATTCAGTTAAGGACGCACTATTGCACGCTTTATTGGAGATATTTGATTGATTTTCTGTTTTCATTTTTATTCGTGGTATTTGTTTTATTAATTGTTGATTTGAAAAATGAATCCTTCTTTTCAATGTTTTATTTATCAGTTGAATTTATTATTAGTTGTGTCTCGAACAAACACCATTTAAATTACTATCAGTAATGCATCATCTTAGTAATTTTTTTAGCATCAACCTATACCATAGACACAAGTCAGTCCGAAGCACTTGTGATGCTTCTACGCGCTGTATGTCATCTTTTTACTTGTACTTGTGTTAAATACCGTTATTTAACTGATAAACTTCACTTATACATACGAACTGACGTCGAACATAAAGCAAATGTATCAAAACTCAGCACTACGTTATCAGGTGTCTGCGAGTTTGAGGCGGTCACTCTATCACACCGAAGTAAATATTCCATTAATGGTTACTAGGGGTCAGCTGTAGGAGCAAGGAAATGCACTCCAAACTAACTGGCTGTGACGGTCTAATCTGATCCTTGTCATCTTATGACGTAACATCGTTAGGACGCAGTACGGAGCTCCTCGGGGAGCGATAACTGTTTGCCTTGTTTGATCTGTTTAATGTTGGGAAGATTTCCCTAAGATGGGGTTTCAGGCTCACGTTGAAAACTTTTGGCAGTCACTTGTTTAGGTAAAACTGACGAATAGATTTTGCATCTACATTTTAGCTAGAATATTGATGCAGATACTCTCTTTCATAACAAAAAATTGTACCAAACAATGCATTTATTCAATCCACGACTAAAAAATGCACGTTACAGCGTTATGAAATCCAGCGTTTATGAAATCCGAAATGAAACCCAGTTTAATTTAAACAAGTATCGTTATTAAACCCTTGTCTTAAGGTGCTGGAGTGAAATAAGAGCAAGATTGTTTCATCACGGGTGAAAATTTATAAAGTATACGTGAAGTGGCAATGCAATGGAATTCACGAGAACTGGCACGCTATTCGTGTGAATTAATATGAACTGGAGTTACATAAGGATTTACCCCAAATTAATACCTCGCGAGTGTTATGTAAAAAGGCGTTGATTGTTTTTTTTTTGTGAGTATGAGTCGTGACCTGCCCTGGTTGCCTTTTCGTGGATTTGATATGAATTCCAATTTGGCATGTTTTAAATAAAGCATGTGAATTTCGTTTTGCTAGCGCAATTTTTTGCAGGTACTCGTGCCTATCAAAATGTTCTTGACAGTAGGATGGAAAATATAAATATATTGATATATTTTTTTTTTATTTGTGATGGATTTGCTCTTGACTCTAGTCTAGTTGTTTACACTCAGTCTTGTATAAGTTTTAAGAAATTTGTATTTTAGCTATTTTTAAAAATAACAAAAGATTACCTCTCCCCCTCGGCGAATAAAAAAATATCTCAAAGGTATAATAATTAGGAGACAAGTCCGCAACACTAGTCCCAACCACTGCAACTCCTAAAAGCCAGATTCAACAGTGAAATGACCACCAGAAAAACGCCGAGGCAATGAAGCTCGACGAGTCCCAGAGAAGCGATTACACTGTTTTAGGTCTGCCAAGCCTTTTCTCAACTATCACGGGGACGGCTTTCAGTCTAACCGAATGCAGCTGAATACAATCATTTTACATGGAGCGACTGCCTATCTGACCTCCAAAACCCAGTTAATGGGTAATACGATACCCCTTGGTAAGACTGGTTGTCAGACTTTCGGGCTTCTGACGACCCGTAATGACTGTCAAAGACATGAGATGAGACGATGACGAATGTGATGATGACGTAAGATTGACAATCGGGACCAACGGCTAAACGTGATTTCCGGGGCACGGAGGATTCTCGATATGCAAAGATAATCACCCATCCATGGACCAACCCCGGCAAGCGTAGCTTTACCTGATGGCTTGACCCGTGTGGCTGTTATTACTTTAGCTACGAGCTCCTCTGTAATTCCGAACTGTCTTAGGTCCCATAACGAAATTAATCAGAATAGAACAGCGGAGGAATAATGGAAAAAACAAAATATCCATTTCCCTCCTCAATAATGGAGAACAAAGTATCATGAAATCCATTTTAGCAATTGTATAACAGCCACCAAGATTTACGTAATAAGAAGACGTCACATATCCTTCTGTCGCCCTTCTGATTGTTACAAGTATAAAATAAACAAGGGCTAATTCAGCCAGGAATGTTCAAGACGAGATGTCTTGAACATTTAATGAACGAAACTCAAAGAACAATGTTACGTTGATTTGCGAGTCAAAGTTGTTACGAGTGAAAATTGCCTGGGGGTTAGCTTTCCATTGGTTTGTGTTACAGAGCGGTATGTGGGAGGTTTGTGTGTTCTGTTTTTGTGTACCTATGACTTTTCACTTCATCATGTTCTTAACATAAAATCAAAATAAGACTATGGTAAAACACATCGTGAGCATAATTTAAATTAAATATGAAACAGGAAAATAATTATAATATAAAATTGCAATATCACGATAAATAAATCGACAAATTTCAAAGAAACCAAATAAACAAGGTAATAAAATAATAATTACAAATAATAACTACAGATTAATACTTCCAGATATTTTATTATTTATTTATTTATTATTAAACTTACAAACACTATATTTACAGGATGACCCCAATACAATAGTGGTTTCTAAACACACAACCAATAAATTGAAAAATCAACTTACGGCTATACTTAAAAATCTAAACTTTCTAAATAGAAAACATCAATAAACTCTATTAAAATCTTAATCTGAAATCAGATTACACAAATATTTATGTAATAATTATCAAACTAAACCTTCTTTATTAATGCTTTAAATATAACTAACAAAATTCAACAAAACTCTTGCGAATTCACTCAGATTGCACGAAATTATGTCAATCCTCTTATGCACTTCGTTTAGTACACATATTGTACGGATGAGGGTGTTTTTGACATCAGGTTGGTTTTGGCAGCAGGCACGGCCCCGGGCCTGCGGACGGTGAGTAATGGGTAGCTCGCCGTCCGATCAGCAACAGGCCCGAGAGTCGACGGCGCGTAGTGTTCCACGCGCGCCTTAAAGAGTTGTCAGCAAGAGACGGGGCCCGTCATGGCCGATGCCTGCCTGCGAATTTATCCTCAACCCCCGGGTTGAGGATAAACTCGAAACAGAGTTACCTCGCCCCTGGGCACTCAAAGGCAGGAAGGAACAGGGGTGGGTTTTAGTCAGTAAGAGTCTGACACGCCCTCCCGCTCCACCCAGAGCGGGAGAAGTCATAGGATGATTTCCCAAACCACAAAAAAAAAAAAAAAAGCAGGCACGGCCAGCAGTGGCGGTCGCCGCCGCCTCCACACGTACCGGTCTGGCACGCATAGCTTCAGGTGACGCAGCACACCCGGGTTATGTGCTACTCCACGCTGGAGCTTTAGTACATACGCCGCGAGTGTAAATTCCCGGCGCACTCAGAGTTCGTTGTACCCAGTACAAACAGTGTAGGATACACATCAGCGGGTAAAATGGGTAAATCCCATAAAGTTTGAAATACAAATGTCTTGTAAATTTATTCTGTACTCGCTCCAGCATGATATTGTATTTCGCTTCATGAGGAGCCCAAATCACCACACTGTGTTCCAAGTGACTCCTTATCAAAGCGTCATACACTACCCTGAGCGTAGTGATGTTTTTAAATCCATGCCACTGTCTCAGTACGAAACCCAGGTTTCTGTACGGCTTCTTGCAAATCTTAACTATATGATCCCGGAAAATCAGATCCGGAGTAAGCAGTACTCTTAGATCTCATACCTGAGACACTTGCTGCATCGGCGCTTCTTCTACCTTGTTTTCGTAGGCTAAGTCAGTCTTCACCTGCCGCGACACCTCACTGCTCGGCTGTGTGTTGAAATAGAGTTTATTTTGATGGTTCAACTCTACCACTCTATCTGTGTCTTCCTGCAATCTCTCACAGTCCGATTTCATTCAGATCCGAGTTCAGCAGTTCTATCGTGATTGAGTACTCGTAACAAACTTTCATCCATTCATTCACCCTTTCGCATTTATAATATTAGTAGGATAAACAAAAAAAAAAAACTTATGTATAACTAGCTAATTATAAATTTGAGTGGTATTTCCAGAGAGCAGCACGTTAAAAACACTGTAGAAATCAAATCCATAGTCAGTTATTGAAATTAGGTTGCGAGCCAGAACTTTTTGAACGTCGTTCTACATAAAGACGGCCCTTTCACCACTTCTTAGCTTCTTGCCCATGACTCTATCTGCGTAGACATCCGGATTGAGTCCAGAGAAAAATCAAACATTTGTGAAAGATTAGAAGTTAGTACGGGCTAGGATCATAATAAATTAGAATTTCCTACATTAGTAGGGCTTACCAAAGTTGGATCTCTTTTCTATGGGCTACCTATTTTTTTTTTTGCGTTTGTATCTACGTTTTTTTTTTTTGGGGGAGTGGGAAATCATCCAATGATTTCTCCAGCTCTGGGTGGAGCGGGAGGGCGTTACTGACTAAAACTCACCACTGTTCCTTCCCTGCCTGAGTGCCCAGGGTTGCGGTAACTCATTTTCAGAATTTATCCGCTACCCCTAGGTATGCAGGCACCGGCCACGATGGGCCCTGTCAGTGGTGGCTGACACTAATCTCTTTGAGGCGCGCGTGAAACACTACGCGCCGTCGACTCACGGGCCTAGTGCTGATCGGACGGCGAGCTACCCACTGCTCGCCGTCCGCAGGCCCGGGTCTACGGAGGCCAGAGATCTTCTCGCGACGTGTATGAAGTGTGAAACGTGTGAAGCTATACAGCTTAGGATTGTAGCCCCGAAAATACGTATTCATGATTCTGGTCTACTGGTACTTTATGAGTCTTTACCGGTCATGATTTCAGCACTGGAAATACTTCTCATTTTTCTGGTCTCCTGGTAATTTGTAAATCTCTACCTCTCCTAATACCAGCCTCAGAATATGTTTTGTGATTCTGATCTCCTGGTAATTTGTGAATCTACACCGCTCAGGATTATAGCCCCGGAAACACTTCTTCTTGATTCTGGTATCCTGGTGGTTTGTGAAGCTATACAGCTTGGGATTGTAGCCCCGAAAACACCTATTCATGATTCTGGTCTCCTGGTACTTTGTGAGTCTTTATCTCTCATGATTTCAGCCCTGGAAATAATTCTCATGTTTCTGGTGTCCTAGTACTTTTTGAGCGTGTGCGCTCGTTCAGCCTGACTTTGGATTTCTACATCCACCTCATCCTTCGCTAAATCTTGTCATTTACCGGGATAAAAAGTAGCCTATGTGTTAATCCAGGTTATGACCCACGTGTGTGCAAAATTTCATTGTAATCCCTTCAGCCGTTTTTGCAATACCTTCAGCCAAACATACAAACATACAAACAAACATACAAACTTTCGCATCTATAATATTAGTAGGATTATGAGATTAGCTATCGGAATCAATTAAATTCACGACATTACCATCTCAGTAGTAACTGCAACACATACCTGCAAACAGAGAAGATAGTGATCAAACCATGTTCACCTTGTCGAACAAGCAGACATGCAGTTTATAGAGGTGTAGGCATTAACTAGATTACTTGAGGTACAGAAGCGTGATACATAGAATCGTTGTTAAAGGACCATTGATTGGGATGAATTTAGACATACCTAGTACCTACCCAGCTTTGTTCTGTCTCCTGCTTGATAAGGAGGGAAGTGAAAATTATGTTTTTTTGTACTCCTCCGTCGTTCTTTTCTGACTAATTTCGTTGATGGACCCAACACAGTTTAATCGTTTCGCCGGGACTTGTTGAGCTTCATTACCTCGCGTTTTTCTGGTAGTCGCCACTGTTGATTCTGACTTTCAGGAGTTGCGGTGGGAACAGTTTTTCCATAAAAAAAACTTACTACCATCTGGCCTAAGATATGTCTGGCTTTTAGCTACATAGGAACAGAAGGGTGAGAAAACGATAAACTTAGAGAATGAAGTTTATATTCAACAGTGAATGGAACAAGGCTACCAATGATGATGATGGGATAACAATGTGTCATGTGAAAAGGCTGCATCAACACAATCTAGAATAATTTAGGAAGAACGAAAATTTTATCAGCCTAGGGTCATTTAGGAACATTCACATGTGGTCAGTTCAAGAGTCTGGGATATCAATCGAGATACCGTAATATTGCGTGCCATATTTTTATGTTCAAGAATTTGCGTGGGATATGTACTTACCTCTTTCTACCTTATATATGGTCTTTACCTGTAAAGTTTCCGTTTTATAAAATGTGTCACTTTGAGCTGTGATAACTTTGCACTTTGGATTGACTTTGAATATTAAAAGTTCATATAATCTTTATATTTAAGGCATGTTATTTCTTTTTCAAAATTTATGTATGCCCATCTATTTCTCTGTCAGTTGTGGACCGATGTTCAATTGTTTTTTTGTTTCATAATCATCATTTCAGCCGAAAGACGTCCACTGCTGGATATAGGCCTCCCCCAAGTGTCGCCACAATGACCGGTCTTGTGCGTCTCGCATCCATCGGCTACCCGCGACCCTCACCAGGTCATCAGTCCAACTTGTTGGAGGCCTTCCAACGCTGAGTCTTCCGGTACGCGGTCGCTACTCCAGAACTTTTCGACCCCTTAGACCGTCCGTTCTGCGGGCACTGTGCTCAGCCCACTGCAACTTCAGTTAGTCAATTCTTCGGGCTATGTCGGTAACCTTAGTTCTCTTGCGGATATCATCATTCCTGGTTCGATTACGCAAGGAAACTCCGAGTATAGCCCTCCCCATTACCCGGGCCTGCGGACGGCGAGCAGTGGCAGCTCTTCGTCCGGTCAGCACCAGGCCCGTGAGTCATCGGCGCGTAGTTTTCCACGCGCGCCTCAAAGAGATAAGTGTCAGCCACCACTGACGGGGCCCATCGTGGCCGGTGCCTGCATGCCTAGAGGTAGCGGATAAATTCTGAAAATGAGTTACCGCACCCCTGGGCACTCAGGCAGGGAAGGAACAGGGGTGGGTTTTAGCCAGTAAGAACCTGACACGCCTTCCCGCTCCACCCAGAGCGGGTGAAGCCATTGGATGATTTCCAACCCCCAAAAAAAAAAAGCCCTCTCCATTGCTCTTTGGGGGACTTTAAGCCTTCTGATGAGGCCCATAGTGAGCGACCACGTTTCGGTTCCATATGTCATCACTGGCAATACGCACTGGTCATAGACTTTCGTCTTAATTCACAGTGGTATGTGGGACGAAAAGATACCGCGCAGCCTCCCGAATGCGCCCAGCCGAATCGGATTCGACGACTGACCTCTTTCTCGAAGTTAGCCCGACCTAATTGGACCATTTTTCCCAGGTAGACGTACTCGTCTACAACTTCGAGTGTAGAGTCTCCGATCTTGATAGGAGTGGGAGCTACATGGGTAGTGGCCATGATCTTGGTTTTGTCCATGTTCATTTTAAGACCCACTCTTTCGGAAGCTCTACTGAGGTTATCGAGCATTGTACTGAGGTCCTCCATAGTCTCAGCCATGACCACTATATAGTTGGCAAATCGAAGGTGAGTGATGTACTCGTTATTGATGTTAATGCCTAGTTCTTTCCAGTCCAGAACCTTAAAGACATCCTCCATTGCGGCTGTGAACAGTGTCGGAGAAATAACGTCTCCCTGCGTCACACCCCGCTGTAGGAGGACAGGTTTCGAGGTCTGATCCTGAAGTCTGACTGACATGTTGGCGTTCTCGTACAACTCTTTAGCACCTCGATGTACCGATAGTCAATCTAGAACACGTTGGAAAGACTGCAGTACAGCCTAAGTCTCGATCGAATCGAAGGCTTTCTTGTGTCCACAAACGCTAAGCAAAGAGGCAGGTTATTTTTTTCGGTCTTCTGTATAACCTGCCGCAGCGTATGTGTGTGCTGAAGCCTTTTCGGAATTCAGCTTGCTCGGGATGCTGGAAGTCGTCAAACCTGCGAGACGGTTCGTGATGACTCTGGAAAACAGCTTGTAGACATGGATCAGAAGTGAAATGGCCCTGTAATTCTTAAGCAGGGAATTGTCGCCCTTTTTAAAAAAGAGTACCACTACACCTCTGCTCCATGCCTGTGGCGTTTCCTTCTCGAGTATGACGGAATCAAACAACCTCTGAAGGGCCTTAAGGACCGGTCTTCCAACCGCCTTCAGGAGTTCGGTCGTTTTTTTTTTCTCACCCGACGCCTTGTTGTTTTTAAGCTGTTTCAGAGCCATCCTAATCTCATACAGGCTGACGTCCGAGATGTCTTCGGTATAGTGTCGAGCAAATCTAGCTCTTAGGTCCTTAGCTAGATTCGCAACGGGTTTAGTCATTGACGTGTATAACAGTCCGTAGAACGCCTCGATCTCCCTCAGAAGCTCCGGTTTGGTGGATATGGTTCTGCCATCGTCGGTCTACAGCTTCGTGAGCTGGCTCTGTCCAATAGACAGATCTCTTGCAAGGGACCCTAGAGCCCTTATTCCGCTCTATCGCGTCTTTAATACGCTCTGTATTAAAGCGGCGAAGGTCGCTTTAATACAGAGCGTATTAAAGACAATAAAAAATATTGTATAAATTGCCCGATTTCTTACTTATTTTTTTTTTAATGAAGTTAGCAATTCATCTAAAAGTTAGGGACAATCTTGTTAGTACATTTTCCTGTAGCTACTACGGTTAAGGTAGGTGCCTGCCCTTACTGCCTCTTCTCAAAAGCCATCCTGTATACAGGGTGTAGGTACTGGAAATAGGTGGTCATTTCAAAGATAGCCATAGTCAATTCAAAAAAAAAATTGTTCTTACCATAGAAAGAAAGAAAGAAAGAAAACGTATTTATTTGCCACAAATTAACGACATACACAACAATATGATTTTGCTAACTTAACCCTTTTCGATAGTGTTAGTAGATCTTATATTTCTATGTTAGTAACAAGTTTAACAAAAAAAAAGAAAAAAAAAATGTAAGTAGGTAGGTATAAATAAATAAAAAGCAGATGCATGTCGTGGTTGTGGTAAAAAGGCTTCCACCCAGCATAATGCTATACCGTGGGGGGGGCCCACAGCACGGCGCTGATTTTCAGTGGTCGCCATACATAAATTATCATCAGCTCAAAAGTATGGGTCAATTTTTGAAGTCAAACTTCTTTAGGCGCATTGGGCAGATTTGAGATGGGAAAAACAATTGAACTCGCGCGCCACCGCCACCGCTACGCGAATCGCTACGAGATTTCTATGACGCTACGCGTTGTAGCACTCGTAGCGGATCGCGAGGTACGTTGGGCATTTTCGTTTAAGTTTTTTTGTTTTCACTTCTGACGGTAGGTTTTTTTTTTTAATTGATTAGTACTTATTATTTTTTAGAGGAGCTCGTGGCTGAAGTAATAACAGCCGCACGGGTCGATCCATCAGGTTAAGCTACGCTTGCCGGGGTTGGTTGGGTGACCATATTTACATACCGAGACTCCTCCTTGTCTAGGAAAGCACGTGTAGCCGTTGGTCGCAGCGTCGTGGATCTTTGACAGTCATTACGGGTCGTCAGAAGCCCGAAAGTCCAACATTGTAAAGAAATTATTCTTTACATCGGCTAGCGTCAGAGATATTTATGGCATGAGACCCTGGTTACCAATCTTAGGGTATTTTCATGAGGTGTTTGTATGCAGTAAATAAGAGTCCTTAGATTTGGTCTTCACATATATCACATTTATTTCTAACACTGCATCACACAAGAGAGCACTCAGTACACAGAAAATTGTATGTTGAACTTACAATTTATGATGAAACACTTTTACCCTATCCTTCGAAGATCGAAGACTAAGGGTCCAATGATGAGATCCTCAAACAGTATCTAAGCCGTGGTCATTTAACCTTAGTCATCTCAGAACACGTGCACGCTTGTGCTCGAAACCTTTTGCCAAGACCGCATTGTTCTTCCAAAATATAGTGAAGTTTATGATCCGACTATTTTATATAGCTTTCCCTTATATAATTAAAGGTTAAAGTAGGACCCTGTCAACAAGAAAACACTCCGGTAAGACTCCAAATGCCATGCTTAAGACTTAGCGTCAGTACAAAAAAAAAACCCAAAAATACTACTTACATCGTCCTACATTCTTAAGCTTACAGCATTTGAACTTGACTCTGGTCCCTTTCACACCTCGAGCCATCATTAGGTGCTTTTAAGTAGTTTTTTCCAATAAATAAAATTATTTCTTAGACAGACTCGTTGCAGATCAAGTTGGAGAAAAGAAAAACGTCAAACGTCAATCTGTCATCTGTCAACTCGTAAAATAACGCTTCATTCCACGAATATAAATTTATTATATTTTTAGGTGTTACAACATCCAGTCTTACCAAGGGGTGTCGTATTTCCCAGTTACTGCGTAGTGGAGTTCAGATAAGCAGTCGCTCCATGTAAAATATTAGTATTCAGCTGCATCTGGTTAGACTGGAAGCCGACCCTAAGATAGTTGGGAAAAGGCTAAGCTGATTGATTGGCCCAAAAAATAAACAACTTTCCTCTAAAAGGTACTAGTTTTTAGAGGAAAGTTGTTTATTTTTTGGGCAAAAGCAGTATTTAGATTAAAATATGACCACGCATTTCTGTTACACCCTGTAGAGACAATCAATCTCATCAACAATTTATGGATCCTATTAACTATCTCTGAAAGAATCTGCACCTCTTATATTTTGTATTTCTAAATAATTGAAGCCCACGATAAAAAATCATCTCATAAGTCGCTCCGTAGTAATAAATGCACCGGCTCTTTGCAGACACATCTTGAGGAAGAGCCCTCGTAAATTTGGCATGTCCTTTCCAGACCACTTTCCCACCATTTTCACTAACAAAATCCAGGACACAATATTTACATTTGCATCAGCCTCTTCCTTACATTTGTCGTGGGGTTATGTGACTGTCGTGCCGACGGTACTGGCCAGGCCATTTCCGTAGCTGCCGGAACTGTAGTCTCCACTAGCCATTGTTGCTGACCGTCCGGAACTACTGTCCGCCTGGTACATGTGAAGATATAGAGATGATAAATAATATTTTCTGTATTAAATTATCTTTTATTTAATAATTGCTATAAACTATTTACATACATATACTCGTAAAAAGTAAATAACTAATTATCATTATACAGGGTGTAACGAAAGTGTGAGGTAATATTTTAAATACTACTTCTGCCCATAGAAATCAACAAGTTTCTTCACGATAAAAAAAAAAACAGCCGACTTCCAAAAAAATACACTAAAAATTTTAAAATAACTTCAATTTCGGAAGTCAGTGTTTGTACTTTATTTTTTAGTTATTTGACACCAACTTCCGAAATTAAACTTTAATTTTTTTTAGTGTATTTTTTTGGAAGTCGGTTGTTTTTTTTTTTGTAAAAATGATTTTTATTTTTCACTTTTTTTTTCACTTTTTAGTTGTTATACCCCATAACTAAAAATCCCAATAACATGGAACGTGGAATTTAAACATACTTGTAATTGGAGAAAACCAAAACGTCATCGTATGACGTTTTGGTTTTTCGTAAAAGCGCTGATGCAATTACAATAAAATTTATATGGGACCACCTAAGAAGTAAAATACCCTTTCAAACAATAAAAAAATCCAAATCGGTCCAGCCATCTTCGAGTAATCGGGGAACATACATAAAAAAATAAGGTTCCGACAAATTGAGAACCTTTTTGAAGTCGGTTAAAATGATAGTAAATTTAAAAAATAATTGTGGCTCCCATACTGATTTTGATCAGCTAATGATAACTTTATTATGGAAAGTACATTTTTTTTGGAAATGACTGATTTCCTTAAGGTGAAATGAACAGGGTAGCCCGTAAAATTCAAATGTGCTCATGTTTTTTGCAATGTGCAGGTCAATGTCAGGTTGTATGTTGGTCAAAATATGATTCGCGGCCGTAGCAAGTAGATATGTATTTATAGAATTAATATCATTGAAATCATCATCATTTCCAAAGTAGGTACAGCTCATTATGAATATAATTTATAGCATAAATAGCACCCACAAATTTAATAATGTGGTGAATGAATTTTTAAAATCGGTTAAGAAGTGCCGGAGATTACTTCCTACAAACAAACTCACAAATTACAAACTTTACCTCTTTATAATTTTAATATATATAGATTATTAATTTAGTTGTCAATCTATTTTAAATGTCAGATCACATACAACATGATAACATTAAATAAACGTGACTTCCTTTACAATATCAAGTTACATTAGTATTCAGTCGATAAAAAATATGATTTTGATATCACGTCGGTTTGCCACTATTGTTATCTCTAGCTAGTAAAAAAATAATGCTTGCATTAGCTGTGTGGACACGAGTATCTTATACAGGGTGTAATGGAATCATCGTAGACCTCGGCCTGCGGACGCCGAGTAGTGGGTAGCTCGCCGTCCGATCAGCACCAGACCCGTGAGTCGATGGCGCGTAAAGTTCTACGCGCGCCTCAAAGAGATGTTTGTCAGCCACCTCTGACGGGGCCCATCATGGCCGGTGTCTGCATGCCTCGGGGTAGCGGATATATTCGTAACAGATACCGCTTCCCTGGGCACTCAGGCAAGGACGGAACAGGGGTGGGTTTTGGTCAGTAAGAGTCTGACACGCCCTCCCGCTCAACCCAGAGCGGGAGAAGTCATTGGATGATTTCCCAACCCTAAAAAAAGGGTGTAACGGAAATGGGTAGTCATATTTTAAATACTGCTCCTGCCTATAGACATGAACAACTTTCTTCAAGAAAGTCAGATTAAAATCCAAAAAAAAAAAATTTTGGAACTCATATTCATTTTGATCAGCCGATGATATCTTTGTACGGAAAGTCCATTTTTAGGGTCCCGTACCCGAAAGGTCCAAACGAAGCCGTATTGTTGTCACTCACGTGTCCGTCTGTCCGTCTGAATGTTTGTCCGTCCGTCGTCTGTCACAAAATTTGTTACGAAGAATTAACTTAACTTCTCATTGACCTATGAACTTGATATTTTGTCATAATGTTTATTATTACGTATACTTTACCACAGATAATATAATACTGGCGTACAGATGCCTCATCCCATACAAAGAAACGGTACCGCCGTAACTACGGGTTTTCGTCTGGCACAAGTAACTTTTTTAGCAGCGACGGCTTGCAAGCTGAATGAATTTACTTAAAAGTCTTACCAATATTTTCTAACACATTGAGGAATTATTTTATAGTGTTTTTGGCACTTCATAATAGTTTTACCGTATCAAAATTTGTCACTATTCAAATTTTAAAGAGGCAAATGGGTAAACTCTAAAACTTCAAACAGCGCCATCTATTGGTACAAGAAATATAGATATCTAAGGATTCGTTCCAATAATCGTCTAAATTTGAATTACAAGCCAATTATACCACAATTTTATGCTCAGGGCAGTTAATTAAATAAGTTAATACAGTTTCTAACATATTTATTTTCTAAATATTAATATTACCTAGACTTTAATAAGAAATTGATGCATATTATGCCATCTATTGAGATTTATTTGAACTAAATTTTCTTTATTCTAGATGAGACCCCTTGACTTTACTAACAAATACCAATATATATGGTACAGAACACTTGAAATCCGGTGCACGCAATTGGTCAGTTTTTTTTTCGGAATTTACTGTTAGTTTCTTGAAGAAAGTTTTTCATTTACCACAGGCAGTAGCAGTAGGTATCTAAGAATATGAGCCACCCGTTTCTGTTACATCCTGTAGAATGAAATAAACGTTAATTAATAGGTACCTCAACTATAATGACACCGAAAAACTACTAACCACCGTGATTTAATATATAATATACCAAATCCTCAACCACACCCATCTCCACCTACGCACTCTCAGACACGCAGGAGACGCCAGGGGCTTCGGGCGCCGCGAGACGATCTCCGGCCACCGTAGACCCGGGCCTGCGGACGGCGGTAATGGGTAGCTCGCCGTCCGATCAGCACTAGGCCCGAGAGTCGACGGCGCGTAGTGTTCCACGCGCACCTCAAAGAGTTGTCAGCAATAAAGACGGGGCCCGTCATGGCCGATGCCTATCCGGGGGTTGAGGATAAATTCGAAACAGAGTTCGAAGTAGAGGGCAGGAAGGTACAGGGGTGGGTTTTAGTCAGTAAGAGACACGCCCTCTCGCTCCACCCAGAGCGGGATTTGGATGATTTCCCACCCCACAAAAAAAAAAACTTGAGAGGTGTCAAGGGACACCCGGATGGAACAAAGGTCCTTTCGATTAATTAGTGAAGGAATTGTAATATAATTTTATTTTTTTAATTTATAATATTTTTTTTATTATTAACTACGCACACACGCACGCACGTAAGAAGTTATACTTCATCATCTCATCTCATCTCATCGCAGCTCAGCTTAGCTCAGGTCAGCTCAGCTCAGATCAGCTCAGCTCAGCTCAGCTCAACTCAACTCAACTCTTTAGCAATATAAACAACTATAACAAAAGTAATTGTAATAAAATTTTATTTTTTTACTATAGCAAAAAGTGTCGTGACAATTTTTTGTAAGATTTTTTTCCGTCTAGCCCCCTTTCACAACGCGCAATAAGGAACTTCGTTCCAAAAAGACATACACACACGAAACACATCTACTTACTCACGCTCTCACTACAAGTATTTACTAATAATACTAATACTACACCAAACCATACAATTTTTTTAAATTTTTAATTCTTTTTTTTAACACTTTATGTTGAGCTACAGGCTCTAAAAGTTATTATAAAACCTACTAATTCAAATATTGTTAAAGATTTTTTTATTTTATTTTTGGAACGAAGTTCCGTATTTTATTCCTATGAAATGTTTAATAATTCAAGCTTTTTATTCATAACCTTAGATAGTATAACTATCTACTACTATTCATAAAACGGAACTACCTTGTTATTTTCATTTCATAGATCCAAAAATTTTATTTTTCAATATTACGTTAGTCATCTTCACAAATATTGTATCTTTCGATTTGTAATTTCATTGGTTCGATTATTCCTTAGTGTTAGCTAGCACACTCGTTATATCGATTTCAGCTTTCCGGAAAAACAATCTAAGACGCAAAACTAATGGCTAAAAATTTGGTATATCTCCAAGCTATAAAATAATAGTTTAATTTCGCACATCATTGAATAATAACTGTAATTTTTTGATCGCAACAGAAACTTCCACAATTCTGCTCAAAAAATCCCTTATATAAGAGGGATAGTTAACGTTTATCTTAGATGGATTCAGCACCTTCAATGTTATTACCATTATCTTGGATTTACTTTGTAAATTACAACAGGCTTTGTACTTGTCTCAGCTTTATTCAAAGCTCCAAGAGCGATAAAAACATGGCATCGTTACCCATTTCGAAGAAAAGTGGTTGGAACTGGAAAAAGGGTAGGTAATCTTTTTCCAGTTTTTATTCAGGGTATTTATACATCCATACAAATATTTGCAACAGTGTACCCAACCCTGATATACCTACTTAAACTAAAACTAACCACAACAAAACCACATCAACGAAGTTGCTGACCTTTGGATGACGTCACAAAAACGGCGCCATTTAATTCAGAAACTATTGTTATCTATGTCGCGTCAGTTTCGTCCACTATTTCAAAGTACCTTATAAGGACGCCTACAGACAAGCAAAATATTGCCGGCGACTTAGCTAGTAACAGCAGATGTCGACTTACCAATCGACTGCTGGCACTGACAGCGTCGTATGTCGCCCTACATTTTCAACAACATCGCCGTCCGTCTGTAACCGTCCTAAGGCTTAGTATAAAGTGAGACAGTTATAATTAATAGCCAACCCTACTTGCTGTCATGTCGTTATGAACACGAGCACGCGAGGGAATTACCAAGAAAACCTGGGGTTTGAAAACTATCGGTACCGTAATATATCTTACGAACTAAACGTGTTGCTTGTGAGGCAGAAAATTCAAGGGCAGGTGTCTTGTTCGGTACATTCAAGGTCGTTTTTCAGTATGTATTTTCATTATCCTAACATCTTGATATGAACTACAGTAAACACAACATTTCCTATCTTGTACTTTGTAAACATGTCTACACTGACTCAATATTAGCAACGCTACAGTAGGATTCAGGTCAGTAAAAGCAAATCTGAAAAAGGTTTTCTCATCAATTTATCGCCGACTAGTCCACAAATGTATTCACAAACGGCGCAATGTTCTTTTTAACAAATCTATCATAATCTCTTTGGACGGATTCATCGCTTATGAAAAACGCGTTAAACTTTTTCGCTCTCGCGAAGTCCCCAAAAGCTTAGTTTGGAACTGTAATTAATTTTTAATCCGGTATCCTTACTTTGCGGCTTCACATAATAAATTAATTTTCACCAGCGTTCGGATGATAATCAGTTAATTCAGCCTTTAGCAACAAAAAGGATTTCAAAGCGGGAATTGTTCTAATTAATTATTTGGGCTCAGGAATAAGGGATGATACGCCAAAGAAATGTTCCCACGTTCGCGTGGTTACCGCACGATGAAATGTCGGTATATTGTGTCGCGTTACACATGATATTCAATTATTTCATTTGAGCGTAGCTACGTAGAGGAAGGCGGTTTGTGTATGGCTAACAGGTATTTAATGTCAAGAAGGTGTGAAACATTTGACGTCATTGTTACACTACCTAAGTATCTTTGGGGTAATTTTCACTTTGTTTGCTTCATCCTTAAGCCTTGTGTACCCGCAGACTGTGTAATGTGTACTATATGTGTGTGATCGAGTGTAAGATTAGGCAGCTGTTATGTATGATCGTAACCATGTGTGTCATGTTTGAGAAGGTCTTTACTTCTAAACATTTATGGACAATGCAAACTATCAAGTTTACACGTGTGTGAGACATTAGCCGGTGTCGTGTAAATTGTATCTACACGTGTCTATTTACATCTATGCAATTGGAACGGTCAGTTTTTTTGTCCTGCGATCCATTTCCCGATATAGTTGGCGATTGATTGGAAGATTGGAAGGTATGACGCTTTGACGACTGTAAAGGTTGACAATATCAGTATCGGTTTTTTCAACGCAACAAACTCAAAACGGCTATGGCAATATGTTGCAACTTGATGTTATCTCTTTCTAAAAAAATTACGCGTCGACTTCATCAGTCAGAAAATATGATTTAAAGTTTCTGCCATTTTTAAGCCATTTACAGGCGAAAAAATAAAATTATTTGTTTAGGTGAAATATGGTATTCTATTCCGTTTCCGCACCAAAGTAATTAAATATCCCATTTCTACACCCGCAGAAGAGTTTCACCCGCAAAACATATTAATGACAGATATTACGAAACGGCCAACGGTCAGCAAATTTTACGATGATGGATTGAAAATGGCGCACATGGCAACCGAGTCAACCGAGTCCCACATGAATAAATTAACGCGCATATTAAAGTCAGAGGGATTATGAGGGAAACTGACCGTTGACTTATTGCATAGTTGAGTTATGATTTTAATACGTTTACCGTTGCGTGCCACAGTCGCGTGTCAAACAAACGTGTTATTAGTGATCAATTGTAAGGCTTGCCAGCTCTGTTTTTCATAGCTCTGTGGTTATGAGCTGCTTTTTGTTTTTCAATTTGCTAATTATAGTTATATGGTTCTTTTTGTTATGTTATCCGGTCACGCGGTTCGTCGAAACAAGCATGGTTGGCTTTGTTATCAGGGTTAGTTATTATAATTTTATTCGAGACTTTATTGTCGCCACGCCACCCTCAGTCCGGCTGCCATCAATCTTGAGTTAGCCTGTAAGCACCTCTTTCACGTCCAAGTTTTTTTACATCATCGCTTTACTTAGAAATTCGAGATTCCAATTTTTACGTGTTATGTCCAAGCTAGAATAATCTCTCAACTCAGCTCTCGAACTGCATGATATAAAAAGCTGTATGTGAAAAAAAACCGACGAACTTCGCTTTATGCTCGTGGCTAAGTTGGATGGTAACTCCACCATCCGCAAACTTTGTATATCACTGGTAAAGAGCACTGAATCAAATAGGATCACTACAGCGCTTAAGCACTTAACAACAAACTTCAATCCCTGCAAAAGTCCATGGGATTATGTGGGAGCTCAATGTTTGCAAATAGTCAACACTTTACTAAAAGCTTTTAAATCCATTTGCATCAGCAAAATTATATCAATCTTCTTAATAATTGCAATGAATTTTAATTTATTAATTTAGGCGTGTTGCTTGTCTCGAATATAGTCCCAGCTTATGAACTAAGTTATATCTTGTTGGCAATATTTGACGCTGATCGCTAAGATAACTTTCAGTGTTTGCCCAGCCCTAGGTAATTAATCGTTACGATTTATCGTTTGTACCAAACCATTTCAAGTCCACGTGTTGTTGTCGAATATTTTGCATATTTTAGGCTGGTCTGGTTTATAGGTACTTCCGAATTAGCGTCCATAATAGTAAATCGATTGCGAAACGGTTTCAACGACTCTACTGCCTACGGATAAATTTGTAACGAGCTATTGCAAGAATAGATAACTAGTTAGAACTTTAATGAATTCGCTTGCATTAAATTGTCTATCCTTAACTGTGTGTTAACGATAAACATCTAGTGGATCTAGAGCGCCATCATTAATTACTTTGATATGTCACTAGACCCCGGGCACTATACCCGATGAATGGTTATAATATGCTACTCGGTCGTTTATTCTAGTATATTCACAACAATTTAGACAATTGTATACCTTAGCTTGATAGAGGTCACTCCCAAAGTGCTTCATATAACTCAATGTTTTCTAAACCAACATATTTTTTTTTTATAGGGACACTCTTGTCAGAGTGGTCGTAATCATCTCGTAGTGATATCTGCAGAGACCGATGTGAGTCGCCCCTCGATTCTTCACCACTTTTCTCTGCTGCCCGACATCCCGGTGCACTCGTCCAAGGGACCACTTGCAGCAGAGTGGTTTGGTGGGAACCAAGGTACCAATGCTTATTTCAAAATACATCTAATAGTTTAATTGATTCAATTGACGTTTGTTACGGTCACTTTTGAGTGTGTGCATTCTGAACTACAGTAGAATCTCTCTAACCCGCCACTTTAATACTCCGGCACATCCATTAGTCCGAATATGCCGGATATCTCCACCAAAGCCTATCGCTTGCTTGGTGTCTTATTTAATTAGAATATTTAGAAATGCTTTATTTTAATTATCTTGATTTTCTATAAACAATCCAGTAATCTGAACATTCCAATAATCTGACAACCCCTGGATACCTTACTGTAGCGGCATAAATATTTATCTTTCTTTCTTTCTAAAATACTGCCCGATTAGTGAGACTTTACTGTACTCACAAAGGTACCAACCAAAGCTTCATCTTTTTATAACGACGACGGTAAGAATTTAATTGGGTACCTTCAAGCCAATTATGTCCATGGTACAGCATAAGAAAAAAGTAACAAGCAAAAGCTGGTTAGAAAAACATAGCAACTACCTCATAAAAGCTTCGCAGAGTATATTAACGACCCGACTAATCGAATGCATTATCGTCACAAACCTTATTTACCGATATCGTGGAGACCATTAACATCCTATTTACCTCCACAATGTGTTTTCGAGTTTTTTTTTTTCACAATCACGTCGTTAACTCGCCTAGGTACACTATTTATGCTGTTGTATTTGACATGGCAATCAACTAGAGGGTAGCATAGAAAATTGGGGCGAAAAAACTTGTTTGAAAAAGTATACAAGCGTGAAGTAGGTAGGTACTTTTAGGGACAACCCTAAGAATCACGCAAATTTTTTGAGGGAAGTTTTGGTCTGATTTGAAAGGTATACAGCATCAAATTGAATAAGGCTCGTTTATACCTTAGTCAGCTGTTACTTGAAATTAAGTGTCTGCGGAGATTAGCTAAATAAGAAAAAAGAATACAACTATTATAAATATTCTGAATTGGCATCACAATTCATGACAACGAAAGTAAAGTTCACGCATTTGAGTCCTCCCATTTCTAAAATATCTAGACATGCGGCAGTGTGTCAGCCAAGTTCGAAAAGCAAACGGTCCCACCACACCATAACCATAAATATGTTTGACCCGTTTACAAGTTTAGTAAAACACTATTCTAATTATCAATTCGCAAATCTGTGTAGGTATAGATACGTAAAGCAAGAAGTTTCCATTCCTTTTTCCGAAAATCACGCTGATGAAGGAGTATGAAATTTGGCACAGTTTATAGTTTATATGGAGAAGGAGTGCAGAAACCTATATTTTATGAAGTATGCATTTTAAAATAAAATAAATTAATAAAAAACATTAAATAACACACACTACCATGTACCATGCCTTTGATAGGTCACGACACGACAGTCATGTCATGTCAGGTTTATGGGTCTTCTATAGGCTCGGAGAGTCTTTGACAATAGAATCTTAAGGCGCTATTAACTGCTAATGACCTTGAGTGGTTAGCTTGCGTATTCTGTGCTGAGCTCACGTAACGCGTCGTACGTCCACCCAGTAATAGGACTCGCCCATCAACGAGCGCTGTCCATTATTCATTTATTACACATAAAACAACAAGTATTAAACTAAAACACTTAGACTAAATTATGAATAATTAAATGATCTTTAAAATGGTAAAGGTTTCATAAAAATATATTTAATAAATATATATAGTTTTTGTGTAATTCTCAATTTGTTATCCGTGTTAGACATAACTTTACAAATTAATTACACTGTGTTATAAAAATTAAATTTCAAATATTGTCAAATCAAATTATGACCGAAATTGTTTTCAAAGAAATAAGACTAGTTGCTTAGACGTGACGTTCAATTAAAAACCATTAAAAGACGTATACCTGCGCCGTAACAACATTCGAACTTAAAAATTAAACGAGGTCGAATTTCGGACCCATGGGAGACCACAAGTTTTAATGAAAACCCATTCACGAGAAAATGACTATTTTTAATATCACTCATCTCACGCTTTGCACGTGAATCTAAACACACAAATTACTGAGATAAAACAACTATACGTGCTTACGATACACGACGCAAAAGAATCTTCAACGCAGATATCTGCGTATATCTGCGTATGAGAAACTTCATTGCTTTGTTGGGTAGCGATCGCATGGAGACAAGAAGTGAGTAAAGACGTCAAGATTTTATAATTAAGTGGAATTGTATTGATTGGAAACAATTTATTGGAGTGATTTGGTGTTTGGTAACGAGTATTGGATTTATTACACACGTTTTTAGGGTTCCCTACCCGAAGGGTAACAAACGGGACCCTATTACTATGCCTTCGCTGTCCGTCTGTCAGTGGGCTGTAAAAATTCACGCTGTGTAAAAATTTCAACTGTCTACCTATTACGGATCATGAGATACAGCCCAAAAAAAAACAAAAAAAAAACATTTTTTTTGGTATTTTTTCAGTTTAATGGTACGGAACCCTTCGTGTGCGAGTCCGACTCGTACTTTGCCGGTTCTTTATTAAATGACTATCTCAATAGATGTTGATGTTGTTTAAAAAGTTCGTGCGTGTTTACTGGGTAACGATTTTGAAAGAAAGAAAGAAAAGAAAGAAGAAAGGAAGTTTTTTTTTATGACCAGTTCCACAGGAACTACGATTTTTCAGCATTAAAAGTAGCTAGTTACTCTGTGGCACCCAGCCATAGTGCGTCATCATATCACCAATTTCAAAGACTACACCACTTATACCAATATTTGAAAGGACGGTAACAAAAAAAATATTTTAATTTATTAAAAAATAAATACACATAAAGACACAGTAATTGAAAATATTATAAATACGAGAAGGTAATGCGGCGCATATGAACTCTGCACCTCAGCTGGCAGGTTATATTATTTGATATTTGAAGAGTAATTCGAATGATGGATTCGTTTTAAAAGTAGTACTGATATTGTTTACTCTGTTATGTCCTAGAACCAAAAATTTGAAGACATGTGACATCCACCAAACCAAGTTGGATCCGCGTGGTGGATTATGGCCCACACCCTCTCAGAGAGGAGGCCTGTGCCCCAGCAGGGGGACATTACAAGTTTGATGATGATGATGATGACTGATATTGTTTTGAGGAGTGAGTTGAAAGTAGCCCGTCGCAGAGGGCATATGTTTATTTTTATATAACCATATAGAGTTCAGAGTGCAGTTCCCACCTCTTTAATTTCGTACACTTCACACATAGTCAGTTCACTTGCACACACGACTATCGCAGCCAGCGAGTGAGACAGATCCACTCCTGCACCCCTGGAGCCCTGAAGGTTCCACAATACAAAGAAACTGCTTATTTCTAAATAAATTTCTTCCAGCTGACCTGCAAAAGAAGAAGTGTAAAATAAATGTATAGTTACAATAGTGTGTGTAAGATCATCTAGCTCAAGCTCATATGTTCCCGGGCCTGCGGACGGCGAGCAGTGGGTAGCTCGCCGTCCGATCAGCACCAGGCCCGTGAGCCGACGGTGCGTAGTGTTCCACGCGCGCCTCAAAGAGATTAGTGTCAGCCACCACTGACGGGGCCCATCGTGGCCGGTGCCAGCATGCCTAGGGGTAGCGGATAAATTCTGAAAATGAGTTACCGCACCCCTGGGCACTCAGGCAGGGAAGGAACAGGGGTGGGTTTTAGTCAGTAAAAGTCTGACACGCCCCTCCTGCTCCACCCAGAGCGGGAGAAGTCATTGGATGATTTCTCACCCCACCAAAAAAAAAAAAAGCTCATATGTTGAGCTAGTCCTTCTTTGGACAAGAACTATCAATCTGAACATAAGCAGCATGAGCTAGACAAATAAAAACAAAAGAAAACAAGGAAAAAAGATCCATATCACCGTATCGTAGCTTTTCAATCCGAATCACAATCACAAAGACAGGACAATCCAGGCCAGTGTAACGAGGCTTAACTGCGTGATTACTCTAACATATTGTATCCGCTGGAATGTGAACAATTCAGTGACACCGTGGCATTCTCTCCAATTATTGCACTCAGATTAATGCCAATTTGTGGACCGCTAACGATGTGGCATCGATATTACATGGTTGAGAGGTATTTGCTGGAATCTTTTGATACTTTGTCGTGAAGATATTTAATTTTAAGTGTGGAATTTGTCGTATCTGACTTCTTACTGATATAGCTTGAAGGATCAAAGTACTATTCATTTCTTCTTTTTTAATTGTTGATAGGCACGCGTTTGACCACTATCTCACCTGATGGTAAGCGATGATGTGGTGGAAGATGGAGCACGCTAGCCTAGAAGTAATCTATTCACTCTTGACTTAAAGACTCCCAGGTTGTAGCTATCAGGAAACACAGACTCCGGTAGGGAATGGAATTCTAGAGGTGTAATGAACATTCAGGATCGCGGGTGTAACCAAAAGACTTACTGCGGCCCTAGCATGCAAAGGGCAACTGAGGGAACATGGGTGGGTTTCAGTACGTAAGAGTCTGACACTCCCACCACAGATTTTTTTTTCTTACTCCGCTGTCTTTTCTGATTAATTTTGTTGCAGGACCCAAGATAGTTTAATCGTTTCTCTGGGACTCGTCGAGCTTCATTGCCTCGGCGTGTTTTCTGGTGGTCGCCACTGTTGGTTCTGGCTTACAGAAGTTACAGTGGTTTGGAAATAGTGTGGCGGGTTTGTCCCAAAAAATAAAAAAAAATCTCCCACCTGCTCCACCCAGAGCGGGAGAAGTAATTTGAAGAACTCACAATATCAAATAAAAAAATGGTGTTATGAAAGAGTGAGAGCTGATTGACTAATCTTTTTTCAACGCCATGGGTTACCTTGTTACATTTTAGAAAGTTTCAAGTTCTTATTAATGGATAGCTTCTGCCAGCGCAGTGGCTTCGCCCGCATGGAATTAGTACATCCCCATTATAAATTATAATCTATATTCTATTAAAGGAACTGGAACAAATATTGGAGCCTAAAGGAAGTTTTTAAAAGTAATATGCCAGTGAACATAAAAACTAAGGTCATGTCGAGTTGCCTTTTACCGTGCTTAACGTATGCTTGTCAGACCTGGAAGTACACAGCAAAAATAAAGCAAAAAATAACATCGTGTCAACGAGGCCTAGAACGAAGCATGCTGAAAATAAAGAAAATCCACAAAATACGACACACAAAAATAAGAAGTGTAACTAGAGCTACCGATGCGCTAAACTACTGCCAAAAACTAAAATGGAAATGGGTGGGGCATGTAGCGAGGCTGACAGATGAGCGATGGACCAAAAGGGTGTTATTGTGGAGAGGCCCAAGAGGGAAACGCTATAGAGGAAGACCGCTTACGAGATAGGCGGATGATGTTAGTAAAACGGCTGGCACGGACTGGATGCAAACAGCTCAAGATAGGGAAAATTGGGCTTCTTTGGAGGAGGCCTTCACCTGCGGAAGGGTTCTTGCAGATCAATAAAGTTATCATTAAAGAAAAAAAAAATATATATATATAATTAAATTATAACTTAACATATGCAAATACCAAAAAAAAAAAAAGAAAAGTAGTGTAATAATTAGGATTAAGTATAACTATTTTGTTATTTCTTGCAAGAAATTAAAGGCTTTTTTATTTTTTTTTTATTTTTATTTTTTTTATTATTTATTCTATTAAAGAACATAATCTCTGTGATAAATTTCAGGCAGATCCAGTCAGCGGTTCTGGCGTAACAAAAATCCATCCATAAAAACTTTCGCATTTATAATATTAGTAGGAAGTAGGATAGGATAAACATTGTTTGAGAGAATGCATTAAAAACCTCCAGAGACAAACTTTAATTACATCAACATCATATCGATTAAAGCTTTTGTTTCAAACAAAACACGACACCTTGACCAACAATTAACTAAAGAATGCAGGACGATCACACAAAGGCATAATGCGATAGCTTCATCAATTAAATAGCCACACATTAAGACCACTTTGTCTCTGCCAAAGCAAATCAATGTACTAGGCGATCATAAAACATTGAAGTTACTTCGAACGCTACATCTCATAGCTTTCAATCAATTGTTAACAACTCGCAGAGGTTACAAAGTACATTAATAGCCTTCGAAATGGCCCTATACGTGATCATTGAGGAGATTTACAAGCATTCGACGAACGATTATGGCCAACATAAAAGGTCATAAAAGTTCATTTTATTTTAATGTGTACTGCTACTGTGCGAATGTTTTTAGTTTTATATTTAGATTTTGGTAAAGAACTTTATGCAGGATAACGTGGAACGGAAACGCGTGGTCATTAAATACTGAGTCTATCCATATATCAACTACTATCTTCAGGAAATCATAGTTAATTCCGGGGAAAAAAATGGGTGTCCCTTAATTTTGATTAGCTGAAAATAACTTTGTACAGAAAGTCCATTTTTTTTAGGAATTTCAGCAGTACCTCAAATATGACCACCCTGTATAAAACGTGTGAAGAATGTGTGAGGTATTTGCTGTTTAAAGCGGAATGCAGTTACGATTTGTTCTCGATATCATTTTGCTGTCAGCATTAACTGCATGATTTATTGTTCCATACAAATTATTATTTTTTGTTAAAATGATTTATGAAATCGCTCATGTGTAATACTGTTGTGATTGCATAGAATTCCGCTTCTGAGTATCCTTTTAAATCAATGTATTTTGCTTAATAAGTTTTAGTTCGTTTATAATAGACAATAGACCCGCTGAAACGAGTTACCGTGGCCGTGGCACAGTCAACTGAAGGAACGCGGGTGGGTTTTAGTCAGTAAGAGTCTGATACGCACGGAGAAGTTATTTGATGATTGCATACCCTTAAAAGAAGAGCAGCTGAAACGCGTTGTACATAGGTACCTTGTGTCATATAAAACTGTTTTTTATTTACCGTTATTTTAGCCCCCGTCTCTCGCCAGCACGTGCCGCTGAGCCAGTAAACTCCCCAATTAATGGAAACCAGATTCAGCCTTCCCTTGCTGCCCCCCAGTGACGCCCTAAGCCGAGGCCCGTACTCCGCAGGGAGTGCCCTTAGCGTGGTCACTTAGTTTGTAAGTTTTAATAAGTCCTGGCTGGAGGCTTTAATATATTAAAGCCTACACAGGCAAGCTCGGTTAAGCAGACGACAGCCTCCTAGGCTGACCTGCAAGATGTCCCACAAAAAAAAAAAAAAAACCGTTATTTTAGCTGTTGTTATTTCTTTTCGTTTGTCCATTTGTTGTGTGGCTTTATGTGTGTGCCAAATAAACACATTTTTTAATTTATTTTATTTTAGGGTTCTGTACCCGTTCTGTACCAACGGGACCCTATTACTACGCCTCATCCGTCCATCCGTCCATGTGTCTATCAGCGGGCTGTATGTCATGGTCCTTATTAGGTAGACAGTTGAAATTTTCACAGAATGTGTAATTTCTGTTGCCGCTATAATAAAAAATTATTCAAATTCAAATGATTTATTTCAGACATGGGTCCATAGTGTTAGTATAACAAAATTACTTAAAGACTAGTGCTAGTAATTCAAATAAAAAGGATAGGTAGACATCATCAACTGGTGTGGATCCTTACCCAGTGACGCAGCACAGGGGAATCCCACCGATTTTGGAACACACTCAGAAGATTATTAGTGGCGGTGCGCAGCCGGCCGACCATGGAGGCGGTCTTTTTCTAATTATGTCGTAAAAATTATCTGTGTGCGCCTCCGCAAACATACCGGATGCACTACAACGCCACGACAGCCCCAACAGTATCCTGAACGCGAAAAATAAATATAAAATAAATTTAAAATTAAGGGGGGCTGCGGGGTAGGTACTAGAAACGTGTTTTTTTTGGCTTTTTTTGCTCGATCTTAATAATGGCAACAAGTAGACGCGTATCACACAAAAACCTTATTTATTACTTTATATATATATATATATATATAAATATTTATTGGTAGTTATTATATTAAATATATATGTATGTTTATTATTAATATATATATTTTCGTTCACTTTTTTTTTATATTTCTACTTGGTGTTGCTTTGTTTGTTTTTTTTTTATGCACCTGCCATATTATCTCTCAACCACCCTTGGTTGACTGGTAGAGAATGCCTAAGGCATTAAGTCCGCCTTTGTACTTTAGTTGCGTGAAGTGTAAATAAATAAATAAATATAATCTTGTACGATGGTACGGAACCCTTCATGCACGAGTCCGACTCACACTTGGCCGGTTTTTTCATTTCTTTTTCTTTGTTTCGGTTGCTTGTTTTCTTGATAATTAAACTTAACGATAATAAGTACACACTTGCGTGAACAATATAAAAGTAAAAAAAAACTGCTAGTAATCCGAACAATTTAAGCAACATAACAATGTGCGTAGTGCATTTACTTTTTTCTTGGTTAAGTAAAAAGTTCGCGTGTGCATTGAGGCTCAAGGCTTTAAGCTGCCTTGCGTTTACTTAATGTTGCGCTGACATACAACTTTTATAAGCCTGTGGAACGGAAGGTAATCAACTTTTATAAGCCTGTGGAACGGAAGGTAATCTTTCCCTGTGAAACATAACGTACAATGTTTTCACCTTGCATCGCTTCATCATCTGCCTAGCCTTTTTCCAACTATCTTGTGGTCGGCTTCCAGTCTAACCGGTTACAGCTGAATACCAATATTTTACATGGAGCGACTGCCTATCTGACCTCCACAACCCAGTTACTGGGTAATACGATATCCCTTGGTAAGACTGGATGTCAGACTTTCGGGTTTCTGACGACCCGTAACGACTGTCAAAGATCCACGATTGACAGCCGGACCAACGGCTTAACGTGCTTTCCGAGGCAAGGAGGAGTCACGGTATGTAAAGATGGTCACCCATCCATGGACCAACCCCGGCAAGCGTAGCTTAACCTGATGGATCGACCCGTGCGGCTGTTATTACTTTAGCCACGAGCTCCTCAAAATTACCTTGCATCGCTTCAAGAAGTAATATTATAAAAAGATAGTAAATTATAATTTCCAGTAATAAAAAGGTTTTTTAATGTAAAATGTGAAAAGAAAATGGACGTCCATCTTTATGAATAATAAAGTTATTGATTCTTCAATGATATCCTTGCATATCAATCATAATGTTTTTCATATGATTTATATGCAAGAAATATGTTTTAGATCCATTCACAATAGGGAATATGCATGAAAAAAAATATTTGTTATCTAACCAGTTTATCGATGAATATACTAAAATAGAGTACGTTCACTGTTGAAAGCAGAATCAAAATTGTTCGAAAAGTAAACGAGATACAACAATTTTAAATAAATATATATGCCCCTCTCTCGGAAACGCTGTTTTCTATGGCAGTTGTATGGGCGTCATGTCCTTTGACGTCAAAGAACACGTCGGAGTTCTCTTTCTAATTATCAACTTTAAAGCTTTATAACTTCGTCACTGATGATGATAATTTGAAAATTCCTTCATATTTGTTCACTTTAGTCAATAAGTCTTTAATTGAACAAATAAAAAAAAATTCATGCGTATTCCCTACTTAGTGTTAATTCGGCCAGAAGGTGCTTAAGCCTCAATGATAAATGATTTTATTTTTTGTAAGTAGGTTTCAACAACACTTTACAAATAATTTTTTATTTTTGCTAGATGAGGCCGGTGTTTCCTAGCTGACTACCCTGAGAAGAAACACCGAAACAAACTCAGAGGTCAAAGTCTCTTTTTTAGTGTTCAAATCCATACAATATGTACTGGTTAAATCATATGAGAACCGTTTATGTCAGGGATGAGCTTTTTGAAGAAAACAACACACAAATTCGAGTGGACCTGTCCAGACAGTGCAAGCATTTGTCAGTCATCGTGAAGCTCAACTCAGAACTTTGAGGAGCTCAACGAACCGACGAACAATACCAAAGTAAGGATGGACAATGTTTTTAAGTAGCGGTGTAGCTTATAGTACTCGTTTTTGTTTTTTTCTATATTATTTCAGTCATATAATTGCAAACCAAGTTTTTATATTGCTTTTTTCTTTAATTAAAGCGGTGTGTTTTTGTTTTGTGCTCACACCAAAAATGATTATAATTCTCTATGTGAAGATTTGTAATTGGCTTTTTGGTGACTATGGTTTCCTTTTTTTTTGTTTTTAGTAGCTTTAAGTCCTCCATGTACTAAAATAATTAAAATAAATAAATCGCATGCAGTATGCATTATTTCGAACGAACCGAACCAAACCGAATAAGTGTTCAAGTAACCTACCAGTGAAAGTCCTTACTCGAACACTCTTCAATCTTGAAGCTATGAAACATAAGGGCGAAAAGTGGTCGGCCGAAAACTTTCGTAGTCATTAAGTAGGTACATGCAATCGCTGCTGAAGGTTTTGTTCACAAACTTCCAAAATACCACCAGAAAACCAGAAAAAAATTGTATAGATTCAAATAGGTTTTTTTTATTTTGATTCAAACTTAAAATGTCCTTAAAACCTTACAGTTATTGTTTTTAGGGTGCCGTACCCCAAGGATTCAAACGGAACCCTATTGCTATCACTCACGTGTCCGTCTGTCCGTCTGTCTGTCTGTCCGTCCGTCGTCTGACACAAAATTTAGCTCAGAAGGTGATAATGAATATTACGTATATTTTACAAAAAAATACAAATATATTGATAAATCAGATTTATTCGTTGATAATTCCCTCATTTTGTACGGAACCCTCAATGAGCGAAGTCCGACACTCACTTATCCGGTTTTTTTTACATCAGTCCATTGGTATGGTTTCTAATGGAATTTTATAAACTCTACAAAAAGCGATGAATACATTTTCGTATAAATTAACAACATGCGAGTAATGAGGGCTTCACATAAGAAAACTAACAGGCTTTGTTAATCACTGCATATATTTGAATAACTTGACTTTCATTAAGTACGTTTGTATGGTCGGATTTGAAGTGAGGTTGACGTGAAAAAAGGTAAGAGGATTTTTTTTTATTCAAAGAAAAACTTTCCATGACTGTTTAACTAAGGGTTTCTAATTAAATGGAACATGTTAATATTTTTTTCATTACTACATAATATAAAATAGCCCCCCACCGCGTCTGTCTGTCTGTTGGCGGTAAACTCAGAAACTACTGAACGGATTTTCATACAGTTTTCACCAATAGACAGAGTGCATATGCAAAGTTATATTTTTGAGTTTTGTTACTATACCACAATGGTAACGGTTTTTCCCTTATTTATTTTGAATCCATTTTTTTGTAAGCGAAACTGGTTTTCTTAACCCCTGAACGGCCACGGGCATACCAGTATGCCGATCCCGATTACGCGGCTTAAACCTCTATTATTAAATAACTAAAGATCTTATATCCTGTGGCATGGTGCACATGCATTCTTAGATAGTTATTACATAGTGTTAGAAAAAAAACGCAACACAAAACGCAACGCAAACGCAGAAACGCAATTTTAAAAAGCCGTTATGTTGTTTTGATTTCGTAATTTGAAGTTTTGAGTGTGAATAATACGAAAATATGATATCGGACTCTACAACTCCAACACAACAACTCTATTACTTGTCTATTCATAGTGCAACATGCAAAATTTCATGTAAATTGATACAGTGGTTTTAACAACTACCCACACACACACACACACACACTATTCCCGACAAATCGTTGATAACAGAATTTGAATAAAATTCAACTCTTGAATTACAAGTATTGTTTACATGTTATTCTAAGGTCTGTTTATTCAACAACCCAAAAAAGTTTACTTTAAGTGCCTCGCTCCAATAGAAACCTCAGCAAGTTGTTTTTTATGAGCCCGGTCGTAAATATGTCAAACTGCGATAAGAGGCCGCGGCCGTTGAGGCTTCTTTTTCGCTTAAGATAGTATTTTTTCTGACATTAAGTAGGAAAAATACTATCTTCAATCATTTGAGATGAACTAAAAAGCTATCTCTACATCACAACGTGTACAGACGTATGACACTAATGCTATGTCTCATTTTAGTTTTCTCGCTAACGCAAACATTCCTTTTCACAGAAGTTTTTCACACCATCATATCACGAACGTTACGCAACGGTGAGTACACAAAGACGTTTTCCACTAGCTTTGTAGACGCGGCCGTGTTTTCTTTTTAAAGTCGTTTAATAAAAGGGCCAGATGTGTGGATATAATCTTGAGACCGTCTAGAGTGTCTCCCGTTTAGGTTAGAAATGTGAGAAATTTCCCGTTGAAGTGCACTCTCGTCTTCCCGGGATGCCACGAGCGTTCTTTGCACATGTTCTTTGCACGAAAACTCTTTTAAACCTCTGAATTATTATACCGACTCTTGTGGCGTGACTTAGTACTTCGGTAACAACCTACTTGTCCCGATATTTCGTGCAAATTGTTTATGTTAGAACTACTTGATCTTAAATTTTGAACGAACATGTCTGTATTTTAAGGTACGAGGTAAACGTGATAATCCAATTCACCTTTTCCATTGTTAGCTAAGGAATTGTAATTTGGAACGGGCAAATGTCAAGTAGCCCTTCATTTTAAACCTTTAACAACGATACGAACATTTATAATTAGTTTACCGAAAATAAAAGGAACGAGTACGGGTGAGAGAGGCCGGTCCTCTAAAAATTGCAATGAAATGAAATAAACTTGAAATTTTCAGATCCACTTAGAAAGTTTCGAATTTCAATCCCAAGAGTAAACGTAGGGCGAATAAGAGATGAAAATAATACTTTATAGGACTTGTGAAGTTAGTAGCAATAGAAGAAACTGGAACAGTGATTAGTAATTCGTAATGAGTCGCAGTGAGGCAATGTTATGCTTTTTGCTTGAGTTCGGTGTGTACCCCTGGTTGGGGACCTGCAACTTGAGGAAATCCCAGTTGTAAACATTTCCCGTGATTCGGGCCACAAGTTGTTTTAATCATCGTTACCTGTTTTGTATGGGTAGGGATGTTAACGAAAATTGTCAACAAAAAACGTTTGTTTAATTTATAGGGGTATTTAGTTTTTTTTTACAATATTTTTTTTTAACTCTTTCTGAAAACAGCATCAAAAACAATTAGCAATTAAAATATTGGCATGAGGAAGAGTGGGAGAAGGGTGGGTACATCTCGCTATCTCTTTTGTACACGCGTAACCTAATGGCGGCAACGTCATACGTCAGTGTGTGTATCCTTTTTAGGGTTCCGTACCCAAAGGGTCCAAACGGAGGTCTATTGCTGTCACTCACGTGTCCGTGTGTCTGTCTGTCTGTCTGTCGTCTGTCACAAAGTTTGTTCCGAAGATTGTTTTAATTTCCATTTGCCCTAGGAACTTGAAATTTGGTGATGATGTTTTATGTTATTACGTATATTATACTAAAAAATACCAATATATTGATAAATCACATTTTTTCTGTGATAAGTCCCTCACTTAGGGCTGATTTCACCATTCGCTCTATAAACTAAGTTTTACTGAACTAAACTTACAGGAAAAAATAAAACAATAAAAAAGATTATAGTTAGTTAACCTTAAAAGATAGACATATGCTGTCGCGGACTTTTTTTAGAACTTTAAAAGGAAAACAATTCCGTTATATTTTTACGTAACTTTGACCGTTTACGCAACGCACGCAACTGAAACTCTCAAAAGGATCTTTTTTCCCGTTTTGCCACATTTTTCATTGATGCTTCGCTCCTATTAGTCGCAACGTGATGTAATTCCTTGATAAATGGAATATTCAACACAAAAATATTTTTCAATTCGATCCAGTAGTTCCTGAGATTAGCGCGTTCAACCAAACAAACAAACAAACTCTTCAGCTTTATGACAGCAGATAAATGCATTTTAGCGAGTTTAAACGTCGAAAACTGGGCGTTTAATATTGGTGAAATCGGCCCTTAGTACGGAACCCCAAATGTGCGAAGTCCGACACGCACTTGACCGGTTTTTCTGTTACTTGACTGTTTCCCCTTCCAATATATTAAAAGGTTCCAAACTTACTTAATTTTGAACGATATTGAAAAATTCTTTCTATTTTCGATTTTGGATAAAGTTACTTTTGATACAAATAATAAAAAAATGGAATCAAGAACCTATTTGAGATGGTTTTATTCAAGGTAACGTGTATGATTAGTCCATATGGTATACAAATAAATTCTAGCATACTAAAGAAGATGACTCAAAATTATTAAGATGAAAACAAAAGTTGCTCTAAAAAGGTAAACATTACTCTGATTACAAAACTGAACACAAAAAGTTTTTATTTTAGTCTAGATTTTTTATTAAAGAAAGTCTGCTATTGTGACAATCTGCTCTAAATATTTTTAAATGTCAGACTTTTGAAAAAGACGCATTGCCTAGTGATTCGTCTACAGAGGTAGATAGATATATTTATCACAACAAAAAATACTTTAAAAATAAAATTTTGTACTAGTTTGTGAGCATAACGTATACAACAAGTACGTTATTTACTTGTTTTAAACACTGCTCGATCAAAGGTCTTGAAGACTTGTTAACATTATATTATTCCAGAAACCAAACTTAAACGCTTTTTGTCATTTATTTATTTAATATTACAACGGTTTAAAACCAATTACAGAACTAAAACTAATGATTTTTAACAAAATACAAAAATCAAAACACAAAACAACACTAAACAACACTAAACAACAAATTAAAAAAAACACAAAGCTAGTACTAAACAACAAATTAAAAAAAAACACAAAACTACTAAACAACAAATTTTAAAAAAATCATCTGTTTGATGAAGTAGAAAGGTAAATACGTTCATAACAGCCAATTCTAATGCGATTGTCTGTATAGACAACCTTATAACCAACAAAAAAACCTCCAGATTGATATAACCTATTGTAACTTACATAATACCAAAACCTGACATTAACATTCCAGCACAAAACAAATATTCAAATAAAAAATCCGAACGTCAATAAAAACTGAATGATATTTGATTAGGTCAGTTGCGCTTGCGCAGGGCTGTGTAACGCGACGTGGCGGGTCCATTCGGCTTGACAGTCACGAGTCAAGCTCAAGGCTGACGTCTCACCTTAACCCTGGTGCCTATAGTGCTTTCATTATAATTATGTAGATAAGAATATAGAGCGACTAGATGTGGTGACAAACATAGTGCCTTAACACAGGTTTATTCCTAGCGCGGGTCTGGGTCTCGCTCTGCTCTCGACTGTAACTCGCTCTATTTATCATAATATTGACGTAGAAAGTAGTATTTGGGATAATATGTAGGTACCTATTCAAAATTAATTGAATATTGATGTACAGTCACGAGCAAAAATATATACACAAGCAAGCTTCACTAAGCTCGAGTATCTTAAATGGACCGTTTTAAGATACTCGAGCTTACAAGTAAAGGTTTTTTTTTTTTTGGGAGGTGGGAAATCATCCAATGACTTCGCCCGCTCTGGGTGAAGCGGGAGGGCGTGTCAGACTCTTACTGACTAAAACCCACCCCTGTTCCTTCCCTGCCTGAGTGCCCAGGGGTGCGGTAACTCATTTTCAGAATTTATCCGCTACCCCTAGGCACAGTAAAGTTTGCTTGTGTACATATTTTTGCTCGTGACTGTACGTCGTCCGGTGCCAATATCGGCAGGTGACATTTTTGCCATCGCGGGTAGGAGGGATGAAGCTGGCAAAGGGACGTGGTGATTGGCAGAATATATGAGAGACCTATGCCCAGCAGTGGGTAAGTCGGACTATAAATGATGAGATATGGTAAAATGGATATAGAATTTTGACATGAGCACTTCACCAATTTTGTTTTATGAATTTGGTCCAATATTTACTGGGAATTATTGAGACTCGATTTACAAAGTATGAGAAATTCATAATATTAATAAAAAATATCGAACCTCGATCCCAGAACCTCATCTTCAAAAGTCGAACTTGCAATCACTACACCAACGAGGCAGTCCTTGAATGTCTGTATATTAAAAAAAAAAATAAAAAAAAATGATTGCAATGCTGTCATTGCAATCATTTTTTTTTTGTATTTACGAGTATTTTCCCTACTACTCTTACACACGGTATGTACTTCTCTGTTTTTTCCAATTCTCCTTTCGCAAGTATGCAGAAGGTTTTTTTTTTTAAATTAAATAAACATCGCCTTTGTACCTATTTTTCTGTTTCTTTCTTTTTGTCCACATATTATATGTGTGTACATGAATTGTTAACCTTTCACGCGTCCAATTGGCAGACAAATTTTAATTGTGTCTCGCCCACCATGTGTCCGCTGGACGCGGGAAAGGTGAAGTAAATAAATAGTATATATAGTACAGGATGTAATTGAAAAGTGTGGTCATATTTTAAAAACTGCTTCTGCCCGTTATATTAAATGTTTCAAGGAAGAAATAGATGATAAATTGCCAAAAAAAAAATCACCTCCCACATGAAAGGAAAATAAGAAAGAAAATACGTATATTTACGGTAAATATGACGCAAAAAGACAGAAACACAACAAAAAAGAAAAAGCGGGGGGATCGCTCAGCTTATTGCTATGACCCTATGCGAGACAGAGCCCCTGCGCTGATTTTCAGCGACAGCCGGCGCTGACGTAATATTTTTTTATTATTTGGGGATGGGAAATCATCCATTGACATCGCCCGCTCTGGGTGGATCGGGAGAGAGTGTCAGACTCTTGCTGACTAAAACCCACCACTGTTCCTTCCCTGCCCTGAGTGCCCAGGGGCGCGGTAGCTCTATTTTGAATTTATCGACAACCCCTGGCATCGGCCATGACGGGCCCTGTCATGTTTTGCTGACAACTCTTTGAGGCGCGCTTCGCGGCCTGTGACGTCGACTGGTGCAGCAAACGATGAGTAAACTAAATACTATACAGCGTAATAAATATTAATACACATTAATTTTGATGACAACTTTGAATGGAAATTCAACATTTTATTTTTGGAAATTTGCTATGACTTTTAGAGTAAGTTGTTAATTAATTTTCATTTACAATATGACCACACCTTTAGTTTACACCCTGTTTAGGGAGATCTCAACTCTACATTCATATTTAATTTTTACCTTGAGACTTTAACTTACTTCTAGGGACATATCCAGAACTTGTGTATCTGTGGCTAATAAATCGAAATACAATAACTAGATTACAATTGGATTATTTAAATCTAATTTATAGTGGGCAGGGATTTATTTTGAATACCTTACACAAGTAATAAAGAATGTAGCTTAAAATTTATCGTTACGCCGAATCAGTTTATCGATAAATTTGATCTCGATTATCGAACTATTCGATATGAATTTTAAATCAATCGTTAGGACCGAAGATTAACATTGAAATAATTTGAAACGAATAATAATTGAAATCGATTTAGCCGAATTTATTTGATTATAATTGCTAGGATCTTTTGGTTATTACAAAAGTTTGTCGAAGCGCTAATTTGATATCCGGAAATCCTTGCACTGTGAAGGTTTCATAATGAAGACATAATTGCGAATATAAAAAAAAATATCGTCATTCTTATTGGAAAGATTTGGATTTTTGTTATTAATTTATTTATAATACGTGAAGCAATTTTCCACCGATTTTTAGGAAAATCACGTGAACAGAGGAGTATATAATTTGGCAAAGTTATCGTTTATATGGAGGAGTGCATAAACCCAATATCTTCATATAATATTCATTAGAAATAAATTAAATGAATAAAAAAACGTTATCAATTTTTTTTTTTTTGGGAAGGGATATCATCCAATGACTTCTCCCGCTCTGAGTGGAGCGGGAGGGCATGTCAGACTTTTACTGACTAAAACCCACCCCTGTTCCTTTAGTTTTCTGTGCCAATGGGCGTGGTGACTCTCTTTAGAATTTATCCACGACCCCTAGACAGGCATCGGCCCACAGAGTACTTTTTATGTAGGGGCACATCGGCCCTAGCCCGTCAATTATTTCTGACACCATGCGTTTGACACGTATTTTTTTCGTTTCACAGTCATGTGTCATGTGTAAGGTCTTTGACAATAATATCTAAAAAACGTTCAAACTTAAAATTTTATAAATATGGTCGAATTTCGACTTATGGGCGACCGCTAGTTATAATTGTCTTGCCTTCATAGTAATTTATTTGCAAGTGGCACAATATGTCGTCTTGTTCCATATATCTCCATTAGATTAGTTTCCAACAATAAGGTGAAAAGAAAAACCGGCCAAGTGTGAGTCAACTCGTGCACGAAGGGTTCCGCACCATTATCTATAAAAACGGAATAAAAATCACGTTTGTTGTATGGGAGAAATATTTATATTAGTATTTGCTGTTATAGCGGCAACAGAAATACATCATCTGTGAAAATTTCAACTGTCTAACTATCGCGGTGGGTAACAGACGGACAGATAGACAAACAAACAGACGGACGGACAGCGGAGTCAGTAATAGGGTCCCGTTTTACCCTTTGGGTACGGAACCCTAAAAACAGAGAAGAAAGCATCTCTGAAATGGTTTTATTATACAAATAAAATATTTATACACATAATAAGTAGTAGTTAAGCCGTTGGTCCCGGCTGTCAATCGTGGATCTTTGACAGTCGTCAGTTACGGGTCGTCAGAAGCCCGAAAGTCTGACATCCAGTCTTACCAAGGGGTATCGTATTACCCAGTAACTGGGTTGTGGAGGTCAGATAGGCAGTCGCTCCACGTAAAATACTGGTATTCAGCTGCATCCGGTTAGACTGGAAACCGACCCCAAGATAGTTGGGAAAATACTAGGCAGATGTAAGATAAAAAAAAATCGTGTTCGATTCACAAAACCCTATCATTTGGCCATATCATGGCCATGTATAAAAAATAACTAGTCCGCCATCTTTGGAAGTCCGCAAACTAAACATGTATGAAAAATTTCAGCTCAATCGGAAACCGGGAAGTGGGCCAATTTTAACTTCTAAGATTTTTTTACACTGTAATTATTTTAAAAAGTATCCTCACAAACAGAGCGGTGGGCATATCTTGTAGTTTATATAAAACACAAATAAAATAAACTATCAAAAGATTACTAATAAAGAACTACTTAAGTATGGCAGATTGTTCGCTCGTCGTCTACTTATGAACTTTTAAACATTATAGAGTTTATAGCGAAACTTGTTGCTAAGACGACTCTTGTAGCTTACCCATAAGTTGCTAGAATACTTACTTACCCACTTTACTATTTTATTTTAATACTAGTTTCTTCTAGCGGCTTCGCCCGCTTAGAAATTTATGAGCCTAAGTTACTCCATATACAGCATGTATCAAAAACCCTGTCCGATCTAATAAAGGCGTATTCTTGGTTTAGCATACGTACTAGAAAAAATAGTAAAAAAAATGCAACTCATGAAATCCAAAAGTTATTGATAGTCTATTTTTATAAAAAATGTGAAATTTAACTCTAAATATCGCAAATTTTCATAAGTTGACAACACTCCACCGGCCGGCGAAATCATTTTATTTTTACCTATTTTTATTTCAAAGCGTACGCCTTGCACTAGCCGGGCTGTAGTCACAACTTGGCTTTGGCGGCACGCGACAAAAGGCTAGAAGTCTCGCTCAGGCGGCTTTTTTCACACTAAATTGTAGGTGAACTTTGTCGAGTGATCAGTGTTGCCTGTGATAAGTTTTTCATATTTTAAAAAAAAAATTATTGAGCAAAAATAATAATCTCCTATTCATGAAATGGTTACGTATAATATGTGTACGCAGTACGATACCAACCCCCCCCCCTCCCCCCCCTCCCCTCCCTTTAGGATCGGACAGGGTTTTTGTTATATGATGTATAGTCAGTTACCTGCCAGTAAAATGTTATCAGAATCGGTCCATCTGTTTTGAAGATTAGCCGTAACAAACAGACAGACAGAAAAAAATAAATAAAAAACTTATTTTTAGGCAAAGGTATCGTGCAAATAACTGTATGAGCTTAACAGAAAAACACTATTATTTTGACATTACAAACACTTCAATTTTATTTATTTGTATTGATGATAATTTAAGTCTTATTCCTGGTGATGGTCGCAAGAATCTGCTGGATGTGAGACGCACATAACATGACAATGTGACGACAGTTGGGGGACGCCTGTGTCCAGCCGTGAACGTCTGTCGGCTGAAACAATGATGATGAAGTTTTTATTATGTGACAACCAGTTTTCCACCAAACCATATTGGAAATAAGCCACTGAAACTGGTTCATATTCGGGTTCCTGGATTAGTGCTAGATGCTTAAAGTTCCTCTGTGTAAGATAACCAGGTTTTGTTCAGGTTAAAAGCTCAATAATTGATTGAAGCCTTGAGGAACTCCTTACAAGCCAGTCGTCTTGAAACCATCTTCGAGATTATGACGATTATGTATGTTTATTTATCCTCATAAGCTTCACTACAATGAAGTAATCCTTAACCGGAAAAGCCAGATGTTTTCACACGTCATAAATCCATAAATTCTACTAAAAGTGTTAAGCCACAGACAACACAAAACTGATTGTCTTCAAGGAAACATTAACAATTCAGCGTTAAAACGCGTGTAGGTCACAATATCTTTTGTTAAATCTCAGTTTTACAATAGCGCGCTAAACTAATAAAATAATCTGTTTGGAACATTTTATTACATCATATAAACAAACTTGTGTACAAGGTCTTTGTTAACGAAGTAACAGCGGGTTCGTGACTCCGGTCGCGCGGGAAACTCACGATTAGCTTACATCAGATGGTTACATTTTAGTCTAAAACTATGGTGAATTAACAAGCTTTTGTGTAATTTACATTTATTAACGTTAACACGATATGAGAAAATAATAAGGTATTAAGAACACATACGTAGTCGTGATAAGACTACAAAAAACGGAAAACCGCTTAGGAATTAGAATTCTTTCACGTCACTATTACCGGGTAAAATGCACAAAACTACGAGTAAACTGATGGAAAATATTCACATTTGTTCAGTGGTGCAATTCAATGTGAATATTTTTCAGCAACCACGACCTGGTCTGACAGTTCTTGGTCGGTTAGTGATTTGTCTTGTTACAGTTTATGAAGAGGTAAGAGCTGCGGGATCCGAGATGAGAGAAGAACGGGAGCAATTTAAGTGGCGACGCATACCCTGCATCAGTGGAAGTCTTCAAACGGAAATGGTGATGATGTGTTTTCAAAGTAGTACCTTTTATTGAGGGTTCCCTACCCGAATGGTCCAAACGAAACCCTATTGCTGTCACTCACATGTCCGTCTGTCCGTCTGTCTGTCGTCTGTCACAAAAAAATTCCGGAGACGTTTTTAACTTCTCATTGACCTACGAACTTGAAATTTGGTGAGAATGTTTATTATTACGTATACTTCACTAAAAAATATCAATATTTGGTACGGAACCCTAAATGTGTGAAATCCGACTCGCACTTGGCCGGTTTTTTTAGTATCTATTGGCAAAAATCTGAATGAAATGGTATTCCTCCTTCCACCATGAGATCGAAACACAAAATTGTTTCACACATTATGTTTCATCTCCAGGACTTTGGCCTCTATAGCCAAAGACCCCAAATGGCTCAAATGTAATTACTGATGAGGATATTACATATTGTATCGGTTCTGGGAAAACTTTCCCCTTGCATTTCACTATGAAAAGACGAACCCCCTACAAGTGTAAGGGACATATACGATGTGATCAAAAGATTACGGTAGAATGGGATGAGTAGCAAAATCAATAACGTGTTGTCGTTGCCTGCAATCACCAATAAGGTTTCTTATTAGATACTTCATACCCATAAGGTTTCTAGTAATAATCCAGTCTTTAGACTAGGGAAATATGAAGGTAGGTACCTACTCTACTAAGTTACGTGTGCACTGACTACTGCTTTTATTTACTATAATTTATTGAATGTGATTTAGGCATTTGATAACACTAATACTAATTACTAACAGTTGGATTGAAATTGATCGATTTGAAATAAATATCAAAATAGATTTTTATTTGAATTTTTTAAATACTTTGCAATTAAGTAATCAAGCTTAAGGTACTACTCTCTAGAATCTCACTTCTTTTATTTGTTAAAGTTTTAATTTACTTTGGAAACTTTTTTCTTGCGATAAAATTGATTTATTGATCTAAAACTTTTCTACTAAACTTTTTGCGATTATTGAGATTACAAATGTAGTGAATCTGGAAAAGAAAAGTGAAATGTGACGTAAAACAATCCATAAAGTAGTTTCCTTTCATTTAACTTCACCCCTTTACTTTAGGGAATAATAAAATAATGCTCGCAGTAATGTCATAACATTTAAGAAAAGGGGGCTCGGAGCAAAACAGCGATAAAAACTTCCATAGTCATCTTTTGTTTACATTCTCGAGGGGAGGGGTGGGGGAGCTATTACGTTGTAGAACAGTCATTCCCAAAGTGGTCGACTTGGACCTCCCGGGGTCAACTCAACACAGACCTAAATGAAGAAGAAGTGAGGCGTGCTCCATCGCTACCAAAGCTTAAATAAATGGTGAAGGAGCATTACCTTTCGCTAGAATATTTTTTCTTGTTTCTCAATTATAATATATTTGATAACTAGAAGGATATTACTTAAATAATGTAAAATACAAAAATTTTGTATTATTTTATCCTATTTATAATGTTTGTACATTAACAGCCCTAAATCTAGTTATCTCCTTTCGTTCAGTCCATACAAACGTGGTCTGTAAGAAATTGTCATATACTATAAGACCACCCATTGTACACCTATCTTCATCAATAACATTATCATACAATAGTAACGGAAGCCTACCAAAACAGAAAAATTCGTCACGGGGTCCACGTGAAAAAAATGTTTGAGAACCTCTGCCATTAAACTTTACATACAAAGAGTTACACCCAAACAGGATCCGACAATGCGAAACAATAGTACTTCCTCCTACGTCTTTATTGGAGGTGTGAACTGCGATGTGGCAATCAACGCAGTGGTGACAGACACTTCTAGGTACATTCTATTCTTTATTGCCATGTCATCGTATGCAGGAAGATGAAGTCTTAAAAAATGCGTAAAATGCCAGTTCTTGGTGTTCTTGCCGTTCTTGCCCAAGGTAGACCATTGTCTGGACGCAATCACAATGGCCTGTGGGCGTGGCTCATATTTAGGGTTGATTTAATTGCTACTGGTTTATAATTTATTCACTGTGAATGTGTGAATACTGCGTGTGATGATTGTGGGATGACATAATCAGTGTCGTATTTTGATGTGTGTCTTTTGTGTAGCGAAAGGTGTTGGAGGGAGTCAAGGTGTTGATGTCTAAATAAAATTATAGGCACATTATACTAGATAAGTATGAGAGAACAGGCAAAATAGGCCCAGTCTGTTGGCCAAAAAAAAAGATATTTCAATTAAAATCACACTAATATTATGAAGGCGTAAGTTTGTGAGTGTGTGTGATTGTTACTTCTTCACGCCCAAACGGCTGGACCGATTTAAATGAAATTTTACATGCAGACAGCTTATACCCTGTTTTTTTTTTTTGCCGAGGTGGAAAATCCTCATGGATGTCCTTCGCCCGGGGCAGGCGAAGGGGTCTGTCAGACTCTTACTGACTAAAAACCACCCTGGTGTTCCGTCCCACACTTGGACCGGGAATCGTGAGAGCTAATACGACTTCCATGATCCCCGGCTAGTGCGGCGCCCGCCGTTGCGGGCCACCTCTGGCTCGCGGGGAGAGTGAGGTGTCCTCTCCCCGCGACGTCTAATAGGCGCGTGGAACACTACGCGCCGCCGCCTCGGGTCCTGCTGGATGGGGGGCGGCGGATGACCCCGAGTCCGCCGTCCCTGGACAGCTTATACCCTGGATCAACACATAGGCCATTTTTTATACCGGTTTACGCGGGTGAAACCGCGGGGCGCAGCTAGTTATGATATAAAATGTAAACTCCTTCTCTAGATCTAGTCCTATAGTCTGCGATGTTTCAGCAACTTTTAAACCAATTAAGAGATACAGAGGAGAGGTAACACAATTTATTGATTTACGTACAAACGCGAGTTTAACTCAACGTTGAGTTTTTATAACAGGCTCTTTTGTTTAAGATTGAATTAAAGCTCTTAATAAAATATTTATGAATAAATGTAATTTCTCAAAACAATCTTGCAGCAATAAATTAATCAAACCGATCAAACTTCGAAATGAAACCTTTTATTTTTCTTTAAAACCGCGCCGCCGAAGAAACTTCAAACTTGCAAACACAAATAATTTAAAATTAAATCAAGACATGTTAGGTACGAAATTAATTCTTAGTATACACTTATAATAAAGTTGGAGGTGAAGGCGTTCCAAAAACCAGACGAAAATTAATTAAATTTCATATTCGGTAACAATTAGTAAAGTTCTATGCCGATCCGTTTTCTAAACATAAGGGTGAAGCTACATCTGTGCTGGTTGCTGTGAAAGAAAAAAAGGGCGATTATTTGGTACAGACTAAAAGACACAAGAAATTTTGTGAAATAAAATAAACATGGTTCCAAACAAATCATTTTTGAAATCATATCAAATTGGCTGTGACAGACGGACAGACAGACAGAAGTAATCTTAAAATGGTTCCGTTTTTTCATTCGGACTTGTAGGACCCTAAAACACAATAAAGTATAAAAAATAAATACATTTGTTTTTAGAAAAAAGTGTGCCTGTTCTAGGTGATTCTCCTAGCAAACCAACGCAGGGTTTTACTTTGTCATGGCAAAATGGCATTTATGTGCGGGACGGTGAGCATTATTTTCTTGTTCAAAATGGGAATCGCCGATGTAACTATACAGACTGAAATGGGATTGTAGAGTTGTCTCGTAATGAGAGCCAGAAGACAGGGTCGTCGCCGAGGAAGACCTAAACTACACAATGCTGTAGCGAAGGTTTATAGGCATTTGTGACAGGTTAGCTGGCGAGTGGTGAAGAATGGATAGTTATAGGGGAAACCTTTTGCCATCAGTGGAACAACACAGGTTGTTAAAAAAAAAGAAAAGGCCACACTGACCCTTGGTGCCCAACTACATGACTAAATTCTCAAATCTTCGATCTACGCTACTCACCAATTTATGTATGTCAGCAGCAAAACTTCTTCTGTGTGGCCTCAGCCTAATGAATACCATTCGCGAACGAAACAAAAGACTTGCCCACATACTAACATCCTTACGTAATTGTTCGGAAAACAATTCCTTAAAACTAAATAGTTAATTTCTTCGATTTATCTTTTCTAGTTAAATTACAAGCATTTCGTGAATGAGATCGCTTTGTCGAACGCGCCTAATTGTTTACGGGAATGTTGGGTAATTTCTTTTGTATATTGGATTAAAGGTTAGCACATAAGTTAAGACAGTCGCTATTGAAGTCACCTTAAATAAGATTTGAAACTAAAATATTCACATAAAGGTAAAAATCTATGGTTCTTTAATTTTCATTTGGAAGCCAAATAAAACGGGTTGTGATGTGAGGTGTAATAATACCTACCAAGTGCGTTGGCTAAGTTGATTTATTTTACAGTATCATTTACTCTTTTCAAAGATCCATAGCTACATACTGGTTACTGTCAGCCTGTCAAGTCTCATCCCAGAGCAGGCCATAGACCTCCCAGAGTTACAGTTGTTTTGAGCTAGGGTGAGTGTGGACCTTTGCTTATTAATTTTATCAACTTCCTTCCAAAATCTTCTGCGCGGTCTGTTGCCGACATTTATTAGCTATGGCAGGGCTCAACATTGTAGTATTCTGGCCCAAAGCTCATTAAACATGCGGCAGACGTGACCAGCCCAGTCTAATTTCAATTTTTCGGCTAAATGAGCAGCATCAGCGAAGTGAAAATCATGTTTAGAAACGCAATGTGGTGGATGCAAATATGGTCTGATTAAGTGACACCTAGAATACTGCGCGCCACCACACATTGACACACCTTGCGTTTTACCTACTATGACATAATTATGCAGAGTGCTATACAAACAAGATTCTCTGTCAAGAGTGTCTGTTATTCCGGGGCCTGACGGGTTAGCCGTACATTTATTTACGCACAATAATCAACAAAACCACCAAACAACAAAATTAATTATCACCAATTACGAGTACATCAAAGGATCAATTTGGAGCACAAAATTGAAGGAAGCTTTATTAAAACGCGAGACATCGTCGATCAAGCGATGATTATTATCTCATTACGCTATCATAGTTATTATCTAATGTCGACGTAATCTCCGGTGATGAGTTTTACATAATTTATAGCGGTTAAAGCCACCGCCCACGTGCGTAGGACCTCGGTTTAATGAGTGTGCAGCCGTGAACCTAAGGCCGTGGCATGCGCACGCGCCTAATAATTCACTGATATATTGTAGTAACTGGTTAATTGTGACGACCTGGTTTTGGATACTGTTTTGATGAGGAATTTTAGGTTTTGCTTGTATTTTGATGAACTCTTTCGGTAGGCATCAACATGAGTTTCTTCAATTCATGTTTCGTAGTCATTGGACCTGGTATGAAGCCCTATTTTTGACCCCGGATCTTTACGCCTTGTTGTTTTGGGTGGGAAATCATCAAATAACTTCTCCCGTTATGGAAATCATTCAATGACATCTCACGCTCTGGGTGAACCGGAAGTGCGTGTCAGACTCTTACTGACTAAAACCCACCCATGTTACTTCAATTGCTTGTACCAGGGGCCGCGGTGACTGTATCAAACACAGTCGCGACCCTTTTTTTTGCTGGCTGTACGCTTGTTCTCCGGCTTTTTAGCGAGCAAAAGGGTCAGACTATTATTAACTGTCTAAAACGACACGTGTTCCTTTTACGGCCTCAGAATAACCTGTGCTAATTTAAAACACTGATCTATTCTCTCCTCCTGGGCACGTAAAGCTCTTTTTTTTGTGGGTGGGAAATCCTCGTATGACTTCTCCCTTTCTGGGTGGAGCAGGAGGGCATGTCAGACTTTTATTGACTAAAACTCACCCCTCTTCCTTCCTTCTTCCTTGCCTGAGTGTCCAGGGGCGCGGTAACTCTGTTACGAATTTATCCGCGACTCGATTACAATAGATTTATTTTCCTAATGAAACATTATTGAATTTTTAGTTAATAAAGAAGTTTTAGCCGAAAGACGTCCACTGTTGGCCATATGACCGGTCCTGTGCGTCTCGCATCCATCGGCTACCCGCGGCCTTCTTACGCTGCGTCTTCCACTCCAGAACTGAAACTGCAGAGTATGGCCAGCAGCGTTCTCTGTGCATTAAAATAACCACACTGCGATCCCCAACCCACCTAACAAGCGTCCCCACCGAGTGTTTCTACGTTGCCGTCGTGGTGGGGCTTATGGGTCTCCATGATCCTGGGGACTTCCGGCATGAGTGACTAACTTGGGCCGGAAGGCTCCAGGGGAGAGGCCCGACTAAGAGGAACACACCGGGGGTCGCGTCCATTGTCAGTCGATCATCGTCGGACATTGTCATCGTCCAGTGGATGCGACCTCCACCCAATCCCAGCTTGGAGGCGTGGCTATGGGATGCGTATTGGAGGGATGTCCAAATGCTAGCGCCTCACAAGAGGGCTGCGCCGTTGGGAGGCTTGAGCAAGCTGTTCGAGCCTCCTAACGGCATGGAACCTGGGGAACTTCGTCGCTACTCTCTGGTACGCATCTGTTCATCAGATGCGACTGTGAGAGTGGCGCCGAAACTGGGGGGGTAGTGTGTGTGAGTGAGTGAGTGAATGAGAGAGAGTGAATGCGGACCATACGATATGCGAGGAAGGGATAGGGAGGTTGAGAGGAGGAGACAGGGACCACACCCTCCAAAGGAAAAAACCAAAATGACCGACAAGATTAAAGTAATAGACTCCCAGACACGCCCCCATTCGTATGCTGGGGGGGGCGGGCTTGATCTTACACCCATTAACGACGACCTGGATCCGTCTGTCGGGAACAATCCCGACAACAAGAGCCGAGGAGGCTCCAGATCATCTCCTACCTTTGAGGAGATGATCTCATTCAGCTTCAAGACGCCCGACAAGCCGCGGTCGGGTGATACAAGCCAAAATGAAGTCGGCAAGGAGGTGGAGAGTGGTGCGGCGTCGGCGACCGACGCAGCACCACTTCTCACCGCTCTGGGCCCTTTTAGGAGCCTGGAGCGTGAGGATGGGAGCGCTTCCGGAAGCGCCGTGAGTCAGGGCTCGCGGTTCTTCCGGAACCAGAAGCGTTCCAAGGCAGAGGACGGCCGTGAGTCGTCCTCTGACGCGGAGGTGATGGCGCCGCCTCCCAAGGTTCCCACCAGCACGAGGGGTAGGGGGGCGGGGAGGCCGTCGAAAAGCACCAAGGGTGGCAGGCGAGCCCTGAGGCTCGCCGCGGAGGAGGAGCGCCGGTCCACCGCTGAGGGTCCCCGGGTATCGATCTCGGGGTCCTCAAGCGGACTATCGGCGTTCTCTGTCAGCTCCAAGTCGGAGCGAGCGGACAGGCTTGCGGGGGTCGTGGTGAACGCCATCAAGGATGTGGTCCACAAGAGGCTTGGCTCTTCTAGGAGCAGGGCCACATCCGCGGCCACGGCCACCATTGTGGCGGCGGCGGAGGCGAGCTTCGGCGGGCCTTCGTCTGCGGACGAGACGTCCAAATTGCGGACGGAGGTCGCCCGCCTGACCGCCACTACGGAGCACCTGGTGAAGGAGAACCAGAGGCTCCGGGCAGACCTGGCCGAGCTCCGACGAGGAGCTGGCCCCCGGGGGGACGCACGGGATGAGCTCCAGCACGGGCCGAGTCAGCCCCTGCCCGCCGCGGAGAACCAGGTTCTCGAACTGGTGCGGCAGGAGCTGGCTGCCTTCAACAGGCGGTTCTCCGTGCTGGAGGGCATCGTGCTGCGGCCCCCGCTGGCGGCGAGTCAGCCGGCGTTGGGCCAGCGGCTAGTGGGCTCATTTGCCGCCGCTGCGGCTGCTGCGCCCAAGCAGGGTCCGGTGGGACGGGCCGACAGCGGGTCTGTGCTGAGACCCGCGGGGTTGGCCCCGCCGAAGGCGCCAAAGGCGCCGCCCAAACCGGGTGGGGCGGCTGCACGGGCGGCGAAAGCCCCGAATGCCCCAGCTCAGGTGGCGAGACGGCCGTCACAGCCTGCCCCGACTTCCCAACCTCCTCCGGCCGAGGCTGCCGAATGGCAAGTGGCCGGGGAGAAAGAGAAGGCGGGAAAGGCCAAAAGGGCGGCCAAACGCCGAGAGAGGCGGAAGCGGCGCAAGGAGCGGGCCGTTGCGGCCAGGCTACGCGCCCCGAGGTCCGCGGCTGTGGTGATAACGCTGCAGCCGGAAGCGGTCCAGAAGGGCGTGACCTACCGCAGCGTGCTCGCCAAAACCAAGGCGGCGGTGAGCCTCGAGGAGGTGGGGTGTGCCGACGGCGTTCGGGTGAAGGTCACCAAGACCGGAGCCCGGATGCTGGAGGTCCCCGGCGCCTTCAGCGGCCCAGCTGCTGACGCCCTGGCCGAGAAGATCAGGGCGTTGCTGGTCGACGAGGCTCGAGTGTCCAGGCCCACCAAGAGCGCAGACATGCGCATTATGGGCCTGGACGACTCTGTGACGGAGGCGGAGGTGAAGGCCGCCGTCGCCAGGACTGGAGGGTGCCCTGCCGAGCAGGTGAGGGTAGGCACTCTCCGTCCTGATCGCGCGGGGCTTCTCACCGTAACGGTGAGCTGCCCCGTGTCAGCGGCGAGCCTAATAACTGGGAAGGGCCGAAGGCTCTTGGTGGGCTGGGTGTCTGCGCAGGTGAAGCTGCTGGAACCCAGACCTCTGAGGTGCTTCCGCTGCCATGTGGGCGACCACGTGGCAGCGAGGTGCACCTCGGAGGTGGACAGAGGGAACAGCTGCTTCCGCTGTGGTCGGCCCGGTCACAAGGCCGGCTCCTGTGAGGCCGCGCCGCACTGCGCAGCATGTGCGGCAGCTGGCAAGCCGGCCGATCACCGGGCTGGGAGCAGGACCTGCGCCCCACCCGCCAAGACCAGGGCCAGGGGCAGGCCCTCCACCACCACCACCACCACCGCCACCGTCGCAACCGCCGCCGTCGCCGCTTCCGCCGACGCTGCCCCCACAGCCGTCGTCGCCACCACAAACATCGCGGTGGCTGGACCCTCGCAGAGGGCTGGGGAGGAGGAGGCTGTAATGGAATGCCAATAACGGCCCCATTACGCCTCCTCCAGGCGAACATCAACCACTGCGCCGATGCTCAGGACCTGTTGTTCCAGAGCATGGCGCAGTGGTCGATTAACATCGCCGTGGTCCCCGAGCCGTACTATGTCCCGCCCAGGGATGACTGGGTGGAGGACCTGGACGGCTCGGTGACCATCATTTCGTCGGCCGCCGCCGGTACCCCGACCCTCGAGGAGGTCAATAGGGGTCGGGGTTGCGTGGCAGCACGGTTCGGGGAGATAGTAGTGGTAGGGGTGTACTTCTCCCCGAACCGAACTCTCGCCGAGTTCCACAACTCCCTCGCGGAGTTGAGAGACGTCGTCGTCGGATACCGTTCCCTCCCTGCGCTCGTTCTCGGGGACTTCAATGCCAAGAACTTGGCTTGGGGTTCCCGGTTCACGGACGCAAGGGGCAGGATGGTGGAGGACTGGGCTCTGGAGACAGGCCTGGTCGTCCTGAACCGGGGTTCTGTCCCCACGTGCGTGCGGTGGCAGGGCGAATCGGTGGTGGACCTCTCGTTCGCCAGCCCCGCTCTGTCACCGCGCGTACTTGACTGGCGCGTTCTGGAGGAGGTGGAGACGTCTTCCGATCATCGGTACATCCGGTTTGACGTTTCCGCCCAGACCTCCAGCGTGCCGCCGGTCGGACAGACCCCGAGCGGTCCGCGTTGGTCGCTGAAGCAGCTGGACCGGGAGCTACTCCTGGAGGCCTCGATCGTGCAGGCCTGGGTGACATCACCGAACAGGCCTGCCGACATAGACGACGAGGCAGAGTGGTTCCAGGAGGCCATGTCCGAGATATGTGACGTGGCAATGCCCCGGGTCCAGCCTTCTGCTCGGCGACAGGTGTACTGGTGGTCGCCGGCGCTTACGGCTTTACGCCAAGGGTGTATTGCCGCGCGACGCCGGTACACCAGGTACCGCAGACGGCTCCGTAACCGCACGCCGGAAACGGAAGCCGTCGAGGCGGAGCTATACGAGGGGTACAGAGCTGCGAGGATCGCCCTCCGAACGGAGATCTTGCGGGCCAAGAGATCGGCCCGCGAGGAGTCGCTGGAGACTCTGAACAGAGACCCATGGGGGCGCCCGTATCTAGCGGTGCGGGGGAAACTCCGCCCATGGGCCCCCCCACTGACGCAGAGTCTCCGGCCACAGATCGTGGAGGGCGTGGTGAGCGCTCTGTTCCCCTCGCGAGGGGAACATACTCCTCCGCCTATGGCTCCGTCTCCTGCGGTATCTGACGCGGACCAGGACGACGACGACGACGACGACGATGCTCCCGAGGTGACCGAGGTAGAGCTGAGAGCGGCGGTGCGTAGGCTGAATGCCAAAAACACCGCCCCAGGACCCGATGGCTTTCATGGGAAAGCCTGGGTCCTGGCCTTGCAAGAGGCTCTCGGGCCTCGACTCAGAGGGCTTTTAAGCGCATGCTTAGAGAGGGGCCAGTTTCCACGTCGGTGGAAGACGGGGAAGCTGGTCCTGATCAAGAAGGTGGGGCGCCCTGCGGACTCTCCGTCCGCTTACCGGCCCATTGTGCTGCTCGACGAGGTGGGCAAGCTCTTTGAAAGAGTAATTGCAGACCGCCTCGTCGGGCAGTTGGTGCGGGTGGGGCCGGACCTGGCGGAGAGCCAGTACGGCTTCCGCAGGGGCGCTCCACGGTGGACGCAGTCATGCGCGTAAGAGCCCTCACGACGGGGGATGCTGTGGCCCGGGGTAGGGTCGTCTTGGCGGTGTCTCTGGACATCGCCAATGCCTTCAACACCCTGCCCTGGAGTTGTATAGTGGAGGCACTCCGGTATCACCGGGTGCCGCCCTACCTCCGTCGCGTAGTCGAGGCGTATCTGACGGACAGAGCCGTCATCTACCCCGGTCATCAGGGAGTATGGAACCGGCGAGAGATGTCGTGCGGTGTTCCACAGGGATCGGTCCTGGGGCCGCCCTTGTGGAACATCGGATACGACTGGGTGCTGCGCGCCGACCTCCCCGCTGGCGTCAGCGTAGTGTGCTACGCTGACGACACGCTGGTCTTAGCGCAGGGGAGGTCGCACGAGGCGGCGGCCGAACTTATGACACGCGGGGTTGCGACAGTCATAGAGAGGATCCGGCAACTGGGACTCGAGGTGGCATTGCACAAGTCCGAGGCCATGTGTTTTCATGGTCGTCGGAACGCGCCACCTGCGGGTTCCCAGATCACGGTAGGAGGGGTTCGCATCGGCGTCGAGGGTACGATGAAGTACCTGGGACTCGTCCTCGACAGCCGGTGGAACTTTGTCGAACATTTTCGACGTTTGGCTCCCAGATTGGACAGGGCCGGGGCCGCCTTGAAGCGGCTCCTACCCAATCTGAGGGGGCCAAATGCCTCCTGCCGGAGGCTCTACGCGGGGATCGTGCGGTCCATGGCCCTCTACGGGGCACCGGTGTGGGCGCGTTCGTTGAGGCAGCGATCAGCTCGCCTGATGAACGCGTCCCAGAGGGTCATGGCGATCCGTATCATCCGCGGACACCGCACGATCTCCCGTGAGGCGGCGAGCCTCCTTGCCGGACTGTCACCGTGGGATCTGGAGGCAAAAATCCTCGCGCACCTGTACGAGTGGCGCGAGGAGGCCAAACGCCGGGGCGAAACTCCGCTGCCGCGACAACTCGCGGCTCGGCGGACCGAGCTCCGGCAGGATCTCATGGTGACATGGAGAGAGCGACTGTCGCAACCCAGCGCTGGGCACGCCACCATCGAGGCGGTAGTGCCCCTCTTTGAGGAGTGGCTGGAGAGGCGTCACGGCGCCCTCACCTTCCGCCTGACGCAGGTGCTCACCGGACACGGCTGTTTCGGGAGGTACCTGTGTCGGATCAGGGCGGAGGTGACCCCTGAGTGTTTCCACTGCGAGGATCGCCCAGAGGACACGGTGGAGCATACGGTGGAGGTTTGCCCCGCTTGGGCAGAGCACCGCCGTGTCCTCGTGGATGCGATAGGCGACAGCGACCTCTCGCGCCGTGCCCTGGTTCAGGCCATGGTACGGAGCGAGAGGGAATGGGAGGCCGTCTCCTCCTTCTGCGAAGCAGTAATGCTCGCGAAGAGGGAGGCGGCACACGTTAGGGAGGCTCAGCAACGGCCGAGTCGCCCTAGCGCCCCCAGCCGCGACCGCCGCAGGAGACGCCAGGGGCCGCGAGACGATCTCCGGCCACCGTAGACCCGGGCCTGCGGACGGCGAGTAGTGGGTAACTCGCCGTCCGATCAGCACCAGGCCCGAGAGTCGACGGCGCGTAGTGTTCCACGCGCGCCTCAAAGAGTTGTCAGCCAAAGGAAGGGGCCTGCCACGGCCGGTGCCTGCCCGGGGGTGGAGGATAAATTCGAAAGAGTTACCTCGCCCCCGGGCACTCGAGGCAGGGAGGAACAGGGGTGGGTTTTAGTCAGTAAGAGTCTGACACACCCTTCCGCTCCACCCTAGAGCGGAAGAAGTCATTGGATGATTTCCCACCCCCCAAAAAAAAAAAAAAAAAAAAAAAAAAAAAAAAAAAAAAAAAAAAAAAAAAAAAAAACCTAACAAGCGTAACGATTTTGGCAACCCCCTCCCCCCCATTGAAAAGCACAACTATCCTCAATATGAAGTAGATAAATAGTGTCTAAGGCTTTGCATATCACTGTTTTTTTTTTTTTTTACATTTCGTGCCAATTACATCTGTTGATGTAACACCCAATACAATGTACAACTAATAAATAACTATAGTTTAACCTTTATGTTATCTATCGATGGCATTTACAGTTGCCATCTTTTCCCATATTTTGTGAACTTAAATGTTAGCACAGATCGTTAGTTCGATTGTTCGTGCATATTCCAAATTGGCTCGTTTAGTATGCAACTTAGTTTAAGTATTGGAGTTTTAATACTGATTTATATTTGCTATAGAATAGATGAAGGGATATTGCCTTTTGAGGCATATTTTATGTACCTACTTTGACAATAGCTAATAAAGCTGTTTAGAAGACGTGAGATAGGAAAGACGATCTAGAAAATATGCTCACAATATGTACGCTGTTAGGTTAAGAATACCTAGAACCTATGTATTTAGATTATATTCCAGTCATTAAGAAATAAGAATATACATGTATATTACATTTATTTTGTTATTTCCTAATTTTCACAACTGCTGATCACAAATTTGCTTGTTTAGGATTTTTTTGTTAAGCAAGATGATACGTTCGTAGTGTATTCTATTTACCTGTGATGAATTATGTGAAAGTATCAGTTCCAATGGACAGTTTTTCGAGTTAATAAGATATAATTCACAAATTGATTCTCGCACTTTTGGAAAATAGCACGGGTTTCAGCGAATATAGCTCGGAAACAAACCGAGGTCTATGCGTTGAAAACCGTGCAATTTTCCAGCATAAAAACATCAGCTAAATGAGAGTCGGTCTCGCGCATGAAGGGTTCCGTACCATCGTACAAGTTTATACGCGTCTACTTGTTACCATTGTTATGATCGAGCAAAAACAGCCAAAAAATCATTTAAGTAGTTTATTTTTATTATTTAAGTGCCACCGGTTCATGGTGGACATCCCATCCACCATGAACCGGTGGCACTTAAACGCGCAATGATCGTTTTCTCAAAACGCTTTGTGCGTAACAAAGCGTTTTGAGAAAACATTCATTGCGCGTACAGCTAGAGAGTGGAATTCTCTACTGGAGTCTGTGTTTCCTGTAAAGTACAACCTGGGAGTCTTTAATTCAAGAGTGAATAGGTCACTTCTAGGCAAGCGTGCTCCATCTTCGACCACATCATCGCTTACCATCAGGTGAGATAGTGGTCAAACGCGAGCCTATCAAACATAAAAAAAAAAAATGTTATAGCGGTATCAGAAATACACATTCTGTGAAAATTTCAAATGTCTACCTATAATTACGGATCATGAGCTAAAACCCGCTGACAGATAGACGGACGGACAGCGGAAGCTTCGGTTTAAAGAAAGCTTAGTAATAGGGTCCCGTTGGTTCAGGTACGGACTCCATCTTTTTTTTTTGCGGTGGGAAATCATCTAATGAAATCCCCCGCTCTAGGGTGGAGCTGGACGGCGTGTCAGACTCTTACTTACTAAAACAGTTGCCTCTGTGCATATTGGTGTCAGATATCTATTTTTTTAAATTGAGTCTGTACCTACTTCCTTTTAGATATATAAAGCTTAATTTATTACGGCATCAACAATATATTTACATAAACAATTAAAGTCGAACGTGATCCAATTTTTCTTGTAGATAAAAATCTCCGCATGCAAATTATTCGTCAAAAAAATTTTGATTGACATATTCATAGGGAGTGTCCTAGGGTACTGTAAGTGTCTCTTTATGAATTCTTTAGTAGGAAAACAATAGAACAATGGGCAGCATAATTAGGCGTGTTTGTTTATTTCCTATAGTCTGCTTCCGTAACGCATTTAAATAATTTAAATATGTACTAATAATAGGTTGTTGGCAGTTGTTGTACCTGCATGATTCAAATGGTTATATGTATCGTGTAGGTAAGTATAAGTTCTAGTTTGTTGAGGTATGGTATAATGAATAAGTATTATGTGATTTCGATGTGGGAACTTCGTATTGTTTCTCACGAATATAAATTATTGTGGCAATGTTAATCGCTCTGAATAAACAGATCTTTGTTTTGCATTGTGGGCTGCATCTCAGTTTATGTTATTTGCTCTGCAAATGACAGGAGATTTAATATTATTGTTAAAAAAAACATTTGATTTCTTTAACTGTACAGTATTTTCTTCTATATTAAGTTTGCCATAGAACATTACCATTAAAACTATTTATAGCTACAGTGCATCTCATGGCAATTCCAATAAGCCGAAACACGGCCTACGAGAGCCTACGAGTTCCTTCCGGCTTCATCATCAGATCAGTTCGATGGTACCTTATAGCCAAAGTGCATCTCATGATAATTCTAATACGCCTAAACATGAGAATACATAGTTTAATTACAAAGTGCCGGTGCCTACCTTTCATCAGATCAGTTCAATGGTGCCATTTTTATCAGAACCATTTATTTAAATTTGCTCCGACTTAGTCAGCTAGATATTCTATTGCCACCCGTGAAATATTTATCATTGAGGACTTCTGATGGCCGTCTGTGGTCTTCTTCATCAGTTTAAAATCGGTTCGTAAATGACGGAGTTCTGAGGTAACAAAGATATAAAAAAATACAACCGAATTGAGAATCTCCTCCTCTTTTTTAATTAACACACTTATATTAGCCTCACTTGTACCTAACTAACTAACCATGTAAACAAATCTTAGAAGTTAGATTTGTCCCACTTCCCGGTTTCTGATTAGGCTGAAATTTTGCGTACATGTTAAGTTTGGATGGCAATGCGTGGTTAGCTAAGTGACGTCATTATAAATCTAATATGGCGGACGGTTTGCGGACCCAAAGATTGTGGACTAGTTATTTTGTATGCATTCCCATGATAAGGGTATCAAATAATTTTTCGATGCCCAATGTGTTTGCTGAGGACACGAAAAATAAAAAATAAAGTGAGTTTTTAGTTTTTTTAAACTACAGAAAAAAAAAATGAAGTCGACTAAAATAACTGGATGGCTCGTGCATAATAATTGAGTCTTTAAACTCCAGTAGACCGATACAATGCGACAACAAGTTTTCACAGAAATTGTTGCGTTTTCACGTTACAACTAGTCTATTTTTAACCGACTTCCAAAAGTAGGAGGTTCTCAATTCGTCTGTATGTTTTTTTTTTTTTTGTATGTATGTTACGCGATTTCTCTGCCACTTGTGAATAGATTTTGATGATTCTTTTTTGTTTGGTAGGTCATACATCAGTGGTGGTTCCATAGAAATTTTATCGAAATTGATTAAGCGCTTTTTGAGAAATTGAACAAAAACGAAAAATACGTATACCTCGATGACGTTTTGGTGTTCTCCAAATGTTTAAATTCCACGTTCCATGTTATTGGGGTTTTTAGTTCTGGAGTATAACAACTAAAAAGTGAAAAATAAAAATAAAATTTACGAAAAAAAACAACCGACTTCCAAAAATAAAAATACACTAAAAATTAAAAAATAACTTTAATTTCGGAAGTCGGTGTCAAATGACGAAGAAGTATAATACAAACACCAACTTCCGAAATTAAAGTTATTTTTTAATTTTTAGTGTATTATTATTTTTGGAAGTCGGTTGTTTTTTTTTGTAAAAAAGTTTTTTACTATTTAATTTTTTATGGTCAACCAAATTTAAGTAAACAAATACCCTAGCTCCTACCATCCTATCCTACTTCATATTAATCCTGGTAATATTACAAATTTGAAAGTTTAGATTTCTGGATGTTTGTTAATCTTTCACGCAAAAACTACTGACCAGATTTTGAAGAAACTTTACCGTAATAATATAGATAACAGTAGGTAACATATCTATATGTCGGAGTTGGTTGTCATTACAAGTGTGGGCCGTCAACAGAATCTGTTATGATTTGTTTTTCTTATTATTAATCCAAACCTTGACGAAATATACCTCTCGGCTTCTCTTCTCTCTCTTCTTCTTCTAATCCTACATAATATATATATAAAACATAATAATTGTTTCCACCTATGTCTGTCGACTTTGAAACCTTTGGCCAGATCGTGATGAAACTTTGGTAGTGTCTTCTGAGAACGCTCGCAAAGGTTCTGGCCCAAAAAATCAATACAACTTTAAAAAAAAATACAAAACTTTAATACTTATTATTACGTGGCATTACAACGCATATAGGTATAGCTTGTAAGCTATAATTTATAATGGGGGGAAGTACTTATTCCGCTCGGGGGAAGCCGCTGGCGGAAGCAAGTTTGAAATAAAAAAGGCAGTCATGTGGACTGCCGACAGAAGTGGAAACAGGACGTCGCCAGTCTGGCGCAGTACGTCAATACGTCGATGACGCGAACCCATAAGTTTAGCCCAAAAATCGCTCAACGTGCCTAAAGATGTTTTCACTTCAACAAGTCAGCATCATATCATCAGCCTTTTAATGTCCCCGCTGCCTGGATTCAGACCTCCTCTCTAGGAGAGGGACTGGACCGTAATCCACCACGTGGGCCCAGTGCGGGTTGGTGGATGTCACATGTCTTCGAATTTTTGGTTCTAGGTCATGCCGGTTTCCTCACTATGTTTTCCTTCATCGTTTTAAGAGCAATAGTGATGAAATTCGACGGCACGGTGGGCCTAGTGGTTGAGCGTTCGGCTGCTGCGCTGCGTGTCGCGGGTTCGACCCCGCACGGAACAAATATTTGTATGGCCTACAGATAGTTGTTCCGGGTCTGGGTGTCTTGTAAACGCACCCTCGATACAAGAGTAATTCCCAGTTCGATGCAAAGTTTAAAAAAAAAAAAAAGATACACTAAGTAAAGCGTCTGCCTGGGTTTGAATCCACGACGTAGAGCACGTTAGTTGCAGCCAATACCACTGGGCCCCAACTGCTCACTGTTTTCAGTGCGTGTTATTAAATACCTACCCACAATTGTAACATTTTTTTTTTTGTAAAAGTTCGAACTGCCAGTGCATTGAATTTCAGGTTTATTCGAATACATATATTTTCATACTCGTATTTCGTGGTACCTATAAAATAGCACATCCATAATTTTAGTCGGGAAAATGCGTCAACATCATGTTACGAGCAGTATTTCAGTTTTTTTTGCTAACTGGGGAAAAATATGACGATTTCATAAGGTTTTTTTCCCACGTTTATTATCATGGCTACAATGTATGTAACTATGATCATCATTTTTGTTTTGAATAGTCTATCCAAATACAATGTTTTATCATCATAACTTCAATAACGAATATGTTGTTTTACACAGTTTCTTTCATCATAGACAAAGCAATATTGAAAACACCATTTTTTATTTTAATATTCAACAAACACTAATTTTCACGACTTGGGTGTTACAACTGCGCGGATCACCCAACGGACACGATGGAGCATACGTTGGAGGTCTGCCCCGCTTGGGCGGAGCACCGCCGTGTCCTCGTGGATGCGATAGGTGGCGGCGACCTCTCGCGCCCGGCCCTGGTTCAGGCCATGGTACGGAGCGAGAGGAAATGGGAAGCAGTCTCCGCCTTCTGCGAAGCAGTAATGTTCGCGAAGGCGGAGACGGGATGCGTGAGGGAAGCTCAATGGAGTGGCCTTCACGGCCCCGGCCGCTACCACCGCAGGAGAGGTACTGGGCGTTGGACATTGCGAGACGATCTCCGGCCATCGTAGACCCGGGCCTACGGACGGCGAGATGTGGGTAGCTCGCCGTCCAATCTGCACCAGGCCCGTAAGTCGACGGCGCGTAGTGTTCCACGCGTGCCTCAAAGAGATGAGTGTCAGCCACCACTGACGGGGCCTATCGTGGCCGGTGCCTGCATGCCTAGGGGTAGGGGTAGGGGTAGGGGGGAAAATGAGTTACCGCACCCCTGGGCACTCAGGCAGGGAAGGAACAGGGGTGGGTTTTAGTCAGTAAGAGTCTGACACGCCCTCCCGCTCCACCCAGAGCGGGAGAAGTCATTGGATGATTTCCCACCCACCAAAAAAAAAAACCTTAAGTTCAAAAAACTTTCATATGTTTACTTAAACTTACTTCACAACAGACTATTGGCCATATCTTGACAAAATGTTGTACTTACTGGTTTGACAAATGATCGACATAACTTGCATGATAATCGCGCTTGTAAAAACACATTAACAGTTTTTTTACATTAACTGTGATTATAATCTACCAACATCCGCTTCCAATGATCTGCTGTTTAATCTAGTTTAAATTACTTTTGAAAACAACATATATTATTTGTAGGACTAATGTTCTTTGGCGTCAGTCCCGTAATGTCTTAAAATACATTTCTATTTTTTTTTATTTAGAACACTCCTGTGAAGCCCCGCAACTCACCGGTGAGTCGGACAAAAAAAAAAAAATTAAAGAGAAAAAAAAAAAAATCGGCTGTCAACCCGGGTTGTCGTCGGGGTTCAATTTGACAACCCGGATTTGGCCGCGGGGCTTCACAGGTTGGTAGTGGTTTCGCCCCTCCCAAGAAAAAAAGACGGACAAGTGCGTGTCGGACTTCGCACTTTTATGGTTCCGTACCAAATTCCCTCATTTCAAAGAAAAAAACTGATGTAACTTAAAATTAGTATTTGTCAGTAAAATATACGTAATACTCGTACGTGGGTCATACTGACAGTTTCTGGATCTGGCCACTTACAAAAAAAGAGTGAAAAAAAAGTGTGTGTGTACTTTTCCTACAAAAGTACACACACACTTTTTTTTCACTCTTTTTTTGTAACAAGATAAAACACCAAACTGTCACAAAGTTTACAAAAGGAAAACAATCATTCTTCATGAACCACAGACCATAGCTAACTTCAGGGTGGATCGGTTCTAGCTAACTTCAACCTGTGAATTTTGTGTGACAATGATGCGCGTAATATATATATAATTATTACATAATTATTATCTATTTATATTGAATTGTTAAGATTAATTAATGAATTTACTAAATGAATTTTTTGAAACAAACTTTTTTTCCTATAAGTCAAAGACTGATATTACTCAACTGTCACTTGTGAATCATACTTGTTTGTTAACGGCAATAAAAGAGCGGAACCTTAGTGGAGCGGCTCAGTTGCTGTTCGGCTTTCAAGGCGTTAACATCTAAGGTATGATATTATTCTGACTATTGTTGATTTATTAATGATACATCAACAGATGTATATTTATATCATATTTATGAGCCATGTAATGTAAAGTTATGTATATTGTTACTTAACGTTGTGTTATATACACTACTACGATAGTGGTTGTTATATACCACAAGATATTTATCGTTGTAAATATGGCTTAGGTGATACATCCTTTAATAAGATTTATTGCGATAAACGATTATTTATGATGTGTCGATATAATAATAAAAGAGAGCTACCGTGGAGTTTCTTGCCGTTCTTCTCAACGAAGACCTAGTTTTGCGAACAGGCAATTAGATTTCGATTGATGACAAGCCTATTGGAAATAAATACATACTCTTGTCTTTGTGCTTTTCTTAATAAATCCCTTCCTTAAAACACCATAAGTAAATAAGCAAATAAATAAGCAAATAAATAGGTAAATAAATAGGTAAATAAATATGTAAATAAATAGGTTAATAAATAGGTTAATAAATAGGTAAATAAATGGGTAAATAAATGGGTAAATAAATGGATGGATAGATAGATTTTCAAAAGATTATCAATGGACTTTCAATGGACTTTCAATAGACTTTCAATAGACTTTCAATAGACTTTCAATAGACTTTCAATAGACTTTCAATAGACGATCAATAGGCGATCAATAGACGATCAATAGACGATCAATAGACGATCAATAGACGATCAATAGACGATCAATAGACGATCAATAGACGATCAATAGACGATAAATAGACGATCAATAGACGATCAATAGACGATCAATAGACGATCAATAGACGATCAATAGACGATCAATAGACGATCAATAGACGATCAATAGACGATCAACAGACGATCAATAGACGATCAATAGACGATCAATAGACGATCAATAGACGATCAATAGACGATCAATAGACGATCAATAGACGATCAATAGACGATCAATAGACGATCAATAGACGATCAATAGACGATCAATAGACGATCAATAGACGATCAATAGACGATCAATAGACGATCAATAGACGATCAACAGACGATCAATAGACGATCAATAGACGATCAATAGACGATCAATAGACGATCAATAGACGATCAATAGACGATCAATAGACGATCAATAGACTTTCAATAGACTTTCAATAGACGATCAATAGATAAATAAATGAGTAACGAATATTACATACATCTGGTTACATAACTACACATACTTATTCAGAAAAATTATAACATCAGAAGTGGGATCGTTCTCTGGCTGACATAACAGATTTTTAATGTATCTCATTTTTGTTATTTTCATGGGCGATGTTGGAGCAATGGCTGTTTTCTGAATATCGTGTGAGACGATGGGTCGCCGAGTCCACTCTCACCAAGATGACATCACAATGCCACAATACAGCCCCAGACAACGGCACTACAAGGATCTAGAAGCTGTACGGGAATTGGCATTGTGGATCTTCAAGCTCTTGTCGAAGCATTTAGAGTGTTTCCTGCAAATTGACGGATGTGGAACCGAGTACCAGGAGTCGGTGGGGCCTTCAGAGGCATTGTTCCTGTTTTGCTGTTGAAATTTGGTTTGTCTGAGGAATGTGGGTGTCTGTGAGTATGAAATAAATATCTTAATAAGTAGTTATTAGGATGTTTTTATGGATGGGTATAAATCGATAACCTCTAATATATTATTGAGAATAAGATACTTGCGGTAAACAAGGGCCACCTTAATTTAAGGTTGGCGAAATTAAAAAAAAAAGAATAGATAGATTCATTTATTTGCTTAAATAAGCTATATTATATATGATAAGAAGATCTTCTAAGATATTTGGTGTAGGATCTCTTCTCTCTAGCCTTTTCTCTCCTTGGGGTCGGCTCTCTATATCATACGGCGCGAAGTGGTTCTCTTTAGGACGAAAGTATGTAGGTTCTGTTATTTTGATTGCCAGAGGGTAATTTATGAGGGTATTAAAAGTGTACCTAACTCGTAATCCGTTACAAAGGATAAACGTAAAATCAACATTAGTCTATGTAGATAGGATATTAATATTACATTGCGTATTATTCTCACATTTACAAGAAACCTTCTGTTCTGTTTTCCTTGGGTGTTTCGTTTGTTAAAAAATAATGGTAATTATGGCACAAGCTATAACGAAGTAATTCACATTTTCAAGGTCAGTCCGTATTAATTAATGACATTAATAATAAATGTTCCGAATCTTTAGAAACCATAAAATAAATCAATCTATTTCATATTTTCATGAGCATGAATTTTGATTAGTCTGAAAATAAGTTCACCTAACTTTGTTACGATTCTTTACGTATGTTTCTCAAGGGAGAATTAATACTTTCTTAGAGAACATGATAACAGTACTGAAAATATAATGCGTATTTTCGAGAGGTTAGTTTTTAAAGTGAAATGGTAGGAGAGAGAGGGAAATTAAAGTTAAGTATCCATTATTTTGGTAGAATTTTATTTCTAGTAAAATAATTTTCGGAGCATTTTAAAGTTGAATGGATTGAAGTTATTTTTTTTATCTCGTATTTATTTGAAATTTTGGGTGCTTATAATTCCCAAATCCCAAATTCCCCAAAATCCCCAAAACCCAAAATCCCCCAAATTTAAACCCCCCCAAAACCCGCCCCCCCCTGTCCCAAATTTTAATTATACTGTAAAGTGATGGCCTGAAACACAGGTTTGAATGAACCTAGTTCGGGCGGGTCGCTATCTAGCATTGTAATTCCTAACCATCATCTTATTTTGAACCAGTAATGTACCATATTTTAGTTTTAGTTTATTTTTAAGCACTATAATTGTATAGGAAATGTTACTCCTGTAGACTAAATGTAAACTTTTTATATACCATAATTCTATAAATAAATATTCTATTCTATTCTATATTCTATTCTAATTGTGAGCACTGAGTGGTTATTCACTACAATGTCAATGAAAATAAAAATGAGACTTGACATCCTAGTGCTTGCCAAGATATGGCCAAGAACTGTGAACTGAAGTGCTGCAGTACGGATTTGAGGCTAAGAATAGTTAATTCTAGTGCGCTCTCGGGTGGGAATTGTATTTTGACATTGAATTGGAGATATATGATAGAAAATTGAAGGTACAGTTACAGAATACAGACAAACTTCACAAATCATTTTATTACGATATCTTTTGAGGGAAAACTCAATAATTATGAAAAAAAAAAACAGAATAGGTACTTGGTTTATTGCCATGAAATAGATTAATTATAATATATTCTTGGTAGTGAGTATTAGTGATATTTATTATGATCAAAAGTAATATTTGTCATTGTTAGTTGATCAATAGCCCAATATCAGTTCAGATTTCGCAAATAGCAGATGAAAATTCTAGTCATTTTCTCCTCAACGGCCGCGCCTCTTATCGCAGTTTGACATATTTACGACCGGGCTCATAAAAAACAACTTGCTGAGGTTTCTATTGGAGCGAGGCACTTAAAGTAAACTTTTTTGGGTTCTTGAATAAACAGACCTTAGAATAACATGTAAACAATACTTGTAATTCAAGAGTTGAATTTTATTCAAATTCTGTTATCAACGATTTGTCGGGAATAGTGTGTGTGTGTGTGTGTGTGTGGGTAGTTGTTAAAACCACTGTATCAATGTACATGAAATTTCGCATGTTGCACTATGAATAGACAAGTAATAGAGTTGTTGTGTTGGAGTTGTAGAGTCCGATATCATATTTTCCTATTATTCACACTCAAAACTTCAAATTACGAAATCAAAACAACATAACGGCTTTTTAAAATTGCGTTTCTGCGTTTGCGTTGCGTTTTGTGTTGCGTTTTTTTTCTAACACTATGTAATAACTATCTAAGAATGCATGTGCACCATGCCACAGGATATAAGATCTTTAGTTATTTAATAATAGAGGTTTAAGCCGCGTAATCTGGATCGGCATACGGGTATGCCGTCGGACGTTCAGGGGTTAAAATAAAATATTTACAAAAAATTGAATTTCAAAACTCATCTCGAACAATGAAAATTTAGTTCGAATAAATTTATTTAATTTGACAAATTTATTGAGATGGCGTGTTAAGCATCGATTTCTTATTGAAGTTTACATAATATTAATATTTTGAAAAATTGCTTGTAAAAGCTGTACTTTCTGAATAATTGCTTCCTAATTCAAATTTAGATGATTATTGGAACGAATTCTTACTCTTATATTACTTATATCAAAAGATGGCGCTGTTTGAAGTTTCAGTTTTTCCATTTGTCTCTATAAAATTTATATATTAACACATTTTGATACATTAAAGCACTGTTAGGAAGTGAAAAATAAAAAAAAATACCTGACTGCCAGCCGAAATCTTTTGTTACGGCAGTCTCGATTCTTTGTATGAGATGAGGCATCTGTACGCTAGAATTTTTTTATTAAAAACTTTATGTACAACTAAACACACTGTACAATGGCGGAGTATGCCTCAGGCATTTTCTAACCAGTCTACCATAAGGTGGTGCAGAGACACAATATGGAAGGTGAAATTTATATAAATGACAGTTATAAATGCGAAAGTTTGTATGTTTGTATGTTTGGCTGAAGGTATCGCAAAAACGGCTGAAGGGATTACAATGAAATTTTGTACACACGTAGGTCATAACCTGGATTAACACATAGGCTACTTTTTATCCCGGTAAATGACAAGACTTAGCGAAGGCTGAGGTGGAAGTAGAAATCCAAAGTCAGGCTGAACGAGCGCACACGCTCAAAAAGTACTAGGACACCAGAAACATGAGAATTATTTCCAGGGCTGAAATCATGAGAGATAAAGACTCACAAAGTACCAGGAGACTAGAATCATGAATAGGTGTTTTCGGGGATACAATCCTAAGCTGTATAGCTTCACAAACCACCAGGATACCAGAATCAAGAAAAAGTGTTTCCGGGGCTATAATCCTAAACGGTGTAGATTCACAAACTACCAGGAGATCAGAATCACAAAACATATTCCGAAGCTGGTATTAGGAGAGGTAGAGATTTACAAATTACGAGGAGACCAGAAAAATGAGAAGTATTTCCAGTGCTGAAATCATGACCGGTAAAGACTCACAAAGTACCAGGAGACCAGAATCATGAATACGTATTTTCGGGGCTACAATCCTAAGCTGTATAGCTCACACACCCCACCAGGAGCCCAGAATCAAGAAGAAGAAGTGTTTCCGGGGCTTGAATCCTGAGCGGTATAGATTCTCAAACAACCAGTTCACAACCTACTAGGATATCAGAATCACAAAACATATTCTGAGGTTGGTATTAGGAGAGGTAACATCTTGAATAAGTATTTTCGGGGCTGGAATCCTGAGCGGTATACATTCCCAGGCGTATAGACAACCAATAAACAGAATCATGAAGAAGAGAAATTTCAGACCTGCACGCGGATGCAACCACAGGTATACTCTACCAGGGTGCTAAAATCGTGAAAAAGTTAATTCTACTAATATTATAAATGCTACTAGCCCCTACTGTCTTTATGTAGAACTTTGACGTTCAAAAAAAACTGGCTTTCAGCCTAATTTAAATTACTTTTGATTTTGATTTCTACAGGATTTATTTAAAGTGCTAGTCTCTGGAAATACCACCTAGACTTATTATAATTACACTTTTCACGCGGGCGAAGCCGCGGCCGGAAGCAAGTATATATATAATTATTACATAATTATTATCTATTTATATTGAATTGTTAAGATTAATTAATGAATTTACTAAATGAATTTTTTGAAACAAACTTATTTTCCTATAAGTCAAAGACTGATATTACTCAACTGTCACTTGTGAATCATACTTGTTTGTTAACGGCAATTAAAGAGCGGAACCTTAGTGGAGCGGCTCAGTTGCTGTTCGGCTTTCAAGGCGTTAACATCTATGGTATGATATTATTCTGACTATTGTTGATTTATTAATGATGTTGATGTATATTTATATCTTTTTTATGAGCCATGTAATGTAAAGTTATGTATATTGTTACTTAACGTTGTGTTATATACACTACTACGATAGTGGTTGTTATATACCACAAGATATTTATCGTTGTAAATATGGCTTAGGTGATACATCCTTTAATAAGATTTATTGCGATAAACGATTATTTATGATGCGTCGATATAATAATAAAAGAGAGCTACCGTATATAATAGTTTCTTGCCGTTCTTCTCAACGAAGACCTAGTTTTGCGAACAGGCAATTAGATTTCGATTGATGACAAGCCTATTGGAAATAAATACATACTCTTGTCTTTGTGCTTTTCTTAATAAATCCCTTCCTTAAAACACCACATTCACAGTAAGTAAATAAGCAAATAAATAGGTAAATAAATAGGTAAATAAATAGGTTAATAAATAGGTTAATAAATAGGTAAATAAATGGGTAAATAAATGGGTAAATAAATAGGTAAATAAATGGATGGATAGATAGATTTTCAAAAGATTATCAATGGACTTTAATTAATAATATAATAATAATATTCCACAACTTTCAATAGACTTTCAATAGACTTTCAATAGACTTTCAATAGACTTTCAATAGACTTTCAATAGACTTTCAATAGACTTTCAATAGACTTTCAATAGACTTTCAATAGTCTTTCAATAGACTTTCAATAGACTTTCAATAGACGATCAACAGACGATCAATAGACGATCAATAGACTTTCAATAGACTTTCAATAGACTTTCAATAGACTTTCAATAGACTTTCAATAGACTTTCAATAGACTTTCAATAGACTTTCAATAGACTTTCAATAGACTTTCAATAGACTTTCAATAGACTTTCAATAGACTTTCAATAGACTTTCAATAGACGATCAGTAGACGATCAATAGACGATCAATAGACGATCAATAGACGATCAATAGACGATCAATAGACGATCAATAGACGATCAATAGACGATCAATAGACGATCAATAGACGATCAATAGACGATCAATAGACTTTCAATAGACTTTCAATAGACGATCAATAGACGATCAATAGACGATCAATAGACGATCAATACACGATCAATAGACGATCAATAGACGATCAATAGACGATCAGTAGACGATCAATAGACGATCAATAGACGATCAATAGACGATCAATAGACTTTCAATAGACTTTCAATAGACTTTCAATAGACTTTCAATAGACGATCAATAGACGATCAATAGACGATCAATAGACTTTCAATAGACTTTCAATAGACTTTCAATAGACTTTCAATAGACTTTCAATAGACTTTCAATAGACTTTCAATAGACTTTCAATAGACTTTCAATAGACTTTCAATAGACTTTCAATAGACTTTCAATAGACTTTCAATAGACGATCAATAGACGATCAATAGACGATCAATAGACGATCAATAGACGATCAATAGACGATCAATAGACGATCAATAGACGATCAATAGACGATCAATAGACGATCAATAGACGATCAATAGACGATCAATAGACTTTCAATAGACTTTCAATAGACGATCAATAGACGATCAATAGACGATCAATAGACGATCAATACACGATCAATAGACGATCAATAGACGATCAATAGACGATCAGTAGACGATCAATAGACGATCAATAGACGATCAATAGACGATCAATAGACTTTGAATAGACTTTCAATAGACTTTCAATAGACTTTCAATAGACTTTCAATAGACTTTCAATAGACTTTCAATAGACTTTCAATAGACTTTCAATAGACTTTCAATAGACTTTCAATAGACTTTCAATAGACTTTTAATAGACGATCAATAGACGATCAATAGACGATCAATAGACGATCAATAGACGATCAATAGACGATCAATAGACGATCAATAGACGATCAATAGACGATCAATAGACGATCAATAGACGATCAATAGACGATCAATAGACGATCAATAGACGATCAATAGACGATCAATAGACGATCAATAGACGATCAATAGACGATCAATAGACTTTCAATAGACTTTCAATAGACGATCAATAGACGATCAATAGACGATCAATAGACGATCAATAGACGATCAATACACGATCAATAGACGTTCAATAGACGATCAATAGATAAATAAATGAGTAACGAATATTACATACATCTGGTTACATAACTACACATACTTATTCAGAAAAATTATAACACGCGCGCATCTTAAAATTTCACTCTCATCATTTTTTCATAACGCGCCTAAAGAAGTATAACTTCAAAAACAAATTATGGAATTCGAAAATGAAACTCTTTTTAAAAGTGTTACTTTTTAATATGGGAGACTGTCATTTGTTTTTTCACCGTGGTGTCCTTTCGAAAATTGTGTGTCGCTATCAAAATGAATTCAGCTCGTGAATACGAGTATATTCGTTCAATATATTTTTAATGTTTTTCGTTGTGGCTTAAGTCAACAAGATACTCAAGTCAACAGAGACTTAAATTGTCATTTGGAGATGAAGCATCATGTCGCAGCTCTATGTATTCGTGGTTTGGTGAATTTAGTCGTAGCCGGGATAATCTTCATGACGAGGAACGTGAAGGTCGGCCAGCAACTGCAGTTACAGAATCTAGTATTGATACCGAACGACAACTTATCTGACAAAAAAATTACTTATCAGCAAATTTGTATTTTGTTAGGCATTTAGGAAGCTTTGCACTTGATGGATGCAAGACCAGAAACGACTTCGTCTTCAGTGGTGCCGTAAAATTATAAAAAAGTTTAACGGAGGACAGTCATTGGCTGTCTATAATGTGTCAATATCGTGACCGGTGACGAAACCTGGGTGTACTGCTTTGAACCCGAAAGAAAAAGCCAGTCTGCAGCGTGGGTCTTTCCTTTTGAAGATTTGCCGATGAAAGTTGCTTCTTTTTATTCCGCAAAGGTAACGGAAGTGTATTTAAAGGCTTCAGATGTGGAAATGATGACGCATCCGCCTTACAGCCCGGACCTTACTCTCTGCGACTTCTTTTTGTTGCCAAAAATTATAGAAAAACTAGGAGAAACACGTTTTATGAGCCCTGAATTAGCGGCGAATGCGTTCCATGAATCCACTGAAGAGGTCCCTAAGGAAGACTGGTCCAACTGCTTGTACAATGGTTTCACCGAATGCAGAAATTCATTAATTACTATAGAGGGAATATACTTTGAAAAACAATAAATGTATCGCAAGTCTTATATCTAGTATGCCTTCAGTAAGTATACCTTCAGTATGCCCTAAATAATGAACATTATCACCGAATTTCAAGTTCATAGGTCAATTGGAAGTTAAAAATATCTTGTGAACAAAATTTTGTGACAGAGACGGACAGACAGACACACAGACGCATAGACGGACTCGTGAGTGTCGCAATAGGGCTCCGTTTGAAACCTTTTCCTTGCCAAAATTCATCAAAATTTGTTCAGCGGTTTGGGATACACATACAGGATAGACATACAGACTTATTACTACTAGAGTTACTTTTGCATTTATAATATTAGTATAGATTGTTTGGGTTTTATCACAAGGGAACTTATTTATAAGAAAATAATCATATGATTAATTTAAGCATTGAATAACAGGTTCTAAATTTAAAATGTTCTACCCAGAAGAAGAATAGATTAGGGTTTTAAAGTACCTACAAAGGGGTGAATAGGATCGAAGGGGTGAATAGAAACAAAACTTTGATTATGCTTTTCACTATGATACTTTAATATTGGTTTATATTAAAGCATCGATTTAGTTTTTATAAAAAATCATAAATAAATCGGAGTACTTAAATGCTACAAATAATTTCTAAATGACGTGAAAAACTCCTTCAAAGTTTTGATTCTATTCACCCCGGCGTTCCTATTTACCCCGTTTGACGTACTGACTAATAATTTGAAGAAGATGTTGTCCTCTAGATAGCTGAATTTGATGCATGAAACGTTTTCTGTCTTGAATTTACAATATGCTAATCATTTTACGCATGGTTAGTGATTTTTAAAAATGAGGCTGTTGTAGTATTACTTTTAATAATAATTTATTTTAATTAAAGACAACATTGGCCTAATGGTTAGTAAAAAACTTACCATCTAAGTGTAAGTAAACTTAAAATTAAAATTCAACAAATACAATTAATTCAAAACAAATAAAATAATAATTCATTAAAGTCATTTTAAGGTGGAAGCGCCAGGATAGCCCGAAAGGTAGCACGAAATTCAAATTTTCTTACGTTTTGTTGTAATTTGGAAGTTAGTATCAGGTTGTATCTTGGTCAAAATATGATTCGCGGCCGTAGAAAGTATGTATTTATAGAGTTAAATCATTAAATTCAATAATACAACTCTTTCAGTTAGAATTTATGTTAAATCCACTGGACCGTCCATCCGGGAGCGTTAAACATGCGTGAAACGTCCTGCGCGCGCACGGGAAGGTGGCGATCAAGCGCTCCGCGCCGGTTCCAAATTAAAGCTTAATATCTAGTAAACTACTGAAGCTACACAAAAAAAAATACGTGTGTATTGCTGAAACTATAGAGAATCGACATTTATGAAAACTAAAGTACGATAATTTGTTCTAAGTACCTACTTTAAAAGAAATGTAAACGTTAACGTTAACGGTAAACGTTAAAATATGTTTAACCTATGTTTTTACCAATAATATTGTAATTTGTGTGTTTAAAACCTACTTATATTTCATGAAATCATGACATTTGGCATCAATAATACTAACTGAGAGTGTTGTATTCATTTTAATGATTACAATTCTGCAAATACGTACTTGCTACGGCCGCGAATCAATTTTACCAACATACAATCTGATGCTGACCTGCAAATTACAAAAAAATAAGAAAATTTGAGTTTCGCGGGCTACCCTGGCGCTTTCATCTTAACACCAATGCGTGAACTATAATGCCCAATACATTCAATGCAAAATCAAACACAGCAGACGTTCTGCAATTGACTTATGTCTGCCGATATATTAGGTGCAAGCAGCATACGGGTCACCGATCAACATAATTTACGTGGCCATGCATCTGTGCCCTAATATATGGCAAAACACTTGCCGACATAGCATAGAACTTAATGGCATTATAGACATAACTCAGTCCTTCATGTCAAATGCACACTGACTGCATTCGTGGCGGATTTGCATACGGTGTAAACTTAGCCTAAGTGATCTGAGTATCCATTTAATGTGTATGTGCATGTATGGTGAAGACAAATGTTTGGATGTCATAAAAATTCTGGTCTTGATATGCTAAATAGGATTGTTTGAGTTAGTCAAAGTCTTTTATAAGATAAGTAACTTGCAATTACATAAAATTAGATTGAAGGAATATATACCTATCGGCGTTTAAGTACCTACATACTTACCTCGAATTATAAACGATTTCACGACAAAATAATACATAACAGTTAATTTTGATTTTATTACGTAACTATTAAAACTGACCAAGCTTAAATCAATTTTATTGCGATTAATTAATAGTCGGTAAACAATTAATATTTTACTGATACTTTACCTAATTCCTGTGATATTTACCACAAGTAAGTATTGGTGCCAATTCGACCATAAAAACCCAGATTAGATAGTCCAGACAACTTAGCTAATCAATGTGCGAGTTTTCCAAAAAGAGCACTAGCCGATGTCCGTCAGAGGTTTCCTTTTAGGACACCCACACTCCAGGCTGCCGCTGAGAAGTCATCATCATCATCAGCCTTACAATGTCCCCACTGCTGCGGCACAGGTCTCCTCTCTGTGAGAGGTTGTGGGCTGTAATCCTCCACGTGGGCCCGATGCGAGTTGGTAATACCAAATGGGAAAACACAATAACATTTTGCCCAACCCGAGCATCGAAGCGCTTACGACCACGATACCAACGAGACAGTCTGTCAGAAGGTACAAAATAAAAACAAGGGTGGCCTTCCATTGCCAGAAATCCTTTTTAATTTCGTTAGTTCGCACTGACAACTCACATGTTAGTCCTCGGTCCTTTGGGCTTACAGTGCACTAACGATTTCAATCTTATTTTAGGATCGTAGGATGAAAGACGAGAAAAACTGAAAAAAAAAATACCTTACTGTACATGTAGATCTGAAAACATGAATGTTTTCAGATCTACATGTAAATTTTACCTACATCTTTTAATTTTTTGTTTAACCAGTCCTGTCTTAAAATAAATCTATAGAAAAATATTTCATTATTTTATTTTTCAATTCTAGTGATGTATAAATCATTCTGCTTTTTTATAGAGTCAGTGCTAGACTGAAGCTAACAAAACAAGTAGGTAAACAATTATTTAATAGGTAGTAAAAGAAATACTTCTTATTGTTTTTCAATAACAGCGAAGTTATCGAAGACGAGAAGTCTTTAAAGTATTTCTTGTCGGTGCTTCAAACAATCACCACTTTTATGACCACTAACATTTTAGTACAAGCATGCCTATTTACGGCTTCACCACTAAACGATTGTAACCTCAACTTAAGACGAAAACATTCGCAAAAACTCAAAAATTGCTGGTTTTCTAATAAAATCTTTTTCCAAATCTGTTTAGTTTAAAGCTGTAGAAGAAAATATAATTATGTTAACCTTTAGCTACTGAGGTGGATTTAATTTCACGTAAACACGTGGGGGCCTCAGAGTCCCGCATGTTTATGTGCTTATATTTAAAAATCTTTTGGTTTTTTAGGGTTGAGATTTTAATAATTAGCTTTAGTGGATATATTTAAGTAAATAAACATATTTTTGTACACTTTATTTGTTTCTAATTAACTATTTTTTCAAATTTTAAAAAACTCTTAGCATTTTTTGCTAAAATCACATGAGATCCTAAAACACAAAGTATTAATTAAAAATACTTAAAAAAATCAACTAATTAACTTAAAATCTTAATTTTAAATAGTTTTTCTAGCAAATGGTATATCAGTAATTATAATACTATAATGGGAAGAAAAAATTACAGACATCCATTATTGCGCATTACACACAGTCTGGGCAAACTTGCTTTGCACGTTGAAGGCTGATGAATATTTTTTGCATGCATAACATGTGTGTGCAGATTTCCTTTGAAGCTTTAAAAGACATGTGTGGTACACCTTCTGTTTTTTTAGATTCTTCTTCATCAATTTCCTGACGGTCAGGAACAGGCATAATATCCTTTCCCAGCAGTCGTGCAAAACTGAGACGTGGCTCACGTGGCAGCTTTTCGTTCTTTCATTTCGTCTAATTATATTGTGTGGACTCGAACCGCTCTAGATGGTGGTTGGCGCTCCAATTTGTAGCAATTTTTCCCATAAAAGGATCGAATTGATGACAGAGGAACAAAGTCATCGGAGGACGTGTGTACTTCGGGAACATTGTCAACCTGTTCTTCGGGTTCTGATTCACTCTGCGTCTACGAGTCATGCTTGTGAAGCTCCAGTGTAAAGGTGTCACCAATATCTTCGGCCTCCGAACCACTAGTCTTCACGATTTAGCCACGTCACGGCTGTCTCAAAATCGTTGTTTCCTGGCACTACGGTTCTTCTATTTTTCGCTACATGTTAGTTATTATTATCACTGAGTGACCGTTTTCTCCCGGAAGACGTACTGGGCTTCATATTGTAAATGTTTTTAAAATACTGCAGAAAAAAGACGATAACTAAATCGAAACTATTTACAAAAAAGGTTACGTAAATACTGAGGTGGGGTCTGAGAGGCCCATGAGAAATTTCAAAATGAATTTTCTTACCGAAATGCGCGCGCAAACACGTGCATAGCCGTTGACAGCCTCGGCGCAACTAAACTCGAAGGTACTGGAAGGTACACGTGTGTCGTGCGAAAGGGAAGGGAGTAATTCAATAGTTTGACTTTCACAAGGCCTGAGAGGCCCCCACGTCAGTAGTTAAAGGTTAATTTTGACAAAGAACTTTGTTGTTTCCAAAATACGTTTAAATATAAAACCCTCGATAGAAATGATCGTCAATCTTTCCCCTAACTTTAACCTTTAAATTTTTTTCCCGTATTAATTAGTCGACCTACGTCAGTTAAATTTACAGCAAATAATTAATCGAATCTTAAGTTTGTTGTTTTAGATTTATTTTAATAACTCAACTCAGTTTTGAGTAAATCGATACAATGCTTCATAGTTTTCAATAAATTATAGCGTTGTGTCGTCGCGCATCTCTTTATCTTCTATGCAGTCCGAAAGTGTCCGCTCTTTAGGTTATATCACGCCCTTAAAGCGCTATTAACTGCCAATGACCTGGAGTGGTTAGCTTGCGTGTTCTGTGCTGAGCCCACGTAACGCGTCGTATGGCCACATAGTAATAGGACTCGCCCATCAAAGAGAGCTGTCCGAAATTAGACGCCTTATTAATTTATTATACATAAAACAACAAGTATTATACTTAAGCACGTATTCTGAAATATAAATAATTAAATGGTCTTTAAAATGATGAAGGTTTCATAAAAATATGATTTAATGATTTTGCGTGATATTATATACATTTGACACATGAATTTCACTATGTTATAAAAACATAATTTCAAATATTCACATATCAAACTACGACGAAAATTGTCTAGAGTAACATATATTTTCTTCAAAGAAATAAGGTTTGTCGGATAGACGTGATGTTCAACTAAAAACCGTCGTAGTCGTATAACTAACTGCGCCTTAATATTTTCGTCTCATTGACTTCCAAACAAAGTATTCAGTTTGATTGATGGTCATTGCTACTAAAATATCCAAACTTCATTAAGAAATAAACGTACAGCATAATTATCGAAACAGGCTTTAAATATTGAATGTATGTTTTGATAAATGGTTGCATATGTTTGATATTAATTTTAGAATAGATTGGGTTATTAACAATTGCTTGGTTTCCTGCCCCGGGCGGGTTTGGGTTACCTATCGGCTACAATACATTATTTTCGTGTCGACTCGTCAAGGTGAGTTAATCTGTTCATTAATGACGCCCACGTTCATTTGTGTTTTTTAATAATTTAATTGTTAGTGTTAATAATGGAAATTATGCAAAATGGAGTTTGAGTGGGATGCAAATTGACGGTATAATTTTGTTACGTACTTATAATCCAAATTAAAATTTAAAAAATGTTTCTGTTGTTGCTAGACTGTTTGATAATGCTCGGTTTCCTGTTAATTAATTGGGGCAAGATGCAGTCTCAGTCCACAAGTTTTTGTACCGTGCATGTTAATCACCAGTTCCTTTAATTTCAACTGTTTTGCCTTGGTCGGTGCGAGCGCAGAAAACGAAGATATATAAGCCAATACAAATAATTGAGATGAATATTGGCAATGGCAAATATGGCAATAAAAATTTATCTTTTAATTATTTAAAACACCAGGTTGCTATTTAAATCATCAACAATGTCAATTTATCTAATGCCTGAGTAAAGTTGAAGCTAAATTAAGTAATGTTTACGCCGACACCAACTCATTGGTACCTAAGGAATCTTTTACTGCGTTCTACACATTTTATTGGGTAGTCTATAGTAGTTTATAGTAACCATGACCTGAGCTTACCTTGAGGTATTCAGGTAAATCTCTTGATATTACCTTAACGCTTATAACAACATAGCTTACTGTAAAAGGTTCTGTTTATATTCAAAATGGGCGACAAATGACTTATTTTGCCTAAGAATTTTCATTGAAGGTTTTAATTATAAGAGGAGCTATTCAGATTACAATTTATGAATAAACATAGTTTATGCCTTTGGCGCCTTGAAGGTGAGATAAATTAAAAGAATATTTGTGTGATGTCAACAGTCGTAAGTGTAAGTAAGTGCGAAGCTATTTGGTTCAATTCGATGACTAGGTGCTTTGGTTAGTTCTATTCTGTTTATAGACTGATGTAAAAAAGTATTTTGAGAAGGCATTTATTTTAGTTCAATCACAGATTTGTCGGCACCAACTGCATCAGACTGCATCAAAAGTGACTTGTTTGGAACATTGTAGGTAGCTGTTTTTTGGTACAAATGTTTTTTTTTTTACTTCATTTATTATAGTTAGTTACATTTTTGGAATCGTATCCTCAAGCCCTTTACATAAATTAAAATTTCACTTCCCAAACTACAGCCGCAATCTTATCTCTTTTTTATTTTCAAAATTCTTAAAGCCTTCGTCAGTTAAGACGAATCAAATGATACCTCACTTGCTAAATTATATCCAACTGTCTAGGCTACAGGATGTGCCAAAGAAATAACATACGTAGTACAACAGTCTTCGATCACATCATCGCTTACCATCAGGTGAGATAGTGGCGCGAGCCAATCATTGATAAAAAAAAACATACTTAAATACATACTATCGAAAACTATTACCCTCCTTCTGGGGTTGTCGGGTAAAAAGACGTCGGTATACTGTCCTAATTTAAAACCAATTATACATAACTTAGTTGTTCCCTTCACAGGAACCGTGCATTTTCTGGATAACATTAGTTGTATAATAGCTTTCTATCAGTGAAATCGGATCAGCACTTTCAGATATTGGCTTTTCAAGTTTCGTACCCGAAGGGTAACCAACGGAAACATCTGCCATCTGCCTAGCCTTTTCCAACTATCTTGGGGTCGGCTTCCAGTCTAACCGGATGCAGCTGAATACCAGTATTTTACATGGAGCGACTGCCTATCTGACCTCCACAACCAACTGGGTAATACGATACCCCTTGGTAAGACTGGATGTCAGACTTTCGGGCTTCTGACGACCCGTAACGACTGTCAAAGATCCACGATTGACAGCCGGGACCAACGGCCTAACGTGCTTTCCGAGGCACGGAGGAGTTTCGGTATGTAATTATGGTCACCCATCCGCGGACCAACCCCGGAAAGCGTAGCTTAACCTGATGGATCGACCCGTGCGGCTGTTATTACTTTAGCCACGAGCTCCTCCTTTAGCCACCAACCAACCAACGGAACCCTATAGAATAAAATAGTATATTTATCTGCCAGAAATATGGAGTTTACATAGGTGTTCATAACATTGCATAGTGCTACATGTCTCACCGTTTTAACGGTATGCTAAATCAATTTACAAGATGAAGTTCTTACATAAATTTTCAATTTACATTACATTAATTTTAAAATTTAAATATTATTTCAATTATCTATACTAATATTATAAAGAGGTAAATTTTGTGTGGTTGTAGGGGGTAATCTCCCGGGGGATCTTCTGAACCGAATTTGGAAATTCTTTTACCAATAGAAAGCCACCGTGTTAATTGCGGGCCTGCGGACGGCGAGCAGTGAGTAGCTCGTCATCCGATCAGCACCCGGCCCGTGAGTCGACGGCGCGTAGTGTTCCACGCGCGCCTCAAAGAGATTAGTGTCAGCCACCACTGACGGGGCCCATCGTGGCCGGTGCCTGCATTCCTAGGGATAGCGGATAAATTCTGAAAAAGAGTTACCGCACCCCTGGGCACTCAGGCAGGGAAGTAACAGGGGTGGGTTTTAATCAGTAAGAGTCTGACACGCCCTCCCGCTCCACCCAGAGCGGGAGAAGTCATTGGATGATTTCCCACCCCCACGGAAAAAGAAAAAAAAGCCGTGTTAATTTTGAGTGTCATACATAGGCTATTTTTTGAAATCCACGCGGACGAAGTCGCAAGCGAAGTGCTAGTTATATTATATACCTATAAACTACCAACTTCCATTTTTATCATATTATTAAATAAAAAAATACATTTAACATACTATCACTTAACTGTATTTTATGCCAGATTAAGAGAAAAAAAAAATTACAGGGACATTTTACAAAAAAACTGAGTAAACCTATTACTTAGCCTCCGCTGACTGTCCATTCGTCTGTTGGTCTGTCTATCTGTCAGTGGGTTGTATCTCATGAACCGTTATAGGTGGACAGTTGAAATATTCATAGATTATTTATTTATTTCAACTTCATGTACTATAGGGGTACATAGATGCAACAAAAAAAAATCATACGGAACCCTTCGTATGTGACTTAAATTCGCACATAACCGATTTTTATACAAATAATCTTCACTATGATAGGATTACTTAAGATAAATACAACTAACAGGATTGATTCGTAGAAAATCCCTTTCGGTAAAATGCGTCAAATTTCCAATAACTCAAGAGTGTACTCGTAACTAATTAACTCGTAATCAGATTATTGGAAGCAGGTATAAACAGGATCGGAATACCGGAACTGGGCTCATATAGCTACCTACTAGCAATCAATAAATCAAATCTCTTCAAAGCGAACTCCAGAGCATTGCGTACGTCATTGAGGCGTGTGGAGTTGTCAGTACGACGTACAATCGACGTGTCGGTTCCTGTTAGATCTGATATATGTCATTGATAGGCAGACAATGCAACCCACGGTTTCATACAACATACCTATACGTCAATGTTATCGATTAGCTTATCAAACGTTTGAAAATATTGGTGAATGCTACCGAGGGATATGGAAAATGAAAATACTTCGATACATTTTGAAAAATGACTTGTTTACGTGAATCATGTAGAGGGTGTAACGCAAATGGGTGGTCATATTTCAAATATTGTTTCTGCCTATAGAACTGATCCTTCAAAGAAACTCCTAGCCAGTCCCAAAAAAATGACATATGTGTAGCAGCAGTATTAATAGAGGAGCTCGTGGCGAAAGTAATAACAGCCACACGGGTTGATCCATCAGGTTAAACTACGTTTGCCTGGTTTAGTCCATGGATGGGTGACCATCTTTACATACCGAGACTCCTTTCCGTAATCATATTTTGATCAACTTACAACCTGATACTGTCCCTAAAATTGCAAAAAACGTAAGAAAATTTGAATTTCGCGGGTTACTCTGGCGCTTCCCTCTTAATATATTTTTTTCGGAAACTTTTCATTTTAAATAATGAAGACGCTGTTGTTGAATATGTTGAGCAACAGAAACAAAACTATCGAAAATGTATGACGACGTGGGGTTATGAAAAAGAAATTCAGTGTTTTTGTTTTTACTCACCATGAACTTTAACTGTGTTTTTTAGGTATAGGTTTACAGTTTATATTGAATTATGCCATGTTTACATACTCTAATACTCGTTTGCGTCATGTTCTCACACTTTACAAATGAGTAGTTATCAGGCTCACAGATTACCATAATGCATTATGACACATTGATCAAGTTTATGCGTAAATAAGAGCCCTTAGCGAGGTATCAAATAGGTAGAGCTGAGGCATTTACCAATATGTCATTCAGAGATATAAGTATAAACTCGTACATAAATCTTCTGCGTGTGTACTTATGTCACTGAACTCCTCCTAAATAGCTGAACCGATTTTGATGATATCCCTGATAGTCCCTGGATGGTTTGGATTTATGATTTGACAGGGTAGGAAAATGTTTGCTGGATCCGCTAGTTTTATAATATGTTTTCCTTACCGAGGACTAACCAGCATGAGCAGGAAATCAAACTGTGTGGGAAAGGACGGGGCCGCCTTTACCTTTGTTTTTTAGATACCTTAATTTAATAATCTATATAATTAAAAATCAATTTTCGAATGTATCTATATGCATAACTTCAGAACGCTGCACTTAATTCAATATTTTTTTAGGGTTCTTTACCCGAAGGGTTCAAACGGAGCTCTATTGCCGTCACTCACGTATCACGTCTGTCCGCCTGTCACTCTGTCCGTCTGTCTGTCCGTCGTCTGTTACAAAATTGTGTTCCGAAGAATGTTTTGACTTCCCATTGACCTATGAACTTGAAATTTGATGATAATGTTTACTATTACGTATATTTTACAAAAAAATAACAAAATATTGATTACTCTCATATGGTACGGAACCCTAAATGTGTGAAGTTCGACATGCACTTGGCCGATCTTTTTTGTTGTGTTCGTAATTGCATGAATGAAAATTTTGGGCAATCGAAAATAAAATATTGCACTTGTGTGAAACCGGGGCGGGTCGCTAATATACAATAAAAAGTAAAATTACCTTTTCCAACATCGGTACTTGCAACTAAGGCAGGAAACAAACAATAAAAACTGTTATTTGGTTTTAATGAAGTCTTTAGTACCATGGTAACAATTAAGGTGTGACTGTACCAACTTGCTACTTCCAAAAATCAATATTAAACTTTTTGTGACCATAATAATTGTAATCATTAATCAGTAATAAATTAACTTTTTGCTAATTATAATAATATTATATGCTAATCAAACCATTAACGCATAATGTCGCGTGAATATGATCGATAAACTGTTGATTCAAGATTAAATAACTCATATTTAACTTGTTTTAATCCAGGGTTGCCTTGCTTAGTAGGTGTGCGACTCTACTACATATCGGTAATCAACCGCCGGTTACTGAATTGAGAATGTAAACCTGTCAAACTTTTCTTTTTCTAGTGAATCCTATGCTTCTCCCTATTAATCTAATCCCACTATTCTACTCATCTGTATTATATAAAATTCAATGTCCTGACTGATTGACTGACTGACTGATATATCAACGCACAGCCTAAACCACTGGTCCTAGAGACATGAAATTTGGAGGGTGTGTTCTTTTTGAAGAGTAGGTCCCCCCCTAAGAACGGGTTTTTCGAAATTCAACCCTTAAGTGGGTGAAAAAGGATTTGAAAGTTTATAACGGGTGAAGTATTACACGCGGGTGAAGGCGCTGGCAGAAGCTACCTAGTTTATTATAAATACTAAATTAAGGATGGTTAAGTGGATTAAATTTGGCATAGAGATAGATAATAGCCTGGAATAATACATCTTTATACAGCATGTAACTAGAACCCTGTCCGATCCAATGAAGGCGTATTCTTGGTTTAACATACGCACTAGAAAAAATAGTAAAAAAATGCAACTCATAAAAACGAAAAGTTATTGATTTTTTATTTTTATAAAAAATGCGAAAACACTAAGTATGGCAAATTTTCATAAATTGAAAACACTCCACCGGCCGGCAAAATCATTTTATTTTTACCTATTTTTATTTCAAAGCGTACCTCCCTGCACTAGCCGGGCTGTAGGCACAACTTCTCGGTTTGGCAGCACGCGACAAAGGGCACATAAATACTGTCTCGCTCAGGCGGCTTTTTTCACACTAAACTGTAGTTGAACTTTGTCGAGCGATCAGTGTTGCCTTAGATAAGTTTTTCTTTTTTAAAATTAATTATTTTCATTGGGGAAAAATAATAATCTCGTATACATTAAATGGTTAGGTATATGTATATATATGTACGATACCAAATAATACCCTTCAGGATGGGACAGGGTTTTTGTTACAGGGTTGCTGTATATAAAAAATGTCAGGTTAGTTACACCATTTATAACTCAAGAATGGCTTGACCGATTTTTATGATCTTTGATTTGTTGGTTGTGTCTCCCTCCGCCTCGAATAGAAGAATAACTATTCAAATTTTTAAAAATAATCCCAAAAAACAAATATGCTGAAAATTCATTTTCTACATTTTGTATGTAACGGCTTTTTGATGATATCTTGAGAACGGATTCATTTATTGATTCTCAGGCGGTACGAAGTTCGCCGGGTCAGTTAGTAGGTTATATTTTATAGAGGGGGATGTACTAATTCCACGTGGGTGAAGCTGTTGGCAGAAGATAGTTTTAGCATAAAATTAGAGCTTGACAAGTTCTTAGTAATTTAGAAAACAGGAGTTTGGCAGTATATTTAGGTTTTTCCACATATCACGGAGGTGCTTCTTAGGGTACTGCTTGAGACGGTCTTGTTTGACTGTGTTGAGCTTGACCTTTCACTCAGAGGAACTGACAGACAGTGACCATTGTGACTATGCATATGATAGTCAGGAATGGCTGGATCTAAAAAGAACAGAATCGGCCATTGGGGCGATGCTCGGGGAGACATATACAGGCTGTTAGGGACAAGATACCACAAACTTCGCGACAAGGTTACACCTAATTCCACTAACAAAATTATGATAGTCTTTTATCTCGGTATTGATCGGTTACAGAAATTGTCATTATTGAGCGCGCAATGTACTGTAAAAAATGCGATCTTCGCTCCGCAATAGCTACACACGCCGAGCGCTACACACGCCGAGCGCGCCGCGCGCCGTATGTTTGTAGGTAGGTATTACGCCGGCAACGTGCACTTACGAATGAACTCTAGCGAAACAGCTGTGCGTAGAACTTTTGTATTTTATTTACATTGCTGCTTTTATTGTAATTGGCGATTTAATTACTTTTTAATTAAAACTCGCATTGGGTTGGATAGGAATAATGATTTTGGACAGTCTAAAGTAAAAAAAACTGCAGAAAAAAAAAAAAAAATTTGGGAAACGCTGGAGGATCCAGAATCATGTACGGAATCACTAGTACACGTATGTGCGTTTGTGTGCCTTACACGGTGTATGTCCAGCAGTGGACATCATTGGCTGAAAATCATTTAAGTCAAAGACGTCCATTGATGGATAAACTCCAAATGTTTAAAGATGCTGATGTGATAAATTTTGACGGCACGATTTGCGCAGTAGTTGTTCTAGGTCTGCATGTCTTGTCTATGTGAGTTTACATGTTTGTGAACGAAACCACGATACAGAAGTAATATCTAGTGTGGGGTACGTTTCTTTTTTTTAATATAAAAAAAATAACAGCTGAAGTTTATGTGTCAGTGCATCGATGCCTTTCCTGACAACCCTTACTTTTGTTATGTCATTTTCCTAAAGTTACATAATAGGTAATTTAAATAGACGTCACATAATGACCGTAAAAAATAATATGTAATAACAGTACTAATGCAGGCGAAACTTCTAGAGCGATCTTGATCTAAATATTGTATCAACACTACTTCAACGATACCTACAGTTTTTAGTGTTTATTGGCAATCAAGAATAGAAAAGCTCGTAGTTACATAATAACAGCCGCGTCAGTTTATATACAAGGTTAAGCAAGGTCAGTTCATGGATGGGTAACCATTTGCTCCTCCATGACTCAGAAATAAAAAAAAAGAAAAGGCTGTCATTTGTAGATCTTTGACAGTCGTTGCGAGTAGTCGGACGCCAGCACATCTGTCACCAGTTTTGCAAAGGAGTTACGTGTTTCCCAGATACTGGGTTGTGAGTGGAGGTTCAGATAGACAGTCGCTCCATGAAAAATACTGGTATTCAGCTGCATTAAATTAGACTGGAAAGCTGACCCTAATTTAGTTGGGAAAAGAATAGGCAGTAAGTAGTTAGGGTTCCGTACCCGAAGGGTCCAGACGGAGCCCTATTGATGCAATTCAATGTGTCCGTCTGTCGGTCTGTCGGTCTGTCCGTCTGTCCGTCTGTCCATCTATACGTCTGTCCATCTGTCCGTCTGTCCGTCTATCCGTCTGCCCGTCTATCATTCCTAACTTCTCATTGACCTATGAACTTGAAATTGGTGATAGAGGTTATTATTTACTATCAAATACCAATATATCAAATAATCAGATTTTTTCTGTATACCCCCATCCCCTACCATTACCTTCATTTGGTACGGAACCTTAAATGTGCGAAGTCCGACTCACACTTTACCTCACACTAGAAAATACTCCTGTATTGTGGGTGCGTTCACAAACATGTAAACTCAAATACACAAAACACCCAGACCCGGGAGAACTATCTGTAAGCCATACAAATATTTGTTTCGTGCGGGAATCGACCCCGCGACACGCAGCACAACAGCTAATCGCTCAACCACTGCGCCAACTGTGCCGTCAAATTGATTGATTAATTCTAGCGATAGAGTTTTTAGTGTCCATTGTCAATCAAAAGTAATTGAAAGTACGAGTATGTAACATAAATTATGTTTTTACTAAGTAACGATCACTATTAAGTACATTATTAAAATCATAAAACATTTATTTCATTATCAAGTTATTATAATGTTATGCGGACATAAAATATTAACGAACATGTCATTTTAATTGGTCGCGTTTAAATTAATATTGAAAGTGATTAATGTCTTATTCGGATAAGTAATATGTCACAACATTATTAGAAATTAAAGACTATTAACATATATCATAATTCAAAACGCATTGCAGTTTAATGAGTTGTCAATCGTTAACAGCTTTTATTTTTTATTGAATTTATACGCGCCTGTACCAATTTTCTAGTTCATTTGCAATGTTTTTTGCTTCACGGTTATTACAATAATAGTTCTTTTTAGAAAATACTTAACTAACTGTAACTACACTAAAACCAAAAATGTAAACCCATCTATGTATATAATATGCACACCACCCCCCCTTCCCCCCACAGATACACCTACATACTCGTACACACACTTCCCTACTCAACTTACAAATAACTTCATGAATACACAGAACTACTTTAGTTAAGTAATTTTTCTTTTGATTTTACCTTATCTGGAACGTTGACGTCTTCTTCCTCCTGGAGGTGGGTGGTAATAGCTACAACACAGTTTCTAACTAATGCGGCTATTAACGTACACAACTAAACTGTATAATCTGTATCTGTTCCCAAATAAAGATTTAAAAAAAAATGTATAATAACAAAATACGTTCAGGCGTCGAAGTACTCCTCCACATCGCTGTCATCTGAAAACGTGCCCAGAAGACTGGCAGCATTGCCACGTAATTAAGTATTTTATAATATAACAAAAAGAGATTTCAGACCCTCCCAAAAAAAATAACAGTAATAATAATAATAATAATAATAGTACTACAGATATGCGCCCGACCCAGTTCTCGATAATGGTCATATCTCATTGTACTGGGATCGGTCCATCATCACTGACAGGACTATTGTAGCCAATAAGCCTGATATAGTGGTGGTGGACCGAATCGAGAGGCGTGCAATGATTGTTGACATTACCGTCCCACATGACGAGAACCTCGTGAAAGCCGAGAAAGATAAACTAATCAAGTATATTGACTTGACTCGCGAGGTTGTCGACATGTGGGATGTGGACTCAGCGATCATTGTACCGATAGTCGTGTCAGCCAATGGCTTAATAGCCATGAGCCTCGACCAACACCTCAGGAGGCTCTCGTTAGGCGGCTGGATCAAGGGCTTGATTCAGAAAGCAGTACTTCTGGACACGGCTCGCATTGTCAGGCGGTTTCTCTCTCTGGAGCCCTGACCGCCGGTAGCTTGGACCCTGTTCCCGATACCGGTGGGCTACTATTTTTTATATTTTTAAATGTTTTTTTTTATCCTTTATATTTAAATATTTAAAAATGTAAATAATATGTATAGAAAAATAAATAAACGGAATAATAATAATAGCTGGCAACTCTCAACGTCAAGAAGTTTATTTTCATTCACGAATTTTAATATTTTTCTAAACAGTTTTTGTCCGTTATAATAAATAAATACAAATTCAACAGAAGAAACTATATACACAAACAAACAATAAAAACTATAGATAACCAGAATAAATAAGGAAAAGTAAGCAAAACAGAAAAATGAATCAAGATTGGACAGATGACATAATATGTCACACTGAAATAAATGATGATACAACAATAAACCAATAAGAATGAAAATATAATAATGATAACAAGAGCAGCTGCCCATCGCGCACGCCATCCACCCCCGGACTCGCCGCTCAGCTCCGCCTCGCCGCCGCCGGACCTCGGATCACCAGTGTTACCGGCGGCTGCAGCCGCGTCGAGCTCGAGCGACGAGTATTTCTCCCCGCCGACGTCGCCAACACCTGTACGTCGGCAGGGGAGAGGCCGGCCACCGAACAGCCTGGGACTTAGGGGCCAACCGGCCCCGAGCCGGGTCCCCGCTGCCGGTGGTTGTGTGCAGCGCATGAAATGGACTCAATCCATGAACGAGAACGTCATGCGCGCATATTACGGGTCTACAGAGGGGGGAACTAACCTCACTGCGTATCGTGGTAGGATGCTGTCTCTTTTTCAGGACCTGGAACCAACGGTCAACGTCTCAGCTCAACGATTGTCGGATCAGGTGCGGGTCATCCAACGCAACCACAGGTTGGACGACGCCGCACTTGATCGGCTGCGCTCAGAGGTACTGAGCAACCTTATCTTCTCGACTACGACACAGACTGCGGCACCGCCGGTTTCCGAAGAAATCCCACCGGCTTCTCATAAAAACCTGCCGCGGTCCAATCATGTTGATGAGGAGACAGATGATAGGGTTGTCACAGTAAGTAGCCAGTGCAACGATCGACTGAGGAGCGCACTGGAAGATGCGCTTCGCGAGTATAGATCGAGTCCGACTCAACTTAGACCCCGTTTATCACGGTTACCTATGCACAAAAAAAATAGGGCGCTAGTGTGTGCTCTAGACTCGCTGCTTAAGAATGTTTTTGAGAGCAGCGAGGACCTCTTTGATACGCACTCGATCCTGTATTGTGGGGCTGTTGCGGCATGTCGTTTAGCAAATGTAAAGTTACCAAATTGTGACGAAGCTACTCGACCAAAGCCTACCGTACCGGCCTGGCAGTGTAGGATCGAGAGGCGTATTGATGGGGCCAGAGCACTCATTGGCAAACTATACTGCTTCAGGGAGGGCAATACAAGACCACGTGTGATGCGCTTCGTGAGGCGGGCATTTTCGGGGACTGGAATCAGTCCTCGAGAATACATGTCCCGTGTCACGGAACGCATTGACTTCCTGAAGCAGAAGGTTTGTGCATGGGCCAATCGTATTCGGCGGTATAAGCGTCGGGTCGACCGGTACTCGCAGAACCGCATGTTCCAGAGCGATGAGAGGTGGGTATATAGAGCTTGGGAGCGACCTGAACAAAATGTGACTGACGTGCTCCGCCCCGATGCTGCCGCCACGAATGCATTCTGGTGCAACATCTGGTCGGTGCCCGTCTGTCACACTGAGGGTGGCTGGATGCGTGATGTCGAACGCGTGTGTGAAGCTATACCAGACATGGAAAAAGTAACCATCACTCCATTCGATGTAGCCAAAGCAGTTCGTCCGTTACCAAACTGGAAATCTCCGGGACCGGACGGACTGCATAACTTCTGGCTTAAATGGTATAGTAGCTCACACGCGCTTCTGGCATCTCAATTCCAGGCATCCTTAGAGTCTGGGTCGCTGCCTCAGTTTCTAACAACTGGTGTTACCCACCTGCTCCATAAGACAGGTAGTCCCACGGAACCCAAGAATTATAGACCGATTACATGTTTATCGACGGTCTATAAACTTCTTACATCCATCCTGAGAGCGAAAATTAATGTACACATTGAGAGCAATACAATTATGTCTACCTCTCAGAATGGATGTAGGAACGGGTCCCGCGGTACTAAGGAGCTACTCCTCATAGACATGGCCATAAGCCAACAGGTTCGTCGATCCCACAAGGATTTGTCGACATGCTGGATAGATTATAAGAAGGCCTACGACTCTGTTCCACATACATGGCTCATGAGGGTGTTGGAGTTGTACAAAATAGATGCAACTCTACGCACCTTTCTTGGGTCATGTATGGGGCAATGGAAGACGGTCCTTCGCTATCCAGGATGTCGACCAATCCAGGGGAATGATGAGCCTATATGGATTAAACGGGGAATATTTCAGGGCGACAGTTTGAGTCCACTTTGGTTCTGCTTAGCCCTGAATCCTCTAAGCACGTTGCTGGAGGATTCAGGCCTGGGCTATCGGTTGAGAAGAGGTGGTCAGGCCATATCTCACCTTCTTTACATGGATGATCTGAAACTCTTTGCCCCCAACAACTTGCAACTGATGGAGTTACTGAAGGTAACTGAAACTTTCAGTAGCGCTATCAGGATGGAATTTGGTGTGGACAAATGTGCAGTCATGCATGTAAAGCGAGGGGGGATTATGGAATCTGAAGGGATTCAACTCTCGGATTCCATACACCTCAGATCTCTCTCCTCAACCGAAACATACAAATATTTGGGTATGTCGGAAGCGTTAGGCATTAACGTTACTGACATGAAGCAATCGCTGAAGGAGCGCTTCTTTAGCCGCCTTAAAAAGGTATTGAGTAGCCTTTTGTCGGGCGGAAATAAGGTGCGCGCCTTCAACGGTTGGGTCATGCCGGTTTTAATGTACTCTTTCGGCATACTCAAATGGACTCAGACTGAGCTCGACGCCCTGGACAGGAGGGTCCGTACGCTGCTAACCGCAAACCGGATGCATCACCCACGTTCGTCGGTGATGAGACTGTACATCCCGCGGAAGTGTGGAGGTCGAGGCTTTTTAAATGCTAAGACTCTCCACAACCGCGAGGTGTGCAGCCTCAGAGAATACTTTTTAGAATCCGACGTGGGGATGCACCGAGAGGTGGTCGCAGTGGACAAGGGCCTCACCCCGTTGTCCATGGCTAAAGAGGACTGGCGCAAACTTGTAGTACTTACTACTGATGACCGCAAGGAGGTATGGAAAGGCAAGGAGCTTCACGGGCGCTATTATCAGGCTCTTCATGGGCCTGATGTAGATAGCCTGGCGTCCGTAGCCTGGCTACGGTTTGGTGACCTCTTCGGGGAAACTGAAGGTTTTGTCTGTGCGATTATGGACGAAGTTATCTTGACGAACAACTACCGGAGGCATATTATGAAGGATGGGACGGTTGACGTGTGTCGGGCATGCCACCGTCCGGGTGAGTCCATTAGACATATTATCTCTGGATGTTCTCGTCTGGCTAACGGCGAGTATTTGCACAGACATAACCAAGTGGCCAGGATTATCCACCAGCAACTTGCTTTAAAATACAAACTTGTGGATTCTGAGGTACCGTATTATAAATATGTGCCCGACCCAGTTCTCGAAAATGACCATGTCACGTTGTACTGGGATCGGTCTATCATCACTGACAGGACTATTGTTGCCAATAAGCCGGATATAGTGGTGATAGACCGATTAGCGCGCCGCACAATGATAATCGATGTCACCATCCCACATGACGAGAACCTCGTGAAAGCTGAGAAAGAGAAACAAATTAAATATCTTGACTTGGCACACGAGGTTGTCGATATGTGGAATGTGGACTTGGCTGTCATTGTGCCGATAGTCGTTACCGCCAATGGCCTGATGGCCAAAAGCCTCGACGACCACCTGTCGAAGCTGTCGTTGCGCGGTTGGATCAAGGGCCTGATTCAGAAGGCAGTACTCCTTGATACGGCTCGCATTGTGAGGAAGTTCCTGTCTCTGGAGCCCTAACCACCGGTAGCTTGGACCCTGCTCCCGATACCGGTGGACTACTATTTTTTATATTTTTAAATGTTTTTTATATGTTTTCTTTTAAAATATTTAAAAATGTAAATAATATGTGTAAAAATAAATATACGAAATAATAATAAAAAACAATAGTGAAAATGAGAAGTAAAAGTTAATAATGACGACGAATAGACCAGTGAGAAAAGAAAAATGTTGACGAGAGCCGCAGCACAAAAAGCACGCCCACCACCTCCGGCCTCGTCGCTCAGCTCCGCCTCGCTGCCGCCGGAATCCAGCCTCTCCGTGAGCGCTGTGACACCGGCCGCGGCAGTTGCGTCGAGCTCCAGCGACGAGTTCTTCTCGCCGCCGACGACACCACCACCAGCGCGTCGACGGGGAGGACGCCGGCCGCCGAGCAGCTTCGGACCTCGAGGCCCACCGGCCTCTGATAGGGTCCCAGCTCCCGGCGGAAGTGTGAAGCGCATGCGATGGACACAAGCCATCAACGAGAATGTCATGCGCTCATACTATGGGGCTACAGAGGGAGGTAACAACCTGACCGCGTACCGTGTTCGGATGCTCTCTTTGTTTCAGGTGCTTGAGCCAGCCGTCAACGTTTCGGCCCAACGACTGTCGGATCAGGTGCGGGTCATTCAGCGTAATCATATGTTGGATGATACTGTACTTGATCGCCTCCGAACTGAAATGGGTAGCCATGTCATTGCCCCTCCGTCGCAGACTGTGGTACCAGTGTTGGTACCACCGTCTAACCATGCTCCTAGCCATGCTGACGAGGAGTGTTGTGACATGGTTACAAACGTAAGTACCCATTGCAATGACGAATTGAGGAGTGCTTTGGAGTGTGCTATTCGGGAATATCGCAACATGCCACCCGAACTTAGGCCACGCTTGCCTCGTTTGCCCATGCATAATAGGAATAAGGCGCTGGTGGCTGCTCTGGATTCGCAGTTATTAAATTATTTTGATAACTGCGAAGACCTCACCGACACACACTCGATAATGTACTGCGCGGCTGTAGCGGCATGTCGTGTAGCTCACGTCAAATTCCCTAATGACAGAGCTACACGACCAAAACCAGCCGTGCCGGCTTGGCAGCGCAGGATCGAGTGTCGTATTGGTGGGGCCAGAGCACTCATCGGCAAACTAATCTGCTTCAGGGAGGGTAACACTCGCCCAAGAGTGATGCGCTTTGTGAGACGGGCTTTTTCGGGGACTGAAGTCAGCTCCCGAGACTATATGTCCCGTGTCACAGAGCGCATCGACTTCCTGAAGCAGAAGGTGTATGCATGGGCAAACCGCATCCGTAGGTATAAGCGGCGGGTGGACCGATACACCCAGAATCGCACATTCCGGAGTAATGAAAGGTGGGTATATAGGACTTGGGAGCGACCGGAACAAGGTGTGACTGACACGTGTCTGCCGGATGATGACGCCATGAGTTCATTCTGGCGCAACATCTGGTCGGTGCCTGTCAGTCACACCGAAGGCGACTGGACTCGGGAGATCGAGCGAGCGTGCGATCCAATAACAGAAATGGGGGCAATCACTATCAGCCCCCAAGATGTAGCCCGTGCAGTCCGTCCGTTGCCTAATTGGAAATCTCCAGGGCCGGACGGGCTGCACAATTTTTGGATAAAGTGGCTACAAAGGTCGCACGCTCGCTTGGCATCTCAATACCAGGCAGCCTTGGAGTCTGGTTCGCTACCCGAGTTCCTTACAACTGGAATAACCCACCTGCTCCATAAAACAGGTAGTACTGCGGAACCTAAAAATTATAGACCGATCACGTGCTTACCGACGGTCTATAAGGTTCTTACATCCATTTTGAGAGCTAAGATTAACACACATATTGATAGTAACTGTATCATGTCTGCCTCTCAAAATGGATGTAGGAATGGGTCCCGCGGTACTAAGGAGCTTCTCCTCATAGATATGACCATTAGCCAACAGGTTCGGCGTTCCCGAAAGGATCTGTCGACATGTTGGATAGACTATAAGAAGGCCTATGACTCAGTTCCTCATACATGGCTCATGAGGGTGCTGGAATTGTATAAAGTTGATGCAATGCTACGCACCTTCTTGATGTCGTGTATGAGGCAATGGAGGACGGTCCTTCGCTATCCAGGATGTCGAAATATCCAGAGGAATAGCGAACCGGTAAGGATCGAGCGGGGTATATTCCAGGGTGACAGTTTGAGTCCGCTTTGGTTTTGCCTAGCCTTGAACCCTCTAAGCACACTGCTGGAGGCTTCAGGGCTAGGCTATCGGTTGAAGAGAGGTGGTCAGGTAATATCTCACCTCCTTTACATGGATGACCTGAAACTTTTTGCCCCCAACAATCTGCAACTGATGGAGCTACTGAAGGTAACTGAAACCTTCAGTAGTGCCATCAGGATGGAGTTTGGTGTGGACAAATGTGCAGTCATGCATGTAAAGCGAGGGGAGATTGTGGAATCCGTGGGAACACAACTCTCGGATTCCATAAACCTGAGATCCCTCTCTCCAACCGAAACCTATAAGTATTTGGGTATGTCGGAAGCGTTAGGTATCAATGTTGCTGACATGAAGCAATCGTTGAGGGAGCGCTTCTTTGGCCGCCTGAAGAAGGTATTTAATAGCCTTCTATCGGGCGGAAACAAGGTGCGCGCCTTCAACGGTTGGGTCATGCCAGTATTGATGTACTCTTTCGGCGTACTCAAATGGACTCAAACAGAACTTGACACCCTGGATAGGCGGGTCCGTACACTACTAACTGCATACCGAATGCATCACCCACGTTCGTCAGTGATGAGACTGTATATTCCGCGGAAGTGTGGAGGCCGAGGCTTTTTAAATGCTAAGACCCTACACAACCGCGAGGTATGCAGTCTGAGGGAATATTTCCTAGCTGCTGACGTGGGTATGCATCGAGATGTAGTGGCGGTGGACAAGGGCCTTACCCCACTCTCCTTGGCTAACGAGAACTGGCGCAAACCTCTAGTGCTTGACACTAACGGTCGCAGGGAAATATGGCAGAGTAAGGAACTTCACGGACGCTTTTTCCGGGCCCTACATGGGTCCGATGTAGACCAACTAGCGTCCGTAACCTGGTTGCGTGTCGGTGACCTCTTTGGGGAAACCGAAGGTTTTGTCTGTGCAATTATGGACGAAGTTATCATGACGAAAAACTACCGCAGATTTATTGTGAAGGACGGCACGGTTGACATATGTCGGGCATGTCATCGTCCGGGAGAATCAATCCGCCACATAATCTCTGGTTGTTCTCGTCTAGCTAACGGTGAGTACTTGCACAGGCACAACCTTGTAGCCAGGATTATCCATCAGCAACTTGCTCTGAAGTACTCTCTTGTGGAATCGGAAGTGCCGTACTACAGATATGCGCCCGACCCAGTTCTCGATAATGGTCATATCTCATTGTACTGGGATCGGTCCATCATCACTGACAGGACTATTGTAGCCAATAAGCCTGATATAGTGGTGGTGGACCGAATCGAGAGGCGTGCAATGATTGTTGACATTACCGTCCCACATGACGAGAACCTCGTGAAAGCCGAGAAAGATAAACAAATCAAGTATATTGACTTGGCTCGCGAGGTTGTCGACATGTGGGATGTGGACTCAGCGATCATTGTACCGATAGTCGTGTCAGCCAATGGCTTAATAGCCACGAGCCTCGACCAACACCTCAGGAGGCTCTCGTTAGGCGGCTGGATCAAGGGCTTGATTCAGAAAGCAGTACTTCTGGACACGGCTCGCATTGTCAGGCGGTTCCTCTCTCTGGAGCCCTGACCGCCGGTAGCTTGGACCCTATTCCCGATACCGGTGGGATACTATTTTTTATATTTTTAAATGTTTTTTTTTTTTATCCTTTATATTTAAATATTTAAAAATGTAATTAATATGTTTAAAAAATGAATAAACGGAATAATAATAATAATAATGTATTTATTGTTTCACAAACTAGTTGATATACATGCTTAGTACAAATTTATGTGCAAGAATGGACAGATGATGTACTGCTGGTACTTAAAAAAGGTACAGTTCTTCAATAATTCAGTACTTTTTGAACGACCAAGTTCTACATAAAGACAGTCCCCCAAAAACCCGCACATCGCCACTTTCTAGTGTTTTAACAGGGACGAAGAATTGGCGCAACAAACTCCCCATCTGAAGAAAGTAGTTATAGATTTGAAGTCTCATATTACAGAACACATGACCTCATTAGTTCATGGCATTATCCACCTCCCTGCATTTTTCCCTATGGGAAATCATGTCAAATGCGTCTTTGAAATTTTACTAATACTATAAAGTTTGTATGTTTGGCTGTCAATCACGCAAAAACGGCTGAAGGGATTTGAATGAAATTTTGCACACAGGTACGTCTAGCCTGGATTAACATATACTTGTTATCCCGGTCTACGCGGGTGAAACCACGGGGCGCAGCTAGTCTTGAATAAAAATTGAAAAATGCCAGATTTTATAGAAAACAACATTGTGCAGACAAAGCCTATTCAATTTAAAAGCTGAGCTGTATTTAAAGTACGCCAACCTACTTATTTCATGTTTTGCAAGTATCAAGCCGGTCTCGTCTGTGAAAAAGTTAAAAGAAAAGCAAATAGGTAAACTTATCTGTGACCCAAATACTCGTAGGTTGGGGTTTACACGCTTAACATTTTCTTAGGAATCCTGGATTTGTTTTACTTAATTAAGTCTTGTGGAGTGTGGTTTGTATAAAAATACAATATAATTATACTTCTTTCGTTCTATTGCTGAGCAAAGGCCTCCTTCTCTGCCAATTAAGGCGCAGTTATAAACCAACAGCCTCGAGTGGTTAGTTTGCGTGTTCTGTGCTGAGCTCACGCAACGCGTCGTACGTTCACCCAGTAATAGAACTTGCCCATCAAGGAGCGCTGTCTTAAATTAGACTCATTATTAATCTAAAACACGTATACTAAAACATAAATATGTGGAATGGTCACATGTAAAGCTGCAAGAAAAAGCTAATTGATTACAATACTGTCAACAAAGGCAATAACAGTCTAGAAAAAACATAATTATCTAAAACAACAATAGGAAGCAGTTCTAGAGAACGATACTTACTGCAACAATGCAAATTAAATTAAAAAATCGAATTGAACCAGTCTTTTTTAATTGCCACCAAAAACGCACTATCATTGTTTTCATAGGTAAACGCAGTTATTTAACCAACATACCACCGTTATTGATAAAGAAAAAACTATTAGAAAAAAAAAATCACCGACAAAAAGTTTTCCATCAAGTGTTCCGGTAACTTATATTAGCCGCTTAATTATTACTTTGTTCTAATTAAAAATGTAATAAAAAGCGTTCAATCATCTGAGATAACATCGCGGTGTCAGCAGTGAGGTTTTGACATGCTTAGCTGCTGATCCTTATCGGTTGATGGGGAGATAATTAGTAGAACTTGAGTTATTTTAGTAATTGTGTTGAAAAATTAAAACTATTACTTCAGGGCTGACTTGCAACTTAACAGACAGTAGATCTGCCTGTTTTGAAATATTATTTTAAGACAGTTGCCTTTCATGGGCATGTGTATCTTCTCCATACTCACGTACGGTGCACAAACCTGGTCTTTGACACTTCAGCAGGGGTCTAAGCTTGAGGTGTGCCTGCGAATCATGGAGCGCAGTATACTAGAGGTTCGACTCTCGCACCGTGTAAAGAACACAATGCTGCGGGATGTTGCTTAAATGGGATTGGGAAGAACATGTATGCTGCATGTTAAAGGAAAATTGGGAAAAAATAATGGATCCCATTAAGGCGCAGATAATTATGTACGACTATGTTACTCTAGACAATTTTTTTCGTGGTTTGATATGTGAATATTTTAACGCGTCAAGTCCCTCATTAGTAGACACAATTAAAAACCTATTGTTATGGCGAAGCGAGGGGTCTGACGCGAATTATGATTTTATAAGATTAGTACAGTTTATTATTTGTAAAGTTATGTCTAACGCGAATAAAAAAATACGCATAATAAAAACTATTATGCGTATTTTTATGAAATCTTCACCATTTTAAAGATCATTTAATTATTTATATTTAAGTATAAGTGTTTTAGAATAATACCTGTTGTTTTACGTATAATAAATTAATAATGCGTCTAATTTCGGACAGCGTTCCTTGATGGGCGAGTCTTATAACTTTTTTTTTATTTTTTATTGTTGATAGGCACGCGTTTGACCACTATCTCACCTGATGGTAAGCGATGATGTGGACGTGCGACGTGAGCTCAGCACAGAACACGCAAGCTAACCACTCAAGGTCATTGCCAGTTAATAGCGCCTTGAGGCACATCCCCGAGATCGAAAGTTTACCTAGATTTTCATTAACTGATTCGAAACTAACTAACAAACGCCAGCTTTCAGTTTACTTACCTACACAAAAAGAGCACGAGTGCCGTTAACTCATCAATTTAGGTGTATTTTACCTTTACAATAACAAAAATATAAACAGAAAGTCAAATTGATATAAATTATACAATTAAAATTTGTTCACTTATGATAATAGAAAATTCATTGGCTTCATTTATTTTGGAAACAATAATGTTATTTTTAGTTTGAATATTCAGCTGCGCCTTCATTTAGGCCGAATTGTTTACCAATTAATTGGCGTTAGATGTTGTTGAAAAGCTCTATGGGGCCTGTAAAGTTTATTAATACAAGGGTTTGGAAATTCCCCTTGGATATACGTACTATCGGTGTACCTCACAACAATTTATAGGTGAGATACAATTCTACGTGTAGAATTGAGTGCCTAAACCACAAATTTAGATAAATGTAAATAAAACTTTTACTTGTGTAATTTACTACGAAAACGTAGTAGGATATTCATATTATGTTTTCAACGAACTTACAACACCTGGGTACAGATTTTTTTTTCTCTCTATTAATTTGCTCCAGGGATTTATTGAGTTTTAGCAAAAGTGCTATAAATTCGATCAAAAGTAGTTCCAGTAATTTCTTTATTTATTAAACTTAATGCACAAGTAACAATTACTGTACCGTGGCCGACTTAATGCCTTAGGCATTTTCTACCAGTCGACCTTAGGGTGGTACAGACACGGAACGTGGCAAGTGCAACTTAAGGGAAAGAATAAACAGAAAAAAAAATACAATAATAAATACATACTTAAATACATACATCCAACAAAATTAAAAAATGTAATTGAGAAAAACGAAAACAACGAATCAGCGTTGTGATGATTTTTCCAACTCCTTGCGAATGTGTTCACGCGCCTTCAACTTAAAAGAGAACCGACTAGTTGCCGTCCTGATGTTCGGAGGGAGCTCATTCCATAGGGAGACCGCCTGGACATGGAAGCAAGAATGGACAAACCCAGAGCGGTGAGATACATCGCAGAAGACGATTATTGGTTGAAAGAAGATTTTTAGCGTGAGTCGAGCAGAGAAACTGAAAATGTGAAGTCAGATAAGAAGGAGAAGTGGGTTTATAGAGTAGAGAAAACAAAGTAGTCAAGGCCCTTAGCGCTCTACGCTGACGAATGGGTAATCATTTTACAATTAACCGATGCGTGGATACATTTTTATAGAGATAAAAGAAAAGGTGGCGCGTGTATTTTAGTGAGAAATATTCATGAGTTCAAAGCTCTAAAAGAAGTAAAAAATCTATTTAAAACTAATATTATTGAATGCTGTGGAATAGAACTCACGCAACATAATGTAACTGTCGTCTGTATGTATAGGGTTCCGAAAAATAGACATAAAAAGATTTATCTTTCCCTTTTTTTCGAAACTCTTGAAAATTTACTCTCCCTTATTACACATGGTAAAACTAATAGAACTATAATAATTTGCGGGGATTACAATATAAATATACTAAATAATGATCAAGTTACCAAGACATTTATAAATACAGTTAACGGATTTAACCTCAAAATACTTACTAAACAACCTACGCGCTTATCTAGCGGTACATGTTTAGATAATATATTTCATAATGCTCGTGGGAACAACGGAGAAGTAATTGAGACTGCACTATCGGACCACACGGCGCAAATATTAAAATGCAATGTAAAAAAGACGTGTGCGATTCACTCATGGAAAATTGAAATAAGAGATTTCTTCTCTGAATATATACAAAAGTTTGTTGAGTTTATTGCAAGCTTAAGCTTCAGTGAGGCTTATGAACTAAACGATCCAAATTTAGCATACGACAACTTTATAGACATATTTAAAGTTTTTTACGACCTATGTTTCCCTGTAAAAACTGTAACAAAGACTATTAATAAAAGGCAAAAATGGCTATCCAATGGCATAAAAACATGCAGCAAAATAAAACGCAAACTACTGTGGCAATACCGTAAAACAAAAACTGAGAACAATAAAACAACATAAAACACTTCATATACAGCTCGATTTAAAAATATTATAAGACTAACAAAGTATGTACAAAATAATCATTACATTAAGACATCGAATAATAAAAGTAAAGCAACTTGGAAAATAATTAATGACAACAAAGTTGATTTCCCTCATGAACCACTTACGAAAATCATTCACGATAATAAAGAAATAATAAAAACTAAAGACATCTGCAATGCATTTAATGATTTTTACACTGATCAAATTACTCCAGGCTGCAATAAACTACCGTCACAAATAGACAGAGTGAATCATTCTATTTTCTTAACTCCCACTACATCAGAAGAGGTATCGAGAACGATTCAATTTCTCAAAAATACTAAAAGTACAGGAAACGATAACATAGCAACAAACATTATCAAAAAAGTCCATCATATTATTTGTCATCCACTATCTTATGTAATAAACGTATGTTTTGAGAAGGGAGTCTTCCCAGATAAACTTAAAATATCTGTTATTAAGCCTTTGTATAAGAAAGGAGAGAAGACTTCAATTAAAAATTATTGACCAGTGGCATTAATACCGATATTCTCTAAGGTCATAGAAAAAATTATACACAACCGAATGTACAATTTTCTTGAAAGTAAGAATGTACTGGTTGATAAACAAAAAGGTTTTAGAAAGAATAAGTCAATTAATATTGCTATTTATGATTTTCTCAAGAAAATTTTGTAAAGTGTAGATAGCACACTTCCTATCTGTGCCCTATATATGGACATGACGAAAGCTTTCGATCATGTTGATCATACTATATCTATCGACAAATTAGAAAGATATGGAATACGAGGCAAGGGTCTTGATCTTATCACATCATATTTAAGCAACCGGCAACAGTACACAGAAATAACCAACATAAATATTAAAACCAAGCGTGAAATCAAATATCGGTCAAAACTTAGAACGGTGAAGTATAGTGTACCTACCTCAGGGGAGCGTATTGGGTCCCCCACTATTTCTGGTGTACTTAAATGATCTTCCAAAAAGTATCAATCACCCAACAGTATTATTTGCCGATAATTGTACAATAATGATAAAAAACGATGAGTCCTACAACTATGAGCAAGAAATCAATGACACGCTAAAGCAAACTATAGTCTGGTTGCAATCGAATAATTTAAAAATTAATTTAGAAAAGACGTGTATAATGCATTTTAGTCAGCGACAACGACAACAACCGGTTAAAATTAGTCACAATGGAAATTCTGTTAAAGAAACGGATACAACAAAGTTTTTAGGGTTAGTGATAGACAGTCACCTTACGTGGAAACCGCATGTTGAAGATATCTGCAAAAAACTTAACAGTTTTGCTTTTGCTCTTTATAAGCTGTCTAAATTTGTAAACCGTCATGCCGTGCTTATTGCCTGCCATAGTTACGTAGAATCAGTTCTTAGATACGGAGTCGTTTTCTGGGGTAATTCGACAGACAAGAATTACGTGTTCATCGCACAAAAAAAATGCGTTCGCGCTATATGTAATCTACACTCAAGGGACAGTTGTAAGCCATATTTTGAATCCTTGAAGCTTCTGACATTGCCATCATTATACATCTTTGAGGTGGCAGTGTTTGTTAAGACAAACCCACAGCTATTCAAAATAAGAGCCCCAACTGATCCACGGTTGAGGAAAAGGGATCCGAACATTATTTGTGTTGATCGCAGTTATACAGCCCTCCTGCGTAAAAGTATTTATGGAATGGCTCCAGTTATTTACAATAAACTACCAGGACAGATAAATAATCTTAATAATAATATGTTTAAAAGGAAACTGAAACAATTTTTAATTCATAAATGTTACTACTCCACAACTGAGTTTATGGAGGACACCACTGACATTTAGATTTTTATTTTTTTACAATGTTACATTTAGATTATTATTATTTGACATTGATAAATTGGTAAATTATTTTGACATTGGTAAACTATTTTGATAATGGTAAATTATTTGACATTGGTAATTGTGTGCTAGTACGTAAGGAACCGTGTGTTAGTATGTAATTAATTGAGTATTCGATTTTAAATGTGTGTGGTTTCGACATACTCGTACAAATAGCTTATTATATGATTTGTATGCTCTTGAGTTAAATGTAGCGAACTGACCATCTTATTATAACTTCTAATTGTATTGATACCTACATTTACGAATAAATTTGATTTGATTTGATTTGATTTGACATGGTCATATTATACTTACGCAGATTGAAGACAAATTGAATGCAGTTATTTAAAAAGCGGTCAAGTTTATTGAGAAGATCTGCATTCAGGTCATAGTAGCACACATCGCCATAGTCTGATATAGCACACATCGCCATAGATTAGAGACTGTACAAGCATCGCTTTTATGTGAGGTGGTAGAAGGTTTTTCTGGCGATAAAGCGACCGCAGCGTTCCAGTAACTTTTCGACTGACACTTGTGACCTGCTTCCGCTAGTTAAGGCAAGTGTCAACATGCAAACCAAGATCCTTAACCTCGGAGCCAAACGGAATTACTGTGTTGTCAAAGATTACGGGAGGTACATTTAGGTCATCTAGCTTTCTCAGACTATGGGAGCTTTCAACTATGATTTCCTGACACTTTGTAGGGTTAACCGCCACCCCGAATCGATCTGACCAGTTTTTAATGACTCGTAAATCCCGGTTTAGCTCCTCGATCGCATCCGATAAATTGTCAACACCTGCCTAACTGTACAGCTGTAAATCATCGGCGTAGATATGATACGCACACTGTAGCTCGGTGGTAATAAAATTTATAAAAATTGAGAACAGAAGAGGAGATAAAATACCGCCTTGGGGGACGCCAGGTACAAGATCACACCACCCTGAAGAAGAGTCTCCAGTATGAACTGACTGCTTACGCTCCCGAAGATAAGAGGAAAACCATTCCAGTACCTCTTGAGATAAGAAAGGATGGACAAAAAGACTTCATGACTGATGGCATTAAAAGCGTTAGAGAAGTCGATTAACACTAAAGTTACTACTTTAGTGTTTTCCATTGCTCGCCTGATATCGTCAGTCACTTTAAGGAGAGCTGTCACGGTACTGTGCCCGGGCCTGAAACCGGATTGATACGGGCTAATGAGGGAGTTGTGTTATGTGAAGTATGAGAATTGTTTGTGAACACAGGCCTTGAGCTCTTTGGACAGGAAGGGAAGAATGGAAATCTGACGAAAGTGACTAGATAGAGTGGGACTGGGAATCTTAGGCAGGGGCCGTATGTACATGGGTTTTACGCCACAAGGAAGGGAAAGCACCAGAAAATAGGGATATGTTAATGATATGGGAGATTGCAGCAAGGAGTTGATCCAGAGCCGACACGATCATATAACGACTGATGTTATCGCAACCCACGGCTTTGGATTTAATGGATAAGATTATCTTCTTGATCTCTCCCGGGTCAAATGATAAATGATAAATGATGTTTATTCAGTAAATAGGTTACAAGGAACACTTTTACACGTCAATGTTTTTTTGTCAGTTTAAGCTAGATGAGGCCGGTGTTTCCTAGCTGACTACCCTGAGAAGAAACACCGAAACAAACTCAGAGGTCAAAGTCTCTTTTAGTGTTCAAATCCATACAATGTGGACTGGTTAGATCCTATGAGAACCATGTACGTTTATGTCTGGGATGAGCTTTATGAAGAAAGCAACACACGAATTCGAGTGGACCTGTCCAGACAGTGCAAGCATTTGTCAGTCATCGCGAAGCTCAACTCAGAACTCTGAGGTGCTCAACGAACCGACGAACAATACCAAAGTAAGGACATTTGAGTAGGCCGCAAAAAATACTCAAACTGCCAGACAATCATAAAATCTACATGAATATAACGACATACATAGTTCTCGCATTCACATTATTCTATATGAGGACCATGCAGCTTAGTGTCTGTAGTGGTCTTTTGAAGAAAGAACCAAACATATTTGAGTGGACCTGTCCAGTCAGTGCAAGCATTTGTCAATAGTCGAATAGCTCAACTTAAAAACCACTAAGGAGCTCAATGACATGACGAACAATACCAAAGAAAAGACATTTGGGTAGGCCGCAAAAGTACTCAAACTGTCAGACAACGTTGAAAATTACTGTAAAAAGGAGGAGAAAATAATAATAATAACCCACATAGTCCTTACATTTACAATAATTAAGTAATCAAAAAAAAAAAAAATATAATACTTTACAAAGTAAATATTTGTGTCAAACAAAATAGTAATCATAATATGTCAATCAAAAAATAAAAATAAATATAATACTTAACAAAGTATTCAAGTCAAAAAAAATAATAATATTAATAAAATGTCAATAAAAAAATAAAATAAAAAATATAATGCAATACTATACAAGTATTCATGTCAAAAACGAATATTAAAAAAAATATATATATAAAAAATTTTTCATCAGTAAGTAGTACATATGAAAACAATGGCTCATGTATATCATTGAAGCAGCTCAATCCCACGCCTTTTTGTCCTCAAGAAAGTCATTAATTGTGTAAAAAGCTTTCTGGCATAGCTTACGTTTAATAAATGATTTAAATTTATTTATGCTTAGTTCTTGAATTTGGCTAGGAAGTTTATTATAGAAACGTATACATTGACATCTAAACGAACCACCTATTTTTTTCTTGAGCCTGGTTTTTGGTACAATAAATTTGTGTTTGTTCCTAGTATTTATGCTATGGATATCACTGTATCTTTTAAACAGATTAATATTTTTATGTGCATACATGAGATTCTCATAAATATATTGAGAGGGAACAGTCATAATATTAATCTCTTTAAATTTGTCTCTGAGGGAGTGTCTGGGACTTAATTTATAAATTGCACGAATAGCCCTTTTCTGTAAAACAAAAATTGTCTGAATATCGGCGGCATTTCCCCACAACAGAATGCCGTACGACATCACACTATGAAAATAACTAAAGTATACTAAACGAGCTGTCTCTAAATCAGTTAAACCACGAATTTTCCTTACGGCGTATGCTGCAGAGCTAAGTTTTTTGGACAGTTTATCTATATGGGGGCTCCACTGAAGCTGCGCATCCAAAGTTAAACCTAAGAACACTGTGGAATCCTCGGGTTTCAACTCTTCACCCTTTATTGACACACTAGTGTTCACTTGTATTACATTGGGTAATGTGAACTTTATGCATTTTGTTTTTTTCTCGTTAAGGAGAAGATTATTGACATTAAACCAGTTAACTACAGTTGAAAGAGCATTATTTACATTATCAACAACCACCTGCTGACGTTTGAGTTTAAATAAAAGTGAAGTGTCATCTGCAAACAGCACTATATCATGTTTATCCTTTATGAGGTAAGGCAAGTCGTTGATATAGATTAGAAACAAAAAAGGACCCAGAATTGAGCCTTGAGGAACCCCCATTCTGACTACAGACCCGGAAGACCTTTTGCCGTTCACATCAACTCTCTGAATCCTATTACCCAAGTATGAAGTAAGAAGATCCAGAGAGGCGCCCCGGACTCCGTAGTAGTGCAGCTTCCTGATCAATGTATCATGGAGAACGCAATCGAAAGCCTTAGACAAATCGCAAAAAATGCCCAACGCATCGCATTTATCTTCCCATGCATTATAAATGTGTCCCAAAAGTTCAACACCAGCATCAGTTGTTGAACGACCCTTTGTGAAACCAAACTGTTTGTTGTGTAATAATTTGTGTTTATTAAAATATCTTTGAATTTGATCTAAAATAATTTTCTCAAAAATTTTACTAAAAGTAGGTAGCACTGATATAGGTCTATAATTAGTAGGGTCTGATGTACTACCCGATTTAAACAATGGTATAATTTTACTATATTTCATTAGATCAGGAAACTCACCACAATCTATACAATTATTAAAGATTACTGCTAAAGTAGGTGCTACAATGTCTATAATAGACCTAGCAACGTCAACAGAATTACCCCATAGATCTGCAGTCTTTTTAACATTTAAAGTATTAAAAGTTTTGATTACATCATTACAAGTGACATATTGGAAATAAAATTGGGATTCACAAACTGGAACGTTTTCTTTAAGTAAAATTTCTGCAGCAGTTGGTGATGAATTTAGAGATTTTGTAGTCGATACGGGAATCTCTGCAAAGAAATTTTCAAATGCCGCGGCGACTTGCGAATCTGATTTAATGATACTGTCATCAATAGCAAGGCTGTAATCACTACTTCGGTTGCAAGACCTTCCCGTTTCGCTATTAATAATATCCCAAGTCATTTTAATTACATATATAATGGAGTGAAAGACAAAGCTAGGGGGCAATATTGGAACGCGTCAGACTAGCTAGAGAGTCGATTGTTTTAGACTTGGTTTGACTACTTTAAATATAATTGACATGTATACAAAGGATACCCTCGTAAATTTTGTTAAACAGTATTGTATTATTTGATTGTCAGTGTGCCATAAATAAAATCTAAATAAAAGCAAATGACAATAAACATATAAACTAAAAACAGAAAAAAAACAATATCGCTTTCATTTACTGTTTAACCTATTCAGTGGCGTAGCACGCGGATGTTTGATCGTGTAACATACGCGCCACTGAGCGTACACAGCCTTGTCACTCCGCGTTAATATTACTAAAACTATCGTGTATTTTGTTCACTATTTATTGTTGCTAGCCGGTTTACTTCGGATTAACATGTTTGATTATGTGATGTTTGAATTGTTTACGTAGGATTAAAGGCGAATAAGGAATGGTTTTGTGGTTTTGATAAAGATCTTACTAATGTGAATTTGAGACAGGTATCCACAATAAATTTGTTATTGCTCGCAGATATTTTCATTAATTAGACAATGCTGACAATATTTTGTGCCCGTTTACAGATGTAGTGGTGTGTTGAACTAAGAAAATCATTTCATTGATATAGAAAATTATGTGAATAATGTTTTTTTAACCGACTTCAGAAAGGAGGAGATTTTCAATTCGGATGTTTGTATTTTTTTTATTTATCTTCGGGCATAACTCCGTCATACATAGACGGATTTGCAAAATTCTTTTTTTGTTGGAAATGGGTATGTTCTGAAATGGCCCCATTTAAATTTCATATAGATCTGATGATGAGTTTCGGAGACAGACAACGGAACTCTTCAAAATATGACAGCAAATCAACTGCGATTGCTGCGATCGTATGTCTATGTAAACCACAACTAAAAGGTGAAAAATAAAAACTTTTTTACAAAAAAAAAAAAATAGAACCGACTTCAAAAAAAGTGCAAATTAACTTTAATTTCAGAAATCGGTGTCAAAAAAACCAAGAAACAAAACCAGAAACACCGACTTCCGAAATGAAAGTTATTTTGCAGTTTTTTTGGAAGTCGGTTCTATTTTTTGTAAAAAAGTTTTTATTTTACTTTAAGCATTTTTATTTTGAGATTTAATTTTTTTTTATTAATTAAAGACAAATATTAAATGACAAAGTTGTGGTATATACAAGTTAATTAAAATAAATAAAATATGTACAGGCAGCTTAAAAAGGAGTGGCGAAGGATTCATTGAGCATAAAAAAATCATCCAGATCAACAGGAAAGCAGTTGAACGGAAACGCTGATTCTTTGACCGAAAAAAAGGCCAGCTTTCTGGTCATTTCATATGACCAGACAGCTGGCCTGGATTCGACTAACTGTTTGCTGATATCACGGATGAGCACTCGGACCCCATGGCCCTAGTGTTTCGACCCGAAACGGCTCAAACAAGTAACAACCAACAAGGTTGTTATATTTGCGCCGTTTGAGGTTTTCTGCACCTGCAGCCGCCGCCCCAGTAGAGCCCGCCGTTCTAATGTCGGCTCAACACCCTCGTCTCGTCGCCTCGCGTGCCTCTTGTTGAGTCTCGTTGCGTCGAGGCTCGACACGAGAGCATACCATGTACAGTCGTTGTATCAAATTGATTTTCATCGCAAGACTCCGAGACCCTTTGAGCTCAAAAACCGACACGCTTCTGAAAGCGAACGAGGGCCGCGAGACGCGACGCGACTAGGGCAAAATGTACACACTCGTACTCGGCCTGTCTCGTGGTGTCTTGACGAGCGTGTACAGCTGGCATAAGAAGATGGAATGTCACAAGGATGTCGACACATGTTGTATCCCCCACCAAAGGCCCACTTACTTAACTTCCAAGGAATTAAGTACCATACGCATACGGCTATCTATATGCCTCGATGAGTTAGGCAGATGTGTACTTATAGTAGTTACACGTTTCGCCAGTTATGTTTCAGAATTAAATAATGAACTCAATTACATAAATAAAACAAAATAGCATGATTTTCAGAGTTCTTGTTTTTGATAGTTATTATTTTATACTGAAAACTAATCGACACTTGAAACTTGGTTGATAATTATTCTACTTCTTCTACCTACGGAAAAATTTCCATAATTTTATCGTGGTAGAAGTCTCAGAGGTTTTTGTTTTAATTTTGACTCGAGCATTAAGAAAACGCTACCGAGGAAATGTAGATCGCTAAAAATAATCTTGCATGCGCAGTGAGGCAGATTATGTAAGTATGACCTTTTTTCACACAGGCCAGGAAGTCATCCATTCACCATGATATCCCTTCATACTCAATATGAGAAATCCATAAAAAATGATCCGTCATTTACCCCCATTATTACATTTTATATTCCCGGCACAAATGTCAACGTATCAAGCCGATATTTTCGCGGCTTTTAAAAAATTTGCCAGCATCACTATTTTTTGTGCAAATGCATTTTTAAAAGGCTTTGACTCGGGACTTTTTAACCAATCCAATCACTATATTCGAAATCGTATTCCGTGTTATTTTTATCGTGTTTCATGTTATAAATTTTTAGTTAATCGTGTTAACCTTTTTCCTACTAAAACCGAATAAAAACATTTGGTGCAATTCAGTAACAGAACTGACTTTATCAAACAAAAAGCAGTGGAAAAAGATGGAATGGTTTGCGTAGCAATACCCTTTTATTTTGTGGGGTGGGAAATCATCCAATGACTTCTCCCGCTCTGGGTGGAGAGAGAGGGCGTATCAGACTCTTACTGACTAAAACCCACCCCTGTTCCTTCCATGCCTGAGTGCCCAGAGCCGCGGTAACTCTGTTTCGAATTTATCCACTACCCCTTGGCATGCATGCATCGGCCATGACGGGCCCCGTCAGTGGTTACTGACATCTCTTTTAGGCACGCGTGGAACAGTACGCGCTATCGACTTCGGGACTGGTGCTGATCGGGCGGCGAGCTAGCGTAGCAATACCCTGCCGGTACCTCTAAAAAAAGGAATCCACCCCTTTTTGATGTTGACTTTTGAGCCTGCATAGTTATATAACTATATTCATTTAATATGTCTATCTACTATTGACATCTACAAGGTGTAAAAAGACACATCACAGAGCCGTTAACTACGCACACGCGCACTACGCGTCTAACAAAGTAGTTTTGCGCAAAAATTAAGAAAAAAGTTTAGTAATAACACTTAGAACATTTTCGTAAAAAAGAAAAATTGCGACTTTGACCTTCAATATCTCCAGAACCAGTGGTTTCCCAGGTATGGTCTAGTGGAAAAAAAAAATCCAAGTAATGGGTAGAATATTTGGCTTTCAGCTTCGGAAACTGGCCTTTTAGACCCGATTTAAGAATTATGTAAAATTTAAAAAAAATGTATTTTAAGTATTCTTCTCAGCAAACACTTTCATTTGATACCCATATAATAGGAATGCATAAAAAATAACTAAAGTGCCATCTTTGGGAGTCCGCTATATTGGATTTGGAATGACGTCACTTAGCTTTTTTTTTTTTTTTTTATTTATTTTTTTTTTTTTTGTGGGGTGGGAAATCATGCAATGACTTCGCCCGCTCTGGGTGGAGCGGGAGGGCATGACAGACTCTTACTGACTAAAACCCACCCCTGTTCCTTCCCTGCCTGAGTGCCCAGGGGTGCGGTAACTCATTTTCAGAATTTATCCGCTACCCCTAGGCATGCAGGCACCGGCCACGATGGGCACCGTCAGTGGTGGCTGACTACATCTCTTTGAGGCGCGCGTGGAACACTACGCGCCGTCGACTCACGGGCCTGGTGCTGATCGGACTGCTCGCCGTCCGCAGGCCCTGGTGTCACTTAGCTAATCATCTATTGTCGCTCAAACTAAACATGTATGCATAATTTCAACTCAATCGGAAACCGGGAGTGGGGCTTTAACATTGTTAGTTTCAAGTGAAGCTATTAAAAGTGTGTCAATTAATCACTGATTACACAAAAGCAGAAAGTAAGGTTCTGTAATTTAACATCCAAATTTAAAAGAAACTATCAGACAAAGCCGACATTAAAGTCGCATAGCCAGACACACATCTAGGTATGTTAGTTTCTTTAAACGCGGTACTAATTAGAAACTTCGTCCTCAACTGAAACTGCGATGCATTGCAATAGTAGCAGAGTTTCTTGAGTCAAACTTTTACACATTTCTGAAATAATGTGCGGCAACACTTTCTTTGGTGGAGTTTAGGAATGGGGACAGCATTAATAGGGTTGAAACTTTTCCGTTTGTGTGCTGTAAATGTGTATAACTTTAAGTAAATTAATATTGCCTTGATGCTGCAATTTATAATATTGCAAATTGTTTTACGAAAATATTGAGATCACAAGAAAAAAAAACCGGTCAAGAGCGAGTTGAACTCGCGCGTAAAGGGTTCCAAACAAATCATATTTTTTTCAAAATTTTAGGCCCAGTGGTTTCGGAGATAAGGGACGGAGAATTGTCATTTTTCATCTATTTTCTTAAATAACTTCAAAATTATATATTTTAAAATTATGAAAAAAATATGTTCGAGACCCTCACAATGTGCCCTGCCTGTCGCACAACACAGTTTAAAATACTTTCATTTTAAATTCTCCGATTTTCACCCCAAAAGTAACCCCTATATTCCAAATATTTACGGTACACGTCCGTGTTTGGGTCACAGATATTTATGTGTGTACTAAATTTCAACTCTATCGGCCCAGCAGATTTGGAGCAAATTGGCAGTGACAGATGGACAGACGGACAGACAGACAGACAAACACACGAGTGATCCTGTTAGGGTTCCGTTTTTTCATTCAGACTTTCGGAACCCTAAAAATATAGAAACTAGCTTCTTGATAAGTTGGTGAAAGACTTCTATATCTGAATAGAAACTTAGTTTATGCCAAGGGGTAGCGGATAAATTTGTAACAGAGTTACCGCTCCCCTTGGCACTCAGGCAAGGAAGGAACAGGGGTGTGTTTTAGCCAGTAAGAGTCAGACATAGTTCCCGCTCCACCCAGAGCGGGAGATGTCATTGGATGATTCCCCATCCCACACGTGATAGAAGAGAGAGAGAGAAGACAAAACAAAAACAAAACACTGTATAATGCTTCCTATCTCATTTTAAAATACAAAAACAAAACACTGTATAATGCTTCCTACCCCATTTTCTCCCACGTTAAATCTTATGAATTTATTTATGTGTCTCTTTTTACTGTTGCTTTTTCGTTTCATCGACTTTCAAATCACAACGATTCTAAAGAAGTTTTCACTTCAAAAAAAGGTAGGTACAGTTTGGTGTTCGCGGGAGTGTTCAAAAGAGGCACTGCGGCCCTGGAACGTAAATGGCAACTGAAGGAACATGGGTCTCCGATGCCGCGACAACTCGCGGCTCGGCGGACGGAGCTCCGGCAGGATCTCATGGTGACATGGAGAGAGCGACTGTCGCAACCCAGCGCTGGGCACGCCACCATCGCGGCGGTAGTGCCCCTCTTTGAGGAGTGGCTGGAGAGGCGTCACGGCGCCCTCACCTTCCGCCTGACGCAGGTCCTCACCGGACATGGCTGTTTCGGTAGGTACCTGTGTCGGATCAAGGTGACCCCCGGGTGTTTCCACTGCGAGGATCGCCCAGAGGACACGGTGGAGCATACGGTGGAGGTTTGCCCCGCTTGGGTAGAGCACCGTCGTGTCCTCGTGGATGCGATAGGCGGCAGCGACCTCTCGCGGCGTGCCCTGGTTCAGGCCATGGTACGGAGCGAGAGGGAATGGGAAGCCGTCTCCTCCTTCTGTGAAGCAATAATGCTCGCGAAGAGGGAATGGGAAGCCGTCTCCTCCTTCTGTGAAGCAATAATGCTCGCGAAGAGGGAGGCGGCATACGTTAGGGAGACTCAACAACAGCAGAGTCGCACTAGCGCCCTCAGCCGCAGCCGCCGCAGGAGACGCCAGGGGCTGCGAGACGATCTCCGGCTACCGTAGACCCGGGCCTGCGGACGGCGAGTAGTGGGTAACTCGCCGTCCGATCAGCACCAGGCCCGAGAGTCGACGGCGCGTAGTTTTCCACGCGCGTCTCAAAGAGTTGTCAGCAAAAGGACGGGGCCTGCCACGGCCAATGCCCCCCCCTTCCGCTCCACCCTAGAGCGGAAGAAGTCATAAGATGATTTCCCACCCCCCAAAAAAAAAAAAAAAAAAAAAAAAAAAAAAAGGAACATGGGTGGGTTTTAGTTAGTAAGTTCTAAAGCAAAAGTGTCTCAAAGTCCTCTGTATAAGAAGGTATATGGTTCACGTCTAGCTTAATCTACATTTTAGATTCCATACTATAGTTTGAGTCTTGAACCATCAACCTTCTTGTTGTTTGTAATAACTGCACTTCTGACCCCTGACTGTACGTTAAACTTTCCGTGAATGCAGCTATTCTACTTCTTGAGAATACATACACAATTACAATACACAAAGATATACCAACCCAAGGTCGCTTACAAAAGAGCACAGTAGGCACCATTATTTACTACGTCTCCTACCGCAAACACATGCAACAAACCCAAGTACACTGTCCTACAATTCACGAACACTGCAAGCACGGATTCACAAAACAATTAAATCACGTTCACCGTGTACCCACGACAATGGCAGAGGTTTTGCAACATCAAGAGCAGGGGACTCGTGAGTGCGCCTGTAAATAACGATCGGGCCATGAAACAAGATGACGCTATTAGACGATAGTAAAAAAACTATATGGGCGACGAAATTATGGGTTTGTTTCGGATTTTATATGGGTTTTGTAAGTACTGGCTACTGAGTACTCTTTGATCTTTTTTCTTTGCCACGTAAACTGATCGATTAGCTTAACTTTGCAGGGTCGAACTGATCCATGCTACGTCAAGACACGATATTCATCTTTTTTGTGTCGATGGTACGAGTACATCCAAATTTTTTCGGTCCAATACTTCACCTCTTCCACGGTATCGTCAGAGGCAGTGCAAGATCGCTTTGGCTGCAGGTTTTAGGTCACAGAGGCTAGAAAAGCAGGTCATAGGTAATCACTGGTCTTTGATACTCATTCTCATCCTTCAGCCGTTGCGTTCAGATATCTTTACTTCATCAGCCTTTTTTTTTGTTTTGTGGGGTGGGAAATTATTCAGTGACTTCTCTCGCTCTGGGTGGAGCGGGAGGGCGTGTCAGACTTTTACTGGCTAAAATCCACCCCTGTTCCTTCAGTTGCCTCTGGGCATATTGGTGTATAACTGTGATTCGTTAAAGATTATGTTATTACACACTGGAAATACCGAAACATTTCACTAGGTGTCGATAGAATCGTTCTTGCGACGTAATGCTGCCACTTTTTTAGATCAGCTAGTTTTTTTCGCATTTTGGTCGAACTGCAAATTCTCAAGAGCCCCACCAATCATTTAATTCTTTAAACTCCATACCAGCCGGCAGCTTCATAGTTCAACACAAAATTGTGCAACAAATGAACTTTAGCTTATCATCTTACACCGCAAGCCAACAACGCGTGATATTTGAACAATTTTAGTATTTGCCGTTAGCACCGTAATTTACTTAGAATAATGCGTCGTAAGGAATTTCATATTGCATGGTATTTATATAGTTTGATCCTACCTACTTGTATGGGGAGGAACTACTTTGCATTTTCCTAAGCCTATACTGATATTTCGTTGGAACACTTTTACTAATATTGAATTTTATTAGGAACCAATTTTGTGATTTAGAGTATTTGTCCCTGCTGCTATGGTTAGATTAGCATGCCTTTTTTTTGTTTTCGGGAGGAAACTTTTAAAAGTCGCCTGGTCTTTTGAGGAAAAGACCAGTTAGTGTGAGATTTTTATCTCACTAAAACCACCCTGGTGGTCAGCATCTGCATATGGACCCCCCTGTTACTCTTAAAAGACTATTCCGTATTCCCAGGAATCACTCAGTAGGTAATCAGATGCCCAAATATGGAACCCGAGATTCCACAGTCCATGATGCAGGTGGCAGGCAATCCAAAATGCATGTTTACGCCTACTGACCTTTTTACAGGCTAAATTGTTTACTTTTTTTAAGCTATATTTACTTTAAAATATCAATTTAAAAATATACGGCCCCCTTCATAATCTCACAAAAGTTTCAGCCAAACATCTTACAAGTGAACGACGAAAAAAAGTAATTGAAGCAAAATTCCTGCACAAGTTCCGTGAACGGTCAGGGATTAATAAAACAAATGTTCCTTCAGTTCTCTTCATCATGCTCTTAATAGACAAACTTGGGATGTTTTTGTTAGAAAAGTTGTAACAAAAGTAGAACATAAGTTTACCGTATTCAGAGTCCAAACAGTACTGAAACAATACAGTCATTCTTTCGATGTTAGCTACGATAAAATGAACACAGTTTTCGATTTAAGATTTACAATCCATTGCGTTTTATAGCTGTCGTTTCTATAACATTAGTTAATGTAACGTAGAAATATTGTAGTAAGACTTGAAATCTTTTGTTATCGTATTTCCTGTTTCTGGCCCCTTGTTTTATATTGCTGGTACTATTTATAAAAGCTTTTGGACTGCACTGTTAAGACGTATATAGCCGCAAGTGGTGCCCTCATTGAATAAAGAATCGTAGCAAAGAGTAGAATATAAAGATTAAAGGATCCTATGTTGCATTTGTTACCAAGAGGAAAAGGTATTTTTAGTAGGTAAGTAAGTAGTAAGCTCAAGTACCAAAAACGGCCGTTTTTGACACTTTTGCTTACTACTTTGGATACGAAACACTAGTCCTGTTTTAACAACGTAAAAATACCCTTTCCTCTTGGTAACAAACGCAACACAAGATTCTATAATCTTTATTTTCTGTGCTAAGATACGATTTTTTTTTCAATGAGGGCGCCACTTATGCGGAGGTAGGCCCTTATTACAATAAGTAGCTACAGTACCTATATTTTTAATCATTAATAGGCTCGTGTTTGACCACTATCTCACCCGATAGTAAGCGATGATGTGGTCGACGATGGAGCACGCTTGCCAAAAAGTGACTTATCCCACACCGGGTACAAAAGTAAAATTTTTAAATTTCACACGGATTTCTGGCTAGTTATCATATTTTTGATAGAATTAATGTAGCCTTATCTAAATTTCGAAAATAATCTCCAACTTTGCATCTTAATTTATCTCATTATTTTCTGTTTATCACGAATTACAGAGGTTTAAAATAAGTTGTCGATTATTACTTTCGACCCAGAAAGAAGGATGAAAGTAACACGAAAGGGTGTTTATAATAAATATGAAATACCATATGAAGTTGACCATTTTTATTAGAAAAACTATATAGGGTGACTGGTAATTAGTAATAATAATAATAATAATAATAAATTCTTTATTTGCGCAATACAAGAATACAAATAGTGAGACCCTGACTCTTGAGCTAGGTTTCAAAACCTGTATTTCAAGAGCCAGTGACTTCTTCCGTTTAGGTTAAACTAATTAAATTGTTCTTATAAGAATAAAAGTGAAATACAAAATGAAAATTAACATATGCAATACTAAGATTTCATGTGAGTGTATAATGAGTAGGTAATTGAAGTTGCAGTTGAATGAGGTCTGTGTTAGTGCAAGGTGGGGGTGGCGGTGGGTGGTGGTCTAAGGTGGGTAGACGTGTGTGTGTGAGTGTGATGGTGAGTGTGTTGGCTAGAGTGTGCTTGCGTGAGTGTAAGTAGGGGACGTAAGGAAAATGTATGTGTATGTGTGTTTGTAGGTGGATATAATAACAATGGTATGTGAATGTTTATTACATAAATTATATTATATATTATATTATATTAGGGACATGTCAAGTGATGTATGCTAGTAAGGATTCTGTTTTAATATAGTCTTGCTGCATGAGCCAATCTGTAGTTTTGGATTTAACATTAAATTTATTTAAGTCTATTATGTCTAGTTCCTTCTGCAGTTTTCTGTATACATGAATGCTCAGGACATAGTATTGATGCCCTGCGAACGAGGTATTGTGTTGTACACCTGAGGGAACATATGTTCGCTTCCCAGGGTCAGACGGTGGCAAGCAGCCATGTATCTTGAGAGCAGAATGAAGAACAAAGAGCTGTCGAACTGTTAACACTTTGCAGTCTGTGTAAAGTTGCTTTGTTGGGTGTCTATATGGTTTCCTTGTCATGACTTTAAGTACCGCCCTCTGTGCCCTCTCCGCTCTCAGAAAACAAGTCTTCGCTGATCCACCCCATGCAGTTATGCAATATCCAATTATTGATTGGCACAACGCGAAGTACACCATTTTGAGGGTGTCGAAACCGGCAGATTCACGGAGAGATTTAAAAATGTGAATAAGACGAAGCGTTCGATTAGTCAGTGTATCAAGTTGCTTGTCCCATCTTAACCCATCATCTATATGGACACCCAGGTATTTTACACTATCAGCTCTAACAATGGTAGGACATAAGCACAACATCAACTGATTCTGGCATGAGTGAGCTGTTATCGCGAAGGTATTTGTGGGCTTGGTGTTACGTCGGATTGCAAAGGGTATATAATAGGTTTTATTCAGATTTAGTGTCAGCAAGTTTAGGTCAAGCCAGTTCTTTATTGCAGACAGTGCAAATTCCGCCTTTGTTTTCACATCTTGCCACGTACGCCCTTGAACTAGAATCGCTGTATCATCGGCATATGCATAAATCTTACAAGCTGGGATTGACATACTACAGAGGTCGTTCATGTAGACTAGAAAAAGTGTGGGACCCAGTATGCTTCCTTGGGGTACACCGTAAGACACAACTTCTTCATCGCTATAGCTGGAACCTATTTTAACTCGCTGGCTGCGATTTCTCAGGTAATCTTTGAAGATCTCTAGTGCTACACCACGTACACCCAAATACTCTAGCTTAGTTATTAGTTTGGGAACAGAAACTGTGTCGAAGGCCTTCGACAGGTCCAGAAATATACCAAGGCACTTTGTTCTGCTGTCCAGTGATTTAGCAATAGATTGCGTTAAATCCAATACAGCGTCTTCGGTGGAGACTCCTGAGCGAAACCCGTACTGATTTTCAGCTATAATTTTATACTTATTGAGAAAACTTCTTAGATTTTTGTTAAGAATCTTCTCAAGAATCTTTGAAAGCGTAGACAGCACTGATATAGGTCTATAATTATCAACACAGTTTCTTTTCCCTCCCTTAAAAATTGGGTGGACTATAGCCTTCTTCAGAGAATCCGGAAAGACTCCCGTCTGTATGCAAAGATTGCAGATATATGTTATCGGTGGTACCAAGATGTGACGACATGTCTTAAGGAGCGAGGCTGATATTCCATCCCAGCCCACGGCACAGTCATTACGTAACTGTACTATAATCGATTCCACGTCACATTCGTCGACTTTCTGAATAACGAGTGAATTGACAGGTGACTTTAATGTGTTATTTTCGCCAGCACGAAGCATGTTACGGTTTAGTGGCATTTTATTTGGGTCATTTAGAATTTTTGCTGCCATTTTTTTACCTATATTACTGAAAAAAGAACACACGTAGTTTAGGGAAGACTTAGGATTGTCGCATATTTCTAATAGTTCAACAGGGCTAGAGCATACTTTACCTGTATTAGTTATCTCTTTAATTGTTCTCCATAATGCTTTAGGATTATTCTTTGACTTTTCTATCTCACTCTTCTCATAAGTTCTCTTCAGTTTACGCAGTAGCATATTGCAGTAGTTTCGATATCGCTTGTAGGTTACCTGTAGTAGTAGATTGTCTGGTGAGTTTTTAGATTTTGTGTGTAGTTTATCTCGGTGCTTGATACATTTTAGGAGGCCTGGGGTTATCCACGGTTTTATAATTCTTTGTTTTCTAGGTACTTTGATTTGTTTTGTATGTTTAGCTATAATTGATGATAGTAATGCAGTTAGTTTAGTCATAGCTATATTGGCGTCTTCAATTTTGTAAATATTAGTAAAATCTGTGTTTTCTATTTCTGCCCTAATGGCTTCATGATTAGGTCGAGATATAGTGGAATATTTGTTTCGTGTCCGGTTTGTACTTGAGATAATAAGAACAATTGGTTTGTGGTCTGTTATGTGTGATTCCAATACTAGTGTGGTTGCATTTAATTTTGTTTTTAACAGGATGTGATCGAGGCAATTTTCCATTCTAGTGGGCAGAAGGTGGGATGGTAGTAGTCCATAGGATGCGTTTAGAAGAAGATAATCTAGTGCACGTTCATTTCTACTGCCCAGCTTGATGTCAATATTGAAATCACCCACAGTTGTAATATTGGTTGAGTTGGGTAAATCATCATAAATATTGTTCAGACTGGTTAAAAAGCTATCGAAGTGATCTTTGGTGCTATTCGATGGAGAGCGATATACTGCTACCACCGTGAGCTTATTTTCAATTTGGCATACAAGACAATTCGCATAATTTAATTAAAAAATCAAAATTAGTGACCGATACTTAACCACGTGATTGTACTCATGATAGCAAACAATTTTCCCAAAGAAACATATAATGCGACATGACGGCGCACGCGGCTAAAAACTGATAAGTCACAGCCCCGCGCGCGCGAATTTAATACGGCTGTTGTGTTATTGTGATAAAAGTGAATGAGTATAAATAAAATGTTTTTTTCTATACATGATTGCCTACCTAAAAATGGATTTGCTACACTTAAATCAATAAAAATAATGTAAATACAATCAAGTCAAGAATAATTATATTTTTTTTTGTTTTTTTTATTTTTTATTATTGTTATTGTTTTTTTTATTATAAATCAATATAAATAATTTAAATACAATCAAGTCAAGAATTACTACGTAAATAGTCACATCAATAATGATTTAATGCAAAAAAAAAATACTTTTATTGTATAACAACCTTACGGCAGTTTGTGCACGCCCCGACCGAATACAAGAGGGAGCTTACGGTTGCGGAACGGCGTTTCGGCTATTGAATATATCTACAGAGTGAACAATGCCCGACTTCGCGAAAAAAAACCGCTGTTCAGTACATTTTGTCAAGCTATGCAAACGTAAATCTATGGGGCAGTTTTTTTTTTGTTGTGATTTCTGGGTGTGTTTCATAGCTATAACAGTTATTCAAAATTATGTGTATTGACAGTGTTTTCACTTATTGTTGTAGTTAGATATTGGTGCCGATTCTCTTGTTCAATAACTAAACTAAAATCAGAGAATCGCTGTCTTATACTAAAAAGCAGCGCGAGAAAGGACGGCTATAGCTATGAACTAAGTTAGAGATGTCAAACTAGTTTACGCCTTGCGCTTCCCCGTGTTTTTAGTCGACATGTTTTTACGTGTCGTCTTAATTTGTATGGAAATGTTAGTTCAAATAAATTTTAAGCTCTAATTTACGTCCGTCTCTTTCTTGTTTTATTAGGGAGAAAAAGGTAGCAATAGCCTAAATTAAGTTTAGTTTGCGCCTAACAGAATCGGCCCCATTGTCGTCTCCATGTTTTATATATCCCAATAAAGCATTTCAATTCAAAATAATTGATGAAAACATTTACACAAAGGTTTCCGAGAATCTGTAATCCATTAGTGTTTTTTTTTCTAGACAAACCAAACAAATAGGTATTATTCGCAGAATTTCGTTAGCTTTTATTTAGTTGCGCATAGGTGAGCGCCGCTTTCGGACTTTATTTTGTTTGTAGAACTCGCAAACAATGTGTTACTAGGAACGCATGACTGCGCTGTATTGGAGGTAGTGAAAATTCAAACTGGCCTGTTTGGATGTGAAGTTTGTTGATATTTGGACTTTTTAACACGGATCAAACTTTTGTTGCCGTTTCGTATTTTCTATCCCCTTTAAAATAACCACATACACCTGTTAGGTTAAGCTGCTTTTGCCCGGACAGTTTTGTCATGTCCCGTCATCGTTATTTGAAACTCGAGCTATCTGCAAGCCTAGAACAAGAACGAAATTTCGTATTTCATCCTCATTCACTTCAAAGCTAGTACAGAAAACCCCTCGAAACCATTGGTTTCACTGTTATTGTGCTATTTTTAGTTATATAATTATATAAAGCTTATAATTATAAGCATGTACAGGGTGTAAAAAGACACATCACATAGTCATAAACTACGCATACTGTACGTCTACCAAAGTAGCTTTGCGCAAAAATTATTGCTGGGAAACGACTTTTATTTTTAGGTATGAATAAAGAAACTATTTTTTACTGCGCGCAATGTAACGCGAACCCAGGCAAGTGGAGTTAAACTCCGTCCCTTCCCTCTAAGCCACGTAGGTACTTGTCGGATACGTTTGATATTCATTGTGTTTTTAAAACTGCAAATGTGTAATTTCGAAAAAAAATATCGTTAATTCAGGCAATGTTTGTTTGGAAAAAAGTTAAACAACAACACATGGAATTAATTTTCCTAAAAAAGTAAAAAAAAAATATGCGACTTTGACCTTCAATATCTCCAGAACCAGTGGATTCCCAGGTATGGTCTAGTGGAAAAAAAATATCCAAAAAGAAGCTAGAATATGTGGCTTTCGGCTTCGGAAACTGTCTGTCTGTGTGTCTGTCTGTTTTTAGTTACAACAATTAACTTCTAAGATAGATTTGCACGCACAATGGTCCACCATGGACTGCGGAAACTGAAGTACCAGGTAGATAGAAGATGGATTTGCTTAAATACTTAATAAGTCCAATGACAAATGCCTCTTCTCGTACATATCAGGAAAAATAATAAACATTAATAGTACTTGCGGTCATTATTCGGATAAAGCAATCAATTCATTATTTGTTATTGTGAAACCTATAGAACTTTAATAGAAACATTTTGCAAAAGCAATCATAAATTATATATGCCAATAAAAATCGGTATCAATCAATAAATTTTAATAATATAGACGTAGGCGCGCAATTTTGTAACCGTGACGAATTTTGACGTTCACAATTGTTACAATCTAATGACTTTAATAATTATTCTCTTTGCGTGTGCTATATTAAGATATCTTTACACTTAACGAACTAAATTGGGAAACGCAGGCAAAAATAAAGGCATATGTAGATATTTTTCCTGATATTAAAATTTAATATTCTATAAAACATAGCTTTTTCTCTCGAAAGGGTTTCCAAAAGCTCACAAAATTTTGGATATGTCACAGTGAAATGAGGATACCAGAGATTTCACGAAATCTCTAGGGACATCACGAAATCACGGCATCTACCGTGATTTCGTGATGTCCCGTCGAATATTCTTGTATATTACAAAATGCTAATAATAACATAATGTCAGCGATATGTCGTTTCACTATACTAAATGTAGTAATATGAGAAAAGCACACTGCTACAAGAAAAGTACACTGCTCAAATTCGGGTCAAATTTAAATTCTAAATTTTTTTACGTAGTTAGTTAGTGACAGGTGACGATAATAAAAAAGTGTTAAAAAAAGCTAAACTTAAAATACTCGCTGAACTGTATGTACATGAGGGTGCGTTGGAAGCCTTTGAACAGGTGGTAGACGAAAAACGAATTACGGAGGAAGAATCTAAAATATCTCATTTATATCAATCAATCTTCCTAGCCTTTTCCCAACTATCTTGGGGTTGGCTTCCAGCTTAACCGGATGCAGCTGAATATCAGTATTTAACAAGGAGTGACTGCCTGTCTGACCTCCACAACTCAGTTACTGGGTAATACGATACTGATACGATCTGACTACCCGTACCGTCAGCCGGGACCAACAGCTTAACGTGCTTTCCGAGGCACGGAGGAGTCTTGGTATGTAACTCATCCATGGACCAACCCCGGCAAGCGCAGCTTAACCTGATTGATCGGCCCGTGCGGCTGTTTTTACTTTAGCCATGAGCCCCTGTCTCTCTCTCCCTCTTGAATGCAAAACATTAACTTTAAATGTTTTTTTATGTCAAGTATTGTCAACCGAGATACCCATTTGGCTCCAAGTGAACATACAGCTTTACAGAGAATAAGTTATGATATTAACAATTGTAATATATGCGTTGTGCGTGTGCGCTTTAAATTTATTAGTTGCGTAACTATTAAATAATAATCACTATTATTAACTATCGGAATTAATTAGGGAAGTCTATTATGCTACAAAATAATGTCTACAATTATTGTGTTTGACTATAAAATCAATTTCAGGGACGGTTTTGTACAATAGGCTGTATCTAAATACGTGTACGCATAATAGTACCTACGCGTATGATGGTCATGTTTTAATAGCAAAATAGTATTGTTATAGTTATTCGAACTAAAAGTAATATTGAACTCGTACACCTACATATTTTGTCTTTGAAGTTTTTTAAAGGTAAAATAAAATTACAGTGTGTTGATTTTGTAAATTCTATATATTTCAAACTATCCACCCACTCTGGTTTCACACGGAAGTAAAATGATTAGACAGACACGTGGCGCCATCTAGCGTTTTAAATTAGTCATGTAAAGTAATCGTGACCGCCGAAACTTATTGTTCTCTCCCTCGGGAAAAGTAGTTTTATTCTGGAGTAAAGACCTTATATTTTTTTCTATACCCCTAACAACGTACCTATTGGGGAGGGGCTTGTAACTAGCCCACACCTGAACGGGGACCGATTTTAAGATCTGGTCCAAAATATTGCGTGACAAAATATCATCATCATCTGCCTAGCCTTTTCCCAACTATCTTGGGGTTGGCTTCCAATCTAACCGGATGCAGCTGAATACCAGTATTTTACATGGAGCGAATGCGTGACAAAATATATGAAATGAAAATTAAATGTTTTCCATCCAAGTCAAGAAGATGAGGGAATCCGTATGTTATTGGTAACTTGCCGGCCAGCGTTTAGCAAATCTTGACTAATCGGCCGATTTACGATTGATTGTCCACATATAAACACTGCACTATAAGTTTACAGTTTTCCACAAATGTAGGTCTAGTTATTTTCACGTGAATATCCAGGTATTTACCAGACAAATAAACTATTAGCACACACAATTCGGTGCTAGCGGAGCGCTGACATATATACTGCTGTCAAGTTTGACAGACGGAAGCTGATCGCTTGTGTCATCTGGCGCGCGGATCAAATTGCCACTTGGCCCTTTGAGCTTCACATATTATTAACATAGATGTAAGAATTTATCAATTATACAACAATTATGTGCCCTTTTCTATATAGGATAAGCTGAATATCTACTATAGATAGTACGGAAAAATCGTACTTGATTTCAGTTCCTAATTTATTCGCAGTGACCACCAAAAAAGGCAATTGACGCTTCACCACCTACCTATATGCAATTTCATTCAGGATCGGTTCAGTGGTTTAGGCGTGAAAAGCTAACAAACAAACTTACTTTCACATTTTAATATTAGTTAAGATTAGTATAACCATCTCCAAAGTTGTGCAACTTCACCACTAGTTGTAAAATATATTTTAAAAGGCATTATTTTGTATCCTGCGAGCACTGGTGCGATAAATGTGAGGTCGAATGGGACCTGAACTTACCCAATGAGGTCATAGTTCTCCGTATAGATTGCGGGAAGCAGACCAACTTTAGCTTGGTATTATCGTAAAACAAATACTCTTTGTTTCATTGCTTCTTAAAATGTTGTATAATTCTTGCTAGTTACGAAATAAAGTCGTTATTAGTAAAATGTAATACTGATGAAACTAAATCGAAAATATTGACTACATTTTTATAATGAAACGAGTTACTGACACATGGTGTTTGTGATTTTCCACGTCATGTCATGTCATTTATTTTAAATTAAATAAAACTATGTTCTATAATTGACTTTTGCAAGACAATTAAAAAAACATGAATTTTGTTATAAATAACGTTCTCTGAACGAATACGTTGATCACTCTTGTCTCATTAACTTACATTTAAATTGTTGGTGTTATAATAGGTATGGATTAAAAACAAGTATGGGTAAGGTTTTCTTGCGTCGAATTAATTGTTGTATGTTATTATATTACCGGCAATCTGTATAATCCGGCATTTTATAGACTGCCTAAGCGTTCTATAGAATGTCTAAAACGTTGAGGCAATGTATGAAATATTATTTATTCGTTACTTTGCCTAGACATTCTAATATACAATGTGCTATCGTCGGTCGTGAGTAAGACTAACAGACAGATCTATTTATGTCTAAAAGGTTTAAAGATACCCCAAGGGCCCCGTATGCGCTTCGTTTGCTCTTGGAATAATTAGTGCAGGAGTTGTCGGGGTCTAGGTCTTTGCCTGATGCCCTCTAGGCATTCTAGACATTGCCTGGGCATTTAATACATTGACAAGGCAGAGTATTTAATGATAAACGATGGATATTCTATACTTTCCCGGTAACATACATAACCTTCTGCGTCCAACTGTATCTTAACAAAAATTCTTATTCCCTCTAATATGACTGATTATTAGGTAGGACTTCATTAATCATAATTATTGAGTCCGACTTACAATCCAACCCTGATTTAGATCAAATAATATTATTACATTATTACGGAAGGAGATAAGAATCTCAGATTTAATATATTAGACGTAAAAATTACAGCTCTTGTTAACAATATAGTGTCAGATTTTGAATAAATTATAGTTACAATGACATGTTCTTGCGCGCGAGTTGTTTTATTTTTCTTGCCTAATTTGACCTTAATTGTTGTGTTATACTTTCAAAGACATTTGGGTAATATTTTAATGTAGAACAGATTATTATCTATTATGGGAAGCTTTGAGGTGACCTCTTGTTTTTGTGACCTTTTTGTTTATACACTTTGATTATCTTCACATGAGGGTCGTCGGAATCCGATGGGTGCGAGACGCATGGGACCGGTCGTTGTGGCGACACTTGGGGGAGACCTATGTCCAGCAGTGGACGTCTTTCGGCTGAAATGATGATGACGATGATGACATTGCACCGGGTACCCATAGTACTAGCAAAAGCTGAAAAAGCTTTTTGTATAATTTTGATCTAAAATAAACTTTCTATATTCTATCAAGGCTGGTATCTATAGCCAGCTTTTTCGCAAAAGTGATGTTGCAGTAACATTACAGTAGGTATTTAGGCATTACAAATAGAGTGTTTTACAAAAGGATTTACCCAGCAGTTTGTAACTCTAAATAAAACTGCTCAACTTTGTCATGAACGTTGTTTTGAAAACGTATGAAAAGCTGAAATAAAAGTTTGGAAGCCATTCAGAACATGTAACTGAGGCTTAGATACATAGAAGCTATTAAAGTGAGAATTTCATTTTGCATTTGAAGCAAAACTTGTAGCATAACGTTTTTGTCAAAGGATCGGACAGCGAAACAAATACCTAACTAATACTCTGAAATGGCTTGAGAGTCACTGACCTCACAGATTTGGAAACAATGCGTAATACCTTTTGACTTTGTTCAGTTTTAAATGACTTTTCAAAAAAAAATGTCATTTAGCATTGTACGAGTAACTGTGAATTAGACAACGAAGGCATGTTAACTGCTTTTATTGCAACGGCGTAAAGGCTCTGAAAGTGCTAAAACATTGGACGTGTTGATTGTAGAAACTTACAGGGTATACATATTTTAAATTTACGCACACACACACACCCAAACACACACAACGCGTGCACTCACACATTTTTGTATTGGACTTTTATTATTATTATTTTTCTTCTTTATTTCTAATTTTTGTTAATAATTATGCAACAGTCTAAATAATACTCTTGTCCCATTTTCGGGAAATGAGGGCTGATTGTCCTTAATACAGGCTACTAAGTAACCTAGCAAGGACATCAGATCCTAGAATCATATTATTACTACCTATCTCAGATGTAAACCATTTTTAAATTGTCATCCTACTTTGTAACAGAATGTACCACTTTTTATGATTTAAATTATTATTATTATTAAATTCTGCTTAAGCTTAGAGGAATGAATAACTTTCTTAAATAAAGTATTATACAATTCTCAAAAAATAATTTAATCCTCCCGAATAGTACTAATTTTGATCAGCCGATCATAACTTTGTACGAAATGTCCAATTATTTTTTTGGGAATTGACTATTCAGTAATGATGTTTACGATGATAATCATGTGCAAAATTTAATGCAAAATTTTAGCAAAATTAATGTGCAAATTTTTAATAAACCGTATACAGAAGTAATAATATTCAATTATTATTTATTTTTTCCTACTTGAGCAGTTTAGTAGTAGTAGCAGCTATAGGAGCAGTGGTAGCCCAGTGGTATTGGCCGTGACTTACAAGTCGTGAGTTCAAACTTTACTTTGTGTAAATTATTTCATCACCACTGCACTCAAAACGGTGAAGGAAAACATCGTGAGGTAACCGGCATGTCCCAGAACCAAAAATTCGAGAAATGTGACATCCACCAATCCGCATTGGGCTCGCGTGTTGGATTACGGCCTACACCCTCTCTCAGAGAGGAGGCCTGTGCCCCAGCAGTGGAGACATTAAAAGGCTGATGATGATGATGATTCACGACTTAACTTATTCATTGCTCAAAGTAGGTACATACTGTTAATAAATTATACGTTTGACAAGTTAGAATTTTCTCTGTGAACATCAATTGTTTGCTGGCTGAAGAACAGAGGACACTTCAAGAGAATTGAACAGCAATTCCCAATAAAAACTCTATCCGTTTGTTCTTTTGAATGCATGTCCGGTTCAAGGATCGCCCTCTTCGCCGGTATATTACTTGAACTCTTGCTTTTGACAAGCTTTTATTAAACTTGCATTATTTGAGCATAGTTATAAACATTTTTAGAAGTTCTGTGTTTCATTGTTTCCGATTTATCGGTTGCTAGATTTATTTTTGCAGTGACACAATTATTCTGACAGCTCGGTGATAAAATGTTTACTATTTAGTCAAGTTCCCTATATAAAAGTTTATTGTTTTGTATTTGTTACTACGAATCGGGGAAGGTGTGAGTGAGGACCTTAAAATAATGAAGAGATATGCTGCCTTATGAACAATAGGGAAAAGGCCTATTATTACCTAATCTGAATTTATAATTCGAGAATGATAATCGCCAAAATTAGAAACAATAAACTCAGTTACATACTCGTACCAGACACAGTTCAAATTCTCTTGCAGCCCATATTGTTTAGGGCTCTTTTAATACAAATAAAATACATAACGCTAAATAGGAAACCTAAGAATTAAAACAATTTCGAATTAATATCGATTTCATGGTAAATTTTGATGTTAAAATAAATATACACAGGTAACACTAGGTGTGTAGGTACCTAACGAATAAAGTAAATATTTTGTAAAATTAGGCTATGTACTAGTCTTACACACGGTGTCTACTTCTCTTTTTAGGGTTCCGTACCCGAAGAGTGTAAACGGAGCCCTATTGCTGTGCACTCACGTGTCCGTCTGTCTGTCTGTACGTCGTCTGACACACAATTTTGTTCCGAAGAATTTTTTAACTTCCCGTTGACCCATGAACTTTAAATTTGGTGACAATATTTATTATTACGTAATTTTACAAAAAAATACTAAAATATTGATTTCCCTCATATGGTACCTAATCCATAATGTGCGACACACACTTGGTCGGTTATTTTACATCTCTCCTTTCGCAGGTATGCTGGAAGAGATTTCTTTAAAATAAGCATTACCTTTGTAACTTACTATTTATTGAATTTTTCTTCTTATCTGTTTATTATATGTGTGTACATTAACTGTTAAATAAATAAATATATTAACATGCCCGGATTAATGAATATTCAAATTAAAATCGTTCCTAACCACAACTACTCACTTTTTGTCACTTAGTGCATTTACCCGTCGATTCTCACGTGAATATTTCGGAGATCGTTATCTTAAAAGCATTGCACTAGCATTCTATGCGACACATTCAATGAGATTGGATTGCAATCAGATAAAATATTGTACCTAGGTATTAATTATATTATTTGATACCAATAGTATTGGTGTTGTCTTACTTCTTACAATAATGATATTACTAATGTCATAAATGCGAATGTTTGGATGCATGGATGGATGTTTTTAGGGTTCCGTACCTGAAGAGTCCAAACGGAGCCCTATTGTTGTCACTTACGTGTCCGTCTATCTGTCTGTCCGTCCGTCGTCAGTCTGTCACAAAATTTGGTTGCGAAGAATTTTTTAACTTCCCATTGACCTATAAACTTGAAGGTGATAAAGTTTATTGTTGCGCATACTTTACTAACAAATACCAATATTTGGTATGTAACCCTTAATGTGCGAAACCTGACTTGGCCAGTTTTTAACCAACTTCAAAAAGAAGGAGGTTATCAATTCGGATGTTTGTACTTTTTATGTGTATTTTCGGGCATAACTCCGTCATATATTGACGGATTTGCAAAATTCTTTTTTTGTTCGAAAGGGGTTTATTTCGAAATGGTTCCATTTAAATTTCATATAGATCTGATGATTGGTTTCGGAGACAGACAACGGAAATCTTCAAAAATTGACAGCAAATCAACCGCGGTTGCTGCTATCGCATAAATATGCATTGTTAACAAAGTGAAAAAAAAAAACTTAAAAAAAAAATAGAAAAAAGTTTCCGCCGGAACGGCTGAACTGATCTGGATAAAATTTGGCACAAAGATAGATTAAAGTCTGGAATAGCACATTTTAAGCCCGGTAGCATGTTTCCTAGGGATGAATTTCACGCGGGCGAAGCCGCTGGCAGAAGCTAATGTGATAAAAATGTATAGGTATAAAACCAATAAGAAAATCATTTTTCATCAGGTACTCATATTCGGAAAGTAGGACTGAAGTTGCCTGAGGAGCGGGTTGAAATTAATACTTTTCAGACCTAGGGAGAATCGTTTTCAACAGACGCTGTCAAATTATTTAAAAAAAACTAGTTCTATTTACACATTTCTAGATACATGTTCCAACTTCCTATACAGCCACTCAATCACAGCGCGATGTAAAATTGAAATAATTTTTAAATGACTTTATTTTAATTTACTTTCAACTATTTCTTTAAAATAACTTAGATTTAGGCAAAATATTTACCTTTTTTCAATGATGGAAATGAAAAATAGTGGCTGAATAGATAGTAGCCGGCCACAGAAAAAAAAATAGGCGGGAAAGCGGCAATCCGATCTGTTTTATCAAGCTGCAGAGTTTTGTTTATACTTCCATAATGCAGAGATTTGTATTAAGGCGCGGACTGACTACGATTTGAGATAGCTTCAAATAAGGTTGAGAATTGAACATAATAGTTGTGTTGACGATGCGAATTAGGCATTTATTTAATGAGTTTTCTTTAGATTATCCAGAATATACACAATAAATTAAATAATTGTCCGGTCAAAGTTTCAATAAAATGATACTCGTAATTCTATTCAATTCTTAAAAAAATAATGTTGTTATCGCTGAAAATACAGAGATGTTCGACGCCAAAGTTTATTTTTGTGGAGCAATTTCCAAATTTTTTATTGGGAATATCAAACTATTTTTAACTATTACATTTTTTTATAAACCCTTCTCTGTCCACTGAATTTTTTGCAAAGGATACTCGTATATTCATTGTATTACGTCATACTCGGGTATCTAAGAAACCAATTTTTTTGACTACTGAGGTAATATTGCGCCTTAACACAATGAGTTCATCTGAGATATTTCGTGTATTCGTAATGAAAAGCATAGTGTTTACCTCGGGTTAAAGACTTAGTTAGTGCCTTAAAATATTGGCGCCCGAGCGACTCGGGACTAAATAAGTTACTGACACCCCTAAGGTAACAATACACTATTGATTATAGTTTAAATTCAAAATCAGTCAACATATCGGACAGATGTGTTGCTGGGGAGTTTCTTGCGCTACATCTACACAATGAAGTAGATAGGGACAGGCAGGTGTGTCGGCTTAGTTGCAACTCATCCCTAGACTCAACTCGCCCGCTTTTTTATATGCCTATTAGCTGCAAGGGTACAGTTTGTCGGAAAAGATGTAGAGAATAGATACTTATTTATCACGTGTAAATTTTGCTCGTGATTATTTTTCTTAGGCGATTAAATTTTTTTATACTGATTTTTGGCAGAGTTTTAGTTATTGTACAAACTGTGATTTCTTAGACGATATTTTAAATAATTTTGTATACAGACTGTGATTTTTAGCAGAGAGTTTTAATTATTGTACAAACTGTGATTTCTTAGGCTATAGTTTAAATTAATTTGTAAACAGACTGTGTATTTTTAGCAAAGAGGTTTAATTATTGCAAAAACTGTGATTTTTGATGACTGAATACAAATAAATACAAACCATACAAGCATTTTTCTTACCATCAGTACTTTTGCGCCTTCTAGCTATACATGTAGGTAGACATATACGGACCGGGCGAGTTGCAACAAAGCCGGTGTGTTGATGGACTGTCTTCATTATTGACGTTCATGTGGTTGATTTAAAACGTCTCAGTATGTGAATACATTCTATTAAAATCTGCATCAGCATCAGCCTGTAAATAATCAGTGCTAACTAAATTTTTCTGAACAGTTTAACGCTACAATCTTATCAAATGATGTCGCTTTTTGGCAAATAAAGATACCATAGCTGTTTTCTTTAGAGACGAACTAGACTGCGTAATTGATTGTGTCCATAGGGGTTCCGTGGTGTAGTGGTTATCACATCTGCTTTACACGCAGAAGGCCGCCAGTTCGATCCTGGCCGGAATCATATATTTTTTGTCAATTTCGAATATACTGTTTTCTTATAAATATCAAAGTAGATTTTTTTATATTATAATAATATTTTTTCATTAATTAAATTAATGAAAATGAATTATTAATTATTTTTTCGTTAATTTAATTTAACATAATCTAATTTTAATAATGTAAGTTTTTAACAATGTAATTTTATTTAACAATGTAATTTTATTATATATAATAATATATATTGATATATATATATAATATTTATTTTTAATAATGAAATTTAATTTAATTTTAATAATTTAATTTTAAGTATGTAATGTTGCTATGGGTACCTGAAAATAAAATATAAATAAATAAATAAATAAATATATATTTTCTGTTTGATATAAACCTACCCTTTGGTTATCAGTTTAGCGTTTTGTACGGTCTATCTTATATTATATAATCCGCCCAACCGAATAAAGATTAACCAAGTACGTATCAGATATACACCAGCGTGTGCGCAAACACAGGTGCATACTTTGTTCCTTATCTCTCATAGTCTCATTTCTATTTCTATTCTTGTTAGTCTTCTATTAATCGTTTAATTTATTTTTAATTTTATCTGTAATTTTATGTTGTTTTAGTTGTTAGCTTAATTATTGTTAAATTGTTTTTGTACATGCTGTGGTCTCCTGTAAGTAAAGGAGTACACCTACTTGAAATCGATTACTCGATATTTAACATTTTGTTGTGTAATAACTTCGTTGGAAAAAAAAATTGTCCGATAGGTCGGAAATCCAATAAGACCGGGAAGAGATCAGGCGCAGGCGCAGGACCATCAGTTTTAAGTGCTTTCTGAGGCACGGGACTCCATGCCTAGGGGTTTTTTTTTTTTTTTTGGGGGGTGGGAAATCATCTCATGACTTCTTCCGCTCTAGGGTGGAGCGGAAGGGCGTGTCAGACTCTTACTGACTAAAACCCACCCCTGTTCCTCCCTGACCTCTCTCCTTGAGGTAACTCTTTCGAATTTATCCTCCACCCCCGGGCAGGCACTGGCCGTGGCAGGCCCCGTCCTTTGCTGACAACTCTTTGAGGCGCGCGTGGAACACTACGCGCCGTCGACTTTCGGGCCTGGTGCTGATCGGACGGCGAGTTACCCACTACTCGCCGTCCGCAGGCCCGGGTATGCCTAGGGGTAGCGGATAAATTCTCAACATGAGTTACCACACCCTTGGGCATTCAGGCAGGGATTAACAGGGGTGGGCTTTAGTCAGTAAGAGTCTGACACGCCCTCCCGCTGAACCCAGAGCGGGAGATGTCATTGGATGATTTCCTACCGCATAAAAAAGAGGCTGTTGCAGAGTAATTCCTAATAGGATAAACCCAAAAACACTTTTTCCCCGACCCGGGAATCGAGCCCTCACGCTCAGTAATCGCGCTTGCGACCACTAAAAATCTTATATTAACTATTAATATCTGCGAAAGTCACCCGTCAATATTTGCGAAACCAGAGGCATTGCAGGGGTGTTGGCATTCGCGAAACAAAAATGAAATGGCTCATGTGTCTGGTAACATCCTCCATACCGGCCCACAGCGACGCTGCTTGCCGGCAGAAAAATGTTTTGTCGGCTTCAGTCTAGCGGGATGCAGCTGAGTACCAGTATTTTACACGAAGCGACTGCCCAACTGATCTTCCTACCTTGTAATTCGAAACAGAGTTACCGCACCCCTGGGTGCTTAGGCAACTGAAGGAACAGGGGTAGGTTTTAGTCAGTAAATGTCTGACACGCCCTCCCGCTCCACCAAGAGCGGGAGAAGTTATTTGATGATATCCCACTCAAAAAAAAATGAACATAGAGTACTCCTTGGCAAAATTATTGTCCGACTTCTGCCTTCTGACTAGGCCGTAACGAATGTCAAAAATGTAGAAAAGAGGCACGGAGTAATAAATAAATATTAATTGTTATGTAGACATCATAATTTGTTTCCTGATATATACCGGGAAATGAATTAATCTGATTGTTAAGTTGTTAGGTTTCATCCTAACAGCTTAACAATTCACTAGCAATTATCTTAATTCTAATTGAGCGAAATCGCCAAAATTAAAGATTATGCAGTAAATTTTGTTAACGGAAGCAAATTCTTCACCAATCTTTTAATCAAGGTATTTTATAACTGTTTTCGATCAGCTGGTGGCCCAGTGGTAACAGCTCCGACTTTCGTGTCGTAGATCGTAGATTCAAACCTCAGCAGGCACTACTTGGGGAGGAAACGCCCGGGCGTTACCACTGCGCGGATCGCCCAGAGGACATGGTGAAGCATACGGTAAAGGTCTACCCCGCTTAAGCGGAGCACCGCCATGTCCTCGTGGATGCGATAGATGGCAGCGACCTCTCGCGCCCGGCCCTGTTTCGGACATGGTACGGAGCGAGAGGGAATGGGAAGCAGTCTCCGCCTTCTGTGAAGCAGTAATGCTCGCGAAAGCGGAGGCGGGACGCGTGAGGGAAGCTCAACGAAGTGGGGCGTACTGGGCGTAGGACGGGGCGAGATGATCTCCGGCCACCGCAGACCCGGGCCTGCGGATGGCGAGCAGTGGGTAGCTCGCCGTCCGATCAGCACCAGGCCCGTGAGTCGACGCGCGCCTCAACGAGATTATTGTCAGCTACTGACGGGGCCCATCGTGGCCGGAGCTTGCATGCCTAGGGGTAGCGGATACATTCTGAAAATGAGTTACCGCACCCCGGGGCACTCAGACAAAAAAGGAACAGTGGTGGGTTATAGTCAGTAAGAGTCTGACACGCCCTCCTGCTCCACCCAGAGCGGGAGAAGTCATTGGATGATTTCCCACCCCCCAAAAAAAAAAGTAGGTACTACATTGTGTAAATTATTTCATCATCAATGCTATCAAAACGGTGAAGGTAAACATCGTGAGGAATCTGGCATGTCATAGAACGAAAAATTAGAAGACATGCCATATCACCAACCCGCATTGAGCCCGCTTGGTGGATGTCCCAGCAGTGGGAACGTTAAAAGGCTGATTATGCTTGAAGGGTACCTTCTGATAACCATTTTGGCTTTAGTGATGGGTCATACTCATCTTTGTTTACTTTCCCATGAGGTTTCTACTACAGTAATTAAACAGCTCCCAGCTACAATCTAATATTGAAATTGGGCCTTAGTCAGATAATAGATTGTTGCAACTCCCAATAATTACTCCCAGGAGGCGCCACACGTTTCAGTCCACTCACCAAGAGGATGCAGCCATTAATACGTTAATATTATTCAGTGTGATCTAATCTCGGGCTATAAATCGATGGCCGTTCAACATAATTGATTATGATGGTGCACAGACCGGATTGCTCGATATTGGTTTACACCTAATCTAGATAACTATTGTGATGGCGTGGGAAGCTGGCGTGATTGGAGGGATAATTATAAACTTTTGTACCTCTGTGTTTTTAGTGACTTAATACCACGGCAGACGAGTTTCATGCCTATGTGATTGCCATGCGAGATCATTATTTACTTACTTAGAAGAATTGATTAAAAAACACTCCGGAAATACCAACAGAAGTGAAAACTTGAACAAAAATGCCCAACACGCTTAATTATAACTATAGAAGTTTTCACTTAAATCTGCTACGAGATCCGCTACGAGTGCTACGACGCGTGGCACTCGTAACGGTGTTGGTAAGATGTCGCGAGTTCAATTGTTTTTTTCCCATCTTAAAAATGCCCAACGCGCATACGTTTCACTTAAAAAAAAAAAATATATATATTTAATAATTTTCTGGGGCTAGAATCATGAGTGGTAAATACTCACAAACTACCAGGTGACCAGAATCTTGAAGAAGTATGCCCGGGGTGAAATCAGAGACGTACAGTTTTACCCACTACCAGGAGACCAGAATCAGGCCGAAGTAAAATTTCCGATATATCTGCGAGTGAAGCCGCAGGCAAACTGCCAGGGAATAAAGAAAAATATTAATTTAACATAAATTAACTGACAACAGTTGGTAAGCCATACCGTTTGACCAGGATAGAAGTAGGTATTATAAGTGTGAAACCCCTAATTTTGATCAAAGCGTAAACAACAAAACTTTAGCGTCAAACGTCACATAGAACGCAGGTAGCCCATAGATAAGAGATGTTTGGCGTGACATTCATTAGTGTGTTAACTTTGGTTATCAACTTCGTCTGCGAGAATGTCGGCAATTCGACTTCCCTGATTTTAATTTTTTGAGTGCTTTTTAAACGTGCTACTCTGTAAATACCAATCCAATTTATAAATACCTACACTTTTCAGGTGATGCTGCGGGTGGAAGCTAGTACTCAATCTAATAACATATGTGAAAGTAACTATGTCTGTTTGTCTGTTACGTATTAACGGCTGAACGGATTTGTATGAAAAGGCACACGAGTAGATCATGTCCTGGAATAGTATAGGATATTTTTTATCTCGGCAGAATGTTTCTTCGGGATTATTTTCTACTAAAACTCGGGCGAAGCCGCTAGCAGAAGCTAGTCTTCAATATTAATAGTCATGGACTCTTCAATAATTATAGTCGTGGACTCTTCAATAATTATGGTTGTGGACTCTTCAATAATTATAGTCGTAGACTCTTCAATAATCATAGTCGTGGACTCTTCAATAATTATAGTCGTGGACTCTTCAATAATTATAATTGTGGACTCTTCAATAATTATAGTCGTGAACTCTTCAATCGTCAAAACGTTAGAACTAATTATTCAATATCAGTTGTTGTTTTTGCTCTCCTGAAAAGTTGCAAAAATGGATATTGGACCAGATGAGAGAGATATAACACCTTCATCAACCTGTATTAATAATTAATGATTTGATTTGATGGTTTTGATGTTGAGAGATATCATTTTCACTAAATTGATTAGTGAACGAACAATAATCAACATTCTCCAATTTTGTATTCATCGAAACATTTTATGCCTACCTAAAACTTCATTAATTACAATAACCACGACCTAATAATTCTGTAAGCCACAAAGATTAAGTACAATATTGCTACACCAGGAATCAGTAAGGCATTCTAATCGATCTGAGCCCACGTCAATAAAATTACGTTATCCTTCACACCGAGTTCTAAGTCACCGAGTTATTATGAAAATTGATGGATTTCACAATGCGAACCCGTGTACCTACCCACATGAATACCGGCACTCATGCTGAATATCAACGTGTTTACTCCCATTTTCTATTATGAATAAAGCCGGCAAAGCTGCGTGATGGTATTATCGAATTTCCCATCATCGATAAACCCTTTTACCTAAATAGCATATTGAGTATTCAACTTCGTCCCTACATAACGTCAGCGGATCGTTTCGTATCGACGGTTAAATGCCCTCCTACCATGACGTGTCATTGCGATCATGAATCCGCTGTGAACAAGAGATAGTGCTATTCGTCCTGTATAGCTCCATCTCCCCTCCCACAGCAGATTCATGATGGTAATGGCACATCATAGTAAGAGGGCCCAGGTAGCCTTATGAGTTCGCTGTCAGGGACTCAGATGTTCTTCGAAAGTTATAACATCATAATAGATCTCAGGTATCAGCTGTACGCTTCAAAGGGTAGCCTGAGATAACGAGGTACCTATTCATTCGGTAACTCGCACAATCTAAAGGATTCTATGTAATAATCGGTGGCTGCTTTAGTAGTTTAAGTTAACCTACTTTGTACAGGTTCTGAATAACGGTGTTGGAATTTATACCTTGAAAACCATTTTGAAAATAAAAGTTATTTTAGAAATCGTAAATAAAACATTAAAATTATCCCAGATGAGCAAGTGACCATGTATGTAAATATTTAGATCGTGTTAGTGACAAGGTAAAAACCCGAAACATGTTGGACAAAGGACCATGTGATATCTATTACGTATAAGACGCAAAGATCAGTAAAATATGGCAGAAGAGACGGGTAAGTAACTATGAATCCGTGTAATTTCCACTCCACTTATTTGTACCTGAAACTTAGTATAGCATAGCATATTCAGGTAATTAAAGTACTCACTGCTAGGATATAGGTCCACCAAGTGGTCAGGGGCACGTTGATGGATATTACATATTTTCGAATTTTTGGTTCTAGGACATGCCAGTTTCCTCACGAGATTTTCCGTCACCGTTTTGAGAGACACTAAAAAAGGGCCTGCCTGGGTTCAAACTCACGTCCTACGTCACTTAAGTCGAAGCTGTTACCACTGGGCCACCGCCGCTATCTGAAACATGTGCTAGTGCAATTCATACAAGGTATTTTCTCAAAAAAAAAATATTAGCAAATTATAGAGGTTAGTCAGTGTTAGTAATATCTTCATGTAGTAGTGTTAGTAATGTCTACAAAGTTCTTTTCATCTTTTTTAATCAAATAAGGGCGTAGTCGATTAGAAAATGATATGGTTATTTGACTTAAAAAGACTTAGCCCACAAGACTTGATACTGTGACAGCTGACATACATATATCATAAAAACGGATTGATATGAATGTACCAGTGATCGCATACAAAGCATGACAAAATTGTATTTGAACACAACAGATGCTGAATGACAAATGGGCAGATTGCATACGAAATAGAGAAAAAAACATTGATCGGTGCAAATATATTCCTCTTCCATACTTGTTTCTAAGTCCTTCTCAGTAGTCAACCCCTGCAAAGTTCACATGTAAACTAAAATCCCACCAATTTAGAAAATAACTTTTACTGTACCAACGCGACAGTTTCCGTTGAAAGCAATCTGCAAGCGTTCCAGTTTCACATTTGCCGTTTTCAGATAACAACAACATTGTTTCAACTGCACTGAAATCAAATTGTTTTCTGATCTCTGCGAAATGCGCAATTATCTGGGGACTCAACACAACACCTAACATATGCACATTTTGCTTACCTCAGTATGCAGAAATAGCATTACTGAGAACTAAATTTGAACGCTAAAATGCAACTGTTTACTGTATGAACAAAGATTATGAATATTAAACAAGAGATGTGACATTTTGCGTACGAATGATAATAACGTAGCAAGTGACAGTTACTACGGTTGTTTAGGTGAATTTATGTTTTGTAAATATGGTCTTATTTCGATATTATCGTTAAAACTTTCTTTGAGAAAGGAGTAAAATTGTATACACGGTTGTAATAACGTTAGATCGTAAGGTAATATATTGATGTCACTAAAGTTTACTGAAGTTATTGGTAGGTACTTAAAACCTTACTTTCAGAAGCGAAGTTTACGACTAAATTATGGATTCGTTGTGGAATGCATTTGTAAAAATATTACTAGCGTCCCGCCCCAGCTTCGTATGGATATAAATTATACACCTAAAAATTTCGTATAAATCACTCTGTATATTGGTGAAAGCCACATGCAAGTTCGTTTAGTAGTTTTTGAGGTTATGGCGAAGAGATAGACAGACAGACGGGGACTTTGTTTTATAATATGTAGTGATATTTCAAATCTGCGTAGCCTTTTCCCATCTTGGGGTCGGCTTTCAGTCTAACCAGATGCAGCTGAGTACCAGTATTTTATATGGAGCGACTGCCTATCTGACCTCCACAACCCAGTTACTGGGTAATACGATACCCCTTGATACCAACTTGACGACTGTCAAAGATCCCTGATTGACAGCCGGGACTAACGGCTTAACGAGCTTTCCGAGGCATGGAGGAGTCTCGGTATGTAAAGATGGTCACCCATCCATGGACCAACCCCAGCAAGCGTAGCTTAACCTGATGGATCGACCCGTGCGGCTGTTATTACTTTAGCCATGAGCTCCTCGTATGTAGTGACATCTAAACACTGTTATCTAAGGTGTAGATATATGACCGTCAACTGTCCAGTCTGCAGCTATTTCGCTATTAGTCTTTGTGTATGGTGCTGACCATTTACAGACTGTGTTCCCAAGGGAGTCGTGAATACGTAATGTGATAAAACGATGCATAGTTAAGGGAAATTGAAGTGGTACATCGCAGACTCGGAATATTCACCCCTAAGTACAGTCGTTTTCAACAATCCAGCATTGATTGCATCGATAAGAAACTTCGGTGACTGAGAAGGAAGATGGAGGCCATAACTTGCAGATATTGGTGGCATGAATGCCTTTACAGGTGCTAATGTACGAGTAAGTTCTGCTGAAGTTTGGAGAGATTTATGGTTTTAAAAACAAAGATTGTAAATTTTCAACTATCCTACTAATATTATAAATGTGAAAGTTTATGAGTATGGATGTTTATTACTCTTCCACGCAAAAACTACTAAACTGATTTTGATGAAACTTTTTAATAATATAGCTTACAGATCAGAATTACATCATACTGATATTTTGTTTGTCAGTGTGTGTGTGTTTGTATGTTTGTTACATTTTCACGCTCAAAACGGCCGGACCGATTTGGATGAAATTTGATAGGTAGATAGCTAATTCCCTGGATTAACACATAGGCTTTTTATCCTGGTCTACGCGGGTGAAAGGGGCGCAGCTAGTAGGCTATAATTTATAATGGTACTAGATACTAATTCCATGAGGGCAAAACCGCTCTTAGAAGCTAGTTTGAGAATAATGTTCGTGAATCCAGAGGTTGTCTGCTTTTGCCCAGGGGTTGTGGATAAATTCGAAACTGACTTACCGCGCTCCTGGGCACTCAGAGCAGTGACGGAAGGGGTGGGTTTTAGTCAGTAAGAGTCTGTCATTGAATAACATCCCAACGCCAAAAAAAAGGGGGTGGTCTGCTTACGAGGCTTTGTAAGACGTATATAATGCCTTCACTTAATGTTATTAAGTCGTAATTAATTGCTGCTTTTCTAATAACATGTTATAAATCATACTAAGCTTACGTATTTGTCTATTAACAAAATAAATACTCTATACCTCGTAGTTTTTCTTATACATATGTGAAAGATTACTTTGGAGAACGTTATGGTAATAATGACAATGTTATGTTATTGCAAATTTCTAATATGTTGTCAGCATTATAAGAATTACGTTTTACTAAGTTTTTTCAGTGGCTACGTCCGTGTGATTGTCGAAAATTAAATAAAATTAAATTCAAGCCGTGATCTACCCATGTTCAATTTTCAACGAAATCCTCTCAGTTGTTTTGGAGTGATTTAATAATATATGTATGTCACTGGAAAAGTTTAAAAAACCGTTAGTTATACAGGGTGTAACGGAAAGGAGTGGTCATATTTTAAGAACTGCATCTGCGCATCTATATGAACCACTTTATTCAAGAAAAACTGAGGAAATTCTCAAAAAAAAAATTTCAGCTGATGATTACTTTGTATGCAGCCCAATTTTTTTTTTTGGAAATTCTCATTTTTTCTTAGAGAAAGTTGTTCATTTCCATGGGCAGAACCGGCTCTTAAAATATGACCACACCTTTCCGTTACAGCCTGTATAGATAAATCACGCAAAATTATGAACATTTCATTTTCAATAACACTCAAATCGAACATCGACATTATCAAATTTGGATGAGATTTATTGTACCTATTTGAAATTATGTATTCATAATATACCGAGAGTTTACACTCTTACAAGAATATATTATTATTACAACCAATCATTATTTTTACAATTAATTATAATTATTACAATCTTACGGTGTTTACAATAATTATTATCCGGTGACATGTACATACTTACCTACATGCAAATATTTCTACAGTTTATAGTAGGATATGAAAATATTTAGTCTCAAAACTTATATATTAAACACACATAATTTAGTGTTTGATGCTGAACGCTTACTAGGAGCAAGTTGAACGATATTGTGCAGAAGTAACTGGCCTGAGTTATTTCATATCGTAGTAGCTAAATGTCGAAGTTTGACATTCGTGACACCCCTGTTATTAATGGCGTAGTACGGAGGTGTAGGTCGGTTATGACGTCGAGTATTTGTTTCCTTTTTATAGGACTTTGTGTACGACCTTTTTAAATGACAGTGCTAATGGGAATGGGATTGAATGAATGACATTTTGAGTACCTATGCTTATTGTACAAAAACAGAACAATAAGCTTATTCCCTGATTGAAATTTCTTTCTGCAATAGAATTAAATAAACCAGCCAAGTGCGTGTCAGGTCACGCGCATGGTAGGGTTCTGTAGCTGCTTGTTATAACATGCGGACTTAGAAGGGGACTTTGTGATTATTACTATGAACATAATAATATGTATTAATGGCTTCGCGGTTTTACGTTTAAATTAAAAACGAAAAAAGTGCTTTTTTTTTTTCCAAAATTGTACATGTTTACTACACACTACAGTTTTAAATATTAAATAAGTAACAACTTAAGCTTAGTAATTATTATGTTAGAATTTCATACGAAATTTAACAAGTAGAAACGTTTTATAAGTTAGGCGACTATTGCTCTAAAACTGACAGAGCTAACTTAGCCGTGATAGTTTTCCTTTAAAGTTCATTATACATACTACCAATTTATTTAGATTTTCAAGAGAAGATTTTCAAGCAGGGAGGCGCTTGACTCGAACAAAAAAATCACTTTAAAGTTTAATATTTCGTAAACAAATCACTGAATTGAAAAATAGTCATCATCATTGTGGGGTTATATTAACTTTAGATTTTGAAAGCCTTATCCACCCATATCACACACAACAGGATAGGCGAGAAAAAATTATGATTTTATTATTTCGTTATTGTCGCGTGATTAATATATAGACTATAATATCCAAGCAAAATTGCAGCTTTCTAGTACTAACAGTCTCTTAGCTATGCCTCGGACGGACAGACCGAAAATATATATTAGGGTTTCATGTCCTTGTTTCCTAAAACAACTAGGCAACTCTAGTTTCCCTTCAAAACACATAAAGTCTCCCATTTTTAGGGTTTCGTAGCCTCTACGAAACCCTTGGGTTATGTGTTTTGAAGGGAAACTAGAGTTGCCTAGTGCAGTAGCAGTGGTGGTCCAGTAGAGCAGTAGTGACCCTGTTGTAACGGCTCCGACTTACGTGTCTCAGATTCGAACCCACGCATGTAGGTACTTTATTTCGTGTAAATTATTTCATCACCACTGCTCTCAAAATGGTAAAGGCAAACATTGTGAGGGAAATCAGCCTACGACAAATATACATCATGTAACAAAACCCTGTCCGATCCAATAAAGGCGTATTCCTGGTTTAACATACGTACTAGAAAAAATAGCTCATAAAAACCAAAAGTAACAGACTTTTTATTTTTATAAACTATGCGAAATTTATGTCGAATCACTAAATATTATATTTCATAAGTTGACAACACTCCACCGGCCGGCGAAATCTTTTAATTTTTACCTATTTTTATTTCGAACAATACCGCCCTGCACTAGTCGCACTGTAGGCACTCTTTAACAAAAGATCAAAAAGACCGTCTCGCTCAAGGCGCTTCTTTGACACAAAACTGTAGGTGTACTTTGTCGAGCGCTTAGTGTTGCCTTTAATATTTTTTTCTTTTTTTTTAAATAAATTATTTTTATTGGGCAAAAATAATAATCTCGTATCCATTATTATGATTACTTATAACATGTGTACGCAGTACGATACCAAATAATAACCTTCATTATCGGACAGGGTTTTTGTTACATGCTGTATATGTCCTAGAACCAAACATTTCGAAGACTTGTGACATACTCGTACACCAACTGGGCCTGCGTGCTGGATTACGACCCCTTTATTCTACAGACAGTTCCTGAGGATAATTTGTGTGATATTAAAATAAAACATCTAATAGCTGGCTGGCCGCCATTTTAATAACTCCGTTGTTCCCAGAATATAGTGCTCGTATTATGCCTCCTTCAAAGTGCAGTGAAAACTCATAACATTTTTATTTCAATATAAACTGGGTAACTGGGGAGATGATAATATGTATTTAAGAATGTAAATACTAAGAATAAACGGAAAAAAATATTGCGTATGTAGGATTTTTAGACAAATCATATTCATGCATTAATATTTGTGTATTATAAACCACCTATGAACATTTATTAAATAAAACATTAAGATCGTCATAGAATAAATTGTAAAAATTATCCATATTGTTCATATATATTTTATATTACCGAGTAGTATCTTACTACAAAATCAAATTCATAGAAAACCAATCTACGTCTTAAGTCCGTTCAGAATTATAATTTTAGATTTAATCCGCCGTTCTAATATCGATACTAAGTCATGATACTTACTCTAGCTGAAGTTAGGATTATTCTGGATTAAGTTACTAAATAGGTTTAAACCGAGGGCTTATTAAATTAAAAGCATTATATAACAATTGTTATATACTTTTTACAGAGAGGAGCTCGTGCCTAAAGTAATAATAGCCGCACGAGTCGATCCATCAGGTTAAGCTACGCTTGGCGGGGTTAGTCCATGGATGGGTGACCATCTTTACATACCAAGACTCCTCCGTGCCTCGGTAAGCACGTTAAGCCCTTAGTCCCGGCTGACAATTATGGATCTTTGACAGTCGTTACGGGTCGTCAGGAGCCCGAAAGTCTGGCAACCAGCCTTACCAAGGGGTATCGTATTACCCAGTAACTGGGTTGTGGAGGTCAGATAGGCAGTCGCTTCATGTCAAATACTGGTATTCACTTGCATCCGGTTAGACTGGAAGCCGACCCCAAGATAGTTGGGAAAAGGCTAGGCAAATTTATTGTTATATACTTTTTACATATCTACTTATAAAATACTTGACTAAATAAAACCTTAACTAATTAAAACTAACTAAGAACAATCTAAAATCATCATCATAATCATCATCATTTCAGCCGAAAGACGTCCACTGGTGGACATAGGCCTCCCCCAAGTGTCGCCACAATGATCGATCCTGCGCGTTTCACATCCATCGGTTACCCGCGACCTTCACCAGGTCATCGGTCCACCGTGTGGGAGGCCTTCCAACGCTGCGTTTTCCGGTACGCGGTCGCCACTCCAGAACTTTTCGGCCACATCGACCATCTGTTCTGCGAGCAATGTGCCCTGCCCACTGCCACTTCAGTTTGGCAATTCTTCGGGCTATGTCGGTAATCTAAAATAAGGCGTCATAAAACTCCTCCGCATCGCTGTCGACTGGGAATGTGCCCAAGACTAGCGGTATTGCCACGTAAAGCAATGATTATGCTCTGTCCAAGGTAAAAGTCAGTCCTTGGGTAACGCTAGAAAGCAATTAGGCGTTTAGAGGAATCTTTATATAATTTTGTGTCCTAAGAACCCATTCTCCAAGAGTTTCAACCCCAAACGGCTCGATAATATAACTAAAAATAAAATAAGATATAATGTAAAATTGATCTAATGTTATTGATCAACACTACAGAATATAACAACAACAATAATATACATTTACATAACTAAACTAATAAATAACTTTAGGCGCCATTAGCTGCCAATGACCTAGAGTGGCTAGCTTGCGTGTTCTGCGCTGAGCTCACTTAACGCGTCGTATGTCCACCCAGTAATAGGACTCGCCCATCAAGGAGCGCTGTCTGAAATTAGACGCATTATTAATTTATTACACATACAACAGGTACACAAAGGGATTAAACAAAAACACTGAGACTAAATTATGAATAATTAAATGATCATTAAAATGGTGAAGGTTTCATAAAAATACGTTTTATAGTTTTTGCGTGATTCTCAATTTTTCATCCGCGTTAGACACAATTTTAAAAATTTATTACACAATGTCATAAAAATATAATTACAAATATTCTGAGATCAAATTACGACGGAAATTGTCTAGAGTAACATATTTTTTTTTTCAAAGAAATAAGACTAGTCGTTTAGACGTGATGTTCAATTAAAAACGGTTAAAAGCCGCGTATAATTGCGCCTTAATAGGTGGTTATGTATTCAAACTGATAATAATATGTACAAAAGCGTATAAAACAACGCATTGGGCATAAAAAAAATCATCTGCATCGTAGTACTGTCAATGGAAAAACGCTAACAGCATTGCCACGTTGAATAGCAATGCTTTATTGTCACGTGAAGAATCAACTAGCTGTTTGCTTATAAACACTTAGCAATATTAATTACAATCAGCCCTGTGGTTACGATCTAATAGAAATGCGAGTGTCGTGACAAACAAGAGCTTGTGAAGGCAAACATCACGAGGTTTCCTCATTCCTACATAATCATGTTTATCGACTTCAAAATAGATAATCTGTATCTATATAAATAAAATTAAAAGTCCTGACTGACTGACTGATATATCAACGCACAGCCAAAACCGCTGGTCCTAGAGACATGAAATTTGGAGGGTGTGTGTTTTTCTGAAGAGTAGGTATCCCATTAAGAAAGGGTTTTTCGAAATTCAACCCTTAAGGGGGTGAAAAAGGGGTTGAAAGTTTGTAACGGGGGGAGGAATAATTTCACACGGGCGAAGCTGCTGGCAGAGGCCAGTAGGTAATAAAATAACTGTAAGATATTACGAGTATGCTGCTATATTTCTATAGATACTGTAGGACCCCAAGGCAGTACGGCCTGCAGGGATCCTGGGGCGTTCTAGTATGTTCAGGGTAGAGGTCTCACTCGCTAGCAACGCGAGAGTGTGGTGTATGAGAGTGACTTGTTGATATGTGCAGTGTTATAAAAGAAAGAGGGATAGGGCACTCTAAATAACTATATTGGTAATCACGGCAAAATACAAGTGCCCACTTCGGCCAGGCAAGCAGAACTGATCCCTAAAACAAATGTGATGCCTACATATTCCATATTCAAACGGCTCTTCAATAATCTTAACTGATGAATCAAATAATTTTGATTGATTTCAATTTTGAGTATCATAATATTCTATATATAGAGAATATTCTATATATAGAGAAGAGTCCAGGATCTGACAATATCACAAACGAAGTTATAAAGCATGGCAGCAATATACTAGCTACCCCACTTACAATTCTGTTCAACATGGTACTAGAGTCCACAAAAACACCTGAACAATGGTCAGAGTCAGAAATAATCCTCATATATAAAAAGGGAGACCCCAATGATATTGGCAACTACAGGCCCATTAGCCTACTACCAGCTATATATAAACTCTTTTCATCTATTATAGAGCACAGATTAAGCCAGACTTTGGAAAAAAGGCAACCGAAAGAACAGGCTGGGTTTCGGAAGGGATTTTCAACTCTAGACCATATACATACACTAGAACTTGTGATTGAAAAATATCAAGAAAGTAACCGTCCACTCTACATAGCCTACATTGATTATCGGAAGGCTTTTGATACTATTGTACACTCAAGCATCTGGGAAGCTTTAAAAGCTCAAGGAGTCGAGGAAGAGTACATACGAATAATAAAGAATATATATAGTAAAAGTACGAGTAAAGTCAAAACAGAAACAACTGGTACAAGCTTTCCCATGTCTAGAGGAGTAAGACAAGGAGACCCATTGTCCCCAAAATTGTTTATTTCAGTTTTGGAATGTGTCATCAACAAACTCGAATGGCAGTCATGTGGGTTAAATATAAAAGGAAAGCACTTGAGCCATCTAAGATTCGCTGACGATCTGGTGTTAGTTTCCGAAACAAGTGAGGAATTACAATACATGATAAATACTCTTCATGCAGGCAGCAAAAGAGTGGGTTTAGAGGTAAATTTATCAAAAACAAAAGTTATGACAAACAACGCAAGAAAAACTTTCAGGATTGGTAATGAAACCCTAGAATATGTTGAAAACTATATATACCTCGGCAAACAAATCAGCCTTGAAAGCAATAACAATTACCTTGAAGTAGAGCGAAGGACAAAAATAACATGAAATAAATTCTGGACATACAAAGAAGTTCTAAAAAATGATGTGCCTGTAACGCTGAAAAAGAAGGTGATGGACTCTTGTATTCTTCCCTGTTTAACTTATGCGTGTCAGTCGTGGAAATTCACTAAGAAAGTTAAAAACAAAATAACGACATGCCAGAGAAGCATGGAGCGTAGTATGCTAAAAATTAAAAAATCACAAAAAATTCGGCATACAAAAATACGAAATCTTACAAAAACTATAGATGCACTTAACTATGCTCAAAAACAGAAACTCAGATGGGCTGGCCATATAGCACGGCTAGAAGACCATAGATGGACATCCACCGTAACCTCATGGAATGGACCTCAAGGAAAAAGACGCACAGGCAGACCATACACACGATGGGAAGACGACATAAAGAAGGTAGCGGGACCACACTGGAGAGAAATGGCAAAAAGTAGAGAAAAATGGAAATCTTTGGAGGAGGCCTTCACCTAAAGAGGGTTCATGCATGCAATAATTTTAGAAGCTATAATTTATCTTTTTTTATTGTACGAATACATATTAAATAAATTCTAAATATAAAAATACACATTATTTATAATATAATCTAAATTAAAAATACCAAAAATGATAATCATAAATATATGAATACAAATAACATTAAAAAAATTTATCCAGACATTTGTAATTGCAATAATATCCATATATGTAATAATTTTCTTTTTTACTTGAAAAGAATATGTCATTATAATAATCAAACAATTTTTTATAATATTGAAATGTAATGTAATGCATGAAATAAAAAGGCTTTTTAATTTATTTTATTTTATTTTATAATATTCTATAATACTCAGATTTATACCTTTTTTACGTAGGCACGTTTATGAAATAGTGAAAATTACAAGTCAAAACTCTTTATTCCAAAATTTATTTTTGTTCATATCACCACGAGTTAGCTTATATACTCGTTACGACGATTTGGAGGAGTATACTTTGACGCCTTAGTGTATTTTGTTTTTGTATATATGTACGTAGAGTTAATAGATAATTAGTTAATATTAAGATATATTTTATCACTTAATTTAAAAATTGAATTCACTAGCTTATATTAAATTAAGCCTATTTCACTGTAGAATCAAACTCCCAGGTTATTGAACCAGATAATAATTTATTTTATACAAATCTAAGGCTTAATATTATTATCTGATCTCGATCCCAAGAAATCACTGAAGCGTGAAAACAATTTAATCATGGAAGACAGGAAGACTACCTTCGAATTTAAAGGCAGACAGGCTTTAACGATACCTCAGTACGTATACTAAATAATATTATTAGGAAAAGGGCTTTGTCCGGGATTATTCTCATTTAGACAGAAATCTGAACTAGATAAGATGATAGAATTTGTAAAGATACTCAGAGTAGGGATGTTTGACGATGTTATTGTCCTTTAATATAATGTACCATTGACATGCATGTAAGAATAAATAAGAATTGATAATTTATTTATTATTAATACAATTAATTGACATTATTTACTCGAACTCGACGTTGTATTGTTTATATTCAGACTTATTACTTTAAAATATATTTGTACACCAATGTCATTGGTAGGACACAGAGCTCGACTAAAATGTATCCATAAGACCTCTAGTGTAATATTTATGTGTTCACAAATAAAGATGGATTGATTGATATTTACTGGGTATAAAAACAATAATCCTATTTAGTCCGTAAGTTAGAATATAAAAAAAAATATTGACACGTATTTTATGCTTTACCAAACCAATAAAAAATTACAAAGATAAAACGCATCAAATTTCAGGAGTGGGGGGTCACTAAACGGTACAAAGTGTATCGACGTGTAACACGCAAAATGTCAACACATACGTGTCCAATATTGTTTGGTAATCTAACTGACGGCTTATTTAGATTTTTTTAGTAAACCAGCCTATTGTCTAGCATAATCAGCTATTACCCAGTTACTGGGTTGTGGAGGACAGATATGCAGTCGCTGCATGTAAAATACATACTGTTATTATGCTGCATCCAGTTAGACTGGAAGCCGACCCCAAGATACTTGGAAAAAGGCTATGCAGATTAATTTTTTGTTTAGCATAATCAGCCCATAATGTTCCCACTGCTGGGATGCAGACCTCTGTGTGTAAGGGTGTGGTCACAATCAACCACGCGGGCCCAATGCAGGTTGTTGAATGTCACATGTCTTCGAAGCTTTGGTTCTAAGAAATGTCGGTTTTTTTGCGGATAAATTCCTAACAGAGTTACGGCGCCCCTGGGCACTTAGGCAAGGAAGGAACAGGGCTGGGTTTTAGTCAGTAAAAGTCTGACATGCCCTCCCGCTCACTGGGTCACCACTGCTCTTCGCTCTCCGCTTATGACACTCCGTGATGGTTTAGTTTGCATTTGCCATGCAATTATAATTGTAACATTGTTTGTTATTTATCGTTATGTAGGTGTGATTATATCTATTGGGATGTTGTTAATCTGGCTCTTCCCGGTTTCTGCTTAAGCCGAAATTTTGCTTAGGTACATGTTTAGTTTGGATGACAATGCATGGTTAGCTAAGTGACGTCATTCTAAATCCAATATGGCGGACGTCCAAAGATGGCGGTCTTGTTATTGTGTACATTCCCATGATATGGGTATTAACTGCAAAGGTTTTTTATGAAGAACACGAAAAATAAGTTGTTTTTTACTTGTGAAACTAGTATTAAACTCCTTGGCGTGGCTTAAGATGAGTTATTGGAAAAAGAGACAGACGCGAAAAGCGACTTTGAACTATGTAGAGAAGAGATACTCGTACTAAATTCGCACTACTTACAATGATACAAATATCTTATAATCATGTTTCAATATGTTATACTGATGCCTAGGGGTAACGGATATGCCTAGGGGTAGCGGATAAATTCTAAAAATGAGTTACCGCACCCCGGCACTCAGGCAGAGAAGGAACAGGGGTGGGTTTTAGTCAGTAAGAGTCTGACACGCCCTCCCGCTCCACCCAGAGCGGGAGAAGTCATTGGATGATTCCCACACCACAAAAAAAAAAAAAAGTTTCATGAGTAAAGCCCTAAAGTACAGTCACGAGCAAAAATATGTACACAAGCAGACTTTATTTGTAAGCTTGAGTATGTATCTTAAAACCGTCCATTTAAGATACTCGAGCTTATAAGTAAAGTTTACTTGTCTACATATTTTTGCTTGTGACTGTACATAAACGTTACTTACTTTTTTCTTCCTATATTAACCTACTGCTGGAGAAAGGTCTCCCTTAATGATTTTCTCTCTAGATCCCGATGTGACCTTCTACGACCTCCTTCCGTAAACCTCTCTAAGTCGTCACGCCAGATTTTCCTAGGTACCTCTTGGTGTCAACGCCCATTTTCTCGCTGACACTGTATGATTACTAATAGCCCATCTGTCCTGATGTATTTTACATACCAACATGGCAATATTCCAAATTCACGCATCCTTTTCATACGAACTTTCCAATAATAATGACTATTGCACCCGTGGCCGTTATCTGTCATCACCAATAAAGTCGACCGTTTTACTACCTGAAACTAATATATTTCAGCCATTTTATCGCTCCTGGGACAGACTCCGTGACCCTTAAGACAGGCTGAGCTAAGTATTCTCAGTCAGCAATTCAGATCGTCAAATCGACGCTAATATTTACGACTACCCGCACTCTTCATATTTCTTTCACTTTCACAGTTCTATTCATGCAAGCTTTGCGATTTCCGAGACCCTACTCTTAACTTTTGGGGACCCGTATTTGCTTATAAGCGTTGTTCGTACATGTTGGATACTGTGGTTCTGCTTCCGAATTTTTATCAAGATTAATTTTATTCTGTCTTTTGTTTTGTTCACCCAAACAAGGTTGTAGTCTGTCGTACACTTCCCAGTATAAGCCAGACTGAAAACAAACCTTTGCAAACAACAATTTTATACCACAATAATATAAGACTACTCGTCTACTCTGTTACCGGCAATAAGACCTCCCAATATTACCTACGCAATTTTATTCAAAATCAGCAGATGTGTTCGCTAACTCAGTTGACATCAATTTGGTAGGTACTATGCAGTAAATGGCTGCTTTGACGTATAGGAAAACAAAAGTAGTTCGACTTTCTTGAAGAAAGTCATTTCTAGGGGCAGGAAAAGTAGTGGGGGGAGGACCGCCCACACCCTCTCACAGAAAGGAGGTGCCCTAGCAGTGGGGACATTAACAGGCTGATGATGATGACCACGTTTTATGTTAACAAGGTATAAACAAGGTGGCGCAAAATTAATCACCCCATTGGAAGATGTTATAATTGTTGCAAATAACGTCCTACGTCAATCATATTTGACATTTGTGAATTAGACAGCTGCATTATACAAACAAACAAGCTATGGAGCGCTATACTGCGCAAGAGCGTGGAATACCAATTAGGTATTCCGCTGCACCAACACCACCGACAGGTTATTGGTAAAAAAAAAACAACACTATTAGTGTTGTTTTTTTTTACCAATAACCTGTCGGTGGTGTTGGCGCAGCGTGATTTTTTTTTTTAGTCCCAGTCTTCTTTCTTAGAGAGCTACTTGAAGTCGCGGGTTTATGCCAACAAGCCTCAGACAATCGCAGCCCTTAATAAGAATATTCGACATGAATGCGTACAGTTATCACCGGAAATCTTGCGGAAAGTCATGAAAAATGCGATAAAAAGGGTACAAATGTGTATCAACACTGGCGGCAGCCACTTGACGGATATCATTTTTTCCACTTAACAGAAAAAATTGTAAAGCTCCAAATAAAAAAATTCCATAACTCAAAATATTTTTTTTTATTTAGTAAAAAAGTTATTCAAAAACAAAATTGGATGATTTATTTTGCGCCACCTTGTACATATACTTATACGTTGGCAATAACATATCACCAGTTCCTTCCAAAGGGCCATAAATGAATGATTATGTTCCAAATATGGCCACCTATATGGAATAATATCTACATAAATATACACATTAGTTCAGCCATTCTCGCTAATATCGTGCTCCGCTGACAACTACCGGTATGGAACGATCACGACATTACACACAATAGGGTTCTGTAATGTGATCTCATTTATTTCACGTCTAGTCTAATAACTCAACGGTTCTGTAGTCAAGGTTATTTTGAGCAAATAATCTAGGGGAATAATGTTTTTGTTGTGAACTTTTTATGAGACTAGATTTCCGTTTTAATTTATGTTTTTGTTAGAATACTAAGAAGAAAGTCTTCGAAGTAAATACCGCATTTGGGTGCCATTTTATCGGGGTTTTGTATAATAGGGCCATAAAACCTGAATATTTTTAGTATTGATCTAGTTAAATTCCTGAAAAAAATACCTTCGATTAGGTGCAGTTATGACGACAATGTTACTAAACTATCTTTTGATTTATGTAAATTCCAATGCTCGGTGTGTTGATTGAATGTACGTGAGCTGTTCCAAAACTTGTTAGTGAAATGAAAAATAGTTGGAATATGAAAAAAAAAATAAAGTTTTTAAAAATACACCCCTCAAACCCCAATGTACTTTTGGATTCGGGTAAACAAGCGAGCAAGTGTGTCTTCCGCAAGACACATTTTTTATATATTTCAAACGCAAATTTTTCGACGGCCTCGTCTGCAGTGTTAAATTTTCGCCTACAAAGCTTTTTTTTTACGCTGGGAAATAAAAAAAAAATCGCATGGAGCTAAATCTGGGCTGTACGGAGAATAGGGTAACATTTGCACCCCCGAAGTATTCAAATAGTCCATGGTTGTAGCAGCTGTGTGAGCGGGCGCGTTATCTTGGTGAAAAAGAATGCCTGTCCGTGGCATTCTTTTTCACCGCTCTCCTTTTTTTTTGCGGGGTGGGAAATCATCCAATGACATCTCCCGCTCTAGGGTGGAAGCCACCCCTGTTCCTTTCCTGCCCTGAGTGCCCAGGGGCGAGGAAACTCTGTTTCGAATTTATCCTAAACCCCTGGGCAACACCGCTCTCCTTGGTCGCTCGCTATTCGACTCTCCGAAAGCTAGAGGCAGAAAAATTCGCAATACCATTCACTAGTAACTGTTCCACAGTCTTCTGGTGGTATTACTGCTACTGGTCCACTGCATCGAAAAAAAACCGTTATAATTTTTTTATTAACGCTTCGACCGCGAACAACCTTTGTGGGCAACTCGTCTTCTTCAAACACTCATTGCGTGGATTGTGACTTGGTGAGAGGATCGTAGCTACAGATCCAAGATTTGTCAGTTGTAAGTATGTAGGATACGTTTTTCGAAGTTCCTCCTTTGTACTTTTCTTGAATTTTGCAGCAATCAACACGACGGGATTTTTGCTCTTCGGTGAGAGAATGAGGTATCCATCGCGAAGCAAGATTCTTAACTTTAAGGTGTTCATGCAGGATAATGGAAACTGCCTGTGATCCAATTTTCAGTTCAGTCTGAATCTCTTGATGTGTAATGTGTCTATTCTCCCGCAATAGCCACTCTACCCTGGTGACATTTTCATGAGTTACTGCAGTTGTAGGTCGGGCGGGTCTGGGGTCATCGTTTAGGTTCTCTCGATCACGTTTAACACTCTCCGTGCCGATAATACATCATCATCATTCTCCTGCCCTTATCCCAATTTATTTAGGGTCGGCGCAACATGTCATTTCCCTGCCGATAATACATAAAGCTTTTTAAGTTCAGGAGGCCATGAAGGTCGCCGGCGGGTCCCAAATTTGCTGATTGTGAACGCCGTGAGTCAAAAGTTAAAAATAATAACTATTAGAGGCCGTGGGAGCCACCGGCAGGCCCAAAGAAATATCTTTAAAGACGCCGTGGGATCCGCCCTGACCTCCCGAATTCAAATAAGTTTTATAACTACTGGCGTGCTGTTATGGAAAATGTGATACTTCTCGTGCGTGTATGTTCTTTGGCCTGCTGAACAAAATTTTTTGGGGGTGGCCGGCGGTTCCCATGGCAGGGAGAGTGTTAAATTTATGAAACCTATAAATAACAAAAACCCATAGGTAACGCAGGAACATACTCCCCAAATGCAGTTTGTAAATTTTCGTGAGATTCCTTGAAGGTTAACCCTCGTTTATAATCCTAAAAAATCATAGCACGAAAAGCTGCCCGCGAGACGTCCATTGTTGCAAACAAAAGAAGAGTGTCAGATAACCTTCAAAAATATTAAAAAAAAGAACTACACAAAGGTGGCCAATGATTTTCACCAAGGAGATTTGTATTATTAGTGTCAACTCAAAATAGTTTCAAGAAAAAAGAGATTGTGTTTATTCTGTGGCTAACAATTTTTGGAAAAGTCTAGGTACATTGCTAAATTCGGTTCTACTCGAAAATAACATTAGTGTTGTTTAAAACAAGTTAGTGTTGTTCAAAAAAATAATATTTTAATAAATGTTATCATTCACAATAATGCTGGTTAATTAAAATCATTTTCATTGCCTTTATTATTACGCAAACTCAATTTATTTTTAAGAATACAAGATGAACGGCATGAAGTTGCTGTATAAATAAAACCATTGTGAAATTAAGCAAAGCAAAGTTGTCGGGGAACCTTTTGAGTAACGATAAATTTAATCAAAACTAAATAGAATAACAACAGCCTAAGGGGTTGGCCTCAATTTTCTTGTAACAAGAATATTCAAAGATACGGTTTAGATCTACTACAAGACGAAGATAAAAAAGATAGAAATACTCATTTTGTTCTGTTAAATCTTACGCCATTACGGGCACGTCTTATGTCAACTATGTTTCCTGTTAGCTACAACCTCGGTCTTTAAGTCAAGAGTGAGTAGATTACTTCTAGGCAAGCTTGCTCCAACGTCGACCACATCATCGCTCATCATCAAGTGAGATGGTGGTCAAGCGCTATAAAAAAAAAACAGGCTGAGTTGGCTTAATCTAAATTATATCTAATTTACTACTGGATATGATTCACTCCTGGTGTACTCAATAGTGAAACATTTGTTCCTCATTGGTGATTAAAAAACATTAAGGTAAGAGTACCTACTCTAAACTATATTTTAGGAAATTTAATAAAATTTCATAAGATATACTTTAGAGGTATGCGGAACAGGGTGAAAACGTAGGATCCTCCGACCAGGCAGGTGTTCTGTCTTTTTTTTGAAGTGAAATCTTCTTTAGGCGCGTTGGGCATTTTTGAGATGGAAAAAACCTATTGAACTCGCGCGACACCGACCCGCTACGAGTGCTACGACGCTAGCGGACTGAAGTGAAAAGTTCTTTAAGAGCATTGGGCATTTTTGAGATGGGGAAAAACAATTGAACTCGACACCGACTCCGCGCGGATAGAAGTGAAAACTTCTTTAGGTGCGTTGGGCATTTTTGTTCAAATTTTCACTTCTGTTGGCACTCCCGGAGCCACTCTTTTTTTTTTTTTTTTGGTTGGTGGGAAATCATCCAATGTTTTCTTAGGGCGTGTCAGACTTTTTACTGGCTAAAACCCAGCCTTGTTCCTTCAGTTGCTCGTGCCAAGGGCCGCGGTAACTCTCTTTCGAATTTATCCGCGACCCCAGGCAGGCATCGGCCCTAACGGGGCCCGTCAGATACTCCTGATATCTCTTTGAGGTGCGCGTGGAACACTACGCACCGTTGACTCTCGGGCCTGGTCCATATCGGACGACGAACTACCCATTACTCGCCGACCGCAAGCCCGCGCGGAGATCGAATTGCGACCCTCGACGCCCAGAGCATCTCCTGCGGCGGCTACTAGGGGCGTCTTCGTTGCATCTCAGTGCAGATTGCAGTGTTAGTAGATCACGCCTGAGCGGCGAAACGGTTTAAATAAATGATATTAATCTGCCACACATGATATGGGAAAATTAAACAATAGTTTCACAATAGTCTAATTTAAGTTATACAGGTAAGGTGTGATAGATTTGGATGCAATTAGGCACACTCATAAACTATGACCTGGATAAGAACAAAAGTGATAATTTTCGACTTTACGTGGGCGAAGCCACAGGCTAAAGCTAGTATTAAAATAAATACAAAAAATAAAGTACAGCGTATTTTGTAAAAGAAATGAATATGAGATGAGTTTTCGTTAAATTCGTCGAAAACCAATTACAGTTTTCTCTTTTCCGGGAACTGCTTTTCACAGGAGACTTCGCAAATCGGTTCCTCTCTCTTGTTTGCCTATTTAATATTAAACACGCGGAGAACTAGTGGCACATCTATTCATCACAAATCTGTTTCTACCCGCAACCCGCTTAGTTACAAATTAAAACCGTAATGCATTAAAACAGGGACAATTTTAACGCGTTCCTAATGAAAAGGATATTAAAAAAGTAGTTTAAATCTCATAAAAGCTTTCGTAATTTATGTTGCAAAGACCAGTGCTATTATTAAATTATCATTTATATTGGCGAAGCGGCAAACCCTTTTTGCACTTGTGCAGTGGGCCGCACAAACACTAACGACTTGAATATTGCCGCAGAATCTTCCGAGGATTGCGCCATTTGCATGCTAACAAGCAGTGCTACGCTTTCTTTATTAATTGCTCCGGTTGTATAGAGAGAGTGCTTAAAGTTGCTAATGCTGTGACACGTGGGAGTTGACGGAGTGTGACTTTTGTGGGGGTAATTTTGATAGAGAGTTAAGTCTGTAGCTGTAATTTTATGATATCTTAATTTATTAATAATGTAATTAAATGATAATGTTTTAATAATGTAAGTCAATTTATGATTTTGTTTTAAGGTAATAACGATGTAACATTTTTTGTTTTTATTTTAAATTATTTTTATCCCATAGTATTTTAATGTTTATTTAAAATTCTATATGAAATATATATTTCTACTTTATGAATAATTTTCATGCAAAAGTGATTTGTTTACACAGGATCCTCTTTTAGATGTGTTACATACTAAAAATTGATTTTTGTAAACAATTTAATTATGAACTGCTAGTAAAATACAAATCTATATAATCTGTGATAGAATAGAGCTCTTTTTGTGAAGATAATTAAGCATATGAAAATAGAAAATTACTTGGAAACTGAAAATATTAAATCATGTCTGTATTTTTCAAGGATTCGGCAAAGGTTACCTATGGCACACCCACTTAACGTCAGTTATACATAAAACCAATGAAAAATGGCAATATTATACAGTCTATTATCATCATAACATAACATAATCAGCCTTATAGTGTTCCCAATGCTAAGCCAATTAAAAAAACTAGTGGCACTCCAGAAGTCAAAACTTAAGGCGTATATATCCGCCAAGTAGCGCCCTCACATACAAAGTCTCGTAGTAAGCAAAAGTGTCATAAACGGCCGTTTTTGGTACTTTTGCTTACTACTTTGGATACGAAACATTTTGAGTCCTGTTTTAACCACGTAAAAATACCTTATTCTCTTTGTAACAAACGCAACATAGGATTTTTTAATCTTCATTTTATAAATAAATGATAAATGATGTCTATTCAGTAAATAGGTTACAAGGAACACTTTTACACGTCAATGTTTTTTGTCAGTTTAAGCTAGATGAGGCCGGTGTTTCCTAGCTGACTACCCTGAGAAGAAACACCGAAACAAACTCAGAGGTCAAAGTCTCTTTTAGTGTTCCAAATCCATACAATGTGGACTGGTTAGATCATATGAGAACCATGTACGTTTATGTCTGGGATGAGCTTTATGAAGAAAGCAACACACGAATTCGAGTGGACCTGTCCAGACAGTGCAAGCATTTGTCAGTCATCGCGAAGCTCAACTCAGAACTCTGAGGTGCTCAACGAACCGACGAACAATACCAAAGTAAGGACATTTGAGTAGGCCGCAAAAAATACTCAAACTGCCAGACAATCATAAAATCTACATGAATATAACGACATACATAGTTCTCGCATTCACATTATTCTATATGAGGACCATGCAGCTTAGTGTCTGTAGTGGTCTTTTGAAGAAAGAACCAAACATATTTGAGTGGACCTGTCCAGTCAGTGCAAGCATTTGTCAATAGTCGAATAGCTCATCTTAAAAACCACTAAGGAGCTCAATGACATGACGAACAATACCAAAGAAAAGACATTTGAGTAGGCCGCAAAAGTACTCAAACTGTCAGACAACGTTGAAAATTACTGTAAAAAGGAGGAGAAAATAATAATAATAACCCACATAGTCCTCACATTTACAATAATTAAGTAATCAAAAAAAAAAAAAATATATAATACTTTACAAAGTAAATATTTGTGTCAAACAAAATAGTAATCATAATATGTCAATCAAAAAAAATAAAAATAAATATAATACTTAACAAAGTATTCAAGTCAAAAAAATAAAAAAATAATAATAATAAAATGTCAATAAAAAAATAAAATAAAAAATATAATACAATACTATACAAGTATTCATGTCAAAAACGAATATTAAAAAAAATATATATATATATAATATATATATATATATATATATATATAAATATATATATATTATAAGCTAAGATACGATTTTTTAATCAAAGAGGGCGCCACTTATGCGGAGGTAGGCCCTTAAACAAAAATGCCCAACGCACCTCGCGATTCGCTACGAGTGCTACGTCGCATAGAGTCGTAGTGAATCGCGTAGCGGTGACGCCCGAGTTCAATTGTTTTTTTCCATCTCAAAACTTCCCAAGGCGCCAAAAAAAGTTTTCACTTCAAAAAAGTCTCAGACATCCTCTCTAGGAGAGGAAATGGACCTTTATCCACCACGCGAGCCCGCGACCACGCGGGACCACGTCGGCGGGTTGACGAATGTCACATGTCTTCGAAACTAGTATTAGGACATGCCGGTTTCCTCACAATGTTTTCCTTCACCGTTTTGTTAACAACCGTGCACAAATCCAGATTCCTGGTTAGTCCTGACTGCCTCTGAGGAAACTGAAAACAATAAGGTATTATCAATTTATATCAACATGTAGATTAGTTTATCTAGTTATAATACTCGTTGCTAATATATACCGGTTTGAACTATACCCTACCGGTTTGAAGTCGGCAATATTACAGGAGGTGTTTCTATCTAAGAATTGGTTGATATTTTTGAGCAGGCGGTTAGGACTATTAATTATAATTAATTAATTTCGTATTATATTGTGCCTATGCTCACATACCAAAGCACCAATTTTTTTTACTATTTTTCTAGATAACTATTAATAAATTTCGTCTTATGTTTTGCCTATACATTGTACAAGGCATCAATTTGTTAATAGTACACCAATGCTTTAGTTTTCCATCTGTATATATAAAACTCGAAGTTCTGACTGACTGATTGATCAACGCACAGCTTAAACCGCTGGTCCAAGAGACATGAAATTTGGAGGATGTGTTCTTTGTGCAGAGAAAATATCCACTAAGAAAGTGTTTTTTAAAATTCAACCCGCAAGGGAGTGAAAAAGGGGTTGAAAGTATATAACGGGGTATGTACTAAATCTATTCGGGCGAAGCCGCTGGCAGAAGCTAGTTATAACTATAAATCATACTAACAGTTGCTAAATTAAAATTGTGAACATGTAATTATTAGTCTGACAAACGGCTGACAACTAATAGCAAAGTACCTACCACAAATAAATCTTCCCGCACATTTTCAGCAAACTTCAATTAAAATGTATGATGTCCAATAAATGTATCAGTTTCAGAGATTGAAATAACAAGGTGTGTTGTGCGCCAGCGCTTTTGTTATCATTCGCCCGTTTTCAACCTCATATGGACCACTGGACAAAGAAGATTATTTTTATTGCACTTCAAAAGGTGCACCGGACCGAATATGTGTGGAATTGAGAGTAAAATCGATATGCCGAGGCTTGTATTTTCACTACGGCTAGCGGATCTAGGAAAATGGACCGCGTTTCAGGTTTACGTAGTATAGATAAGGATTAAAACACTAGTTAAAGTGGAAATCCCTGCGAGCTCTGGATTTATAACGAATGCTGTTTCCACTCTGATTTATTGACGCGTGTATTTGAATAGGTTTGGAACCGTTGTTTAATTTAATGTTATTACGGTTAAACAAACGGAATCACTACTTTACTGATAGATACTAGTTAGTACCTAGTTACAATGTGGAGCAGTGTTTTAGACTTTCGAATAAATTAATGGGTATTTATGAAGATACTACTAATTAAGTATTAAACTTTACATAACTAATGATCGATGGTGGATGGTCCATGTGGCCACAAGTTCAAGAATGGCGACCACGTAGGCCTCCCACAAAGTGGACCGACAACCTGGTGAGGGTCGTGGGAATCCGATGGATGCGAGACACACAGAACCGGTTGTTGTGACGACACTTGGGGGAGGCCTATGTCCGTCAGTTTGTTACCTTGTGGAGGACCGTGGGGAGTCACGGGGAGCCACGATGTGGACACGACGATAATTCGTCGTGTCCACATCGTGGCTCCCCGTAGGCTAGACGTATATTTCAATATTTACAGTAGGCTAGATTATAAGAAGCACTCATTAACGCGTCAAGTCCCTCATTAGCAGACACAATTAAAAACCCATTGTTGGTGGTGACGCAGGGGGTAATCGTACGTATACCATACACTGAGACTAGGTACATATATCGTTCTTCTCTTCTTCTATTTATTTTAAATTACATATTTAAATTGTATTATTGCCAGGACATATGACTGAATCTGCCTGGTTATAAAAAAACTGCACTTCACAGTTATAAAAACTCATACAAATTGGTAACTGTCAATTGAGGAAGAGTCGGAAAATGACAATGATATAGGGGAGCTTCCAGCTCAGCAGCTGAGCTCCAAACTGATTTTAAAATCAAAAACAAGAGGCTAGACAGAAGGCCAAGGAATATTTGAATTTTAAATTAAAAACTAGGTAATTTGGAATGGAGGTCAGAAAACCAACGAGGCTGTAACACTGCCTTGTTACAAGCTAATGTCTTTCGGCTGAAATGATGATAATGATGATGATGATGAACATTAAAGTCCATAACTCCTTTAATTAAACATCACCACGTTAGAAAGAGGCCATGCTTTGAAGTTCACTTAACCCTTACACAAGAAATGATTAATTTTTGAATAACAATAAAACTGAAGCCCTCAGAATTCGTCGACGAGGTCCTATTTATCACATCCACCAAACAGTTTGCTTAGCTGACAAATTACGAAACATTAAAATTAATTTATGTAGGTACAAATATTAATTTGTGACACTAACACCCTTGTCAGGGGCACACAACCTTGGGTCCTTTCCGTAGGGATGAACGCCTTGTGGTGGACAAAGCTGGGGTAAGGAAGGCCCATTCACACGAATTTCTCGCAAAATCCTCTCTGTCACATAAAGTGCACTATTATTCATACAGTGGGTAGTTCAACTGACGTAGATCTCTAGTTTGATAAATGGAGAATTTCTGGAGCTACGCTTTTTAAATTGGATAGATTTTATGTTGAAAAAAAACAGTGTGGTATTATGTAATCTGGAATATTTTCCGGATATAATGTAGGTAACAGTATCACTGTCTGTTACATTATTGTCTTTGATATTTCGAAGACAGCAATTTTGGTCGTCCACGTACTTACGGTCTACTGATTCATTTTAAAATTCTGTTTTCTTTTTAATTGTGATTGTTATCTATCATATTTTCCTCCTTTAAAAAAATCATGAGAATTTCACTTCTCATGATTTTTTTAAAAACCTATCAGATTTTTGAACTTCTCACCTTGCTTTGAATCAGTTCTGCTGAAGGTATTTAAGTTAATCATTAGTAAGGTCGGTCCAAGACACAAAACTTTTTTGAATTATTAAAAATAAAAGCTGTCGTTAATACGTAATTAATAACAAACGTACGTCGTTAATAACAAATAAAACCGACTCAAAATTATAAACAATAAATACAGTTGAAACTTAACGCTTCACAAAAACTTTATTCAAAGCAAAAATTACTCAACTACAAACATAACTTATTGAGTTCGTAAAAAATATAGCCTTTTACAAATGTAGAGGCTTTCTGAAGAATAATAGGTCTCATTTGTATTTAGGATCTCCTGCTTTTTGTTCTACGGAGGCGACGCGGCAAAGGGCCGGGCTTAATTCACTAAAATTGTTACTCTTCATTTCCCTTTGTTAGGACATAATGGTATACAAACGAAAACTTTGGGTAAAACTACAGCAATTTGTTTGTGGTTTTCAGTCAGTAGGTCTATGAGTAAAATGAGATTGGTAAATGGTAAATATTAAGGCATAATTATTTTCTTAATTGAGGTGTATCTTTATTTGCTACAAGCACTCCGCCTGCGACTTTGTCTGCGTGAATTTCAAAAATATTTATAGTTTATGACACTCACAAATAACGTGGCTTTCTATTGGTAAAAGGATTTTAAAAACCGATTCAGTAGATCCAGAGATTACCAACCTCACAAACATTACCTCTTTATAATATAGATGATCAATAATTTTCCAAGATGTTTTTTTGAGTTATTCTGTAAATATTTATGTCATTTAAAGGCACAACTCTGCTTCAGTTTATCACTTATGTAGTATGGTATTCTTTTTCTTTTCGTGTCCGACGAGTATATAGCTGGTACCTGGATAGCTTTGTCATTGGCTTAGTTTAAATCATTCGATGTGCAGATGGTTGTGCATACTGGGGAGGCAAGGTGTAGCTTTTTTCCGTGGCCTATCCCTCATGAATCGTGCATTTTCTATGATTAAGTTTATTACGAGTATACCAGTGATAGCATAATATTCTGTCAGTGAAATATTAAATATAGCAGTTTTCGTTATCACATCAGTATTTCCAGATTTATAAAAATAAAAATAGTTTAAAATAAAATAGTTTATAACTTAAACAATGAACAAACGAGCATTGGCGGCCCAGTGGTAACAAGTTGTAGGTCGTGATTTCAAACCCAAGGCAGGCGCTTTACTTTGTGTAAATTATTTCATCACCACTGCTCTCAAAACTGTGAAGGAAAACATCGTGAGGAAACTAGAACCAAAAATTTAAAGACATGTGACGTCCACCAAGCCGCATTGGGCCCGTGTGGTGGATTTCTGCCCACACCCTCTCACATAGAAGAGGCTTGTGCCCCAGCAGTGGGGACATTAAAAGGCTGATGGTGAATGAACAAAAAAAAACAATTTTTATGTTCATAATTTTATGTTCTTACTTGTACGTTCAATTTTACGTGCATATTCAACATTTTGGGAGGGAGTAGGCGGGCTCAGTGCGGATTGGTAGGTACGTACATGTCTTCGAATTTTTGGTTTTAGGACTTAATGATCATGAGATGTCTTTCCGTACCGTTTTTAAAGCAATGATGAAGAAAAAATTTACACAAAGTAAAGCGCCAGGCTGGATACGAACTCCCGATCTACAAACTCGTAGTCGCGGCTGTTACCACTGAGCTACCACTGCTCTCTTTTATAATAGTATTGAAAATGTTCATTTTATCACCTCACTTTCATAATAAAAGCCCAGTTTCTCCAACAAAACCTTAATGTATCGCCAGTATTTTCAAACTCGATATTAAAACAGTGTTTAAAATTGCCTTTGACTTGAAGTTAAGCGAATGAAAAAGTGCACATTTTCTACTACGACGCTGTATTCCAAAGAAGCCTCGCTTATGAATCTGACGTAGGAAAGAAAGGTGACGTTATTGCAAGTTTGATTAAAGAGCGAGAGAGATGGAAGATAAGAGCGAGAGAGACAGAAGATGTTTCCTAGTATAAAAAATATTTCCACTAACATTTTTCGAAACCCAACACTCATTTCAGTACGGCTAAAATTAATTCTGTGCACTTAGACCGAGGCGTGTTTTTAATGAAATATTTTTTTCGCGGGAACATCGTCCTTTATAAAGAATGATTCCGGAACAGAACACGCGGTTGCATCTTTTTTATGTTGCAATTTAAATTAAAAACTAACGAGATGTGTTAGTTCCTAAAAGCACATACGGGCATAAAATGAAGACTACAAAGAAAATACAAGCACAGCTGTTTCTTAAAATGTGCTGAATATAAGTCTGACCTTTCTCTTGAAGTAGGTACACTTGAGTCGACTAAACACTTAAATCATGTCCAGACGCCCCTTATGTATGTACCTGCCAGCCTTTATCGTCAAGCCTGACATCTCCTTAAGTTATTTTATGCTAAACTGTGGAACAACAAAAAATATACAGGAGAAGAAAAAATTCAAGGGTGGGAAGTAGTTTTAGGTGGAATTATGGGAGTACTATCACTACGTATTATAAAACAAAGTCCCCCACCGCGTCTGTCTATGTGTATGTTTGTCTATTCGCGATAAACTCAAAAACGACTGAACGGATTTTTAGACCGTTTTCACCAATAGACAGACAGGGGGCTTAGACAAAGTAACAATTTAAAAACGATAACGAAGTTAGAAAAGACTAAAATGTATGAGATTGACATATTATTATACCGCGCTAAGTCACGTTGTCAGTCGACATCGTTATCGCAAGTTGGTAGACAATGTTATAATTCGTAACGAAACCATAAAGAAACGAATTGCTATCGTGTTTATCCCATACAAATGCGTAGACAAGCAGCGCTTTCAGAGTTCGCCTTCGCCTCGATCGTGATCGTCAAAAAAGATAACGAAGGAACGCTAACGCTAGGAAATGTTTATCGATATCTCAGAGACGATGACGAATTTAGATATCGTTTCGCTACGAAGCGATGTTACTTTGTCTACAGGCCCAGTATAGTTTGTACCTACCCGTGCGAAGCTGGGGCGTTTAAAATAAATCACTTACTTTGTTATTTAATGAAAATCGGACACAAGCGCTACAATGATAGCGCTTGTGTCCGATTTTCATTGAATAATAAAGTGGATCGCCCAGAGGACACGGTGAAGCATACGGTGGAGGTTTGCCCCGCTTGGGCGGAGCACCGCCGTGTCCTCGTGGATGCGATAGGTGGCAACGCCCTCTCACGCCCGGGCCTGGTTCAGGTCATGGTACGGAGCGAGAGGGAATGGGAAGCCGTCTCCTCCTTCTGCGAAGCAGTAATGCTTGCGAAGAGGAAAGCGGTACGGGTGAGGGAGACTCAACAACGGAGTCGCCCTTACGCCCTCAGCAGCAGCCGCCGCAGGAGACGCCAGGGGCTTCCGGCGCCGCGAGACGATCTCCGGCCACCGTAGACCCGGGCCTGCGGTCGGCGAGTAGTGGGTAACTCGCCGTCCGATCAGCACCAGGCCCGAGAGTCGACGGCGCGTAGTGTTCCACGCGCGCCTCAAAGAGTTGTCAGCAAACATGACGGGGCCCGTCATGACCGATGCCTGCCCGAGGGTTGAGGATAAATTCGAAAGAGTTACCTCGCCCCTGGGCATTCAGGGCAGGGAGGAACAGGGGTGGGTTTTAGTCAGTAACAGTCTGACACGCCCTTCCGCTCCACCCTAGACCGGGAGAAGTCATTGGACGATTACCCACCCCCCCCCCCCCAAAAAAAGCGCTACTATGATAGAAAAATTTGGGTCGCGTATGAGATGAGCGCAGATGAGCAATATTAGAGTTGATTCATCGATAGGTAGGATCTCAATCCCTACTGATACTCGTATATTTCTTTACTCATAAAACTATATTTTGTAATCAGAAAAAAATAAATAATGTACAATGCATATCGCATTTAAATGTACTGTTGTATGTGTAGGCTCTTTAATCGACTTCAATAAAACGAGGGTAATCTGTATTCGTTTGTATGTATTTTTAACCGACTTCAAAAAAAGGAGGTTCTCAATTCGTCTGTATGTTTTTTTTTATGTTTGTTACGCAATATGTCCGCCATTTGTGAATAGATTTTGATGATTTTTGTTTTTGTTTGGTAGGTCGTACTTCAGAGGTCCCATTTAAATTTTATCCAAATTGATTCTGCACTTTTTGAAAAAATCATCAAAAACAAAAAATATGTATACACAGATGACGTTTTGGTTGTCTCCAAATGTTCAAATTCCATGTTATTTGTTATTAGGGTTATAACTTTAATATTTAATTTTACTTCTGGGGTATAACAACTAAAAAGTGAAAAATAAAAAGCTTATTACAAAAATTACAACCGACTTCTAAAAATTGCAAAATAACAAGTCGGTGTTGAATAACGAAGAAACAAAACAATACAAACACCGACTTCCGAAATTAAAGTTATTTTGCAATATTTAGAAGTCGGTTGTATTTTTTGTAAAAAAGTTTTTTATTGTTTCTGTGATGTATTGAATAAATGTATCTACAAATGTCTGTCTAGATATCGATGCACCGATTACAACGAACTTACAACTTACCTGAACAACGCAACGCTAAAGTAGCGGAACTCAGGCTGTGTGCTAATTGTTTGCGGAACAATCACGCCACGGAGGATTGTACGTCCAAACATTGTTGTACGGTCTGCAAAAAGAGACACCACATTACTCTCCACCTAAATTCGACTAAACCTGCAGAGAAAGTGGTAGCCCTTACGTACTCAACTATATGTGTTTTTCAAAACTCGGCATTTAAAAAGGAAATTCAAGTAACCCTTGAAAACTGTGACCCTTGAACTTATCTAATTAAAAATTATCGACGCAAAAGCAATAAAGTGCTGAACGTAAAGATCCCAATTACGTTGGCGTAGGTAAGTGTTGCTTCATCCCCTTTGCTTCAAAGCAACCCCTATCTTAAAGTTGACCGGAAGTTGTTGTTGACTCTCACTTAATTGACTTTAGCACGGAATAATAACGGTTGAGGTGTTCCATGGGTTTATATATACAGCTTTTTGACGGATGTCTTTATTGAGTGGTCAAGATAATCAAAGCGATTCAGAAGGATTTTTATAAAATGTATATGGGACCACCTCTGAAGTTTGACCTATCATACAAAAAAAGAATCATTAAAATCTATTCACAAATGGCGGCGATATCGCGTAACAAACAGACAAAAAAAAAAAAACATACAGATGAATTGAGAACCTCCTCTTTTTTGAAGTCGGTTAAAAAAAGGGGTCACTTTGTAAAATTGTAAAATTAAAAAAAATGCTTTCCAAACTGTACCGTGCTAAAAATCTGATTAAATGGCATATTTTAAGGGTCTCAAATACTTTTTTTCATAATTTTAAAATATATCATTTTTAAGTTATTCAAGAAAATACATGAAAAATTACCATTCCTCCCCCCCGCCCCATAACTCCAAAACCACTTGGCCAATAAAAAATAATAAAGATCGTAGTGTATAAGTAAGGAACTGCTAGTTCTTTACTTATAAATTACCGGAAAACCTATTTTAAGTATATAGTTTAAAAAAAAAACCTGAAAAAACATGATTTGTTCAGAACCCTTTGCTGCGAGTCCGACTCGCTCTTGGCCAGTTTTTTTTAAAGTTATTTTCATGATGTTTTGATACGATCAAAAAAGCTACACTATCGCTAAAAGGCATGTACTACTTTTTATCCCGTAAAATTCCTCAGTTCTTTTGAGATGGATCACAGAAGCGAAAAAAAATCTGGTCTTAGGCAATACTATGACATTTATTCAAAGAACAATATTTTCCAGTTGGTAGGGATTGTTGCACTGTGATCACTGTAAACTGTCGTGTACAGCGAAGCTCAGGGGAGATTCCTTTCCTGCGGACGAAGAGTAATGGGTAGCTCGCCGTCCGATCAGCACCAGGCCCGAGAGTCGACGGCGCGTAGTGTTCCACGCGCGCCTCAAAGAGATGTCAGCCACCACTAACGGGGTCTATTATGGCCGATGCATGCATGCCAAGGGATCGTGGATAAATTCGTAACAGAGTTACCGCGCCCCTAGGCACTCAGGCAAGGAAAGAACAGGCTTTTAGTCAGTCAGTAAAAGTCTGACACGCCCTGCCGCTCCACCTAGAGTGGGAGAAATCATAGGATGATTTGCTACCCTAAAAAAAAGGAAGATTCCTTTACAGTCTCCTCAGAGATCTGCCCTAACAGGCGTTGTGCAGAGTGAGTTCGGGAGTGTTTTTTTTTTAAATTTTATTTTATGTTCTTTTGATAAGGCATGCGTTTGAGCACTATCTCACCTGATCGTAAGCAATAATGTGGTTGAAGCTGGAGCACGCTTGCCTTGAAGTAACCTAAGAGGCTACGGGCCCCTTTCAACTGATCGTCGGGTGGTTTTATTGATGTAAGAGTCCCACACTTCCTGGTCCTTCCCTCAAAAGTCCACGAGGCTTTTGAAAAATTTTTCTAAAAAAAAAAGTAAGGTATTGTTGCTTATGAAAAACTCTAAAGCAGATAGGAACATTAGTAAGTTTTAAAAGTTTAAAATTATCTTCAAATTATACCCGTTTTCATTAATCAGCCCAAAATAGGTTTATAGAACGATCAAAATACAACTTAAAATTAACGGCACTCTGCATATTTATCATTTAAATACAATATATCACAAATTACATGCTGCCATAATCGAATTTACGCGTTAATTACATCCAGAGCTTTCGATTAGAGCTCATTATTGTTACTGTTTTTAGTAGTTCTATTAATTTATAGATTAGTCTCTATGATAGGTGGGTGTAAATTACAAATTCTAATTAATATGGACGAGTATTTTGCTCGGGGAATTATTGATCCATTGAATAGCACCGAAATTCTAATGTGTGAATGTTTAAACGTGGTTCTGCCTGCTTGCTATTTGTCTAATTAATTAGGATCCCAATCCTAATTAATTAGAAATCTATCCTAATAGATTTCCATGCTCACTGATTCATATTTATATTCATACCAGTTTCTGCCAGCGGCTTCGTGTGCATGGTAATAAGTAACCTATGTTTTAATCCAGGTTATAATCTATCTGTGTGCAAAATTTCATTCAAATCCCTTCAGCCATTTTTGCATGATTGAAACACAAACATACAAACTTTCGCATTTATAATATTAGTAGAATCTATACGACCTCAGTCCAATACTCTACGCTTTTCTTAGGCTTTTTTAGGGTTCCGTACCCGAAGGGTAACCAACGGGACCCAATTACTATGCCTCCGCTGTCCGTTCGTCTGTCAGCGGGCTGCATCTCACGATCCGTAATAGCAACACAGTTGAAATTTTCACACAATTTGTATTTCTGTTACCGCTCTAAAAAAATCATAAAAATAATAATAAATTAAAAATTTAAGGGGGCTCTTCTACTAGAAAACATGTTTTTTTTTTGGATTTTTTTGTTCTATCTTATGGCGATCGATAGACAGTTGAAATTTTCACACAATGTGTATTTCTGTTGCTGCTATAACAAAAAATTATAATGAAATAAAATGAAAGGGGGCTCCCCTACTAGAAACGTGTTTTTTTTTTGCTTTTTTTATCGATCTTAATAATGGCAACAAGTAGACGCATATAATCTTGTATGCTGGTAAGGAACCCTACATTCGTGAGTCCGACTCGCACCTGGCCGGTTTTTTTACAGTCATTTATACCAGAGTATAACTATCTTTTTGACCACTTTGTCTACAAATGACAAAAGTATAGTGATTAGAGCAAAAGAAGAAAAGTAGGTTATTTTATGTAAGTACCTAGTTATTAAGTGAATCTTGTTTACTATGGCACTGTTTCGTTAACAAAATCACATTTTAATTGCAAATGTTTATCTTTAATCACGCCCCATCTAAACTCCTTGCTGTCCAAACCTCACCTAACGCCTGCGTCTATGCTCCCTCTGTTTATCTCTGGACAAGATGGCGTCATCGCGGTCGTCGCGGTGATAGATGGCCATCAAAGAAAATGATCTACACCCCAACGTGTAGGCATGCGGTCAGACAGTTGGAAATGAGCCTGAATTCCGTGGCGACCTCAGACGATAAACATGGCGTAATAGATCAAACCCTTCCTAAATTCTTTGGCATAAGAAAAAAAAAGGAATTCTTTTATTTATGTTGTCAGTCAACACATATGAGAGCAAATAAAGAGGTCGTACACGAAATTTTGGTCGATTTCACTGATTTACGTGATTTTACAGATCTGATTTTACAGTTCAAATAATGCATTTCTATTAGTTGTAATGCACAACATGAAAGATCATTTCAATTATGATGTAATTAATGAACTAGATTCGAAGCTTGCGTTGCGTATTATAAGTCGAGCTTTGGGTTGTTTTAGAAGATTTTGTGTTGCTAAATTATTGTACTTTTTAATTTTTTTTCTCAAGAAATAGGTTGATGGTGAACTGAAGTTTATTTTTTTTTTTTGTATTAATTTTATGAATGATACTCGTAGTTCTAAATAGCCAAAATGAAAAGCAATTATTTGCCCATTTTCTCTAAAATTTTACTAAGTTAAATATTTTTTTACTCAAAAGTTTTATATAAAAGTGGTAATAAGTGATTTATACATTATTTAGACGAGTTTTGCAACAGTACATTATAGTTTTTGCATACCGTTTAGACGTCAAAATGATTCTTTATTGTGTGATATTCTAAACCCCTTACAGAAAAAATTCACAAAACCGTCATCGGTTTGTGGTCGATTTTTTTTTTTATTTTATGTTTGATAGGTTCGCGCTTGACCACTATCTCACCTGATGGTTATTATAATAAAAAAACTAGCCCATACATTAGATCAAAATTGAAATGATCTTTCATGTTTATTAAAACATATAGAAATACAATATTTTAACAGTAAAATCACGTCTGTAAAATCACGTAAATCAGCAAAATCGGAAAAATTTCGTGTACGGCCTCTTAATACAGTGTCAACTCAATTAGCAAATAACTGAAAATATGACATAAAAGACACCAACACCACAGTTTATGAATTGCTGGCCCATAATACTAAAAATTCGAAAATAACTTTAATTTCGGAAGTCGGTGTTTCTAGTTTGGTTTCATCGTTATTTGACACCGACTTCCGAAATTAAAGTTATTTTCGAATTTTTTAAGGAAGTCGGTTGTATTTTTTTTGTAAAAAGTTTTTTATGATTTCCCACCTTCAAAAAAAAATGCTAAATGGGCCAGCAATTCATAAACTGTGGTGTTGGTGTCTTTTATGTCATATTTTCAGTTATTTGCTAATTGAGTTGACACTGTATTAAGAGGCCGTACACGAAATTTTTCCGATTTTGCTGATTTACGTGATTTTACAGACGTGATTTTACTGTTAAAATATTGTATTTCTATATGTTTTAATAAACATGAAAGATCATTTCAATTATGATGTAATTAATGAACTAGATTCGAAGCTTGCGTTGCGTATTATAAGTCGAGCTTTGGGTTGTTTTAGAAGATTTTGTGTTGCTAAATTATTGTACTTTTTAATTTTTTTTCTCAAGAAATAGGTTATGAAATAACAAGCAAATAACTGAAAATATGACATAAAAGACACCAACACCACAGTTTATGAATTGCTGGCCCATTTAGCATTTTTTTTTTGAAGGTGGGAAATCATAAAAAACTTTTTACAAAAAAAATACAACCGACTTCCTTAAATAATACTAAAAATTCGAAAATAACTTTAATTTCGGAAGTCGGTGTTTCTAGTTTGGTTTCATCGTTATTTGACACCGACTTCCGAAATTAAAGTTATTTTCGAATTTTTTAAGGAAGTCGGTTGTATTTTTTTTGTAAAAAGTTTTTATTATTCACTTTTTAGTTGTTGTACCCCAATCTAAAACTAAATTAATAGTAAAGTTATGCCCGAATTGATAGCCTCAACAAAAGGGAATTTGAACATAGTTAGTGAAATTAGGGTGTATCAGGATGAACTGTACAAATCTGAATACCCCTTCAGAGCGTATCAGCGTGATGTAATGTTGTGAAGTGGTGAAAACAATATACAGACATGCGATTGCAACAATTCTGGAAGGTTTGCTATCATTTATTGAAGAGTTCCATTGTGTATATCTGAAGTCCTTCATCACATCTTCAGCAAATTTAAATGGGACCACATGTGAAGCACCAGCTTTCAAATATTTTTTTTTTACAAAATCGGTTTCTAGTAAAAAGTTATGTAACACACATCATCATTCTCCTGCCCTTATCCCAATTTATTTGGGGTCGGCGCAACATGTCTTTTTCTTCCATACTCCTCTATTAGTCGTCATCTCTGTAGTCACCCCCTTTTTACCCATATCCTCTTTCACACAGTCCAACCATCGTTTCTTTGGCCTTCCCCTACTCTTATAGCCAGGTGAGGTAACACACAAAAAAAAGTAGAGTCGAATTGAGAACCTCCTCCTTTTTTTGAAGTCGGTTAAAAATGACTTCTCTCGCTCCACACAGAGCGGGAGAACGGCGTACGGTGTGTCAGACTTTTACTGACTAAAACCCACCCTTGTTCCTTCAGTTGCTTGTGCCAGGGCCACGGTAACTCTTTCAAATTTATCCGGCTCATTACCAGCCACTCAGTAAAAGCTTAGCCTTTTAATAGACGGTGCCAATCAACTAGCGGTTTAGAATCAAGTATTTGTAAATAAATAAATAGACCGTCGTCAGCACATTTCCAGCTGAACCTTACCAAATAAAAATAAATTTTACACAGCCTCTCTCAAAAGTCTGGGCTAGGTGAGTAGTTAAATGTTACCGATCCAAGTCATTTGCTTAGATGTTTGGTTGAATGGCTGAACATCATTCTGGCCACTAGCTGCACTGTTAACGGCTGCGACAGACTCGTCTCCAAGACAAATCTACTTCATCCTTCTAAAAAAATGTTTTCTGTGACTACAATAGATTTAACTAGCGACTCGCCCAAGCTTCGCACGCACAAAAATTAAACACTAAAACCTTCCTCATGAATCACTCTGTCTATTGGTGAAAACGGCATGAAAATTCGTTCAGAAGTTTTTGAGTTAATCGCGAACAGACAGACAGACGCGGCGGGGGACTTTATTCTATAAATAAGCAGTGATGAATGAAAAATATACCTAGAAAAATATAACACATTATTACAAAACCAAGTCTCTAATCTCAGAAAGGTAGAAGACTTTTCGCAGTCTCCTCTGTTTTATAATTCAGGCGGGCGCCCGGTCGAGGTACAATCCGCTTCGTTTTTATCAACGAAGCGTTTGACATGTGAGAAATTTTCATCGAGATATTTGTGTAAAGTTGGCACAGTAATTCCACAACGGTGAATGCAATTTGCTTAGTTGTAACCTCTTTACCACCGCCCTAAATGTCGGGAGGGTACGAGAGAATTTCTCGCGGGATTTCTCATTTCAAGCTCAATTTAAAAATTTGTCTAGTATCGCTATATTATTTACTTTAATATTTTCCACAGACATTCTGTAAACATACCTGGGTAGCTGAAATATTTCGACAAAATAAAGGTTTCGTCGAGATATTTTTATAAGTACCTACACATATGTATGTTCTAATATCGTAATTTATTTCGATATACATTGTAGCAGACATCATAATATCAATCTTAAATGAACTATATCGGCCTTGTTAGCATGGATGGAACGTCCGCACGAGTTAACTCGTGACGTCAGAAGGGAGAAAAATATTTTATTAAAGTTATTCAGGTGAAATATCGGAAAAGCTTACGTTAAATCAGAAATGCTGCGTAGGTATCCATAGGTAATGAAGAGCAATAAACTGGGCAATAATTCTACTAAATGTCATAGAACACACGTGTTCCACTCTATTGGAAGGCTTAAGGTCCACTAAGGAAGCCTCTGTGTAGCACTTCGCGAACCCCATTCGTTATGCTGTCATTGTAAGAAGTGCATGATTTGTGGAAGAATATCGAGAAGTTGGGTAAAGTTCTAGCAATATTATTTATTACTGGGTAAAGTAAAAGAGTAGCTTAAGCAGTAAGTAGCCTTGACAGGTAAAGTAGACAATATTAAGGACGATTTGCTGTCTGGCCTGGAAAATTAAGAGGGCCTTGAGTACTCGGGTCACGTAAATAAAACGATTTTCTTGATAAGTTTCTAATATTATTATTACTTACCTACTTATTATTTTATTATATAACGTGACCTATATTGCGACTACGTCGTAAGCCAATGGTGCCGATTCTATTGTTCAATAACTACACTAAAATGCGAGAATCGCTATCTTTCACTGAAAGGCAGTGGGAGAAAAGGACGGCTATAGCTATGAACTAAGTAAGAGATGTCAAACTAGATTACGCCTTGCGCTTCACCGTGTTTTTAGTCGACATGTTTTTACGTGTAGGTACCCTTACTTTGAATGGAAATATTGGTGCAACTAAATTTGACAGCTCTAATTTACGTCCGTCTCTTTCTTGTTATATTAGAGAGAAAAAGATAGGAATAATCCAAATTATGTTTAGTTTGTGAACAATAGAATTCGCACCAATATTTATATAAGCTTAACCAAACCAATAACTTTAAGGTATAAAATAATGTGTGAAACCTTTTCCAAAATCCCCTCTGTCCACCACTTTTCAAAAGCAAACTTACTTAAAAAGAGGAAATCCTCTCCGGTGCTACTTTAAACACGTACTCTTGAGGTCATTGTTATCTCTTCGACGGATAGAGGTCGTGGCTTTCTTTAGCTTTGGTGTAAAAGCTCATTCCGCAATAAAGCTTTAGGAAGCTTCTTTGAGGATTCACACCACGTAAGTCACATTAGATAAGGTCATTTGACATTAAAAGCTACAATTGAATTACCTAGCCCCTTTGAGGACGTCATGACTATTGACTATACTATGATCAAACATAATTAAAAAAAATGCATATATCGTAGGTCACCAAAAATAATTAGTTTTAAACTGGCGATTTTAAATTAGCGAGACACAAACCGAAAATTACGCGACGAATATTCCGCGTGCTTAAGTTGTCTTCGAAAATTACGAAGCGTAATTTTTGGCCTCTTAAAACCTGTTACGCACCGACATGTACAAATTTGTACATGTCGTCTCCGCTACCTTCAGGCACCACATGTACAAAATTGTACATGTCGACTCACGCGTTTTAAACCTCTATTATTACAATTTTGAATAATTCTGATTTAAAGAAACTTTCCCAGAAGTATTCCGGAATTATTCAGAATTTTTCAAAAGCTGTGCAACTTAAGATGCACGACAGCGCACTGAAAATTCGTATGTCAGACAGATACATGATTCACAAATACAGGGCACTCTCGCCTCCCATTAGGCAATAGACAGCCAGGGTTGTTACAGAACAATATCATCCCCTCCGAGTTAGCTCGGCACTACTGATCCGTGAAAACGAACATCGATAACCTTTCACTGTCACACAAAGGGCGCATTCAGCTGCGAACGGACGAAATTGATTTTTGCTCATATTGGACTGAAGACTACAAAACACTACACCGTACAATTTCAACAACAAAACATAGTTTACTATACAATCTACAAGCTATCCGTATAAAGAGAAGCTGACGAATTCTGTAGCGACAACGGTTTTGACAGGACTCTTTTAACAAACGTTTCGGTTTTCCATTTACGAGCAGGCTTGGTATTGACACGTGAAGAAGCCGGTCGGTGTTGACGACAAAGAGTTTTCAGGTTTATCATGTGACCAATCCTGTCAAGAATACTTTGAATATAATGAAATGCCGCTTCATTATCATCATTAGTCTTTTAATATTCCCACTGCTTGGGCACAGGCCTCCTCTCTGGAGGGTGTGAGACGTAATCCACCACGCAGGCCCAATGCGGGTTGGTGGATGTCACATGTATTCGAATTTTTGAATCTAGGTCATGCCAGTTTCCTCACCATGTTTTCACCGTTTTGAGAACAGTGGTGATGAAATAATTTACATAAAGTAAAACGTCTGCGTGGGTTTGAACTCACGACCGACAACTTGTAAGTATGCCGTTTAGATATGTTTATTATTTACTGAGTTTGATCCTGGTGAAGCACATGTGCTTTACAGTACCTACCCCTCTATATCATTGAAAAAGGTAATCGACCGTTAAAATTCTCCCCAAACTCCAATAATTAACTTTTAATAAAGCCAATATGCTACGAAATTAAAGTAACTTATTAACAAAAAGTCAACACATTATTCACGTGTTTAATCACCTGATGTTTTTATTACCATGCATATGTTTTGACAATGTAAATTAAGTTCAATGAACGAATATTGATTACCAAATGAATGTGCAATCAAGCGCGAGGAGCAATTTTGTACAATTCAGTTCGGGGCAATCTGATTTCTGGGTTGTCGTGTTATCTACTGGGTATTATGTAACATATACATGCGACCGAGTTTTGAGATTGAAGCTAGGTATAGTTCAACTAGGTTACAATAAAGTCCTGATGATTCAATCTGAACAATAGATCCCACCAAAAATATTTTCATGTAAAATGTTGCCAAGACGGCAACATTTTACATGCATATGTTGCATATGGCTCGCACTGTTAAAAAGTTATCAGATCTCATGTAGAGCCAAGCTTCTATCTCCGCACGCCCTAACTCTACAAGCCCTAACTTTACAAACTCTACACCTTAGCCAAACCCGGGCCTGCGGACGGCGAGAAGCGGGTAACTCGCCGTCCGATCAGCACCAGGCCCGAGAGTCGACGGCGCGTAGTGTTCCACGCGCGCCTCAAAGAGTTGTCAGCAAAGGACGGGGCCTGCCACGGCCAGTGCCTGCCCGGGGGTGGAGGATAAATTCGAAAGAGTTACCTCGCCCCCGGGCGCGTAGGGCAGGGAGGAACAGGGGTGGGTTTTAGTCAGTAAGAGTCTGACACGCCCTTCCGCTCCACCCCAGAGCGGAAAGAGTCATAAGATGATTTCCCACCCCCCAAAAAAAAAAAAAAAAACACCTTAGCCAAAATATGTGGCTTGGCAGATTCGTTACTACAAGAATTATTGTATAACTGAAAAGTAATAAACAGTGAATATAATCCAAACCCAAGTTATGAGGGTTAAAAAAAACTAAGGAGCGCTTCGAGGAAAGGTAGGTAGTGCCCTTGCGCTTCGCTTGGCTCGTCTTGGTGGGGGCACTGGAGTGCCCCCAAATTTTGAAAAAATTGAAATATGTAAAACCGTTCAAAACTGTTTTATTATTCGGCAGGTAGTTTCGTTCCAAAATATGAAGTTATATATAAAGCTACTGATGTGGTCAACATTCTAAAGTATTACGACTAGGGTTTTTTTTGTTTTCGTGGGGGAAAAAAGGCACTCGGAAGCTTTGACGAAAAGTCCAAGGAGTGTGGGATTCTTCCCTCACTACCACCCCGGTAATCACCATCAGCACATGGGATTCCAGAGTGGTCTTTGGGCCCCCGTTACCTCTTAAAAGACCTTTCCTTAACCGCTTGTGCAACGCCTGTAAGGGCACATTACTAAGGAGACTGATGACTAGGTACATTGTACTTCAGATATTTAATTTGCAATACAAGTAGCTGATCCGTACAAAAAAGTAAGAGATTATTGTTAAAAAATAAACAGCTCATTTTAACTCATAAAAGTAATTCCAAATTATGTTGTCTAGATATATCTTGTTACAAAAATAGTTGTTTAATTAGGGTTATTTAAGACCCGATATTTTCCGTCAAGAATATCATCCAAGCGGAATGAAATTGGTGACTAGGCTTTGTAGCTTGAATTCTTTAATTTAAAATTTAATATAAATCTAGAGAAATGGTGCCAAGGCTAAGTTAACTTAATATAATTGACGCATTGTTGCTTAACTAGGCCATCCATCTTCTGAGGGTCTGTCTGGTTTTAACTTAGTACTAGACGATATAATTTCAATTCTTCGTATAACTTTAATACATCTTCGACATTAGGTCACGCTTTGAAATTATTCCGCATTGTATCGTCTATTTATATCTTTTGCGGTCGAAAAATATACAGTAAGAACAATTTCAAAAATACCTACGATTCTTATGAATTACCGACGCGCAATTATTAAATTGCTGACTTTCGTACCCTCATCATTTATTATTTTTAGCAGAAAGAGAACCACTGCTGGACATAGGCCTCTCCCATGTGTGGCTACAACGACCGATCCTGTGCATCTCGCATCCGACCTGGTCGTCAGTCCAATTTGTGGCTCCAACGCTGCGTCTTCCGGTACGCGGTTGCCACTCCGAACTCACATCCTCACAATAATTCAAAACGCACACAGGCCCAGAAAAAACATAGTAAGTACTATTCAAAAATAATATCGCCAAGGTTACAACAAGGTGGCAGTACCGATCACAAAACTTATCGTTATTACCCTTACGAGTTTTGACCCTTTTCCATTTCAATTTACAGATGTGTCTTCGATACTCGAGGGGGTAATGCGACGGCCCCTTTGGAAAAAAAAAGCAATAACCCGAAAGGCTTTAAGTTCTTACGCTTTCAAAATAAACTTTGGGGATGGCCCCATTGTAGGTGATAAAAGAAATAAAAAGTTTAATGTAGAAGATAAAGATAGAATGCACTTTATTACGGAAGATTAGCTTGGAGATTGGTTTCAATGGAGCCAGCTCAAAGGAGTGTTCAACCAGTTTTCTTTTTGAAAGTTATTTTAATCTCTGGTGGAGTTGTTTTGATGGGAAGATTGTTCGATTAAGTGTTGGCCTTTGCTCGACTGTTAATAGAACAGAACTAAAAGAGAAAAAAAAACGGCTAAGTGCGAGTTGGACTCGCGCATGAATGGTTCCGTACCATCGTACAAGATAACATGTGTCTACTTGTTGCCATTATTAAGATCGACCAAAATAAGCCAAAAAGAAACACGTTTCTAGTAGGGGCGTAATTAAAGGGGGCCCCCCTTTATTTCTTTATTTATTTGTATTATTTGTTGTTAAAGCAGCAGAACTATACATTCTGTGAACATTTCAACTGTCTACCTGTTACGGATCATGAGATACAGCCCGCTGACAGACAGACGGGCGGACGAACGGGCGGACGAACGGACGGACAACGGAGGCTTAGTAATAAGTCCCTATCTCAAAAGTTAACGCGTATGATGGTAAAAACCACAATTATCTCAAGGGAACATACCCCTGATAAAAAGTATTCTGTGTTGTTAATATAATTATGTGCCAAGTTTCATCGAAATCCGTTTATCCGTTCTGACGTGAAGAGGTAACAGACTGACAGACAGATAGAATTAGGTACTTTCGCAAGCATAATATTAGTATGGATTTTTAATATGGCGTTGTTTGCAGTACAGTTCAAGAAACCGACTCCAAAAAAACTTTTTTACAAAAAAAAAACAACCGACTTCCAAAAAAAATAATACACTAAAAATTTAAAAATTACTTTAATTTCGGAAGTCGGTGTTTGTATTTTATTTCTTTGTTTGACACCGACTTCCGAAATTAAAGTTATTTTTAAATTTTTAGTGTATTTTTTTTTGGAAGTCGGTTGTTTTTTTTTTTTGTAAAAAAGTTTTTTATTTTTCGCTTTTTAGTTGTTATACCCAAGAACTAAAAACCCCAATAACATGGAACGTGGAATTTAAACATTTGGAGAACACAAAAACGTCATCAAGATATGCGTATTTTTCGTTTTTGTTCAGTTTCTCAAAAAGTGCTAAAACAATTTCAATAAAATTTATATGGGGAGTATATTCTTTCGGATAAAAAAAGAATTTTGATAATCGGTCCACAACTGACGGAGAAACGCGCGGACATACAAAAAAAAAAAAAAACATACATACAGTCGAACATAAAACCTCCTCCTTTTTCGAAAGTCGGTTAAAAATGAAATTTTTCACGACCAAATCGACTCGCACTTGACACGCTTTTTTAGCCGAACCAAAAATAAAAATAAGTATTTTATTGCTATCATTATACTTAGCAACAATTCGTGATTCGGATATCTATTCAATTTCTTATCAAAAGTAAAATTTGAATAACGGCATTTGGGCCGAGTTTGAGAGGGGACTATTGTAAAAGTTCTTGATGAAACTTCTCTAATATTCGAAGTGGAAATTTATTCTTTGCCTGCCATCGAGAAATAAACTGGGCTCTCAGTGTGATTGAACCAAATTTATTGGGAAATCGAAATAAAGTATCGTGAATGTAACGGGAAGGATCGACAAGCGAACATTGACGAATTGGGTCCCGGTAATAACTCGACTAATATTCTATAGCAATAATGCCGATTTTGCCGATTCCTTTATTTCCTTTCTAAACATGATTACTTATCTACTGCTTGTTACAAATGTAATTCTGTATCATTACGCTCCATGAAGCCTTTCATATCTCAATTTAGATGGAGGTAGGTCAATTTAGTTAGACGTAGGTAGAGCGAAATATCGAAGATCAGAAATGAACTTGGACTGAATATTAATATGTCCGAAGGGCTTAGGTACTCATAAACGAAGGTCGGTATACGATTATTAAAAGAAGTTGGATCTGATTTGTTTACTATCTAAAATGATAGACAATGAACGTTTTCCCTTTATAATAATTCATAATTAGCTTTATTATTTTCCCACTGCTGGGACTCAGGCCTCCTCTCTAGGAGAGAGAACGGGTGCAATCCACCAAGCGGCTCTGTGCGGTTTGTGGAGTATGCCTTCGAATTTTTTTCCTCATGATGTTTCCCGTTTCGACAGCAGTGGTGATGAAATAAATTACAAAAAGTGAAGCGTCTGGCAGAGTTTGAACCCACAACGTAGAACTCGTAAGTCGGGACCGTTACCAATGGGCTACTACTGCTCGTGCTGGGGCACCACTGCTTGTGATGGGGCAGCACAGCGCGTGCTGAGGCACTACTGCTCATGCTGGGGCACCATAGCGTGTGCTGGGGCACCACTGCTCATGCTGGGATGCCGTAGCGCGTGCTGGGGCACCACTGCTCATGAAGGGCGCCATAGCGCGTGCTGGGCCACCACCGCTCATGCTGGGGAGCCACAGTGCGTGCCGGGGCACCACTGCTTGTGCTAGGGCGCCATAGCGCGTGCTGGGGCACCACTGCTCATGAAGGGCGCCATAGCGCGTGCTGGGCCACCACCGCTCATGCTGGGGAGCCACAGTGCGTGCCGGGGCACCACTGCTTGTGCTAGGGCGCCATAGCGCGTGCTGGGCCACCACCGCTCATGCTGGGGAGCCACAGTGCGTGCCGGGGCACCACTGCTTGTGCTAGGGCGCCATAGCGCGTGCTGGGGCACCACTGCTCATGCTGGGACACCATAGCGCGTGCTTGGGCACCACTACTCATGCTAGGGCACAATAGTGCGTGCTGGGGCATCACTACTCATGCTTGGGCACCAAAGCGCGTGCTGGGGCACCACTGCTCGTGTTGGGCCACCACTGCTCGGTTTATCTTAAATGTTAAATTAATTATCAACATACCCTCAACGTTTTATATTAATTATAATGATATGCATTATGGATCCACCTGTAATATGCAAAACTTTTTAGTAAGTACTTACCCACATTCTGGCTTAATTGTGAATTTCCCACACACGAACTAAGAGTGTTTTGTTAAACAAATTTTATAGAGCTTAACAGGTGCAAAGTTTGAGGAAAATTGCATACAGCTTGCATAAGTTTACGCATATTAAAACTACTAAATTAAGGAGTGAGTTTTATGCAGAATACTGAGTTGTAGTCCAACAATGATTATACGTGCAGCTATGTACTCCTACTTATTATGATAATTTATGTTTTTTTTTTTGTTGGGAGATAACTTGTGTTTTTTACATTCTGTAATGGTTGACACAGTAAAATGTGAGTAGAATAATTTTGAAAAAACGATAGAGGACTGGAAGAAATGCTCAGGATACTAGATTAGATTGTATTGAAAATAAAAGATAATTAAAATAAAGCAATCTAGTTTTTCCTAATCTAACAAGGGGCTATGTAGGAAGCGGTGGGGTAAGCCCGGGCGAAGGGCGCCGTACTAATGGATGTGCCGAAGTACTGAAGTGCTGGATTACTGAGCCTATACTGAAATTTTTTTTAGAGTTCCGTACCCGAAGGGTAAAACGCAACCCTATTACTAAGACTCCGCTGTCCATCCGTCTGTCTGTCCGTCTGTCACCGGGCTGTATCTCATGAACCGTGACAGGCAGTTCAAATCTTCACAGATGATGTATTTCTGTTGCCGCTATAACAATAAACTCTAAAAAACAGAATAAAATAAATATTTAAGGGGGCTCCCATACAACAAACGTGATTTTTTTGCCGTTTTTATAGATAATGGTACGGAACCCTTCGTGCGCTAGTCTCGCACTTGGCTGGTTTTTTATTGCGGTAATGTTTTTAATTGTTCTCTCATTTAGATAAGTAGCAAATATTAGCCTACTTTAATGAATTAAACCGCTATATTTATGTATTATGCTTTTTATCGGCTTAAACTATTTCCCAAAACCTAAACTCAAATCCAACAGCACTTCATGAAACATTTTCAAAGATTGAATATCATTGACTGTCGAATTCGATTTAAAATATCTCGGATCGCGAACTAGAATGAATAAAAGTCACATTTCTAGTGGTCTGATATGGCAACTGAGCTCCCTTTAGTAGTATTTTGTATTGGAATTTTGAGCAAATGGTGCATTCCACGAAATAACGGGTTTGTGAGTGACTTGAATAGCTCATTTGAATTTAAATGCGTGTGTTGAGGGTCGACGGATGAAGCCACGTTGCGAAGCTACCATTGAACGAAATCCCTGCAATATTGAGAGACTCATTCACATTTTAATCACAGTGACACTGCATTTACGATTGACGATCGTGTTTAATTAATTCATTGAAGAGTTATTTTCAGAGAAGGCTCGTTTGTTTGGTTGTTTCATAGTTGACGTAGATAACACAAAATGCGCTGCTTATTTACATATTTTAATGCCCTAATTAGTTATTATAGGTAAAATAGTTTAAGAGCTGGTTGCCACCTCAAGTAAGATATTTCGTGCAGATTGATAAGTCTTATACGGTATATTATTATGCAGCACTCATTATGTAGAAATACTCGTAGAAATCTACCGATTTCAATTTCTACAAAGTACGCAGGGTAGGTAATGCTTTGAAAAGCCGATTTATGTAAATAACTTACAGGTGGATTCCATCTCACATTCATTTACACAAGTACTTTATTCATAAACATAACATCACGCTTGTTTTCCCTGGAGTAGTAGGCAGTAGTGAAGTCTTTGTATTAAAACCTTTGCCTGATATCTATTATATGACGAACAGACAATCAACACACTAGAACTATTACAACACCAACACCAACACAACTCAATCTCACGCACTTTGTTAATCAGGAAATAATTAATGTTTGGCAACTCTGGGTTCATACTATTTAGTATTAATCAAAGACTCGATTTATGTAAAAATCAATTCCCATAAAGGAACAAAAATACAAGCTGTTCCCTACATTTTGAAGAATCATGCGAGTCAAAATGTACTGATCAGGTTTTGGAGGTAGGCGGAACAGGGTATAAAGTCCCGCAAACCTCCATTGAAAATGGAGGATCCTCCGACCAGACGGGTGTTTTGTCTGGTCTGGGCAACTGCCCGATAGTTGATTTCGGACTGTTGTATATGTTCAAATGCGCGATGTAGGCTTATTGATTTTTAGTTCGTTTTGTGGCATCATAGATGTCGCCACAAGGTCTTCTTTTGTCAGTTTTTTTTTAATTTTTAATACCTGAAAAAAAATTGGCTGGTGAAAACTAACGCTGTATATTTTCGAGCCATTTGGGGTGAAACACACGGGGCCATGGGGTCTGAGTGCCCTCTAAGTTTTTCGGTACACCGCCAAGTGGTTGGTGGAATCTACACGTGACCAGAGGTAGTTTTCTGACCAGAGGTGGTTTTCGGTAAAGGACATGTGTCATTCAACATGAAAACGCTGCAAGCCTTTTGAGCACTTCTTCCATTGGCAGCGACGCAGATGAATGGTGTAAGCCATGTGAGCTTTTTCTCCCTTTTTTCTTACCCGACTGCGCGAAGCAAGTGAGGTTTATCAGACTATGTATGTATAAATGTATGTTTGTTCCTTTGTGGCACTATAGAGATTATCATTTAACATGATAGTAATCAAAATACAATATGGCGACAACCAGACGCCATATTGTGAAAAAGAAAAAAAATGAAAACCAACTATATTAAGAGTCTGAGGGATATCAAAATAAAGGGTTTGAGGAGGCGATTCCAAAAATATTACTCACAAAAATGTGGAAAATAAAAAGGGGATATTTATAAAAAAACCCGACTGCAAAAAGTTCCAAACAAGTCACTTTTCAAGCAGTCTGATGCAGTTGGTGACATGAAATCAATGATTGAACTAAAATAACTGCCGCCAACCGCTTAAGGCTCCGTGAAAAGTGACTTGTTTGGAACTTTTTATTTGTTTTTTACAGTCGGTAACTGTACATATTTATCTCAAAAAGAGATAATTATGTACAGTTTATGTACTTTTTACTTCACTTTTGATTAAAATTGTTAGTAATAGATGACTTCTTAATCGAAATTCATCCCTCCAAAAAATAACAGCGTAAGTACGATGCTCATCCATTTTTAATTACAACAGTGGTTGGCTCCTGGCATTCTACACAACAATTTGAAACGTTAAAAATAGGCAAAAACGCACCCTGATTTATGACTCGGTTTCATTCGTTTTGATTTACGGGACCGCCGCGCGAATATTAAAGATTCGTATTGATATATTATTCCTTTATCCCCATTCTCCCTCACTGCTATTTACGAGAATTTCCCCTACCCTCATAACTTTCGTCGTCCTTTTTACGGTGAGACTTGTAAAAGCAGCTCGGGTTTTCATATTATAGAATAAATATAACCAAGGTATGTTCCGTTAAAATCAAAACCGGTGATTAAATGTTTGGTCTTTGTTATGAATATCCTCATTATTTGTACGTTCTTCAAGTGAGGGTTCTTTTGTTTGGTTGTTTTGTGATTCAAAGTTGGGTAGAAAAGAAATAACGATACCGGCAACAATATTTCTTTGCCCACCTTTTACACATACATAGTCGGAACAATGTTTCAAAATTTTATTACACTAACTTTGCGCAACGCATTTTTTTTTCAAGTTTGATAGGTTCCACCTGATGGTAAGCGACGATGAAGCACGTCTGCCTCGAAGTAACCAATTCACTCTTGTCTCAAAAACTCCCAGGTTGAGTTATCAGGAAACACAGACTCCGACAGGGAATTCCACTTCATAGCTTCCCAGGGAATTCCATTTTAATATTTAGGTTACTACCACACTTCCACTTTAATAAAATTATTTTTTGCGGCCTTGATTATCATATAGCCTAAGGAGACCACCCAACTAACCTTTGTGTAATCAAAATGTAGTGTTGGTACCTACTTTAGTAATATAACAAGTTAGTGATATTTATATATGGAAGGTAGTTTGTAAAAGTGTTGTGACAATCAGTCTGGAATAAATCTTGTTACTAATCAGCTGTGTTTCCCTTGTACTCCCCGGACGCAAATATCACATTGGCGACGAGCAAAACTGGACGTTACATACGTATTGTTGTGTGCATAATAATCCGTGTTTCAAATTAAGAACGATGTCAGTAGGCCGGATAAACGAATTTAATGTGCGATCGGGTTTGTGGTCGTCATACGTGGACAGACTTGACATGTACTTTAAAGTGAACAAAGTGGAGGACGATTTAAGATTACCGACTTTGATTGCGAGCATGGGGGACGAGGCATATGAATTGCTCGTCAATCTCGCCAGTCCCAAGAAGCCGTCAGAATTGTCGTACAAAGAAGCCGGCGAACTCATGAGTCAGCATCTACAACCGGCGCCATCTTCGCTAGCAGAAAGATACAGGTTCAGGCAAAAACGACAAAGTGCCACTGAGGATGTTGCTGCTTATGTGGCGGAATTGAAAAAACTATCGCGCAATTGTAAATTTAACGCTAACTTGAATGAAAACTTGCGCGATCAGTTTGTGTGCGGTCTACGAAGCGACATCATTCGGCAGCGTTTATTCGCTGAGGATGATACAATCACCTTTGCGGAGGCGGTTAAATTGGCGTATTCTTTGGAGGCGGCGGAGAGGGACGCAGCAGTGGTCGAAGGATCAACCACAGCATCGGAAGCAAATAGTGCTTGCCAAGTACACGCACTAACGTCGGGCTCGGGCCGCGCGGGGCGCGGGCGCGGGCGGCGCGGTGACGTTGGCGGTGCGGGACCGGCGGCGGCGGCAGCTTCAGGCCGCGCGCGGTCTGCAAGGGCGAAGACATCGGCGTGTGCCACGGCGGCGGATGGTAGGAGCGTGTGTGCGGCATGCGGAGCTACGAACCACCAATATGCTCATTGCCGCTATCGGAACTTCGTGTGCAGCAAATGCCAGCGGGTGGGTCATCTGCGGCGGGTGTGCCCGGAGCGTGAGGGTCGAAGGTCGCAGGAAAATGATGACCGGAATCGAGCAGTGAGGCGAGGATTCCATTTCGGTGATCTCGGTAACGGAAATACGAGCACTGAAGACGAGGACATCGAGAATTTAAATCTTTTATCGTTAAACTGTTATAAGGCGGTGAGTTTACCTATTGTGGTAGATAATATGGTGATAAACATGGAATTAGATACAGGGACAGCAATTTCTTGTATAAATAAAACAGTTTACGATTTAAATTTTGACCATTTGCCTATTCAAAGTGATAACACAATTTTGAAATTTTATGATGGTTCGAAAATAAAGCCGTTAGGTATAATTAAGCCTGTAGTCAGTTATAATGGTGTAGAGAAACAATTAGAATTATTTGTTATAGAAAAAGGGACCACGTCTTTAATAGGTCGGCAATGGTTAGCTGAATTACAGATAGAAATACCCAAATTCCATTGTAATTTTATAAAACAGGGCATAGTTCATATAGACACCGAAATATGTAAATTGCTTGACAGATATAAGGAAGTATTCAGCGGCGGGCTGGGACGGTACATGGGGGGCAAGGCGACGCTGCGTGTTCGCGAGGGCGCGGCGCCCGTGTTCCACCGCGCGCGCCCGCTGCCGTACGCGCTGCGCGAGCGCGTCGACGCCGAGCTAGATGCAATGCTGCGCGCTGGCGTCATCGAGCCGGTGGACTGTTCGGACTGGGCTTCACCACTGGTGCCTGTGAATAAGGCGGACGGTACGCTACGTATTTGTGCGGATTACAAGTCGACACTTAACCCGGTGCTACTGGTAGATCGTTACCCACTTCCTAGAATTGATGATGTGTTAGTAGGTCTTAATGGGGCTCAATTCTTAAGTAAGATTGACTTATCTAATGCCTATAACCAGATCGAATTGGATGATTCAAAAAAATTCACTGTCATTAACACGCATCGAGGGTTATTTCGTTATAATAGACTAGTGTATGGATTATCATCAAGCGTAGGTATATTCCAACGAATCATGTCGAATTTACTGCAAGGCATTCCACATGTACAGGGATTTTTGGATGACGTCATAATAGGAGGTAAGACACGATCGGAGCATTTAGAAGCTTTGGAAACTGTTTTAAAACGGTTAGCTGATTATGGGTTAAAACTTAAAAAGAGTAAATGCGTATTCTTAGTAGACAATGTTAAGTATTTAGGGTATGTAGTTTCCAAGGAAGGGATTAAAGCAGACAAAACAAAAATTGAAGCCATTTTAAAAATTAAACCCCCAGAAAACGTTTCAGAATTACGATCTTTTTTAGGGATGGTAAATTTCTTTGCGAAATTTATTAGGAATCTTAGCTTTTTGTTAGTTCCTTTGCATAAGCTATTACGTAAGGAAGTACCCTGGCAATGGGATAGTGACTGTAAACGTTCTTTTGAGGCGGTGAAACGAGCGTTAGTTAGTAGTGAAGTTTTGGCTCACTATGACCCCAGGAAACCAATAATAGTAACTTGTGACGCTAGCGCTCGAGGTATCGGCGGCGTGCTGGCTCAGCCGGGGACGCACCAGGGCGAGCGGCCGGTGGCATACGTGTCACGTGCTCTGACCGCCGCTGAAAAAAATTATTCGCAGATACACCGCGAAGCTTTAGCGATCATATTCTGCGTGAAAAAATTCCACCAGTACTTATATGGGCGTAGGTTTATATTGCGAACCGACCATAAACCATTAGTGTCTATATTAGGTCCACACGCAGGTATACCAACTATGACCGCCAGTAGGATGCAGCGGTGGGCAGTGATTTTGTCTGCGTATAACTATGACATAGAATACGTTAAGACTAACGATAACTGTGCGGACGGGTTATCTCGATTACCGAGTTCAACCACCGAACGGACTAAGGACTTGATCCCGGAACAAACGTATTTACATTATGCTCAGGATGCTTTGTTATTAGATCACAAGCAAATTAGAAGACAAACATTAAAAGATCCTATTTTAAGTAAGGTGATATTTTATGTACGAGACGGTTGGCCGGAAAATTGCGAAATGGTAGGTATGCAACCTTATTTTAATAGGAGATCGGAGTTGTATGAGGAACTAGGTTGTGTGATGTGGGGTCACCGGGTAGTGGTTCCAGAATGTTGCCGGGATAAGGTTTTAAAACTCATACATGAGCCGCATATGGGAATCGTAAAATCTAAAGCCATTGCTCGTAGTTATGTGTGGTGGGCCGGCATCGACGAGGCTGTTGAGCGGGAGTGCCGCGCGTGTGCCACCTGTGCTAAGCTGGCGGACGCGCCGCCGCGCGCTCCCCCACGGCCCTGGCCTTGGCCCCTCAGGCCATGGACTAGACTACACCTAGATTTTATGGGTCCAATAGATGGGAAAACATATTTGGTCGTAATAGATGCCATGTCGAAATGGTTAGAGATTTTCCTAGTACCCAGTACGGCAGCGCGTAGCACTATTTCTAGACTAGGGGAATTATGGAGTAGGTTTGGAATTCCTAAGCAAGTCGTGACAGACAACGGACCACCGTTTACGAGTAGCGAATTTGCTAGTTTTCTAGGAAGCGATGGTATTGAACACATTTTTACTGCACCATATCATCCCGCTTCTAATGGGGCGGCGGAAAATGCAGTAAAAACTCTTAAAAAAGTGGTTAAAAAGGCATTAGCGGAAAATACTAATATTGAAATAACTTTAAATAATTTTTTATTACATTATCGTAACACAGAGCATTGTTCGACCGGTGAGACACCTTCTATGCTATTAATGGGTAGACATTTAAGGACAAAGTTAGATATTTTGAAACCGGACAGGGAGACAAGGGTACGGGAAGCCCAACAGAGACAGATTAGGACTAAGGGTGGAGTAGATAGGGATGTAGGAATTGGGGAGGATGTTTGGTATCGTCAGTATTTGAAAACAGAGAAGTGGCAACCAGGATCAGTGGCGGGATCGATGGGAGCTCATGATTTCAAAATCCTAGATAGCAAGGGTAACGTGATTCATAGGCATATAGATCAATTAAAGCGTAGATCTAGAGGTTCGCTTGTAATCCCCACAAATGCTAGACTATCACAACAGGATCCACCTGTCTATGTGCCGGCCGAGCCTGCTGAGGTGGCGTCCGGGCAGTCCGAGGTGTCGAGCGGCGCGGACGGTCAGCGGGCCGAGACACAGCCTCCGTCTGACGTAGTTCCGGATGCGCCAGCTGCTGAACAGTTTTCTACGCCTCCTACAACCCCTGTACCGTCCCGGTCGAGACCGGTTCGTAAGTGTCGCCTAGCTAAGACGACAGATTGTAAAAAATAAGATTACTGCAAATATGTACATGATTAAGCATCGTTTACATGGCTGTCATTATTGTTAATTAAGTGGGGAGGGATGTAGTGTTGGTACCTACTTTAGTAATATAACAAGTTAGTGATATTTATATATGGAAGGTAGTTTGTAAAAGTGTTGTGACAATCAGTCTGGAATAAATCTTGTTACTAATCAACTGTGTTTCCCTTGTACTCCCCGGACGCAAATATCACACAAAATATATAAGAAGAGGTCGAAAAGTCGAATACACAAGCCTCGTGCGTATTCGGCGCTTAGTCATCAGGCTCGTAATAGAGAACGATTGGGATCTTTTCATTTGCAGTGAGCCATGATCAATTTCGCCCTTCGCGATAGACTTATAATGAACACGAAAATTATATTATATTTCTGATTACTCTATTGTTCCAGAGATTTTGATTAAACGGGGTTCCGCCATTCCTGAATTTGTACTTAAACCCGAGACAAATCATTTCGGATTAACAAGATTTCTTGTATAATGCTGATTAAAAAGTTTAATTCGCGCTTATTAAACCCTCGGAATAATTAAAATACTTTGTTAAGGAGTAAGTGTTCCGTAAATAGAGTTGTTTATTATGAACAATGAAGAGATGTTTAAAGCGTTAGGTAGGTACTGTGACGATTGTAGTCACAGCCTAATATTAGCGGGTCTATACCGGCCTTTAACTGGCAGGTAAGGTTTGTTGGAGAGTCGATGGAATTATGATTAGAGATTAGGTGTCACATTTTGTTTTATGTCAGAGATAGAAGTTTAGCCCTGGCAAGTGGGCACCGATGTTATGCTTTTTTGCCTATCAATATATAATTTTAATCGCCCTCAGCACTTTTCCTTATCCGACCGTAGCCCTTCGTATAGTCCTCTCGCGCTAAGCCAGCGAGTCGCCAAGCTACGTGACATCCCCCGGGGCTTCAAAGAACGTCCCAGGATCCCTGCAGGCCGTACTGGTGACTTGGGGTCCTACAGTACCTAGGTACTGTTGCGACTGTATAACTAATTAAGTCGCATTTTTTTTAATGTTATTGAGTGATTAGTTTAGGAATTTCTAACCAGTCGCGTGGGGTACGTGCGAACCCCACAATTGATTGTCAAAGATAAACAAGTACAATTAATTCAAATATTTATTTTGTCTAAGAACTTGAAGAGCAACATCTTATTTTAACAAAAATACTAAACATCTAGAAAATAACAAAATATAAACTTCTAAAACAGTCTTGAATGATAATTAGTAATTACTTAGCACAGGAATCACAAACTTTGGTTTGGTGTTCGTTACACATTTCATATTATTACAATTACCACACTGAGTTCTCGTTTTTCTATCTTTGGACCTTACATATAGATAACAACGGCTTATGGAACCACTAAAATTGCTTCCAAAAGATTAGGGTACCGCGTTATTTAGTTAAAAATTCTATTACTCTGTTAGTCGCACGTGGTCAGTTGGACCCCAGACACCTCCGTATGAGTCGTGCGGTTGTCGCCGCGGCTAGCGAAGCACTCAGGAGGGAGGGATGCCTGAGCTAGGAAGCTACTAGGACGCACAGACGCGTACCTGTAATACTCGCCAAATTATGACGAAATCTAAGTTGCTTGGGGTCCAATGGACCCCACGCGACTAATTAAGGGTTTAAAAAAAATCTTTTTAATTCAGACACAACACAACAACAGAACACGTAAGACACACTCACATACACACACACACACACACACGCACACCTAGAAACTATGTTATATTTAAAAATTAAATTAAATTCAAATCAAAATCAAATACAAAACAAAATTAAAATTGAAATTAAAATCAAATACAAAATAAAAATCAGAATCAGAATCAAAATCAATTAAATTTAAATTCAAATTAAAATAAAATTCAAAATTAAGTAGAAAATAAAAATAAACACAAACAAAAATCAGAATCAAAATTAAATTCAATTCGAATCAAAATCAAAATTACATCGAAATAAAATCAAAATTAGAATCAAATAAGTACAAACAAAAATCAAAATCAAATAAAAATTAATTAAAGTATCTGCCGCCCTCTGGGGCCCCGGGCACACGCACTTGTGCTTGAACCCAGTGTCCCAGAAGGGGGCTTGTTAAGAGCTGTTTCGTTTTAAATAGCGTCATATACAGGATTATTGGTAACTTGACGTATGTCCGCTAGAACGTGATAGAAGACTTATTTACAGCAATTAAGCACTGGAGATTTTTTATTTATTTTTTTGTTACAAAATGACTATTAGAGAATATTTAATTAGTTAACCCTCAAAGCTCAAAATAATTATAAGGGCTTTAAATACCTTTTTGTATTGTAACAAGACGATTTGTAGTTCAAGATGTGTGTTTATGCTGTGGTTATAAAATAAAAAATATGTAAAAGAGATAGACAGCATATGACAATACTCATCACATATTATGCAGAAACCTCGTTATACATGTGAAAAGAACCACTAACTTTTTAGCTCCACTTAAAATGTTTATGACCACATTCTAGGATTCCATATTTTTTATAAAAGTACCTCGTCTGCGGAAAGAATTGCCACGGTTATACCGTTTTACGATTCACAAATGTTTTAATTAAAAGAAAATAGACCTTTGGGAGGATCAATTACGGAACCCCCTTGGTTTAAATCACGACATAAATAACGAGAGAACCCTAATACCTGTCTGTTTGCGCAGATCTATGGATATTTGGAATAGCTGCATCAGTTTTGATTGGGATTTCATGAATTAAAATTAAATGTTTTTGTAGACTTTCTTTTGGCTATAAGAGTAGAGGAAGGCCAAAGAAACGATGGCTAGACTGTGTGAAAGAGGATATGGATAAAAAGAGGATGACTACAGAGATGACTACTAGTAAAGGAGTATGGAAGAAAAAGACATGTTGCTCCGACCCGAAATAAAATGGGGTAAGGGCAGGAGAATGATGAATGATGATGTAGACTTTCCAGTACCTTTCACTGGCACATGACACTTTTTAGTGTTCAATTTCCTGAACCATTCATGTTTTATTCAATTTATTACCTAATACATACGGGTGTATAATAAGGTATAAATTAGTTTTAAGATAGAAGATAGTTAATGATATAATTTTCGTTTGCAATAATCAATTGTTATAACACTCTAATGACATAACAACACGAGATATAATTTCAATATATATGATCTTAATTACTTAACTTTAGTGCGTGACACCGGTAAATCGGTCGTCGGTCCAAGATAGCAGGTATGCATTATTACATTCAAAGAAAATAAATAATGTCTGGCTTTGGCATCTTACTCTTTAAGAGGAAAGCGCTAGGGTTTTTTTTTTTGGGGGGTGGGAAATCATCCTACAACTTCTTCCGCTCTAGGGTGGAGCGGAAGGGCGTGTCAGACTCTTACTGACTAAAACCCACGCCTGTTCCTCCCTGCCTTGAGTGCCCAGGGGCGAGGTAACTCTTTCGAATTTATCCTCAACCTCCGGGCAGGCATCGGCCGTGGCAGGCCCCGTCCTTTTGCTGACAACTCTTTGAGGCGCGCGTGGAATACTACGCGCTGTCGACTCTCGGGCCTGGTGCTGATCGGGCGGCGAGTTACCCACTACTCGCCGTCCGCAGGCCCGGGTAAAGCGCTAGGGTAACCCACGAAATCCAAATTTTGTTACGTTTTTTGCAATTTGCAGGTCAGTATCAGGTTGTTTTTTGATTGAGCCTTCAACAGGGCTGCCAAGTTCTGCAAGAAGGTGTTTCGGAAGGCTCGGTTTGACCACATTGGCCGAATTGGGAACAAACTTGCTTCTTACCCAGCTGGTAGTAAGGCGTTTTGGTCCCTGGCTAAGTCGGTTGAATCGAACTTCTGCCGCCCCTCACTACCTCCACTGCTGAAACCCGACGGGTCGCTGGCCCACTCCGCTGAGGAGAAAGCAACCTTGTTTGCCTCTATGTTTGTGGAATCTTCGCGTCTAGATCCTGGTGGCGCGAGGCCCCCTGGCACTCTTGGTGGATGCGAGTCGATTATGTCAGACATTCGCATTCATCAGAAGGATGTCCGGAGGGTACTGCGTAACCTGGACGTGAACAAGGCTAGTGGTCCCGACGGCATACCGGCAATTGTACTGAGGACTTGTGCGCCTGAGTTGTCTCCGATCTTGACACGCCTATATCGCCTTTCGTTTGAGACTGGAAAAGTGCCGATGGCTTGGAAGCAAGCTAACGTGCAACCCGTACCCAAGAAGGGTAGTCGAGCTGACCCAGCAAATTACAGGCCCATCTCGGTAACTTCCGTTCTCTGTAAGAGTATGGAACGTATACTGAATGGTAAGCTCCTAGCATACCTAGAAGCTAACGATATCCTAAGTGACCGACAATACGGCTTCCGCCGAAATCGGTCAACAGGAGATCTTCTAGCGTATGCCATTCACATTTGGAGTGAGGCCATCGACAAACAAGGGGAAGCCCTTGCGGTCTCCCTTGATATCTCGAAGGCCTTCGACCGGGTCTGGCACGACAGCTTAATTGGCAAGCTTCCTTCCTTCGGTCTGCCCGCTGGATTGTGTGATTGGATAGCTGATTTCCTGAGGGATCGGTCTATCCGAGTAGTCATAGATGGCTGCTCGTCCGGACTGCTGGCTATTAATGCCGGTGTTCCTCAGGGGTCGGTGCTCTCGGCAACATTGTTTTTGCTGCATATTAACGATCTGCTAAAACCCGGTACCTTTGGGTATGCAGACGACAGCACTGTTGCCGAGAGATACGTGCCGGACGCACGAGTTAGTGGGTCTCAGGTCCGGTCTCTCCGAGAGGCTATGGTGGGGCGCTTGAACTTGTCCTTGCAGGCTGTCTCAGAATGGGGCGATGCCAATCTGGTTAAGTTCAATGCTGCTAAGACCCAGGCGTGTCTTTTTTCTGCTAAAAAGAGCCAATTTCACCCGGCTCCATCTTTCCGAGGTGTAACCGTGCCGATAACCGACCGACTTGATCTTCTTGGTGTTACTTTAACATCTACCCTCAATTTTGGTCCCTTCATAGAGGCTAAGGCTCAAGTGGCTGCCAAAAAGTTGGGGGTCCTCGCAAAGGTGAGACGATACTTCACGCCGGAACAGCTGCTCCAACTCTATCAAGCGCAGGTCCGATCGTGTATGGAGTACTGCTCTCATCTTTGGGACGGATCTGCAAGATACCAGCTTGATGCCCTTGAGTCAATTGAGAAACGAGCCAAGAGGATCATCGGCAATGATAGACTCGTTGAGTCAAAACTCCAAAGTCTTGAACATAGACGCCGAGTTGCTAGCCTGTCGGTTTTCTATCGATTACATTTTGGGGAGTGTGCGACGGAATTGCATGATTTGATTCCGCCAAGCCCGTTTCATCTAAGGACCACAAGACGTACGGCGAAGTGCCACCGGTTCATGGTGGACATCCCATCCATACGCACAAAGCGTTTTGAGAAAACATTCATTGCACGTACAGCTAGAGAGTGGAATTCTCTACCGGAGTCTGTGTTTCCTGTAAGATACAACCTGGGAGTCTTTAAGTCAAGAGTGAATAGGTTACTTCTAGGCAAGCGTGCTCCATCTTCGACCGCATCATCGCTTAACATCAGGTGAGATAGAGGTCAAACGCGAGCCTATCAAACATAAAAAAAAAAAAAAAAAAAGATTAAAATATGATTCGCGGCCGTAGCAAGTACGTATTTACAGAACTGTAATCATTAAAATCATCAATACAAACTTCTTAGTTCATATTGATGTATGGAATGACTATTTCATGAAATCATGACATTTGACATCAATTCTAACTGATGATTCTTATGATTATAATTCTCTAAATACATACTTGCTACGGTCGCGAATCATATTTTGAGCAACATACAACCTGACACTGACCTGCAAGTTCCAAAACACGTGAGAAAATTTGAATTTCGCCCTTTACATTTCACCTTAAACTACATTGTTCTCTTATTTACCATTCTTCCTTGTAGATCTCTGTATAACCTACCTACGTACGCGGAAGAAGTGTTTTGAGGAAAAGCGACATTTAAATCCACTCCTGTGTACGTATCTATTTACTCATTTCGGAAATACTTACTGACATTATCCTAATAACACAAACGTATCTCAAGGAAAAAACTTACACGTGAAAGCAATTCTCGAAAATATATATAATATTTCCTGCGTCATATAAGGATACCTTCAAGTTAAGTATGTAGGTAAGTATATTTATATCTATTATAGTCTTGTTATAGTCCATGTAATTTACGAATGCGTATGTTACTTTTACGTATGTTTAATCTGCGTAATAATAGTACAAAATTCAGTCGCTTTTCTTCACTGTGAGACCGTTTTTAACACGCTTTGCTTGTAAATTACTATGTGTAAAAATCCATGAAGTTAAATTTGATTCACTTTCCGGTTTCCAATTGAGCTGACATGACTATATTCAAGAAAACCTGAGAAAATTCTCAAAAATGTTTTAGCCCCCATACTAATATTGATGAGGAGCTCATGGCTATTATAATAACAGCCGCACGGGTCGATCCATCAGGTTAAGCTCCGCTTGCCGGGGTTGGTCCATGGATGGATGACCATCTTTACATGAAACCACGTTAAGCCGTTGGTCCCGGCTGTCAATCGTGGATCTTTGACTGTCGTTACGGGTCGTCAGAATCCCGAAAGTCTGACAAGCAGTCTTACCAAGGGGTATCGTATTACCCAATAACTGGGTTGTGGAGGTCAGATAGGCAGTCACTTCATGTAAAATGCTGATATTCAGCTGCATCCGGTTAGACTGCAAGCCAACCCCAAGGTAGTTGGGAAAAGGCTAGGCAGATGATGACTAATATTGATCAGCTGATGATAACTTTGTATGGCAAGTCCAATTTTTATTTTGCGAATTTTCTATTTTTTAACTGACTTCCAAAAGGAGGTTCTCAATTCGTCTGTAGGTCTTTTTTTTTTGGTATGTATGTTACGCGATTTCTCTGCCACTTGTGAATAGATTTTGATGATTCTTTTTTTGTTTGGTAGGTCATACATCAGAGGTGGTCCCATTATCGAAATTGATTTAGCGCTTTTTGAGAAATTGAACAAAAACGAAAAATACATATACCTCGATGACGTTTTGGTGTTCTTCAAATGTTTAAATTCCACGTTCCATGTTATTGGGGTTTTTAGTTCTGGGGTATAACAACTAAAAAGTGAAAAATAAAAAACTTTTTTACAAAAAATACAACCGACTTCAAAAAAAAAATACACTAAAAATTAAAAAATAACTTTGATTTCGGCAGTCGGTGTGAAATAACGAAGAAGTAAAATACAAACACCGACTTCCGAAATCAAAGTAATTTTTTTAATTTTTAGTGTTTTTTTTTTTGGAAGTCGGTTGTATTTTTTGTTCTTAGAGAAAGTAGTTCCTTGCCATGGGCAGAACCGGTTTTTTAAATATGACCACACCTTTCCGTTACACTCTGTATGTTCAGTTTGGATGATAATGCGTGGATAGCTTAATGACGTTATTCTAAATCCAATATGGCGGACTTCCAAAGATGGCGGACTAGTCATTTTTATGCATTCCCATGGTGAGGGTATCAAAATGAAAGGGTTTAATGACAAATATACGAAAAATAAAAATAAGGCGATTTTATTTTAACTATGATATTTAATTCTAAATTACGCAACGGTTATTGATGCAGTTTTCACCACCATTAAGAGAATTTATTTATATATGAACTAGCTTGTACCAGCGGCTTCACCCGCGTAGAATTATTACTTTCCCCATTATAAACCTTCAACCCCTTTTAAACTCCCTTAAGGGTTCAATTTCAAAAAACCCTATCTTAGTGGATACCTACTCTTCACAAAGAACACACCCTCCAAATTTTATGTCTCTAGGACCAGCGGTTTAGGCTGTACGTTTTGTGTCAGTCAGTCAGTCAGTCAGGACTTTGAATTTTATATAGACAGATAATTGAAATAACAGTTAATAATCAAGGAATATTTTAATTCCTATAAACCGTGCGAAGTAAAGGCATGTTGCTAGCAAGGTTTATAAATGTATTGCAAAGAAGATCGACGCGCGCTCCTGTAATGTACCAACTAAACTAACGAATTGCCTCCGACCAAAACCGTGAGGTGTTACTAGTTGCCTTATTTAAGTTAACAGGCACTTTATATAGATTTATTGTTTCATACATAATGTATGTTTTCTGTATGAGTGTTGGGGGAGAAAATGTATGGCCATTATAGTTTGTACTCACGTAACTACGTGGGATTTTTTTAGATAAATTGTGGACAATATTTTTTTGGTAAATAGACTACAATATGTCTAGAAATATTTATGATAGGTACCTTAAACTGAATTATAGATCTCAGTAATGTGAGGTTTTTATATTTTTACTTGTGTGTGACTATTTTGAGAAAAACCTATGATTGTACAAGTCGTTTTGTCGCTATGGCTGTGGCGGGTTTAAAACATTTGTGGACATGAGAATGAAAATATTCACTAGGTTCATAACCTGGACAAAGTCACATTCTTACACAAGCTTGGTGTGACTGTGTGAAAAAAAAATCTAGTGTTTATGATGGCATAAAAAAAATCTATTTTAGTAATAGACACACTGTATCCAAGTATCTTAACATTTTCATATTATTTTGTTAGCGACTTTCTCAGTCGCTAACAAAATACTCGTAATAACCCAAGTAGAGGGAGAGGTGGTATAAAAGGAACATTTTTGTATTCGAAATTCTTGTAAATAAATGAGGTTATATTTTTATTTAGGTAATTGAAATAAAATATATTTATTTTATTAAATAGTGACTTATTTTTAACATTCTTAAAAAATGTGCATTGTGACTCTTTCATAAATGGACTGTATTGAAAGAGACGCGATAATTTATGAAAGGGACAGTACATAACAACATGATTATTCAGTTAAAAAATAATCATCTTTTCATAGAAACAATCTGCATTCTTACTAAAATTTGGTTTACTACTAAAATGGACGTCCATTCATAAACTTTTGTTGTGTCTCTTTTATAAATATCGTAAAAAAATTAAAAACGTAATCACAAAATCCACAATCTTAAATAAAAGTCTTCCATTCTTTTATTTTTCTGTCTGTCTATATAAATAGCCGATTGTAAACAATCAAATCTAGTAAATAATCAATTCACAGCACTTGACAAAACGTTTCGAAAAAATAGGTAAAACAATACTTTTCAAGGTCATTATAAACAATCGCACATGAGAGCCGCCTTTGAAATGACAGGAGTATAAAGTTAGGATAGATAGATATGCATTGGGGTTGCCACGCTACAAAAATTGGCTAAGTGCGAGTCGAACTCACAGACGAACGTACCATAAACTGAAAAAAAACCAACAAAAACACGTATCTAGAAGCCTTTTTTTTTGGGTATTTTTTGGGCTGTATCTCATGATCCAATCCCGCTGATAGACAGGTGGACAGCGGAGTCTTAGTAATAGGGTCCTGTTGGTTACCCTTTGGTTAAGGGACCCTAAAAACAGTGTTTATCCGACCAGTTTCTATTTTGCCGATAATTTAAAACGTCCCTTTCACACTACCTCTCCCTTACTCACTGCAAACTCCTTTATCTCGTGATTCAGTCTATCAACCTTCATTTATAAAACTCTAAAACTTTCCACATTATACTTAGTTTAAAAATTGATTAAAGGATTCTAAACTCAAATTCTCTGTTGAATTTGAATTTAGAACCTGCATGCTTAACAATGTTTAAATAAAAAAAATAACCAGTGATTAGTTCACATGGTTATTTTTTTATAAAGAAGGGCCTAAGTAGGTGTAAAGGTTCCTAGTTGCTAAGATTTTATTTGAAAACAATCCCTGGCTAAGTATTTTAACGTAAAGAAAACTCCCTGAACTATTTATGGAGGGTTATTTATATCGGATCATCCTGTCAATTACAGGGAAATGGCTTTCCCTAGCAACTACTTAGTTTCGCTAGCATAACAGGGACGTTGGATTATTTAGTTCAATGACAAAAGACAATTCACACAAAGTGTCTGGCTGTTTGTTCGCTAAGTTTTTTCTGTTTCCTAACGTGACCTCTTTCACAAGAACTGTGTATTTTGTTTTAAGACGTTTTTTAACCGACGTAAAAAAAGGAGGAGGTTCTCAATTCGACCGTTTATATATAGCCAATAAATGACTTCAAATGTAAAATAATAAATATGTAAAAAAAAATTACTAGTTAAAGAACAATGCCCACCTTCCATACATTTAAAAACCTGATGATGAAAGTATATGTATAGTTATAAGATATAGTAGAAATACTTCCCGTAAGTTTAGAAAGTAATGTCTAATAGTCATTTCGGCAATTTAAACGCCACGAAGTTCAAAAAATATTAATGTTTCTTTTTAGGTTAGGATTTGCCGTCACCAGAATTAATGAAACAAACGTGCATGAACTAATTAATAACGCTCGTAGTTTACTCTAAAATAGGAATATTTAGCTAACTATGGTCTAAAACATCTTTTTTACTCAGTTAATTCCTTGAAACTAACTACCCCTGGCTAAGTCAATGCTAAGACTCCCTGATTGTCACTATAAAAAATGAGTGTCGAGTTGAAAACTGCATTCTCCAGTACCTACTTACTTACAAATTATTTATTTTCTAAGATTAACATTTGGTCACTTGCGCACACTCAATGAAACACTGAATGATTAATTTAATTCAATTATTGTGTTATTTTTTAATTATTTACTTTATCCCATGACTAATAAAAAAATAGTTACTGGTCGAATTAAACGTAAAATAAGTATAAAACTAAGGAACAAAGTTAAATATGGTCAACCAGCAATTTGTAAAATGGAACGTTTTAAAGAATTGATGGTTTGGATGCGTTCAAAATATGACAATACGTTTAGAATTAGCTTAAATAAATGTAAAAATATCTTTTTTTCCTGCGTTTCTTTTAACATTGTGTGTGATAAGCGTAATTAATATACAATTCAATAAGCTATATTTTAAGATTTATTTCATTTCTATACACAGTCAGGTCAAATATGAACATTCTTCAATGACCCACTTTCCGGTTTTCGATTGCGCTGAAATTTTGCATACATGATTAGTTTGGATGACAATGCATGGTTCGTTAAGTGATGTCATTCTAAATCCAATATGACGGACTAGTTATTTTTTATGCATTGCCATGATATGGGACGTTACTCCAATAGTGTCTTTAGTTTATTAGGGTTCCGTACCCGAAGGGTCCAAACGGAGCCGAAGGGTGTAAACAGAGCCCTATTGCTGTCACTCACGTATCCGTCTGTCCATCGGTACGTCTGTCTTTCTGTCTGCCTAAAATATCAATATGTATTTTGATTAATCTGATTTTTTCTTTGATAACTCCCTCATTTGGTATGGAACCCGAAAAGTCCGACACGCAATTGGCTGGTTTTTATTCGACTTCAAAAAAAGGTGGAGGTTCTCAATTCGACTGTATGTTTTTTTTTATCTGTATATCATAACTTTTTACTACGTGAACCGATTTTAAAGATTTTTTATTATTTGAAAGCTGTTACTTCACATGTGGTCCCATTTTAATTTGGTGAAGATCTGATGAAGAACTTCGGATATACACAATGAAACTCTTCAATAAATGATAGCAGACCTTCCAGAAATTGCTGCAATCGCATGTCTGTATATTGTTTTCACCACTTCACAACATTACATCACGCTGATGCGCTCTGAAGGGGTATACAAATTTGTACAGTACACCCTGATACACCCTAATTTCACCAACTATGTTCAAATTGTGTGTATGTGAGTATACATGTTTGTGAACGCACCCACGATACAGGGGATTCCTAGTGTGGGGCAACGTTTTTTTTTTTTAAAAAAAACCCTATTTTTGGGGCTATCAATTCGGGCATAACTTTACTATTAATTTAGTTTTAGAATGAGGTACAACAACTAAAAAGTGAAAAATGAAAAACTTTTTACAAAAAAAATACAACCGACTTTCCATTGTTTTTGTAAAAAGTTTTTTTTTTTAACTTTAAAATGATTAATCAGTATATAATCGCATCATTATTCCAAGAATTATCATTTACAAACTTTTTAACATACAATTAAACGTCTCTTTATTTAGTGTAGAAGTTTACCAACATAAAATCCTAGACAGGGCACAGAAATCACGATGTTTTGATAAGTCTCCCATCATATTGCTTGCACCCGTGTGAAGTTGGGGCGGGTGGCTAGTTAAGTTAAAAGTAAGATTGCTTTAGCACCGCACTGGCTAGTTATTGCCAATTATTATCCTCTTAAGTTGTGATAGTGTTGGTAACAATGTTATCTCAGGCGATTTTTCATTCTCAGTACGATCCTACAATAAACGGATTTTATAAGATGTTTTTAGCATTTCTTCATTGAATTTAGTAAATTATTACTACTTAATTACTTATGGGTGGTAGGGCAGGGGGATTCCTACTATTTATCGAGTTTTTTTTTAACTTTTAGCCCACCCATAAGCAAATGCTGGGTCAACTCATGCTATCAACTGCTATATTGGATATTGACATTCTCAAATGTTTCATTGTCTGAAAATTACAACTTGTTATCTACCATTGGACTTATGATAAACTAGGCCCTGCCAGAGGCTTTGCCCGCGTGGACTCAGTACATTCCCCATTATAAATCATAGCCTCTGCGCCATTCCAGACTAAAATCTTTCTCTGTGCCAAGTTTCATCTAGATTCACCCACCTGTTCTGGTGTGATTTTAAGTAAAAAACATGCCTCCATCCAAAATGTAGTATTCATAATATTCGTAGGATAGTAGGATTAAATTAATAAAATCTGTTGATTTGAGCTTTGCTGACATCATTTCTCGTTGCCATAGCACTAATTTAATCATTTTAAACCAAAATGTTATGATAATATTGTTAATTAACTGATTGTTATTATAGCTGAATTGTACAGAACTCTATTATTTGCCATAATGGGTTTGCTAAAGGTTTTTCGATTATGACGTTCCTCCTCCCATAAACAAGCGCTATCCGACAAGGCTTCAGCGATGCGAAAATGAGTTTGCATTGTTCTACCGATATAACTTTGTATTTCTATGAAAACATGTTATTTCTACCTTAATGGCACTTGATGTGCATACCTACACATGAAGTGCAATAATTGACAAAAACTAACGATAATTGAATTCCTTCAGTCTTTTAAATAACTCTATAGAAGTTAAAGAAAGTTCTACCATCAGGTAGTTTAAAAACAGTGGTGTAGATTTTTTTTAAAATATTGTAAACATAAGTACCCATCACAAGTATATCACAACAACTGGCTACCGCCTGTTGAATAACCATCAAATATTACGTAAACAATAAAAGAAAAATCTAGAACAATCAAGGGACGCAACGTTATCCGAATAAAAAGTCATCTGTACAAAGCGTGCTATATCCAAATTTCCATCCGGTGCCTTGTTTCTCTCATTCCCCGCACCAACGCTACGAAATAAAATCGCCATGAAGCTGGAGAGCTGGTAATTTAAAAATAATGCAGCAAAAAAAACGTAGAAATACGAATTTGGAGCAAATTGCTCTGCGGTTAGATCAGGCGCCTGATGACGGTATGACACCGAGTGGCGGAGGATAGTTAGGATTTCATGATTTTCAACGGAATAGTATTTCGGAAGAGTTTATATTGTCATCTGAGTGGGATATTCATGATGCTATGTATTGATATGTTTTCTGATTAGGGTAAATCATATTCGTCTAAGCAATAGTTTAATTGGGTTATTAGTATAAAAGTAATGCATCAAAAATACGTTAGATCAGGCGCCTGATGGCGGTGGGTGACACCGTTTGGCGGAGGATAGTTAGGATGTCATGAAATTGAACGGAATAGGGTCTCAGAATAGTTTATATTATCATCTGGGTGGGAATGTCATGATGCTACGTATTGATACGTTTTCTGAATATGGTAAATTATAATCGTCTAAGCGATAGTGAATTGGGCTGGTAATTAAAAAGTAATGCAGCAAAAATAAATAGGAATGTGAATTTGGAGCAAATTGCTTTGCGGTTAGATCAGACGCCTGATGGTGGTGGGTGACACCGTATGGCGGCGGATAGTCAGGATGTTATGATGTGAATCGAATAGTGGTTTAGATTATGTTGTGGGATACTCTTGATGATGATGATATTTAGGTATAGATCACAACAGAATCTGTTAACTTGTTTTGTTGACTGATTGTAGAGTCTCTGTTAGATCAATAAAATAAGAAAGACTAGTGCTGTAAAAGCGGGAAATATAATTCTAATGAGCTTTGCACAATTTCTAAATCAGGGCAGTGTGGTGCTTTTGAGATAATTGTTTCTAAGCCATAAGTTGAGTCGGATTTGGTTATTGAACCAGTCAACCCTGAATCAATCTAGGGCTCCAGACTCCAGCTCTCAACGGCTAATAAATATTTTCAACATGAGTTACCGTACCCCTGAGCACTCAGGCAGGGAAGGAACAGGGGTGGGTTTTAGTCAGTAAGAGTCTGACACGCCCTTCCGCTCCACCCCAGAGCGGAAAGAGTCATTAGATGATTTCCCACCCCCCAAAAAAAAAAAAAAAAAAAAAACCCAGTCATACATAAGTAATGTACTTCCCAAGACAAAACTAACAGTAACATTTATCTGAAGATCTAAAAATATCTTGTGTTCGCCCAGAAACTTAGATATAATGCGTCCTGACGTGTACATCCATTCTCCCTTGTCGTTACGTTCTGCTCACAAATCATTGGACGCGACATCACGGGACGATGTAGTGACATTTTCTTACAAAACTCCTTTTTATTGGACCAGGGTATTATATTAAGCAAACAATAAATTATAGTAGAAGTCGCAAAACAGTCTTTGATGCTGAAAGTAGTAGTTATTCGTGTAGGCTTTACTCAGTTTTTACTTTCAAAGAGTAACAGTAAGAACATAAAATTATCTGGTATGCAAAAAGCGATACTTTTCAATGAATACGAACAAAATAATTGTTAAATTTAGCAAAGCAGTGATCGCTTTTCTTTTTTTTTGTGAGGTGGGAAATCATCCAATGACATCTCCCGCTCTAGGGTGGAGTGGGAGTGCTTGTCAGACTCTTACTGACTAAAACCCACCCCTGTTCCTTCCCTGCCCTGAATGTCCAGGGGCGAGTTAACTCTTTCGAATTTATCCTCAACCCCCGGGCAATATTAAAAAAAGAAACAAGGAGTCGTAAGAGGCGTCAGACTCTAGAAAAAATATACAAAGTAGCATTTCTGATTGCTATAAAACAAAATAACACCAAGTTCTAACATTTTTCGTCTCGTCCAAATTACACAAAGCTCGCTTTGTTACTCTGACGCAAACAAACATAAAGAAAGTCGCTTCGACGTCAGATCCTCGAGCGGTTATAATCTTGCTGAAGCAAATTTCGAGGGAGGATAATCAGTATTCTTCAACACAGTAAAGAAGTAAGCAATGATTTATTATATTAAAAATCCTGCATTATCCCTTAGATGGGACGGGCTGACTCCGCTGGTCATAAAGAGTTCCCGGATTTAATAAAATTTATTCAGCTCGGTACTATGGGGACCGACAAATCATAATTCTACCGAAATACATACTTATTTAGTCGGGACGGGAAGTTTTAGAGCTAGTAAAGTTTATTTACGCTGGTGCTCGAGAGAATACGCTGAGTGGACGGCCTGAAACTTAGTTTTGTAATATTTGGCCCATTTTTTGCCTAAATAGTAAACGAGCCATTTAATTTCTGGCTGCCTTTTGACCTTTTTCTGCCACGAACGTGACAGTAAACACTACAATAGGCCTCTCAAATTAACACCACCTAAAAGTAAGTTTAAAACGTACAAAAAGAAGATGACATGGTCTGTTGAAACCCTGAAAATATAAACTCATTTCGAGATTTACTTAACGTATTGAAATCCAACATTGACAGCCAAAAAGATATGTAGATTCTCGTAAAATAATAATTACCGTCAGATAATAATCAGGTACGGAATCTTCAGACAAATATTTGTTTTTTTCGATTAACGTTAAAACCTATAAAACCGACCAAGTGGGTGTCGGGCAACGCGCAAGATAGGGTTCAGTGGATCGCACTTCACCTAAGTAATTTTTTTATTTTGTATTGCGCTCGAAATTTAACAAGTAGAAATATTTTATAAGTTGAGCGACTAGGCGTGATAGTTTTCCTTTTAATTTATTTATAAATACTACTACCGTGAATTTTTTCACATAATAATATCCAATAGTAACCACTAAGCTGGCAGTGGGGGGGGGGACTAATTTGTAATTTAAATTCACGCAAACGGATCCCTGAATTTCACTCAAACAGATCCCTGAGTCGAAAAATGGTTTTCACAGACCCGTAATATTTTTGAATTTTGATTTTTTTCAGGAAGTATGTATGTATACCTATCCATGCCAAATTATAGCTTTCTAGTAGTAAGAGGCTCTGAGCTAAGCTGCGGACGGACGGACGGACATGGCGAAACTATAAGGGTTCCGTGTTGACAACGGAACCCTAAAAAAGCGCAACAGACGGGTGAATAATAAATATGCTACAAAAAATTGATTAAGTATTCAAGTGTTTTAAACCAGCTTCAATTAAAATTAAGTCGGTCTAGCATACTGAAGTAAGCTGATTAATTTCCCGGTGGAGGTTCGAATGACGTCATTTCTTTTGGGTTCTCCACCCTTTACAGAGGCTTAAAATCTCCAATTTGGCTCAAAATTAATTTAGGCTGTTGTGAAGTAATTGCTTATTAGTGTCAGCATTGCTTTGACCAATTTTAGTCTAGACTCTTTCATACAATTGAAAAATAAAAAAGAATAATCGTTTTTTTTTCTTTTGACTAAAAAGTTACTTTTTAAAAACTTTTTACAAAAAATAGAACCGACTTCCAAAACAAATGCAAAATAACTTTAATTCCAGAAGTCGGTGTCAAAAAACGAAGACACGAATCAAGAAACACCGACTTCTGAAATTAAACTTTAATTTCGGAAGTCGCTACTATTTTTTTTTTTAAGTTTTTTATTTTTCACTTTTTCGTTGTGGTTCCCCATTAAATTGTGTTAACAATACATAGACATACAATCGCAGCAATCGCCGTTGATTAGTTGCAATTTTTTAAAGAGTTCCGTTGTCTGTCTCCGAAACTCATCAATCAATCAAAAAAAAATCTGCTTAGCCTTTTCCCAACTATCTTGGGGTCGGTTGCCAGTCTAACCTAATGCATCTGAATACCAGTACCTTACATGGAGTGACTGCATAACTGACCTCCACAACCTAGTAACTGGGTAATACGATACCCCTTGATAAGACTGGTCGTCAGACTTTCGGGCTTCTGACGACCCGTAACGACTGTCAAAGATCCACGATTGACAGCAGTGTAAACTAATCAAATCGTTACCGTCTTCAAAAAGGAGGAGGTTATCAATTCGGATGTTTATATAAATATGTATGTTCGGGCATAACTCCGTCATATATTGATGGATTTGTAAAAACAAAATTATTTTTTTGTTCGAAAGGGGTTAGTACCGAAATGGTCCCATTTCAATGTCATATAGATCTGATGATGGCTTTCAGAGACAGAAAACGAAACTCTTTAAAAAATTACTGCAAATCAACCGCGATTGCTGCGATCGCATGTCTATGAATTGTTAACACAATTAATGGGGAACCACAACTAAAAAGTGAAAAAGTTTTTTACAAAAAAAACCAACCGACTTCCAAAAAAAAAATACACTAAAAATTTAAAAATAACTTTAATTTCGGCAGTCGGTGTTTGTATTTTATTTCTTCGATATTTAACACTGACTTCCGAAATTAAAGTTATTTTTATATTTTTAGTGTATTTTTTTTTTGGAAGTCGGTTGGTTTTTTTGTAAAAAGTTTTTTATTTTTCGCTTTTTAGTTGTTATACCCCAGAACTAAAAACCCCAATAACATGGAACGTGGAATTTAAACATTTGGAGAACACAAAAACGTCATCAAGATATGCGTATTTTTCGTTTTTGTTCAGTTTCTCAATAAGCGCTAAAGCAATTTCGATAAAATCTATATGGGACCACCTTGGGCGTATATTCTTTCGGATAAAAAAAGAATTTTGAAAATCGGTCCACAACTAAAAAAAAAAACATACTTACAGTCGAACATAGAACCTCCTCCTTTTTCGAAAGTCGGTTAAAAAGAGGCTAATCTTGTTATGAGTTGGAAACACATCATAGAATGCGATATTGCTATGGACGCGGAATTGGCTAGCCTTAATAGTCAATTAAGGGAAATTAAAAAGTGTTGGAGAGTGGTGATGGGCTATCAACAACCATTAGCACGTCAGCGTTGCCATAATTGCTTATGGTAAGGTATGTCCAACCTTGTTTTCATTTTAAGTAGTGAACGGTCTGTTATTACTGCAAACAAGATAAATTACTTATATATATTACCGTACAAACCTGATTTCACGCCAAACTAGTTTGTCCTAGCCCAAATTGGTTTCCCAAAGGATCATGGCCATTCGACTGATCCGAGGATACCGCACGGTCTCCTGTGAGGCGGCGAGCCTCCTTGCCGGACTGTCGCCGTGAGATCTGGAGGCCAAGGTCCTTGCGCTGCTCTGGGAGTGCCGCGAGGAGGCCAAACGCCAGACGAAACTCTGCTGCCGCGACACCTCGCGGCTCGGCGGACGGAGCTCCGGCAGGATCTCATAGCGACATAGAGACAGCGACTGTCGCAACCCAGCGCTGGGCACGCCACCATTGCGGCGGTGGGGCCCCTTTTTGAGGAGTGGCTAGAGAGGCGTCAAGGTGTCCTCACCTTCCGCCTGACGCAGGTCCTCACCGGACACGGTTGTTTCGGGAGGTTCCTGCATCAGATCAGGCTGGAGGAAGCGCCCGGATGTTACCACTGCGCGAATCGCCCAGAGGAAACGGTGGAGCATACGATGGAAGTCTGCCCCGCTTGGGCGGAGAACCGATAGGTGGCGGCGACCTCTCGCGCCCGGCCCTGGTTCAGGCCATGGTACGGAACGAGAGGGAATGGGAAACAGGCTCCGCCTTCTGCGAAGCAGTTATGCTCGCGAAGGCGGAGGCGGGATGCGTGAGTGAAGCTCAACGGAGTGCTCCTCACGGCCCCGGCCGCTACCACCACAGGAGAGGCACTGGGCGTAGGACGTCGCGAGATGATCTCCGGCCACCGCAGACTCGGGCCTGCGCACGGCGAGTAGTGGGTAGCTCGCCGGCCGATCAGCACCAAGCCCGTGAATCGACGGCGCGTAGTGTTCCACGCGCGCCGTGCGTCGTGCCGCGCGTCGTGGCCGGTGTCTGCATTCCTCCCCTAGGCATGCAAGCACTGGCCACGATAGGCCCGCCCGAGCGGATAAAGTTTAAAATGAGTTACCGCACCCCTGGGCACTCAGGCAGGGAAGGAACAGGTGTTGGTATTAGTCAGTAAGAATCTGACACGCCCTCCCGCTCCACCCAGAGCGGCAGAAGTCATTGGATGATTTCCCACCCCACAAAAAAAAAGCCAAATCAGTTTATCCAAGGCGTGTCAGAATATACTAGTTTGACCTAGTAGGCGAAACTGAAATATTATATATTCTATATTTTTCCTAGGTATTCTATACAATGCCGGATGTTGTAGCTGCAATGTGCTAACGACGATCGTAAGTAAGATAAGCCGACGGAGACTATTTTTGTGTGAGCGAGAGGGCAAGGGAAGCTGTTACTTCCTTCTGCGAAGCAGTTATGCTTGCGAAGGAGGAGGTGGGACGCGTGATGGACGCCCTGGTCGTCGGGAGTTGTAAGCCGATTCCCGGCCACCGTAGGCGTGAGCTGGCGGACGGTGAGCAATGGTTAGCTCGCCGTCCGATAGGCCCGGGTTTACGGCACGTTGTGTTCCACGCGTGCCTCACAGAGATGTCAGCTAGCAGTGACGGGGTCTGCTAGGGCCAATGCACGCCTGCCAGGGTTTGAAAGAGTTACCGCGACCTCTGACATAGACAACTGAAGGAACATGAGTGGTTAGTCAGTAAGAGTCTGACAAGCCCTTCCGCTTCACCCAGAGCGGTAGAAGTTATTTGATGATTTTCCACCAAAAAAAAAACAATCCCTTTCGTATCCAACCTGTCCGTGTCGAGGTGCCTAAGTTCCCGAGCTCGTTTCGCTCACTCTTGGGCTTATTAGTTATTCAGTTCTACTTAGGCGAAACTAATTAAACCTACAGTATTTAGGCCAAAAGAGATTGTCCTGGGCTAAACTATATTATATATCCTGACACACCGATTTGGCCTAGGACAAACTAGTTTGGCCTGTATTCGAGTTTGGCCGGTAACATATATCTACATTGTAGGTACTTATTTTCTGATTAACAAAATGTGTGGGGTTAAGTAGTGTAATATGTACTTTAAACGTACACATGACCAGCTAGCTTAGGCCAACGACCAATGTTCGAGTAAAAGTGTTGAAAAGCATCGTTTGATACACGTGGGCAATTGACATTGCAGTCTCACGGCTCCAAAAAGACCTCGCCTTTTGCTCGAACCTCTATAGGCCTACGCACACCGGGACGGAATGGCAGAGGATTTAAATTTTTATCAAATGATATTTAAATTTATCTAGTAGGAATACGACATAAATGCCAATGTTTTAAATGATTCCTGGGCATCGAAAGGGATTTCTTGACAAGACATTGGAGAGCGTGTTAAGGGATCCCGCGTCGGGATGCTGCGGTATGCAACGGCACGCCGAAGGACGCCATGACATGCCGCAGGGTGAGGCAGTGCAAGCGGGAGTACATACACACCACATTTGGGCCTGCGCCGCTACCGACTTCACACGTATTTATTTTGAGGCATACTTAGGCGTGACGCGACACGTCGCCGTCGCAGGCTGTCTTGGTAGGCCGCCGGAACGCTACAGTATACTCGTATAAGCGGCTAGTGTGCGCTGAACGGTGGCAAAATCCTCTGCCATTCTGTGTGGGTTGGCTTGGCCTTACTCCGCCTTGGTTGCACTTACAAAGTTGTAAGTTTTTACATGCAACAAAATATCTATATTAAGTTGTTTTTTTTTAAAGAATTATCTTTTTTTCTCTGTTCTTTTCTTTCTTTTTTTTCTGCTCGATGACTAGCATTATTATTTAATATTTGAGGGGATTGGCACTGATATCTGAAATTCAGGCTTTTGCCTAGTTCGGCTACAGATGTTTAATTCTTTTGTATTGTGAAAATATAGCCTAGAAATTTCATGTGACACTGTAAAAAATCAAGTGAAATTAACTTATTATTATTTTCTCATTTATTTATCTTTCTTACATAATAAATTACATTTAATTATTTAATTATTTCTTTAATAAAAATATATATAAAAAACATTTAAAAATAGAAAAAATAGTAGCCTACCGGTATCGGGAACAGGGTCCAAGCTACTAGTAGTCAGGGCTGCAGAGACAGAAACCGCCTAACAATGCGAGCCGTGTCCATGTTAGTATTGTTATTATTTCAGAGCCCTAAATCACTCCAATGGAAAAGTTTAATCTGAAAGAGACTAAATCCTCGGTATATCCACATCGCAAGATGATCACACTATTTGTAGCCCTAGCTGTAGATACAAAGCCCTGTTCGATATATTTTATACACATAAAACCTAACGAGCACACATGAGCTCGCTGAACTTTTCACGCAGCCATCATGATTTTTATCTAAAAATAATCCTGTTTTGAATAGCCGCATGGTTTTAGCATTTTTTTTTATATTTTCATGCAAACGTAAAAACTGAGTGAAAGCTTTTTTGTGTATTTTTGTACCAAAAATATAAATGTAGACTGTTGGTGTTGCAATAAAATTGCATTAAATCACAGTAACATTGAAATCGATTGTGGGGCGGCAGTGGTTGTCTTTCGGCTGATTTTTTTTTTCTTTTAAAATAAAAATAAAATATTTGCACCACACTAGGAATTATTTCCGTACCGGTGTTTTCACAAACATGTAAACTCACATACACAAGACACCCAGACCCAATACAATCTGTAGGCCATGCAAATATTTTACGTGCGGGAATCGAACACGCAGCATAGAAACCAATCGCTCAACCACTGCGCCAACCGTGCCGTCAAGATGATGAACATTGACATAAAGTAGACAAAATTAAGACTATTTTTACCGACTTCTGATTTTTTTTGCAGAAGGCGTGTCGAACAATATTTATGTAGAAATGTAGATACCTAATTTCAGTAGGAGAATTATACATTTTTAAATTATCGTATATGGCCTGACACCTGACACATAAACAATCCACTTATGGGTAAACTCACAAGTAACGCGTTCATTCTTTTCATCTCGTTTTGTCTTATCAGTAAGCCATTTAGAAATATTCATTGCAAAATTATTCTTACTTAGACATCCTACTCTGACCAGCAAACACGACGATTGCTTACAAGTTGATTTGCAGTCACAATAAAAAGGGCAATTTGCGTTTTATTATCACACAAATCACCTTGCCAAGAGTCGTGACCGCAAAGATTCCTTGATTCCAACATCTGAGCCTACAATTAACCTCAAGCGAACGCTTATAACGAATGATTTCATAAATCACCCAAATTGCCCTTTATTACGCATCTTACATCACTTTAATTGAGACAACCGACGCAATGAGAACCGAATTTTCGACAATTTCCTTCGGTCGTGTGAGCATCACTTGCAATGTTAGTACTTAATTACTACTTTGTTCCTTAGGAAATGCTCGGACGAGTTGTTGGAATTGAGGCGCTGGCGCCGGCGTTCCTAATTTGAATCGTGGCCGCCATCTTAGAGTTTCGTTTGAATTATGAGATAGGGTTAGAAATAATAGGTTCTTGTAGTGATGTAACGCATGTAGTGGTTTATCTTCGTAATTTTAATCAAGGTAGGCACATAGAATTCAAATTTTCCTTAAGTTTTTCAGTAAAAAACAACGATGCCGATTCTCTTGTTCTTTAGCTAAACTAAAATTATAGAATCGCTATCTTTTACTTAAAGGCAGTGCGAGAAAATGACGGCTATAATTATGAACTAAGTTAGAGATGTCAAACTAGTTTACGCCTTGCGCTTTACCAGTTTTTAGTTGAAATGTTTGTATGGAAATATTAGTTCAACTAAACAATTCTAATTTACGTCCGTCTCTTTCTTGTTTTACTAGAGAGAAAAAGATAGCAATAGCCTAAATTAAGTTTAGGGTGTCCACAACAGAATCGGCACCATGTCGTATTTTTTTAGCACTTCAGTTATTTTGTAAGGATAGTCTATGATTTAAAATTTGAACTCTAAACGCAATCAAACTGCTCCCAAAAGTATGTTATTGTGTGCCTTTTTCACTATGTTGTTAAGGTTTTTTATCGTTTATAGGCACGCATTTGACCGCTATCTCAGCTGATGGTAAGCGATGATGAGGTCGAAGATGGAGCACGCTTGCCTTGAAGTAACCTATTATGTTAACTAACAAGCACCAACGGCACACAACCACCGACACGATAACCGACGACGTGTGTGTCAAACTGTGACTGACGTCTGCTGATGCAGCAGTAGCAGCAGCGGCGGTATAAACGCGTTTGTCTCTGATCCTGCGCGCCAACTGGTTATCCTTGGGATTGATGGTGACGCGTTTGGCGTGAATCGCACACAGGTTCGTGTCTTCGAAGAGACTGACGAGGTTAGCTTCGCTAGTCTCTTGCAGCGCCATGACAGTTGAGCTCTGGAAACAATGATCACGCACGAGACGCTGGAACGGAAGCCTGCGGATCAGCAGCTCGGTACTCTTCTGGTTTTTGTCGATGGGGCCGAAAAGTTCTGGAGTGGCGACCGCATACCGGAAGACGCAGCGTTAGAGGAGTTGGTGAAGGTCGCGGGTAGCCAATCAATGCGAGGCGCACAGGACTGGTTGTTGTAGCAATACTTGGGGGAAGCCTATATCTAGCAGTGGCCGCCTCTCGGCTGAAATGATGATGATGATCTTGTTTAGGTTTCTCTCCAATTGACAACACCTGGAGGAGGAGGAGGAGCTCGTGGCTAAAGTAATAACAGCCGCACGGGTCGATCCATCAGGTTAAGCTGCGCTTGCCGGGGTTGGTCCATGGATGGGTGACCATCTTTACATACCGAGACTCCTCCGTGCCTCGAAAAGCACGTTAAGCCGTTGGTCCCATCTGTCAATCGTGGATCTTTGACAGTCGTTATAGGTCGTCAGAAGTTCGAAAGTCTGACAACCAGTCTTACCAAGGTCAGATAGGCAGTCGCTCCATGTAAAATACTGGTATTCAGCTGCATCTGGTTAGACTAAAAGCCGACCCTAAGGTAGTAGGGAAAAGGCTAGGCAGATTGATTTTTGACAACACCTTTTTTTGTGGGGTGGGAAATCATCCAATGACTTCTCGCGCTCTAGGGTGGAGCGGAAGGGCTCAGACTCTTACTGACTGAAACCCACCCCTGTTCCTCCCTGCCCTGAATGCCCAGGGGCGAGCTAACTCTTTCGAATTTATCCTCAACCCACGGGCAAATTTATCCTCAACACCCAGGTAGTCTAAATAAAATGAAATATAATTTGGCACTAACAGCAAACAGTAATAGCTAACACCCAGATACGTCAAAAACTTCGACACAGTTTAAATGCCAATTTATTCAGGATGGTAATACACACATGCATATTCATGTCATCCATCCTTCCATTTCAAAACCCACAAATGTTGATAGAAAATGATACGACACATATTCAATGTAAATTTTAGGTCAGCATGTTAATTACAGTGGCTCTGTAAGCTTTAATTAACGTATAATTGCATTATTTAGAAATGATCACGTCGCGTTGAAATATGGTAACATTACCGACAGATGTTCAAATGGAAAACACATAATTATGTGGCAATTTGAAACGTGGCAACACTCTATGTTATAAAGAAAATGTAAAGATGTCCTGCGATCAAGCTAACGTTTTATTGTTTGAAAGAGCATTATTTATTTACAGGTGTTCTAATTAATATCAAAACGAAACCGGGATATTTTTTTTTTAAAAGACTTGTCCTACACTAGGAATTATTCCTTTTTTTTTATTTACCAAGGGAAGGCTATAGTTTTTTGACCTTATTGCCTAGTCTTACGTAGTGTATTTTTCCTTTTTTGCATTAGAATGCAGATGTAGCACATTCTAATGTTTTTTGCAGTATTTGGCAACAAATGTGTCGAGTCAGCCTTCTCGGCAAACTTCGCTAAGGTAGTCAATACTACAATTAAATTCTCAGCTCCATTTTACCGAGATCGCGCCTGTTTCAATGATTCCAGATATTGTCCATTTGCGTAGACACTTGAGACACAAAACTACACCAATGTTACATCGCAATGTCCACTAGGAATCAATAAACTAATAATTAAAACAGCCACTGAACTTCACTCGAAGAAATCCCGCCAAAAACTCCGGAATTATTCCTGTATCGTGGGTGCGTTCACAAACATGTAAACTCACATACACTAAACACCCAGACCCGGAACAATTATCTGTAGGCCAAACAAATATTTGTTCCGTGCGGGGATCGAACCCGCGACACGCAGCGCAGCAGCCGAACGCTCAATCACTACGCCAACCGTGTTGTCCATTAAGATTTTCTTTTATAATCACTGAAATCACTTTAACAGTAGAAGAACAAGAACGTTGGAAATAAAATACAGTTAACTATCACTAAAATCATCGTAGGTAGAGGAGGCTCAAGGATGTCCTAACAGGCGATGATTCTTAAAAACCACTTCGGAATCCCCTCTGATTCCGAAGTGGTTTTTAAGAGATAACGGGGCCATTTCCATGTACTGATGGTGATCACCGGAGTCGATTTAGTCAGGAAAGAATCCCGCACTCACTGGTCTTTTCCCCAAAAGTCCAGGCAACTTTTGAAGGTCTCTCTGGATCCCTTCCAAAAAAAAGTAGCAATTAGGTCTCATCCCATACAATATAACAAGCACCCAAAACGGTATCATTACAAAAAGGCGTAAAACGAAATTATATTCAATAAAAACATTAACTTAATAAAATCATCTAAAACCCAAAGAATATAATATAATTTATACTCCGTCCCTAACTATAACCCCCGTACTCACTAAAACGTAACTTGTTAAGCACTCAACTCACACAGACATGGACGAAACTGCCTTAGAATCAGCCGTAGAAACAGTTTCACGCTATCACAGTATAATATGGGTCATTAAGCCGTTGATAATGGGTCACAGGTGCTCCTACGACGAACGTTGCCGGATCCGCGCCCGGTATGTTAATATGTTTTTAATTGCTTTTCTATCCCCGAACTAAGGCAGTTTCCGAATGCGCCTTAGTCGTAAATCATGGGGCCGCTGATTGGGATAGTTATGATTTTCAATATCGGTGGTTGGATTATAATGAAGGATGGAAAGTGGGCGTAATTAGCCAGACTTTTTGCGTTGGATCAGATTATTTTGATACATTGATCCGTTGAGCGTGATTTTGATATTTTTAATCGTTAACGGAGATCTGAGGTTCTAGGAGTCTTACAAAGCCACATTCATTCAGCGATAACGGTTGCCAGAAAATTCAAAATGTATGTATCTTTTTTTTTTTTGGTGGGGTGGGAAATCATCCAATGCAATCATCCAATGAATGCTCTCTGGGTGGAGCGGGAGGGCGTGTCAGACTCTTACTGACTAAAACCCACCTCTGTTCCTTCCCTGCCTGAGTGCCCAGGGGTGCGGTAACTCATTTTCAGAATTTATCCGCTACCCCTGGGCATAAATGTATGTATTTATCATTGTATTTTTTCTCGTTGTGTTTTTTTGCGGAAGCCGGAAGGTAGGCACTGGAACTCCGTTTTAAAATAATATTTCCTAGTCGAGTACGGGCTTATCAGAATTGTCCATCGAACTGATCTGATAATGAAACCGGAAGGTTGGCACTGGAACCACATAACAAAACAATGTATGTACCCTTGCCGTGTTGGAGCATATTGGAATTGTCTTGAGATGCACTCTGGCTGTAAATGATTTTAATGGGGATATTCTACAGGTACCTTACTAAAGAACTTGCACGCAATTTAGCTTTAAATAGTGGAAAATAAAAAACTTATCACAAAAAAAATACAACCGACTTCCAAATAAAAAACAGTAAAAAGTGTAAAATGACTTTCTTTTCGGAAGTCGGTTGTATTTTTTGTAAAATCTCTAATTGTCTTCTTGAAAATCGTTATGCTGATATAATGTCACTTTATCTCGAGCCTCTACTTTCTAAAGTAAATCCCTACTCTTTTTGGTCTTTCTAGTTGTTGTTCGCATTATTTTGTGGTGAGTGTAAAATTCCAAGAGACGCAGAAAACCCTTCAATAAATTATCGCAAATCATTTACGAAACAATGTTGCGATCACAATATCGATTTTCTTCAATCCAAGCCTTCCAACCGTATCGGGTATCAGCTGCATCTTATCCCATGTAAGTTGTAATAGGCAATCCAGTGAAATGGGTCATTGTGGCTCTGGGAGACGATGGCGACGATGTCGTTGTGGTCAATGTTACTGCGGACTGTAGTGCTGTACGTTACACTTATGTGCATAATTGTACTTAGGTAGGTTTGTTGATTGTCATTTAACAAAAACAATAGATCCTACTAATACTATAAATGTGAAAGTTTGGATAAATGGGTATTTATTACTCAATCACGCCAGAACGGCTGAAGGGATCAGAATGAAATTTGGCTCAGACCTATATTATAGCAGATAATTTATAATGAGGGGAGTAGGTACTAATTCTACACGGGCGAAGCCGCTGATAGTAGGTAGTGTTAAAGTGAAATCAGTTACGCCATTTATCGATTAAATTACGCATAACTCAGAGACCTCATCTTCTTGTTTTGAGTCGAGGGCTATATCTTACATAGTTTAGTCCCAGTAGGTGGCCACGTTTATAGTGGCATCAGTGTCAACAAATACTCAATGGTGAAGTGTATGGGAACTTGGAGCACTCGTAGAAAACTCGTAGAAAGTCTATATAAAATTCAAAGGACTGACTGACTGGTATATCAACGCACAACTTAAGCCGCTGGTCCTAGAGACATGAAATTTAGAGGGTGTATTCTTTGTGAAGAATAGGTATCCACAATAAACGGTTTTTTGAAATTCCACCTCTGACAGGGTGAAATGGGAGTTTAAAGTTTGTAACGAGGAAGTATTAATTCCACGCGCGTGAAGCCGCTAGCATAAGCTCGTCTACCATAAAAGCCTATGCTTATAAAAAGATGCGTGAATCGCAATGATGGCTGTGGGTGGGTACAAAGAATGAGTTCAATTGGTGATATTTTGATCTCTTCTCTGACACACTTTTCAGCTACCTACACCTACATAAGGAAAGAAATGACGTCAGCAACCACTGCGTGCGTAGGCAGTGGTTGCTGACGTCATTTTCCTGCTGTCTTCAATGTGTGTGATTTCTATAATTAAACCGCTTTTTTCCAATGTACTAATTCAATTCCTATTTTAGTTTAGGCTTATTGGAACGTAACAAAGCTGGTCTCAGAGAGTCGGATCGAGGGAGTTGCGACCACGAACCGCGACAGGACTCAGCACTCCCAACTTTGTTCGTTCCATGCGTAACTCTAAAAGAACTTAATTTGTTTGACACATACATTTTAATGCCGCAGAACATGACACAACTTCACAATTAAATGGGTTCTGTGTACCTAGAACTAGAACCCAAATAAAAAGGATTTGGGTTCTAGTTTTAGAAAGGTTTAGATAAAGTGGTTTTTGCCAGTTTGAAATAGAAATATTTTTAGATAGCCATTTTTTGTTTAAAATATTTTCGATGACGCTATGAATGTGAGTTGTCTTTTTTTAACAGACTTCAAAAAGGAAGTGGTTCTCAATTCGTCTGTATGTTTGTTACGTGATTTCTCCGCGACTTGTGAATAGATTTTGATGATTAATTTTTTTATTTGGTAGATCATATTTCAGACGTAGTCCCATATAAATTTTATCGAAATTGGTTTGGCATTTAAAAAAAAAATAAACATAAACCAAAAATAATTATACACAGATGACGGTTTGGTTGTCTCCAACTATGTTCAAATTCCATGTTATTCGGGCATAACTTTATTATTTAGTTTTAGTTCTGACGTATAACTACTAAAAAGTGAAAAATAAAAAACTTTTTTACAAAAAATTGAACCGACTTCTAAAAATTGCAAAATAACTTTATTACTTTTGTATATTACACAAAATAACTGTTGTATTTTTTGTAAAAAGTTTTTTAACAGGGCGTTAGTTTACCAAAAAATCGACTAATATTCCCACATAAATAAGGACTAATGTGTAAAAATACATATGATTAGTGTAAACTGATTAGCTCGTTCTAAATTCAACATATACTACCCGGAAGAAAGAGAGACGTATAAAGTATAGGTACATCTATCTTTCTTCCGGTCTTACTAACCATTTGACCGAGTTTTGGTCCTACAGACATCTTGAACTAAGAATCCGCTAATCAATATTTAAATATCAACAAGCAAACGTTTTTCGTGTTTTGTAAATGAGGCTGTCAGTTGTTAATGCTTATAAAAATGTGAAAAAGAAAAATCAACAAAAATAAGCCCCGTCTCTAAGGGAACGCAACAGGAACATTTTCCATTAAACTGTATTTGGCACGTGGGGGAATATGACAATCATCTTTAAAGTCATTTCATTTTATCAATCATCTTTTTACGAGTAGGCAATTTTTCAGGAAATAAACCCTAAATCTCATTAAGTGCGCTCACAAGGGTAAAATGTAAGGCTTTTAGTAAAATTCAATGTCAGCAGCATATTCCGAAAGCAGTCGGGACTCGCACCGACATATTAGCGTCAGTAATTTAGGGATAATGTTCGCGTAATTTCGCCGGGACCACCTACCAAATCTATGGCCTTTAATAAACGTGAACAAACTCTATGGAAACAATTATTTAACGAAATTACTGCTTTACATGATACCCTTAATGAAATTACAAACAACGTACCGTGTAAGAAGATTTAATTTGACAACATAATTAATAATTATGTTTTCATTATGTCGGTTTTGTTGAATTACAATCGTAATGGTCATAATTCGTGTAGCATCTTGGATTTAATTTGAGAAATCTTAATTGTGTTAAATTAAGGTTCAGTTCTGAATAAAGACGTAGAAAGAAAATTTAAGCAGATTTGAAACGATCTGATTAAAGATTTCGAAACTTTTGAGTTATTTCTACGAATTAAATGTTACAATTGAAAGGACCTGAATATAATTATTAAAAAAAGTTAAAAAAATGTTTTTAGTTATAAAAACTGCCAACAGTTAAAATGACTGAGACACACTGAGTGCAAAACGTATTACATCAATAATCACAATGGTATACCATTAAAACGGAGCGGTGGGAGGGTCTCCGGAGAATTTAAGCAAATCCCGTCTCGTGTCCCCGGAATTGCTGAGCGAGACACGATCCGCGTCCAAATAGTACGGGCCCCGGTGAGCCCACGTTAATACGTGCGTTAATTGGTGACCCCCAACCCGCCCCGCCTTATCCCGACTTGCCCTCGCTTCGTCCCGTCTCGCCCCAGCCTCGCCCTCGCATTTCGTAAGGGTTCGTCTCCCGTTAATAAGAATCTGACACTAACAATTTATCAGAATTGATTAAATTTACTTTACGCTATTCCCTTTCATTGTATTAGTGAGCTTAGAGATTTTACCTTTCGGATAAGTCTACTATTAAGGTTTGTTACGTTATTCAGAGAATTCTTAATCCTACAAAATTCGGCAGAACGAAAACAAAATAGCGTTTGACTTGTTCACATGCGGACATCTATTAACGCAAACGTTTTGATGAAGTTGGCGAAATGTAAACAGAGCTGACCGATCAAGTGACAAAAACCAACACCTAAAACGGTGATAAAGCCATCAGTCTTGATCCGTCCTGTCTGTCGGTGTGTGTTGCCGCAAGGGCTGACAGATCGCGTATTGTCAGCGGTCGTGGACATTTTTCGCGTCACTCTGACAAATGAAATAAGAGGATTGGTGTGACACCCAGCCCCTCGAGTGCTCGGGAAATCATATGCCGTCGTGAGGCGAATATGAGATTCGTGTTTGTGTTAGTTTTTATGATAAGAAAAATGTATTTTAACGGCTTTGTTTCTATAAATAACTGGGTCCAAAAATGTGGATTACTTTTTCTTTTTCTGACAGAAACAATACGTAGGTACCTACAAATTACAAATAGTTCTATTAAAACAAGAAAAGTTATCAAGACGTAGAATAAATTACAAGCTTAAACTAAGTATAATAATATTCAATGTAATTGAAAGTTAGGCCTTCAAAATTACAGGGATGGATGCCACATTATTGTAACAAGAATTAAAGTTCGTCTAAAATGAAACATGAAAGAAATATTTTCATAATTACATCTTTAAACCGAAAGCCATGGAAAAGAGCGAGTCCTTCCCAAAGTAACTTAATTCTAAGCCTTATGAATATGTTAGTTTTAAACACGGCTTAATCCGACAACGTTATAATACCTTCTACCTGGGCGAAGTAAACTGTGTTGTTAAAGTTATACTTAGAAATTGTCTAGGTAAAATGCTAGTTTGTTGACCGAGCGTAAGGTTCTGACTGATGACTGATTCTCTTAAAACTTCTGGTTATGGCCTAGGCTTTATAAGCAAGGCGTATTAACGTATCTCTAAAGGCATTTACAGGTTAGGCACAGTGTGACAGGTGACTGAACGAAATGGAAGAGGACAACATGTGGTTCCGACTTCAAGTAATACAGGATATTGATGATGAAAGGTTTCGCTTTTAAAATAACAGGATAGTGTAGAACCAACCTTTATCCCGTATAGGTCCTCTATTCTCTACGAGGTACTACTATCTACAAAATATCCACGATAATTTACGTTTGATGGGCACCAAGAAGCCATGATATGATACAATAGTATCAAAATACTTCCAAGACTCTCTTCATCGACAAGCAGTCCAAAAAACTTATCGCAGGAATCTTTTTGGGGCTCCGTACCCGAAGGGTAACCAACGGAAACCTTTTACAAAAATCGTTTGCCTCTGCTGGCCGTCCGTCCTTCTGTTGGTCCATCTGTCCGTCTATCTGTCAGTGGGCTGTATCTCATAAGCCTTAATAGGCAAAGTATGTAGGTATATCTATTACCGCTATAACAACAAATAATAGAAATCGTAAGGAACCCTTCGTTTGCGAGTCAAACCCGCAATTAAACGGTTTTTTCAGTATTAATGTAAAAGAAAACCGACCGAGCGACGGCTTAAACGGACTTCACGACCAGAGCAAGGTAACCAGTGATAGTAGGATTAGTGAGTGAGGATGAAATTATCCAAAGCTTAGCCTCGCTTGGCCAGCACTGACATGAATTGTTCCCAACAGAGGACAGTTTTATTTTAGGGTTTCACAAACAAGTGTACAAAGTAAGTCAATAACATTACGCCTGCATTCCTGAAAGGGTTAAATTTAAATTCTTTATTTCGAGCGAAGACTCATAGAGGGTTAGTAACAATGTCCTTAAAAACTAAGTGTTAGTAAACAACACGATACGGTGACACATGCAACTGACAGCAGCGAACTATATACGGACAGTCCACTCTGTCAGCAATCATTTTCAGAACCCTGTTGGGGCTGTCCCTAACACGGGCCACCAGTGATGCTGCGCGGTTGCGCATAATTGTGTGAAAACAATCTACACGCGCCGCAGCAAACATCCCTGACGCACTGCAACGCCATGGCAACCCCATCAGTTTTCTGAAAGCGTTATTGTATTGGACACGAAGGGCTCCATACGCCGCCTGCGAATACTTTTCCCACAGGCTGTAAGTGTAGAAGGTGGTACAGAAAGCTCTAAAGAGCGTCACCTTTACTTGTGCAGAACAACGAGCAAACGTTGCAGAGGATTGTTTTTTTTGTTTTTTTCTTTGACTTCTCCCGCTCTGGGTGCAGCGGGAGGGCGTGTCAGACTCTTACTGTGGTGGCTTACATCTATTCTCTTTGAGGCGCGCGTGGAACACTACGCGCCGTCGACTCTCGGTCCTGGTGATGATCGGACGGCGAGCTACCCATTACTCGCCGTCCGCAGGGTAAAAGATTCACATACCCCCAGTTATAGTTAAGTATAAAATAGTGGGCGAGCCTCTTATCATCAACCGCTCACGAATTCAGACTCTTAGCTTCCTGCCAGTGTCACGGGTGTGTTCAAAAGAGTCACCGCGGCCCTGGCACAGTCAACTGGGTTTTAGTCTGCAAGAGTCTGACACGCCCTCCCGCTCCACCACGAGCGGGAGAAGTTATTTGATGATTTCCCAGACTAAAAAAAGTATGACAAATTCCATAGGAAGGAACCCAATAACACTTTGCCCGACCCGAGAATCGAACCACGGACCACATACTCAGCAGTAGCGCTTGCAGCCACGAGACCAACATGGTAATGATAGTTGTTGTAAGAGCTACAACACTACCAAACAGTCTTCGGCTACTGCTTTAAAGCTCATCATGTGCTGGGTAAATTTAAGCAACTGAACTGTTAACGATGGGTATATGCTCGTTGCTCTTAGGATACCTGATCTTAAGGCGCTATTAACTGCCAATGACCTTTAGTGTTTAGCTTGCGTGTTCTGTGCTGAGCTCACGTAACGCGTCGTATGTCCACCCAGTAACAGGACTCGCCCATCAAGGAGCGCTGTCCGAAATTAGACGCATTATTAATTTATTATACATTAAACAATAAATATTATACAAAAACACGTATAATAAAATATAAATAATTTAAAAATCTTTACAATAGTGAAGGTTTCATAAAAATACGCTTAATGGTTTTTGCGTGATTCTCAATTTTTTATCTGCGTTAGACATACATTTACAAATTAATTACATTATGTTATAAAAAAATCATTTGAAATATTCACATATCAAATTACGAAAAAAATTGTTTAAAGTAACATAATTTTTTTTCAAAGATAGTACTAGTCGTTTAGACGTGATCTTCAATTAATAATCGTTAAAATTCGTATAACTGTGCCTCCTAAAATAATTTGAACCCCTCACAGTAGTTTTTAATATTATTTCTGAAACTCATTATTCTTCGTAACCTACGTTATCCCACTGCTCCCTTTGTGCCCTTCCACTCTTTCCAGTGGTTCGGTATCTCCGACCGATCTCCCACAAACTACTCCAAGTCATCAAAGTGGCGTTTCAATCCCATGGCGTGCCGAAACCTTCGCGACTCTGGGGTCGTGGACGTTCAGAGTGGGGACTCTGTCCGCCAACAAAGTGATCCCAGGATAGGCGATGGCACAGTGATCACATGCTGCCGTGCTCAGCGAGGCTTAGGGGAGACCATACATTCTCACCAAGGATGTACACAAATAGGCGTTGCACAGAGGAGATCACGGTCCCCTTCCATGAGCAGATGATGATAACTGGGGGGGTAAGGTGAATTAAAAATCCCACAATACTCTGGTCATTTCCCTAAAAGACCAAGCGCCCTGTATGGGTAGCCCCCTGGAAACAAAACAAAAGAAAGGTCTCCTTTGGTGAAATACCTACGAGTATAGATATAAATATACTATCATATTTAGCATATTAGTTGCGTTAGTAGAAATAATATGTGAAGGCTGGCCAGTATTATTACAGCTTGTAGAATTTCAAAGAAAACTCTGATCAAATCAAGTTTACCTGTAATTTTAAACTGTCTTGATGACATTTCATGATAATTCCATTAAGCATAACAAGTTACCCGGGCCTGCGGACGGCGAGTAATGGGTAGCTCGCCGTCCGATCAGCACCAGGCCTGAGAGTCGACTGCGCGTAGTGTTCCGCGCGCCTCAAAGAGTTGTCAGCAATCATGACGGGGCCAGTCAGGGCCGATGCCTGCCCATGGGTTGTGGATAAATTCGAAACAGAGTTACCGCGCCCCTTGGCACTCAGGGCAGGGAAGGAACACGGGTGGGGTTTAGTCAGAAAGAGTCACACCCTCCCGCTCCACCCAGAGCGGGAGATGTCATTGGATGATTTCCAACCCCACAAAAAAAAATCATAACAAGTTATCCGCTTCCGCTTTATTTGATAACAAACCGTAAGAACTGGTACCTACAGTCATACCACAACACAAGCTAAAAGCAAGCATACATACTCGTAGATAGAAAAGCGTCGATTAGAATTTTAGATAATGACAATTACAAAATATAACAATGACATAATCACACCTGCAATCATCCAAGCACCCAGTTGTTTTTTTAGTATGTGTGGTAGGGACTTTAATTTTTTTTTTGTTTTAACTGGCAATATTCTCGTACTGTATATTATGCTTTTCTGAAGTTGGAATGCGGTAGTTGTTCATTAATTAACGGCTTAATTAACTTGCCTGAATAATGTACTTGATAACTGCAATGTGGGCCAATACAATTGCAGATACGTAAATAACAATTAAAACAAATGTTTCGGTTCATAGTGGCTGCCCAATATTTGCCTTTAAAATAAAAAGCCTTTATTGCTACTCTTTAATGTACTGTTTAAAATTTTTGAGTGTGCCCAAAACTTAATTTACAATTAGTGGATTAATTAAATATTGGCAAACGGCCGTTATTTAGATGCAGTTTGTCTTCCGACAAAGGCTTCCTCCAAAGATTTCCATGCTGTTCTGTCCTTTGCTATACGAGTCCATGTTGGACCTGCTATTTTCCTAATGTCATCCTCCCATCTCTTATTCTGTCTACCTCTGTTTCCTTTGCCGTCTCGTGGGTTCCATTCTGTTACTATTATTCTTGTCCATTTCTCCTTCGTCTCTCTCATCATATGCCCTGTCCATCTCTACTTTAATTATTTTTAAGTTGTAGGTATATGCATTCTGATATTTGTTTTACTTTTTATGTCTTTTAATTTTATTCTGTCCTTCCATTTTACTCCCATTGTGCTTCTCACTATTCCGTTTTGACAAGTTTGCCCAATAGCAGTAGCCAAATGTTTTGTAGTCAACAATGAGCACAAGCAACTTTTGAATCAATGGTGGCCCAGTGGTAACGTCGCGGTCGTGTATAATTTATTTCATCACCACTGCTCTTAAAACGGTGAAGGAAAACATCGTGAGGAAACCGGGATGTTCTCGAACCAAAACCAAAAAACCATGTAACATCCACCAACCAGCACTAGTCCCGCGTGGTGGATTGCGGCCCACTCCCTCTCTTAGAGAGGAGTCCTGAGTCCCAGCATTGGGAACATTATATGGTTCATTATGTATGGTATGGGCAACTTTTTAGTTACTACAGTGTGGTTCTGAAGTTGCCAGTCTAAACTAACAGTAGGTAAGATGTACAAATGACCGCGGAGCGCCGTCGCCGATATTTTTTAAGAAAACGCGTTCTTACATCTCTCTTTTTATGATTGTTCTTCTTTTATTAGAGTACTTTTGTTTCTTAAGTGAATTTTTCTAAGTTAGAAAGGCGGGGCTTTCGCTGTAAATCCGTACTTACTCTTTGTGTCGTAAAAGTTAGGCGATTGAAAAAATTGTTTCTTTTGTGCGACAAAATCGCTGTTAAGAATTGATTTACCTTTGATTCGTTATTGTAAGGTTTTATATACTGTAATGGTACGAAAGTACATGCTTTTGAATAATGAAACTGAGTTAAGCGGTATAAATTCAAATAGTTTAAAGCACACGATAATGGTAAAGCTAATTACGGTTCGGGCTTACACGCCATTGAAGTAAAGAAAGTGGAGTAGTTATAAACGCGCGCTATGCAGAGCTTGTGCAGAAACATAAAACTGCAAGGGGAAGTGGATTGACTAATAAGATTAGCATAATTACGCGCGGCGACTGCACGCGAACCCATAGCTTTTCATAATTAGCTACTTTTGTTATAATGTTCGTGAGTCGTGTGTTGGCTGAGCAGAATAAACATACATATAAGCATAGTATTTATTTACATACTCGTACGTTAATCTAATAATATCTCGAATGGTATGCAAATGAAACTGGTTTTTCTCTTAAGGGTCTACTACCGGGCAAGTGGCGCCCTCATTGAATATAAAATCTTAGCATAGCATAGAAAATATATATAAATAGGATAAAGTATTTTTACGTTGTCAAAACAAGTCTCAGAATGTTTCGTATCAAAAGTAGTAAGAAAAAGGGTCAGAAACGGCCGTTTTTGGTACTTATGCCTACTACTTTATCACTTTTAGGCTAGTAATGTGTGTGTGTATTTCACTCTAGTGCAGAAAAGGTTGGCAGCCAGGCCCTGCCACAATTTTTTTAAATTGAGTCATGCTGTTCGCCCGTCATTCCCCGCTGGTCGCTGGCCAGCCCCGACCAAACCGCACGATAAAAAAAATCATCAAGCCATTTTTCACAATTATTTGTTATGTTTATTAAGTTTAACTTACTATTTTCGAGTGAGTGTGTTGAAAAACGTCGTCTGATACACGTGGACAATTATAATTGCTGTTTCTCTGCTTCAAAATGACTACGCCTTTGGCTCGGGCGTGTATTCCACCTCGCTGGAATGACAAAATTTTCCCACCTTCATCAAAATGTACAATTTCCTTTTAGTGAAAAACTACGGTTTCATTTCATTTGAAACGTTTACAGTGGTTAATCCTTGTAGAGTAAGTTCAATCGCGACATCGGCTAGGTCCGTCTGCAGCTTTGATAAATTTATTTAACCTCAACTCGAGTTAAACGAAATACTCAACGGAATTGCAGTTCTAAATTAATCGGTTTCATTTGCTAAAGTTGTCATCGTGCACAGTAATTGAAAACACACAGACACAACGTTAGTGAGTTATTAATAGTACCTACATACTTTGCTGATCGTATTTAGTGACGTTATTTTATTTGAAACTATTTATCTAGGTATTATAAAGCCTGCAGGACTCCAGGGGTGCTGTTGTAGCTTTGAGTAGCTGTCTCACTCGCTGGCATGAGAGAGTATTGTGTATGCAAGTGTAACTCGTAACATGTGTAGTGTGAGGAGTAAAAACTAGGAGGGCGCGGCAGTCATTACTATACAGGGTGTAAGGTACATGAACGCACATACGTGTACTAGTGATTCAGTACATAATTCTGGACCTCTAGCGTTGGAATTTTTCGTCGGCCTTTTCAAATTTTTGAAAAAAAAAAAAATTTTTTTTTTCACTTTAAAGTGTATAAAATCGTTATACCTATCTACTCCAAAGACATCATCATTCTCCTGCCCTTATCCAAAAGACATCTTAAATGAAAAAATTATTAATTAATTTTTTTCTTTTAAAATGTCTTTGGAGTAGATAGGTATAACGATTTTATATAGTTTAAAGTGAAAAAAAAAAATATATGAAAAAATAATTAATTAATTTTTTTCATTTAAAACGTCTTTGGGGTAGATACGAGTAGGTATAATGATTTTATACAGTTTAAAGAGAAGAATTTTTTTTTTTTTAAATTAGGAAAAAGGCGACGAAAAATTCCAACGCTAGGGGGTCCTGAATCATGTACTGAATCACTAGTACACGTATGTGCGTTCATGTACCTTACACCCTGTATTAATTATTAATATACATGTGCCCTCTTCGACGGGCTAATCTGAAATCACTGTTTACATAATCACAACGTTACAATAAAACTATTCTAATCTTAATATTCAAACGACTCTCTAAAAGTTATAAGCTGCCAGCAATGCCCGGTTCCCACATGCCGTCTGTGGGCTGTGTGTACATGCGCCACAGTATGTGGAAGAGTTATAATATTATGGTTTAAAAAAAGAAATAATACGCTTTCCGTTTTCTTCCCTGTAAACTCTATCATTTGATACCATTTCATGGGTATGCATAACGTAACATAAGCAAGTACGAATTGGACTCGTACACCGAGGGTTCCGTACCAACTTGTAGGTTTTTAAATAGTTCGTCTATCACAAGAATCGAATCTAGAACAAAGTTAACGTTGCCGTTGAAAAACTGTTGGCTCCATACATCGACATAATAATAATGTAGGTATGTTGGTCCCGGTCAGTTTACCAACAGCAAATAAGATTGTCTTCATAAAAAAAATATGTGATGTCTATAACTACAAACTAATGGTTTTCGGATATTTTAATTTACTTGTGCTATATGCCAATGCTTCTTGCCAAATTTCATGATGTCAACGGGAAATGACCTTTTTTTTTTTCTTCCTATAAGTAGGTTTTGGTTTCCTTGAGAGTCTCAAAATATGTGGCATAAACGGCCGTATCTTTTGATTGCGTTGACTTAGAAGTTTGATTTTTCACTGCTCCAAGGAATTGCAGACATGAGTATTTGATATAATTTCAGCTTGATACCTCCACGCGTTCCTGAGAAAAAGGATCTTGTCAGACGGACAGACAGACGGATAACAAAGTGATCCTGTAATGGTTACTTTTTCCTTTTGTGGTACGGAACCCTAAGAATAACTTATCCGCCATATTGAGATAAGAATTATGTCACTAACTAACCATGCATGGTCATCCAAGTTAGACATTATTTCAGCTCAATCGAAAAATGGAAAGTGAGTCAAATATTACTTCTAAGATGAGTCTGTGTTTCCCGATAGCTACGGCCTGGGAGTCTTTAAGTCAAGAGTGAATAGGTTTCTTTTAGGCAAGCGTGCTCCATCTTCGACCACATCATCGCTTACCATCAGGTGAGATAGTGGTCAAACGCGTAACTATCAACAAAAAAAAAAGAAATTACATTGTTATAGGTGCAAGCTAATAAAAGTGTGTTAAAAAGAAGGGTAAATTAAATATACTCTATTTAACTTTGATCAAAATGAAACTTCACTTCACCTAAAAATTAAAATCAGTGCACTCTTATAGAATCTGCAAACCAAACTACGTACAACCAAACAACACAACCCTTATCATTTCAAAAGCATCAACAATTAATACAATACAAATTAATCAGTGTTTAAATAAAACGGGATATACAAATAAATTAATGGACGCCCTTTAAACACTCGTTGGGAAAAACATGCGATATAAATTCTGACAACGATACTACAGTCGGATCGGTTGGCCGCTGAGCAAATATTCAATAAGAGTACCCATGTATTGTATTGCACCGCGATTCAGTTTGTTCACTCTTCAATATACCGATATTGTTTTGGTCGTTCGTATTGAAAACAGAATCAAACAGTACAAATTGCGGAGCCATATTGTCGCGTACGTACGAGTACCTATGCTTGCATTCGAGTGTAGTGTTTGGATCGACGGATCAAAGTTGGCCCGTTATACCGTTCAAATGTTTTATTCGTTTGTTGTACACTTTTGACTTTACAATTTCAAAATAATATTGTGTTTTTTATGTATATGTTTTATGTGTACAATAAAGAATAATAATAATAATAGTTTGGGCTTATTTTGTAGGTAAAAATCCTACTAAAATTATAAATGCTAAAGTTTGTTTAAATGAATGTTTGTTACTCAATCATGCCAGAACGGTCGAACTTGGCACAGCGATAGATTATAGTTATGAATAGCACATAAGCTGTTATTTATACCGAGGAAAGCCTAATTTCACGCGGGTGAAGACGCTTGTAGAAGCTAATAATTTAAAGATTACAAGTCGTGTGCCTCATGATAGATTTCCCACAGTCAAAAATGAAGAACTACGATTTAAATTATCATCCCTACTTAACTCTTAAGGCCCTACTACCGGCCAATTGGCGCTCTCATTGAAAATCGTAGCGTATCATAGAAAATAAATATTAAAGAATCCAATGTCACGTTTGTTACAAAGAGGATAAAGTATTTTTACGTTGTTAAATCAGCAAAAAGGCAAAAGTACCAAAAATGGCCGCTTTTGACACTTTTGCTTTAATATTTATTTTCTATGTTATGCTACGATTTTTTATTCAATGAGGGCGCCACTTGGCGGGTAGTAGACCCTTAACGGGGATGAATTTTCAAAAACCCTTCGAGAGTTCCTTAAGTTATGACGATGAGTCTTTGAGCTCATCTTCATAATCAACTCTTGCGCATCATGCTTGTAAACCTAATGATTTACGCTATGTTTTGTCTGTCAGTTTTGTGTGAATGAATTTTGGATTTTCAATTACAGTTGTCTGTACGAATTTTAAATGGAAAGTTGAATAAAATGAACGTAAAACAGATCAAATATTAATTTCATTCATAGAGAGGATTAATTAGTGGATGTTATGTGCCTACTCTATTAATCAAACGAGTTTGTTATATTTATGATTTTAATGATTATGTTACGATTGTTTTACAATATAGAATTGCGATTTCCTATTATGTTTATACAAACCCATTGTTACATTAATGTTGTTAAATGATGTTAATATTTTAATTTCGATAATTATGCACATATCATTATGTTCGGTTAAACTGTTCAGTTCTATAAATGTGAAAGTGAATAATTTATTGACTCTAGTAGTTGTGGAGAATATCAAAACGTTAGTCATATTTTTTTACTTTTCAAAATTACAGCCAGAGGTACTATAGAGACTCTTTCATCAGCATCTCTTTATAGGGTTTAGAATTCATGGCATATCACTACATATTTATTATAAAACAAAGTCTCCCACTGCGTCTGTCTGTCTGTTTGTTCGCGATAAACTCAGAAACGACTGAATAGGTTTTCAGGCGGTTTACACCAATAGACAGTGATTCATAAGGAAGATTTAAGTGCATAATTTGTACCCGTGCAAAACTGGGGCGGGTCGCTAGATAAATAAATAAAAGAAATGAACACTCATTTGAGTTTTAAAATAAATAAGATTGTCAGTTCGAGGATGGCGGATAGGTGTGAGTGAATTTTATAGATATGTAAAAGTTAATTAACAATACAATATGTAAAATATGTTTCTGTTCACACACACCAGAACCTAGAAATGCACACAAGAAGTACACACACTGAGTCTACGTCCCTAGATTTTGAAGGACTATGGCGTTACCATATTACAATAGCATAAATACTCAGTTGTCCACAGCACAAGTATATACTATTCAGAAGTGTGCAACTAAATTAATATCTATCCGTCAATAGGCATTGAAAATGCAGTAGAGCCGGGCTATTGAATAGAGCCAATAGGTATGAGAGTGCCACTCTATTCACGTATTCACTGTAATAATGATCTAAACTCTAGTGACGGGGTCCGGGCTTTAGAGTTGAGTAAACACAGTTGCTGTGACCAACTAAATTAGCCTATTTGTATCCATCACTGAAAATATTTAACCGTCGTGATAACCGTCTCTCCGTCTCACAGGACCAGTCATTGTGGCGACACTTGGGGGAGGCCTATATCCAGCAGTGGACATCTTTCGTCTGAACTGATGATGGTGATGAATTACTTACAGTACTTATTGAATGAAGTGCTGATCACCACTTATTTGAATAGAATAGAATAAACTTTATTGTCCACCAAAAAAGTTAGATGACTTTATATTATAAATAAGGTATAAGGAAACATGTGCTCATGTATAACACTACTAGACCGAGTGTGTAACACCAATATCTGTTGTAGGACAAAAGTCTACGACGCCGGAGATAGGGCGATTCGTCTCAAGTGGAGTTGGGCAGGACTAACTTGACGCGCAGATAGCAGCTGATGTAAGGTGTTGACCGAATCGTGGCCAAGATTGAGCCTTAAAAATGACAGTGGTTTTCAAAATCGCGTTGGGGCGACTTTATAACCAAAGTCGTGGGAGTTATACCTATATTACGGGAAGCATGACAGAAATGAGAGGAGGACTATACCCAGAAGTGGGTGATTCCAGGTTGATTTGATGATGATGGTGGTCATGGAATAAGCGATCTTTAAAACGTTTATGGCAGCCTCAATTAAAGAACAATGACCTCATAAGCTATTAACTGGGACCTAAACAATTTTCGAAACCATCAAACACGAAAACGGGTACCCATCAAACTTAAAAACCCAACTTAAACATATAGGAACAAACTTGAATAATAGTGTAGTTCCCGTAATTTTAGGCAGGGGGCAGCACTAGAATTTTATGGACGGGACAGATGGAAACGTCAGTACGCAAGCGGGGTCTCCGCGGTATAACATTTGGATTTATTCAGTCGTGAAATTAAACAAGCCCCCGAGCGCCCTCTATCACAATTTATGTTCGCACTAGATTGCGAAGGTCCAACAGCAAGATCTGACTGTACCCTCATTAATTGGTGGAGGCGTCATGACTGGCTTGTGTTTTGTACTTGATTTAAGGATTGGATGATTTGAGTCTACCATCTAGTTTTAATGGCGAAGGGCCCTCATTAAGGCGATTTAATTGTGGAGTTGGTTGTGTCCTGTTTTTAATTAAAAGGTTTTTGGTTAATGTGGGAAGGCAAAAGCTTTTCAGCAATCCTACTTCCCGCTTTCCACTGAAATTATAATAGGGGAGATGAGTAAAAAATTATATTTGGTTCGTCAGTTGGATTACTGCAAACTTTAGGACATGTAATTTTTCTTTTGTCTCGTAAACAAGCGACACGTGAAAGCACAAAAAAATACGTTTCCTATATTTTGTGATACTCTAACGTGCGGATTAAATAGAAAACCCAAGAATCATTCGTATTGTGGAAGTCTGTTATGATGACGCTTCAACGGCTAACAACACATTCGGAAGAAACTTGGCTTACGAGAGACGATGGTTTTGATTAGGTCAGATAATACTTTTTATTCCGGAGGTAAGTTCCCGTGGAATAATTTTTGATCATCTGCACAGGCGAAGCCGCTGGCAACAACTGGTGACTTGTTAAATAAAATAAACCATAAGTTTAAAACTAAAGTGTGATTTTCTCAGGGATAATTTTTGGGCAGCGCGGCTGAAAATCATATCTTAAACCAAACGTACATTTTTTTTTTGTTTTAAGAAAGTAGACATTTATATCTTAATCAGGCCGTAAATATTTTATTAGATAACATTTTAGTAGTAAAAAAAAATCTAAGTTTGGTGGCTCGTCCACAATCTGTTTTTCTGAGAATTACCACCGTTTAAACGAAACTACACTAGTTTACTGTCTAATGACAGTTTTATTCTTATATTTAGTGCAATACTTTATCCTGGAGAAAATCGAAAAGGACTATCTGCGAAAAATTTTAAATTTTGGTGGGAAACTCAGAAGGACGACACTACCATCGTTCACTTCGTTTAGCCAGGCACTCATGCGCAGCAGTGAGAGACGTATGCCATCGTGTTGTGATTGCCCGACAAAAACGTAAGTAAGTCTTTTCGTAGTAATCCTACAAAAAGCCTGCAATTTTGATGTTCATGTTTTAAAAACGTTTTATAACTAAGTCGGCGTTGTCAGGCCCCTCGCGTTACCATAAGGTAACGCAACAATAGGTTTTTAATTGTGTCTGCTAATGAGGGGCTTGACGCGTTAAATTTATAATAAAAGGTTTGGTATGCTTTCAAAATTAAACAAACATAAATAGTATATTTTTAGTGGTATTTTTTTAAATTAAACATATTAAACAAGATTCTAATTGTGGTGGTATGAAAACAAATTTATTGTCAAGACTTTCTAACATAATATAATAATTTCTTGTCAATATTTCTAATTTTGGTGTCACATATCAAGTTTCTTACCAATTTTGGTGACGAAAATATTCCAGGAAAAATTTACTTCTCTTATGTGTACTTGAATACGTATTTCTTGCTTTGTTAACATCTTAGATAATTACAAAAACCAGAAACAAATTTGTCCACCAAAATTAGGTAAAAAATCATAGTTATTGAAATTCACTCTATTAAAAAGACAACAACCAAGTTAATTGATCAGACTCTTCACGATTGTATCCAGAGCAATTCTTGTATACAACTTGAGCTGACGAGCAAACAATAAAAAAAGAAGAAGTAGCTCTGGGGGCCCTATTCTATTTAATTTTATACCCCTTGAAAAAACTTCCTACAAAAGTACTCGAAGTACTTACATTGAAACTTTAACGAGGCTCTTTCTCGTACATTGTCCTATCGCCCTTCAACCCTGTATCTTACTCATGCCCTATAATATCGCCCTCTGTGCATCACGATAAGGGTGCGTAACTTCGGGGTTGTGAGAGCCTCGTAAATATTCATTATCCTGGCAACATTGAACTCTTGTTTAAGAATAACACGGGCATCTTCTTTCCAAGTTTATTAAAGGGAGCTTAATTTCCATTACTTGAAAAGTTTACGTAAAATGGTTAATTTTTGGGGCAGTTTATGATCGGAGCGTGAGTTTGTATGCATGTTAGAAAGCACCATAAGTTACTTTTAATACCCACGTTACTCAACTTCAAAATAATAATAATAATAATTTATTTAACATAGGTACACACATTATTTTCATTTATGTATTTAGAAAAATAGTTAAATCTAACAGTGCCATTTCATAAATAATCAGCGGGTTCCAAACTAAGCGCAGCCTGTGTTTTGGTGACCCAAACATTACACATACTCGTACATAGTTCATGATTTGACGTGGCCTGCTAGCGCTACGTGGCGGTTTATAATAAAGGTAAAATTACAAAAAGATACAGGTTAACGCAAGGAAGGCAATTTGTTAACGGAGATAATGCAAGAAACAGTTAAGGTGAATATGTGTGAAGTGTAAGTGGGGTAATGAAGTAGAGTCTCAGTCTCCTCATAACTCCGGTCCAAAACCCATCTTTTAATTTTGTTTTGGCTTCAGAGCACTCACTTGGTATGGTGACAGTTTTGCCAACAGCATTCAACACTCTAAGGCCGGGACTCCACCAAAGCGGAGATGTGTGCGGTGTGCTGTGTGCTGTGCGAGAAGAGTTGTTTGTCAGCTCGGGGGACTCCACCAAAGCGGAGATGTGTGCGGTGTGCTGTGTGCTGTGCGAGAAGAGACGTTTATCAGCTCGGGTGCGAGGCGTTGAGTGCTTAGTACGAATTCTGACACGAAAAGTAGACGATGTCGCTATTATTACAAAAAAAAGTCTCTTCTTTTACTTGAAGAAGAACTACGGTCTGAAGAAGCAGAATTGATAGATGAAGAATAGAGAATTGGTAGATGGCCGGCCGGCGTGCGCGCGGGGCTCTGCGGGTTGCCGGCGGGCGAGAGGGGGAGGGTGACATCGCTCACTGCACGCCGCTCACATCTCTCGTCTCCACTGCGCGTCGTCCGCGCACAGCTCACATCTCCACTTCCATCGCGCCATACAAATATTACACATCTCCGCACAGCGATCTCCACTGAAGCTGAGCGGAGAGGAGATGTGTCAATAACACAATTCTATTGGTTGTTTAAAAAACATCTCCTCTCCGCTCGTCTCGTCTCCGCTTTGGTGGAGTCCCGGCCTTATGGGAAGATACGACGAAAGTTGGGTCGCAAACAGGGTTTTTTTTTGGAAGGGGAATTCTTTCAGGTAATTTTCTACCCCTTTTACTGGAGCCAGTGTGAACTGGCTTGTCTTTGATAAGTTTTAAAAGCGAATCCAGGATGAGAAGCTGTCGCACTCGTAATGGCTTAGCTTCCTTGTACAGTTCATCAGTAGGTCGCCGTGATTTTCCCAGAAGTACCTTGAGGACTGCGACTGAAATGAAATATCTCTCTATTTTTCTTGTAGAAGAAAAATTGTTAATTAACAATTTAACATAACATAATCAACCTTATAATGTTCCCACTACTGGGACTCAGGCCTACTCTTTAGGAGAGGGAGTGGGCCGCAATCCACCACTCGGGCCCAATGAGGGTTGGTAGATGTCACATGTCTTTGAATGTTTGGTTCTAGGACATGCTAGTTTCGTCACAATGTTTTTCTTCACCGTTTTGAGAGCAGTGGTGATGGAGTACATTTTACAATGCCCTGCTTGGATTTGAACCCACGAATTACAACTAGTTAGTAGGGGCCGTTTTCACTGGCCCACCACTGCCTCAACACTAAGGGTCAAACATAGTTACAGTTTTCGTTCGCACGTGCGTCGTCGAAATTTTGTCATAGTTTTTTTTTGTTTTAGATTTGAGCACGTATAAAACAATTGTGTGACTGTTTTAGTGGGTGTACAATAATTATATTCTATATTTTCAACACGACATCGCAACGTGTCACGATTTTTTTTTTCTGGATTGGGAAATCATCCAATGACATTTCCCGCTCTGGGTGGAGCAGGAGGGCGTGTCAGACTTGACTAAAACCCACCCCTGTTCCTTCCCTGCCCTGAGAGCCCAGGGGCGCGGTAACTCTATTTAGAATTTAGCCACAATCCCTGGACAGGCATCGGCCATGATTGCTGACAACACTTTGAGGCGCGCGTGATACACTACGCGCCGTCGACTCTCGGGCCTGGTGCTGATCGGACGGCGAGCTACCCACTACTCGCCGTCTGAGCCACCACTGCTTCAACACTAAGGATCAAAACATAGCTACATTTTTCGTTCGCACGTCGTCGATATTTTGTTATATTTTTTATTGTTATAGATTAGAGCTCGTGTAAAACAATTATGTGACTGATTTGGTGTACAATAATTCTATTCCATATTTTCGACACGACATCGCAACGTGTCACGATGCGACGTCGACTCGTGTGTTTTTGCTCTTAAATTTAATTTGCTCTTAAATCCCTAAAGGTAAACCTGAGAATTTAAACCATAAACTCTAAGAAAAGATAACCAACCTGATATCCCTACAAATATTACAGAAAAAAGCTACACATGAACAGATTTTATTAAACTAAAACCTTTGTATCTCCGAATCCGTTTCAAACAAAGCTTTAGTATCAATAGGTATCACTATTTTACTGTCGCCATAACTTTTGAAACAAGGGTCTGTAGTTATCCTAACACGGGAAATAAACAAATCCCATAGATTTTGTGGCGTGCCAAGTATTTTCTCCGCCTTTATGCCAGGCGTATGCCTTTTTGTGTGAGATTTGGTTGTAACCCCGATGTGGTTTGATAGCATCTGTAGCTTCGGTTTTGGGATAATTACGATGATGTAGGGGTTGTAAAGGGTGCAGACACTGCGATAAAATATGGCGATCGTATGTAAGTTGGTTGGTGTATTTTAGCCTGATTTATGTCGTGTTGTATTTTAAAGTTCTAAATCTGAAATACCCGAATTGCATTAGAAGCAAGTTTAGACATTTGTGTTTCATGGCAGCTATTAATAGCTAGTAGTGATGATTCAGTGATCGGAGTAGGTAGATTGATTTGGGGTCAATGAACTGGCACGTATATATTAATATGGATATGCCTCCGGGATGCCGGGATTTTGTAATAATTAAGATTTTTTAGGTAAGATGAAGAATAATTATGTTGATTTTGGTATAAACTGCTTTTTATTTAATTTTTACCTGTTTTCATATTCATAAAAAGTTATTGCACTGAATGCGAAAACATATTAAGGAGTATAAAAAGTTATTTTTATTTATTTATTCAAGAATATAATATATAATAATTACAAGCAGCAGATAATAAAGTTGCAAGAAATAACTACTAAATTAGTCATTTGTAAGTTTCGAATGGACGCACAAAGTAAGATTCACTTTATTACTTGATAAATAAGAAAATAAACAATTTTAAACGTTTAACTATCGCAAACTATAAATTTCAAATGTAGTAGTTTATAAATCTTTACGTTCACAATATTTGATTCAATCACGTGAGTACTAAAATGAAATCCCGGAAAAAAGGCTTATCCATGTTATGATTTCTATGACTATTCATGATGCAAGTACGTAAAATCAATCTACCTACTCCGATCACTGGTTATGATTACTAGGTACACAAATTATAATTCTATGTAGTCCGTAAGTTAGATTTTAACAAACGAATTTTTTTCTTTACCAAACCAATCAAAAATTACAAACTTAAAACGCATCAAAGATTGGAAGTGGGGGCTTGTTACGCCACTTCTAGGTAAAAACCGGCCAAGTGCGTGTCGGACTTCGCACATTTAGGGTTCCGTACCAAATAAGAGAATTATCAAAGAAAATGATTTACCAGTATATTGGTATTTGTTAGTGAAATATCAATATAAACGTTATCAATCACTAAATTTCAAGTTCATAGGTCAATGGGAAGTTACAAAATTCTTCGGAACAAAGCTTGTGACAGACGACGGACAGACAGACGGACAGACCGACAGACGGGCACGTGAGTGCAATGGGGCTCCGTTTGGACCCTTCGGGTGCAGAACCCTAAAAGTGGTACATTTTTGACGTAAGTGGTACATTGTTTCGGTCGCGGATAAATAATTTAAAATAGAGTTACCGCGACATAGGCAACTAAAAAAAAAAATATATATATATAGGGTGACTGGTACTTAGTGACCGATACTTAAACACGTGATTTTACTCATGATAAAAAACAACTTTCCCAAAGAAATATTTTATATAAACTCGTTCACATTTATAACACAACAGTCGGATAAAATTCGCGCGCGCGCGCCTATGACCTATCAGCTGTTAGCCGCGTGACGCCGTTCTTTTTTTGGGAAAGTTCTTTGTTATCATGAGTACAATCACGTGTTTAAGTATCGGTCACTAATTACCAGTCACCCTATACAGGATGTAACGGAAAGGTGTGGTCATATTTTAAGAACTGCATCTGCCCATCGATATGAACAACTTTCTTCAAGAAAAGCCGTGGAAATTCTAAAAAAAAATTTTTACCTCCCATACAAATATTGATCAGCTGCACGCGTAGCATGACCAATTCTATCTCTACTCTGCCAAGAGTAGACAAAGTTATTTCTATGACACTCTATATCTCTACTGCCCGAGCACGGCGCGACCCGTAGACTCGCGTTTCTACGAAGACAAAGACATATTCATTATTTCCATAGCAACGGGTAGGTAGTTAGTGATGTAGACAAGCTAAGAATTCTACGATAATATATTACGTTTCGTTATCGAAATAAATGTGTCTAACGCCAAGTTCTAAAACATTTTGAACGTAACTCAAAGCAACAACGAAACGTATTAATTTTATTCTGTCATTTCTGTCATCTGTGTTGACTGTTTTTTTTTAAATTATTTTATTATCCCCGAAGGGAAGGCGAAAGTCTTTTGACCATATTGCCTAGTCTTACGTAGTTATTTATACTTTTTTTTCCATTAGAATGCAGATGTAACACATTCTAATGTTTTTTGCAGTATTTGGCAACATGTGTCGAGTCAGCCTTCTCGGCAAACTTCGCTGAGGTAGTCAATACTACAATAAAATTCTAAGCTCCATTTTCCCGAGATCGCGCCTGTTTCAATGATTCCACATATTGTCCATTTGCGTTGACACTTGAGACACAAAACTACACCAATTTTACATCACAGTATCCACTAGGAATCAATAAACGAATAATTAAAACAGCCACTGAACTTCACTCGACAAAATTCCGCCAATTTGTTTGTTGTTTGTACAACAATATTTAATTTTGTGTTTGTGGAGACTGATCGTGTTGGATTTGTGTAAATAACAACAAACAAAGTAAATAAATAATGAAACATAGGAAAAATGTAGTTTGTTATGTTAATTTTCGCATTTTGTTACACAATACAAAACTTTAAAACACATTTTTCAAATGTTTGGTTTTTGGAAAAGTTATTTATATTTTTTTTTTTTTCGGGAAGATCGAGAGCCTCCGTTAATGCTCGTACTTCGTTTCTTTCTGCCTTCCTTCCATTCTTCTCGGTATAAAACTGAGACGATGGCGACAGTAGCCCCCAGACATGTTTTTAAAAGCAAACTTCAAACACACACACTCACTTCATTTCTTTTATTGGCTTTTGTGGAAGATTCACCACAATTTTGAAATGAAACAGATGCCTAATTGAGTTTTTAAAATCAATAAAGATCTTGTCTAGGTCTAATGAGATGTAGACTATTTGACACTTCTTGAGTAGAAATGTTTCTACCTTCATGTGTCAAAAGTAGAGAAAAATTGGTCGTCATGCTTTACATTGTAGACTTTTGTCGACTGAAGAATAGAAACATTTCTTCTCGTCAGTTTTAACGTCGCCATGCTTGACACGGTAGAAATCTTTCTAAAATCTGTCATTTTGTCTATTCTTCCGTCGACAAAACCCGTTTCTAGGGTGGTCATGCTACGCGTGCTGATGATAACTGTGTATGAAAAGTCCAATTTTTTTTTGGGAATAATCAATTTTTTCTTGGAGAAAGTTTTTCACTTCCACGTGCAGAACCGGCTCTTAAAATATGACCACACCTTTCCGTTACAGCCCTGTATATACGGTCGAATTGAGAACCTCCTCCGTTTTTTTTTTCGTCGGTTAAAAAAAACGCTCTGTATCTTCCTCACTTTTTGTTTACATGACATAAGACAAAATACGTGCCCAATATTTTTTGGTAATCTAACTGTTGGACTAACCATATTTTTAGTCGTCTATCCTATTGTTGGTATAAACACTAAATGTACGTCGAATACAATAGGATGTCGTCGTGAAGGCATAACAATGTTTCCAAAGAATAACACTTTATGACAAAAGACATTCTATCCATTTGCGACAAATATAGCTCCAAGCCCATACATATTTCGCCTCCCATACAACCGTTAATACTCTTCGCAATAACCATAAAAAACATTCATTCCTATACAGGTTACGAAGTCGATGAAAGAAACGGAATAACTAGCAATCAAAAGCTATTTATTGCGCCATTGTACTAAACTCGAACATTTCTGCAAATCATGGCCATAAGAGGTGCTTAACGTTCACAATTATTTTTCAAACATAATACGGACGGACGTTATACGCTTAATAGTTTTTGTAAGCCAGAAAAAAAAACTAAAAAAGTGCTCTTTGGCAAAGTGACAATTTATCAGTGATAGTCAAAGAGACCAATATACAAGACGGAGACGACAATTAAACAATAGTAATTTTCTGTAGTTGAAAAAAACTAAAATACACACTTTACATTTTATTATTTGTGTTCTTCTCAGCAAACATATACATTTGATACTCATTTCATTGAAATGCATACAAAACAACTAGTCCGCCATCTTTGGTAGCCCTCCATATTGAATTTATAATGACGTCACTTAGCTTAATACACGCTTATTACATTGATTGAATACGAGGCTTTTAGCATACTTGTATGTTTATGTTATTTTCCATTTTTCTGTAATGTGCGTTATATCTGTGCAGAATAAATTATTTTTCTTTCTTTTCATTGTCATCCAAACTAGACATGTACGCAAAATTTCAGCTTAAGGGTCTACTACCGCGCGAGACGATCTCCGGCCACCGTAGACCCGGGCCTGCGGACGGCGAGTAGTGGGTAACTCGCCGTCCGAACAGCACCAGGCCCGAGAGTCGACGGCGCGTAGTGTTCCACGCGCGCCTCAAAGAGTTGTCAGCAATAGGGACGGGGCCTGCCACGGCCGATGCCTGCCCGGGGGTGGAGGATAAATTCGAAAGAGTTACCTCGCCCCTGGGCACTCAAGGCAGGGAGGAGCAGGGGTGGGTTTTAGTCAGTAAGAGTCTGACACGCCCTTCCGCTCCACCCTAGAGCGGGAGAAGTCATAGGATGATTTCCCACCCCCCAAAAAAAAAAAAAAAAAAGTGTCTACTACCGTCTAAGTGGCGCCCTCATTGAATAAAAATTCGTAGCATAGCATAGAAAAAAAAATAAAGAATCCAACGTCACGTTTGTTACAAAGAGGATAAAGTATTTTTACGTTGTTAAAACAGGTCTACGAAACAATCGTATCCAAAGTAGCAGGCAAAAGTACCAAAAACGGCCGTTTCTGACACTTTTGTCTACTACTTTGGATACGAAACATTCTGAGACAAGTGTCAGAATGTTTCGTATTCAAAGTAGTAGGCAAAAGTACCAAACATGGCCGTTTCTGAAACTTTTGCCTACTACTTTGGATATGAAACATTCTGAGACCTGTTTTAACAACGTAAAAATACTTTATCCTCTTTGTAACAAACGTGACGTTGGATTCTTTAATATTCTTTTTCTATGCTATGCTACGATTTTTTATTCAATGAGGGCGCCACTTGATCGGTAGTAGGGCCTTAATAAAAAAACCGGGTAGTGGATCAAATTTAACTTCTAAGATTTGTTTACATACTTACAAGTGAAATTAATTTAAGTGTGTTAATAAATAAAAGTACTAGCAATACGATGAGTATAGCCAGAATTTTTATTAGAAACAACTTTTACTATAGGACCAAGCTTAAACTTGCGAAAAAATAACAGCTGTTCAGTTAAGGTTTTTTTTTCGCGATTTCTGGGTTGAGTGCCAATGTTTTCGTCGCGTGGTGGTGTTTGAAATTAAACATTAATGACACTTTGTTTAGAGCCCCTTGCCCCAGGTTTGAGTCAATCTGAATTAATAGGGAAATTAGTTGACTCTATTAAGAGCTTCTCAAGGTGTGTTGTACCTGTGGATTATGATAATTATTCGTAGCGCAAGAATTGGCGATAAGTCTGAATTTTAGGGTGAACATGAAAATGTGGAACAGTAAGCAGTTTTAAGTAGAAAGTGATTTTTTAGACGCGATCTGATAATAGGAGTATGTCATCACAAGAAATATAATATCCTTAAAACTATCCACTTACAATTAACTTTCAATAAATATTAATTTACTAAAACAAACTTCCAACAATGCTCTACATTACCACTTTGATATAATGTTACTTTGTGTACGGCTTGAAGGACCAAATTTTAGACAATCTGATTTAATAGAGACTGTCGACTTCAGCGAAAGCTTGTATTTGAAGAACAATTAAGAGAGTTTTATATTATGATAAGTATCATATTAAAATTAGGGAAAAATCTGTGAATTTTTGTGGCATACCTTCATAATTGTGTACAGCCATAAAGTAAGTAGCTTTATTTAGAAAGCATTTAGATACACGCGTATCGTGTAATCTGTCATCAGATAATAAATTAAATGTTAATATATAAAAAATCACAGATTTTTCCCTAATTTTATATATTAATATAATACTTATCATATTAAAATTAGGGAAAAATCTGTGAATTTTTGTGGCATACCTTCATAATTGTGTTAGAAAGCGTTTAGATACACGCCTATCGTATAATCTGTCATCAGATAATGAATTAAATGCTACTACAGTATCATGGATGACAAGACCTTAAAATAATAAAACAGTTTAACAGTGTTTTTTTTAAGTTGAATTTATTTAAATATTTTTAAAAAACACATTGTAAAATCACTATTGTTTTAGTCATACGTTAATTGCTGCGCCACAACAGGGTAATGTACTCATTAAGTGAACATCGTCGGTAACTATGTTTACATTGTGTGCAATATATATAAACAAATAAATTTACATACATTTCTATAACAATTAAAAATATCTTCCAATTAACTGTATTAGCCAACTAATATACCAACGATTACGTCTTTACAATCTCGTGATATTCACCATGGGATAAAGCGTGCACGAGCGATAAAAACTTCGCGAGATCGGCATAATAGTGCCGCGATTGGCATAAATAACATCAATTGTGATGTTTACTTTGCTAATGTCGTCCTGGGAGCAGTGTGCGCGTAATGTGCGATGCCATTAAAAGTACATAAATACACGATCGTCTCAATAAACGTCACGATGCTGGGTAGTTTGCCGTTGTAAATAAACTGCACCCTGCAATCTACAATGTTGCTTTTTTTATGACTTCTGCGAGTTCATTACGGATATAAAGTTTGGCTTCGTTTAGTTTGCAACGGTTTTGTTGGATATTGTAAGAGTGACTGCGAGTTTGTTTGTATGATAGTTTTTAGAATACTGTTATTATTTCACGATTTTCGAAGGCATTTGGGCTCTTTACAAAGTTATATTCTATCAGCGACTATTGTCAAAAGTCTAAGGGTGCGGCTTCACCGAAGTTACTTTTTGTGTAGCAACATTACAAGGACAAATTTAGCTAATAACTTTTTTTTTTTTTTGTGGGTTGGGAAATCATCCAATGATATCTCCCGCTCTAGAGTGGAGCAGGAGGGCGTGTCAGACTCTTAATGACTAAAACCCACCCCTGTTCCTTCCCTGCCCAGAGGCGAGGTAACTCTGTTTCGAATTTATCCTCAACCCCTGGACAGGCATCGGCCATGATGGGCCCCGTCATGAATGCTGACAACTCTTTGAAGTGCGCGTGGAACACTCCGCGTCGTCGACTCTCGGGCCTGGTGCTGATCGGACGGCGAGCTACCCATTACTCTTCGTCCGCAGACCTGCTCATTAATACCCTAGAGTTATGTTATACTGAGGAATCCTGTTCCTTGTCCTGTTATCTATAAATCCATAATATTTAATTAAGTATTTATGTTTTTTACCCTCGTCCGTGTGTCACTGTGGGGTGCCAACTGGAAACCAGCGCTGGGTTAACATCCCAGCAAATGCTGGGATGGTAACCCTTTCAGTATGGGCACGCTCAACGCCATTTTTCTGTATTATATACTAATATTTTCTTTAACTTTGTTTTTTTCTGTTATGTTGTGTCTGTGGCGAATAAATATTTTCTACTTTATTCTATTCTTCGGTAGAGCTTGTCAATCCCACGCATATTGGGCTTTCTTTGCCAAACATTATTGTTGACAGCATCATTGTCTCGGGAAAAAACATGTCACCATTATAACCAAAGGTCGGAATTAGGTAGAGTTATTTATGTACTTGCATCGAAATATTTTTTTATTGATATTAATATGGATCTTCCCGGGTTTTCTAATGGACAATCCCGTGTGGCCAACAATATTACAAATAAATAATGATAAAAACCTCTATTGTTTTCTTTTGTTCTCACAAGCTATGTTGTGGGAACTACAATGTGGCAACATCGCGCGAGTGTGCATTGGAATTTTGCAACTTCGGACATTCGATGTCGTTGATGTAAATTTGGCAACGTAGCGCGTGCAGTGGTTTAAATTGTGTAAAAGTAAATAGCTTTTTTATTTAATAAATCACGGGACCTTTCTACTCTTTAAAATTTGCTCGGGATTTGAGGCATATCCACTTTATTCTTTCGCTGTATGACATCACTGTAGGTACATAAATAACTCTACCTAATTCTGACCTCTGATTATAACAGAATATTGGTACATACAATGATATTAAACACAAGATATGTTACGTTCATAGTAACCAACGTTAAAAATCTGTCTGCGTTGCACCCATGTTGACAAGTTGCGCTAATGAATAGTACAAAAGATAGAATAAGCATATAAGTGAAAGAAATAGCAATCATTTGAACGATTGCGCCTTCAAATGTTTTGTCGAGGCATAAATTATGACAAAACGTCCCAATCAAGACTTTTTATAGTCTTCACGATGCGCGCACTTAAAACATAATATCTGATTCTTTTTTATAAATAATGTCGTTGGGTACATACAAAACACACGTAGATGACAGCTTTTACTTTCGGGTTTTATTTTTGAGTTTATAGGGAGCAAAAAACTGGAACCAACTCACGACTGATGGCTAGCAATAAACGAATTAACATGTTTATAGTACCTATAGATCCAAATGACCTAGAACATTGCAATATAGAAATAAGCAGAAGGTTAACACAACACAGAACATCCACAACACAAAGGACAGATTTACGTATACTCGAACGAATTTTGCCTTTTGCACACCGTCGACGGAGAATTATTTTCGCAACTAACTGCCTCGTTCGTCTTGTGGTCGCAAGTGCTTCTGCTGAGCGTGGGGTTCTGTTTTCGATTCCCAGGTTGGGCAAAAAGTAATGTCGGATTTTTCATTAAGAGTGACTCAGTAGCACCTCAAAAAAACACGTAAAGCTGTTGGTCCTGCGCCTGATGTCACCACGGTCGTGTCAGATTGCCGTCCCATCGGACAGTGAGAGAAAAGGAACAGAGAGTGTATGATCTGTTTTTGTGCACACGCTTTTGCACTATAATATCTCCTGCGTTCTTGGTTATTCTCTGTTGACGTATATAAACAAACCTTGAAAAACGCAATCATATAAGCTGTTCATGCAGACAAGGCGTGAATAGTCCGCGCCAGGGGACGCGCGGAGGGTGCGGTGCGGTGCGGGACGAAACCGTGACAGCACGCTGGCCGCCGCCGCCGCCGCCCGCCATTGACTCTAATACTGAACACGAGCGACGACGCGCATACTTCTTGTCTAAGTTCCCAACATTTACTGTTTTTATAGAACCATATTATAAGTGTTTTACAGTCCACTTTACTTTCATTTAATAACCTGTATTAAGGTCTTTAACATAAGCGATTATGTCTGCTTCGCAAACTTTTAGTGACAGTGATAAAGAATTAGTACGATTATTAAGAATGGTACTTCTACAATTACTTACATCACGATCCTAGCTTGAAATTTCCAACGGTTCAGTGGCGTGGTCACACTGTAATAAACATAAAACATGAAATTAAACTCGTGCGCGATGAAAACCATAAAACCTTACATATTACGAACTATAGGCGAAATGCCAGAGGATTTCATTTGAGAACGTACTAATGTACTTTTTTAATAGCAACACCGTTCCTAAGTGTAAACTTTATCATTTTAATGTGACAGTAGTATGTGTATTGTAAATAAAATGAAGAAAGTTGCTGAAAGAAGTATTCAGTATGTTCTCGGAAGTATGAACACCCGAATAATGTATTGAGATATTATCGCTAATGTGTGCTGAAATGTCTTTCTTTGTGGTAAATGTTTGGAGTTTATTGTTACACATTTTTTTTGAGGGTGGGAAACCATCAACTAAATTAGTCGACCACCAGAAAAACCAAGCCGTTTTTTTTTGTGGCGGTGGGTCGTCCAATGGTCCAATGACTTCTCCCGTTCTTTTTCGGTGGAGCGGGAGGGCATGTCAGACTCTTACTGACTAAAACCCACACATGTTCCTTCAGTTGCCTGAGCCAGGGCCACGGCGACCCTAACTTTTATTTTTTTTTTCTGGCAGATTGTTACAGATCCAAGTGGTATGTTTTGTATTTTACTCGTCTATGGTTTACATCAGAACTCAATTCACGTTACGCCACTTCCACTAGTTCCAACAATTCTGGTCTGATAACGTCATATCAAAAGTCATTTATACTGATAGTGTGAACCTTGAAAAGCAAAAACATGCTCAGAATATTAATTAGTACCCAAATGTGAATTCAGCCTAAAGTGTAGACAAAGAACTTTAACCACGCAATTTGCTCATACTGATTTCTTATACGCTTTAATTTCTAAGTTTTAATCCAAGTTAAAGCTAAATAGCTGTAATCAGCATGCCTAACCTCCTGGCACGGAACGGCAGGGTTGGCGCAGTGATTGGCTGCTGCGCTGCGTATCGCGGGTTCGATTCCCGCATGGAACAAATATTTTATGACCTGCAAATAATTGTTCGGAGTTTGGGTGTCTTGTGTATATGAGTTTACGTGTTTGTGAATGCACCCACGTTACAGAAGTAACCCCTAGAGTGGGACAAAGTTCTAAAAAAAATGTTGGAATCGGTTTCCAGTCTAACCGGATGCAGCTGAATACCAGTATTTTAAATGAAGTGACTGTCTGACCTCCGCAACCCAGTATCTGGGTAATACGATACCCCTTGGCAATTCTAGTGTCAGATTTTTTGGCTTTTGGTTATCCGTAACGACTGTTAAAGAAGATAGCCGGGACCAACGGCTTAACATGCTTTCCGAGAAATTAAGGAAACTCGGTATGTAATGGATGATCACCCATCCACGGACCGACCTCGACAAGTACATAGCTACGAGCTCGTATAGCGATAATCTATACATATAAAAATTAACTCCTACTTCTTCTAGTCACGCTATAACTTGAGAACGGCTTTACTGATTTCATTCATCTTTTATTTAAATGTTTTCTAATACTTTGTAGAAGGTTCTTACATTAAAAAAAAATTAAGGAAATTTCGCAGAAACTTAGAAAATTTAAGAAAATTTGACGACTAGCTTTATTACAAACTTTTTTAATCTAACCTTAGCCCCAGAATTATAATTATATACTCTTTGCTAAGCACGTTTGAAATAATTACTGTCAGTTGTTTGAAAGTAAGAGACAGATCGCACACCGCCAATATCGATTACAAAGATTGTATAATTCTAGCGTAACATTATATTCTCTTTGCGTTAATTAGTTGTATTGGTCGGAATCAAGGACTTCATCATGGAATCCAAGGTCAGTATTAAGAACGAATTATGACCCTTACCCAGCAGCCTGGTCGGAATGATATCTTTGACGAGGCAAAATTAAACCATTTTCCTTTGATTTTGCATAATTATTGTTAATGAATTATGGTTTTCATTTCTTACTGCATACTGCACAGTCGATTGAATCGGAAAATTTATGGAGTTTTAAGAAGATAAAAGATTTTTTTTTTTCGTTTTTCTTCTTTTTCCTTTTTAAACTTATCGACTATTTAAACTTCGCGTGTTTGGCAGTTCATAACTAAGACAGGACAACGTCTGTCGGGTCAGCTGGTACAACAATATAAATTAAATACGATTTATGGTAGCGCCTCTACGGCGTACGCCTGTAGCACCGTAGCGCCGTAGACTTATGTCTACGAGTCACGTTTTGCTTTTAAAAGCCGAAAGTGTACTAAATCTGTTTTTCTTTTATTTAAAAACTGATTTATATTGAAATTTCGTGCTTCAAGAGTGAGCGATAACGTTGCGTGTCATAAAACAATATTTGGTATTTTCAAAGGCTCTGCGGTAAATAGTTTTTTTGACGCCAAGTTGTAAATGTCGGTGACTTTCTTCGAGTATAAGTATTTAAATTGTTTTTGTACGTTTTTGTAAACACAAATAAAGTGCCTGTGCCAGCCCTGTTAGACTGAAACCTTCAAAAAAACTTTTCGACCTTGACCTGAATACTGAAGGGAAAGTTTGGCAACACGTACGATTGTAAATCAGTGTTATCAGTGCTCGATAGGCACAGCCCGAGCATACCATAAAAACTTATTTTACATTGTTTGGCAGCATAAAATTTACATTTAGGTAAATAAAAGTACAAAAAAAAACTCGAAACTCATTTTTCAGCTTTCATCGTCAGACTTCAAAACGCCGAGATGTTTAGTATTTTAACATGAATACGCACAATAATTTTACACCTCTTTTAACATTTTGAGAGTACATTAGTAACGGCTGAGCACGGACCCACGTAACTTTTTAATTGTTACGTGTAATTTATCACTTAAACTAGGAGGGCTCCTAACGACCGCGGCCCAAACAAAAGGGACCATTATATCGCGTGATTCTAACTCTCACGAAAATGTACCGAAATCCAACTAATTAAATGTTTACTACGTACTGCGTATAGCCCTATTGCTATCGCCACATTGTTATTAAAAATATGATGTAAAACAAAATGACAAACGACTTCTTTTTACCCAATTAAAATCAACGAATGGTACACGTTAGTCGATGTTTTAACAAGCTACCTCAAGCTTTGTGTTGTTTACGATACATCTCGTTTGGGGTTGCGTGAATTATGTTTTAATTACCTGACGACTATCACGTTGGAAAACAGAAATAGGGTGAAGTCGCTTGCACTCTAATAGGCTCCCTTTCAATATTGTTATCACACACTCGACCCCGCGAGTCCGTTTTCTAAATAAACTACATTAACGCAAACTGACGCGTTACGTAATACGGAAACAATGGGCAAACCGAAACGCGGTGCCATTATAGAGTCGCGCATTTCTTCAGTGAAAGGGGAAAGAAAATGAGTCGATAAGGGGTTCATTTGATGGGCAATTCAGCAGTTACATTCCGGCGATATCGATTTTTAAATTCTTTCAAATAGAATTTTATTTAAATGAACTAGTAGATTAAAGGGTTTGAGTTCAATAAATGTTTCGAGGAAGAGAAAGGAGTTTTTGGACTACGTATATTGATTGATTTGGAGGTGCGTCAAAAGGCCATGAGATTGAATAATGGCGCTTTTTCGTAAAATGAAACATGGAGACGTGATTAAAGAGCTTGAGTCATGTAAGCCGGGAAACCGCACCCCGGAACGCGCCCGCGCAAAATTAATAAGCAGAATTACTCTTCTTTACCGTCTCATAAATTACATTGATGGTGGCTGGCAACACTTACAGAAGCCATAAAGGCTAGCTTTATTAAAATCAAACAACAGGTGGGCAACGAAAAAGTGCGACAGAACACTTCAAAAAAAATATTTTTATTGAAAGCTTTGATAAAAGACTCAATAAAATGGAATATCGAAATTAAAAGAAACGTCGAACAATGAACGTCAGAAGCAAATCATATCTTCATTTTCATTCAATTGTATTGTCTTGTTCATTTTTATTGTGAGCGTTTCTAAGCTATCGGAGTATTGTCCGGGACGTAAGAGGGATCCTATTGTGTACTTAAATCAACGAGGGGTGGACGCGGCGGTATGGTTAGCAGAAACAAAAGCTCTTTCTAAAATCAACTTTGACGCCTTCAAAAGTGTCACTTGACTGGATTTCCTTTTCGTTATTCTTGCATGAAATTGATGGTATTTTTTGTGTCGAATTTTCGGCTAGCCTGAATTCTTCAGAGTTATAGTTGTTTACATTTTGTTGCTTGTAAACTTGCTTCTGTAAAATGGGCTACTAAATGATCGGTCGCTGCGAAAATTGTCATTAACACTACAATGCACATGAGTTAGCATGGCAAATCGCTGTTATTAATTAACAGAAAATTGCTCTTTATTTACGCCGTTGATACAGATTGAGACAGGGTCTATTTTTTAATGGAAAAAATACAGTTCTTTTTTTTCTTTAACAGAAAATTATCATAAACGCTACGTTGCCCACGGATTGGCATTTTGAGGTTCATTGTTATTAAATTACAGAATATGGCTCTTTTGACGCACATTGACACAGGGTGGTCTATTTATTTTTCTGGATAACACACTATTGGAAGTTTTTTTGAATCTATTTACCTACATGATTTATCCTTGTTATAATCGACATTGGTGCCGATTCTCTTGTTCAATAACTAAACTAAAATTAGAGAATCGCTATCTTTTACTAAAAGGTAGTGCGAGAAAAGAACGGCTATTACTTCTAGGCAAGAATGCTCCATCTTCGACCACATCATCGCTTACCATCAGGTGAGATTGTGGTCAAACGCGTGCCTATCAATCATAAAAAAAAGCTATGCACTAAGCAAGAGCTGTCAAACTAGTTTACGCCTTGCGCTTTACCGTTTTGTTAGTTAAAATGTTTTTACGTGTACCCTTAATTTGTATAGAAATATTAGTTAAACTAAAATTGACAGCTCTAATTTACATCCGTCTCTTTTTTGTTTTATTATAGAGAAAAAGTTAAGTTTAGTTTGTGCTCAACAGAATCGGCACCATTACCTATCAAATATTTCTATAGTTTGTAAGTCTTTCCTTCATCGTCCCCTAGCCCGTTTTTACGATACCATGGGGAAATTATTATTGGTTCCTATTGAAGATCACAAGTCAGCCATAAATACTTACTTCTGAAATAATGGTTTTACGATTAGCATAAGCTTGTGCCATTATAATGTGCTATTGGGATTTTTCATTAAAAATTACTTTGTTGCAGCCTGGAGTTTGAAAGTTGGTGGTGCGACATCCTCATGCCTCGGAAATCACGTAGAGCTGTTGGTCTTGCGCATGATCTCTCCCCGGTCGTGTTGGTTTGTCATCCCATTGGAATATGATAGAAAAGGAACAGAGAGTGCACCTGCGTTTGCGCATACGCTTGTACACTATTACAGCTTCTGTGTACTTACTGTCATCTAAATTCAGTAGTTTTTTTTTTGTGGGGGTGGGAAATCATCCAATGACTTCTCCCGCTCTGGGTGGAGCGGGAGGGCGTGTCAGACTCTTACTGACTAAAATCCACCCCAGTTCCTTCCCTGCCTGAGTGCCCAAGGGTGCGGTAACTCATTTTCAGAATTTATCCGCTACCCCTGGAGGATAAATTCGAAAGAGTTACCTCGCCCCCGGGCGCGTAGGGCAGGGAGGAACAGGGGTGGGTTTTAGTCAGTAAGAGTCTGACACGCCCTTCCGCTCCACCCCAGAGCGGAAAGAGTCATAAGATGATTTCCCACCCCCCAAAAAAAAAAAAAAAAAACCCCTAGGCATGCAGGCACCGGCCACGATGGGCCCCGTCAGTGGTGGCTGATACTAATCTCTTTGAGGCGCGCGTGGAACACTACGCGCCGTCGACTCACGGGCCTGGTGCTGATCGGACGGCGAGCTACCCACTACTCGCCGTCCGCAGGCCCAGGTCTACGGTGGCCGGAGCTCGTCTTGCGACGTTCTACGCCCAGTACGCCCAGTACCTCTCCTGCGGTGGTAGCGGCCGGGGCCGTGAGGGGCACTCCGTTGAGCTTCCCTCACGCGTCCCGCCTCCGCCTTCGCGAGCATTACTGCTTCGCAGAAGGCGGAGACTGCTTCCGATTCCCTCTCGCTCCATACCATGGCCTGAACCAGGGCCAGGCGCGAAAGGTCACCGCCACCTATCGCATCCACGAGGACACGGCGGTGCTCAGCCCAAGCGGGGCAGACCTCCACAAATTCAGTCGGGTGGATTATTATTAAGCTCGTGGCTTGACCATGGATTTAGTTTTACACTGGTAAATGAAATAAATGGCACCAATCAATAAAAAATCTATATATACAAAAACTGGCCAAGTGCGTGTCGGATTTCGTACATTAAGGGTTCCGTACCATCTGGGGATACCACACGGTCTCCAGTGAGGCGGCGAGCCTCCTTTCCGGACTGTCACCATGAGATCTGGAGGCCAAGGTCCTCGCTCTCCTCTGGGAGGCGAAATTCCGCTGCCGCGACACCTCGCGGCTCGGCTGACGGAGCTCCGGCAGGATTTCATGGCGACATGGAGACAGCGACTATCGCAACCCAGAACTGGGCACGCGACCATTGCGGCGGTAGTGCCCCTCTTTGAGGAGTTGCTGGAGAGTCGCCACGGCGTCATCAGCTTTCGCCTGACACGGCAGGTCCTCACCAGACACGGTTGTTTCGAGAGGTTCCTGTGTCGAATAAGGCGGGAGGGAACCCCCGAGTGTCACCACTGCGCGTATCGCTTTAGGACACGGTGGAGCATACGGTGGAGCTCTACCCCGCTTGGGCGGAGCACCACCGTGTCCTTGTGGATGCGATGGGCGGCAGCGAGCTTTCGCGCCCGGCCCTGGTCCAAGCCATGGTACGGAGTGCGAGGGAATGAGAAGCAGTCTCTTCCTTCTGCGAAGCAGTAATTCTCGCGATGGAGGAGGCTGAACGGGTGAGGTAGACTCTACGGAGTGGCCCTGCCGACCCCAGCTGCAGCCACCGCAGGAAACGCCCTGGGCGTCAGAGGTCGCAGGACGATCTCCGTCCACCATAGACGCGGGCCTGCGGACGGCGAGTAATTGGTAGCTCGCCGTCCGATCAGCACCAGGCCTATGAGTCAACGGCGCGTAGTGTTCCACGCACGCCTCAAAGAAATGTCACCATGTCACTGATGGAGCCCATCATGACCGATGCCTGCATACCAAGGGGTAGCGGATAACCGCTCCCCTGGGCACTCAGGCAAGGAAGGAACAGGGTTGGGTTTTTGTCAGTAAAAGTCTGACACGCCTTCCTTCTCCACCCAGAGTGGGAAAAGTCATAGGATGATTTCCCACAATCCTAGGTCAATGGGAAGTTAAAATTTTGTGACAGACGACGGACTGACAGATGGACATATGAGTGACAACAATAGGGCTCTGTTTGGACCCTTCGCGTACGGAACCCTAAACAATAGGGCTACATTTGGTTTATATTGTGTTTGTTATTGTCAGGTAAAGGTTCTCATGAAAGAAAAGAAATAAGAAAGCTGCGCTGAAAATTACAAAATTTCAGATAACTAAACGACTATTTAAACTTCGCGCGTTTGACAGTTCATAGCTTAGACAGGACAACGTCTCTTTTATAAAACTTTCCACGAATCTTCTTTGCAACAAATCATAAGTCTGTCGCTCGCACGATCAAACAAATGTTTCGTGTTCAACAGTAATTAAGATAATGTTTACTTTTTAAACAGGGAAGGCACGTGACGTAATCGCCATAAAATGGCAGGTAATGGGGCCACTTATTAATGACTAACAATTATGACACTGAATTTTAAAAGGACTACATCGCGTGTCACACGTTTTGTCCTAAATTGGATGATTTTGAACGCAATTGTCTTAACTAGGAAGACAAGGGACAGTTGAATTAAATAGTAGGCAATTGGATTAATGGTAAACTGAAAGTTTGTCAGGTTTTATTTTACATTTTCATGACATCTGGAAATACAGCATCACTGGTAACTGGGAATGATCAATAGGAAGTTAAAAAAATCTTCGAAACAAAATTTTGTGTCAGACGACGTACACGTGAGTGACAGTAATAGGGCTCCTTTTAGACCCTTCTGGTACGGAACCCTAAAAACTATAGTCTCGAAGACCACCAAAGAGGTATTGAATATTCATATGGAAAGTTTGCACACGTGAACGTCTAAATCTATAGACGACACTTTTGAAAGTATTCTCAAAGACCGTTAGAACGGCATATTTCTTATAACACTGCTCACTAAACGGATTGCAGTACACAGTACCGCTGAACACTTGCACAAAGAAGACCTTGTGCATAATCTTTCGAAGACAGGACCAACCTACACTGGGCCCGTGGAGCACTGCCCACTCTCTCTCACATAGAGATGGACTGTGTCCCAACCCTGGGAGTATAAAGATTATATACAATGTGGAGACATTTCGTCGAGTTATGAAACATAAATATATGGGGCAGTTGATTTTTTTCACGATTTCAGAGCAACATTTACTACCTATTTTTTATTTATTTGTCAAGGCAACAAAAAAACAATATGACAACAAGTCACACAAAATGATCCTGTGTGAACTAGTCATTTACGGGCATGTCCATTATTCATAGAATAGAAAGAAATCTAAGCTTAAAAAAAGCTATAATTTAACTGTTAAGAAAAAAATAGACTAAATTAATAGAAATAAATGAGAACAATTTCATACTAAATGTTGTCCATAATGATAAATATTTCCAGTGTTTTTATTTAGTGTCGTATCGTCGTGTCCACATTTTAAATATCATCTTGACACGATCCATCAGCAATTTTTAAAACTCCTACGCAAATAGACACCACATTATTCACCAGTGAGCACCATGGGATGTAATATAGAATAAATGCGCTGCTCTTTCCATATTCACACAACACGACTGAATAAATAGTCTGTACCTCGAACATACAGTATTTACCATTCATATCGGATAACTCACATGTTGTTTAATTCGGTTTCAGTCAAAATACAGGTAGTAAAATGCACACCAATGTTATTGCAGGGAAAACGTTTCCGAATCAGACAGAATAACAGCAAAACAGAGAGCAAAGTGCTCTTAATTGATTCAAGTGACAATTATAGTTTCTCTTTGATGTTGTAGTTGAGTTTTTATTTTTTGTTGGCATGTGGAAATGTGTTTGTCCTCTCATTTACAAGCAGTTACGGATTTCGAAAAGGTTCGAATTTTTAGGATTGATATGTTTTTGGAAGTCATAACATCCCCTCATGGAATTTTTCTGAGAAGTCAATGAGAAAAAATGTAAATGGTGTCGATTCTCTTGTTCAATAACTTAAATTAGAAAATCGCTATCATTTTACTAAAAAACAGTGCAAGAAAAGAACGGCTATAGCTATGAACTAATTTAGAGATGTCAAACTAGTTTACGCCTTGCGCTTTACCGTGTTTTTATTCGACATGCTTTTACGTGTAACCTTAATTTGTATGGAAATATTAGATCCACTAAATTTGACAGCTCTAAATTAGTTCATAGTCTTTTTACGTCCGTCTCTTTCTTGTTTTATTAGATAGAAAAAGATAGCAATAGCCTAAATTAGGTTTAGTTTGTGCAAACCAGAATCGGCACCAATGTCACATTTACAATGTTAGATAAACGAGTTTTTCCGTCATTTTGCGGCCCGAAACATCACAAAACAACATAAAAAATTATTAAGTCGTCTCTCACTTCAGCCAATTACATTTTTACGTATCTCGACCGCGAGAATCGCGGCGCACCACGACACCGATGAAAACGTTATTTTTTTAGGAACGTATTTTCATTCTGTTAGTGAGTTATTAAAGTTGTGTGCGTCGTAAAAATGGAATGAATAAAAAGTCGGCCACTCCTCGAGTGATGTAGGCGCTGCATGCAATGCGAGCAAGTTGACAAATGAGACTGGCTTTCACTGTATTTTTTTATTATTTTTCCCCGGAATCCCTTTTTTAATGAGGGCGCGCTGAATGCCTTATCTATTGCGATTCATAATCCGCGATAATAAAGTCTCCCGCCATTTTTCACAAGTCGCCGTTGAGCGTGGCTTTCAACACTTTTCCGCTGTTTTGAAATGCAAAATATAATAAGACCATGAATCAACGAAACAAGGTAATTGTGTGGAACACTCCAACGCAGGATATTGCGAAGACAATAAGAATAAAAGACAATAAACTAACTCAATATTTCATTCAAACAATAGAAATCGAGGCCCTTGTCTTTCGATGACTTCTAATAAATAGAACGCCTATATTGGCTGAAAGTTGGTCTTCTACGAGTTCGGGAGGTCGAAAATCCGCCCACTTGTCTTTTTGTAGATTCAGGCTTATTTTATTTAAATAAGGCTATTTTGTAGATTTCATGTTCACAAAATCCATTATCCACTTTAAACGCTAGATAGTGAGTTAATTTCTACGGCAATATTCTCTACACGTGGACGTTTTCACATTCACGCCATGGATTAATATAAATAATAATTTAAGCATAAAATCAAAACTACTGATGTACATTCACGAGCAAAAGCGTTGTAAGCTTGAGTATCTTAAAACCGTACCTACATATAAGGGAGTGTCCAGATCTGACGAATGCGCCGCGAATGCATGCATGCAGTTACTGCTATTGTTTGGTGTGTGAAGAAGTGAGTCCCGAACTTAGCACATTTAGGTTTCCGTACCAAAGAAGGGAATTATCAATGAAAAAAACTGATTGATCAATATATTGGTATTTGTTAGTGAAATATTCGTCATAATAAACAGTATCACCAAATTTAAAGTTCATAGGTTAATGGGAAGTTAAAAATATTCTTCGGATCAAAATTTTGTGACAAACAGAGAGATGGACAGACGGACACGTGAGTGGAGTGACAGCAATAGGATAGACGTACAAACTTCATGAACAGGTACAAAGGCGGATCAGGCTTTAGGCATTCTCTACCAGTCAACCAACTATTTTGCAGAACTAAACAAGGAGCGTCTAAAATCTTGAGAAATAAAACCTTACAAAAGTTTACAAGTAGAGAAAATTTAGAACATAGATGTAAAACCATCATTTGGTTATGGCTGCTATGAAACATGATAGATTTTCAACCACGTTGAAAACTTTCTGTTCAATATTTATGATCCACTTTTCTCTCACAAAGCGTTGTGTTCATACTCCAGTGTTTGCCATTTTTCCATTTCTACTTCACATTTAACGCTGCCTCTATAATCAGAATAACTTATATAGTATGGTTTTGTAAATACTGCATTGATAGGTTCTTTGATTTGAATGTTAAAAGTTGATCTATGCATACCTGTGCAGTACCCCAATATGGAATATGCATGAAAAAAAAATGTTCCATCGACGAATATACAAAAATAGAATACGAACAGTGAAAGCAGAATCAAAATTGATCGAATATCAATCGATAGACTCGTATATAACAATTTTAAACAACTATATCTGTTCCTCTCACGAAAACGCTGTTTTCTATGGCAGTTGTATGGGCATCACGGTATTTAGCCTAAGAAACCACGTTGTACTTCTCTCTAACTATCAACTTTAAAGATTTATAACTTCGTCGCTGGTGAAAATATTTTGAGAATTTCATATTTGTTTAGTATTCAATTTAGCAAATTAAAAAAATGTCATGCATATTCCTTATTGCGAAATATTATGATTTCTATTACAACCCGGCAGATTTTGAAGGAACATCCTATTCCATTTGAAGCGTGTAAAAAACTCATCTTTACGATAACGTTATACAGTAATTAATTAACCCCACCACCGTATCCCTACGTTGACGTCGTGGTGGGGCGTGCGCGCCCCAATGAACCCTAGGTCTGTGTCGGTAGATTTAATTTTACCGCAACATGCCTAGGCTGAGGGGCCAGACTAAGAGAGATATAATCTGCTGGGCAGTTTTATGGCGAACTGTTGGGCAGTAGCAGCACCACAGCCTGATATCCTGGGAGAAGTTTTTGTTCCTAATCTCCGGCTTGCCAGTATTGGCCGGCCGTAGTGAACACTGACGAGGAACTCCCACCTCTCTCTTGCCTTTATTGGGTGGCTTTTTTTTTTTTTCGCTAGAGCAATCTTGCTCGAGAGGATGGTATATAATCCCCGTACGCCTTCCAAAGGTCCGGGACCCCAGGCTCCTGTTGAGGATAAATTCGAAAGAGTAACCTCGCCCCTGGGCATTCAGGGCAGGGAGGAACAGGGGTGGATTTTTTTTAGTAAGAGTCTGGTACGCCCTCCCGCTCCACCCAGAGCGGGAGATGTCAGTGGATGATTTCCCACCCCAAAAAAAAAAGTGACTGTACCGATAGTCGTGTCAGCCAATGGCTTAATAGCCGCGAACCTCGACCAACACCTTAGGTGGCTAGTGTGAGGCGTCTGGATCAATTGCTTGATTCAGGAAGTGATATTCCCGGACACGGCTTGTATTGTGAGGAGGTTCCTCTCTTTGGAGCCCTGACGGGCCGGTAGCTTGGACCTGCCGAATGTCGATATTGGTGGGATACTATTTTTATATACATATTTTTTTATTTTAATGTCTTAACAAAAGGCGTTGATATTGACTGTGTTAAGTTAAGCAGTTTCCTAGCAGACTTTGGACAAAAAATATGTCGAAGCAACTAATCTTGATACTGAGGTAATAGCCACGAGTCCACCATGTGAAACTTAGGCTCCCGCAGTAATTCCCGTGCAAAATAAAACTCGGTTTTTTCATTGAAAAATTCTCAGTGCCTGGAGTATGGAATTGTTTGTAGTTAATGTAAAAGAACTTTTTTATGGTATACGGGACCTAGATAAACTAACTGACGATTTTTGCCTGTGATTTAAATTCTCTTGCCATGTTTACTTTCTTTTCACAATAGAATTCAGATCGGGCGAAAACGGTCTACAAACATTTAAGTACGTAAAGAAAAGATATAAGTAAACCATAAACTACGCATCAAAAGTCACTAATGGAGCTTGTCAAACTTATTCTACCTTGTAGTATAAAAATAACTTCAAAGCAGATGAAATTGACAACAACGCTGTCATTATTTTTTTTGAGCTAAATATTTTTTTATCATTTGATATTTGGGTACCATAAAAATGCGTGTAGTTAGTCAATTAATGATTTTTCTATTTTATAGAGTGGTGAAATCTGATGTACCTACACAGCGCGGCAGCGTTCTTTGCCACAAAATGGCGGCAACAAAAATTGTGTTAGCTGCGTTGTATTTGTGGCTAATTTATTTATTTATTTATTTATTTAATCATTTATGTACACACAGAGACACAGTAACAATAAACATAATTATAAATATAGTACAAAGGAACTGCTTATTTCTTATGAAATTTCTACCAGCAGACCTGCGATAGGAGAAGTGAGAAAGAAATGTAGACAAAAGTGTGTAAGAAACAGAAAAAAAGAATACAAGATGTCCTATACTAAGGTATCAAATAAACCTACACATATATTGTAAATATATATATATATATACTTACATAAATATATACCTAATCCTGTAAATAGATACATGACATACAAATATATAAAAAAAAAAAATATTATAATAGAGAGGAAAGGTAGTGCTCTTTAACACGATTTTTGAAGAGAGAAATTGACTTCAAGTCTCGAATGCTAGGCGGAAGCGAGTTCCACAATCTTACTGCATGGACAGAGAAAGAGTAGGAATAGTAACTGGATTTATGAGGATGGGTTTTGAGGAGGGATCTAAGGTGAGATCTGCACGGCGCGTCACCAGGGCGAGCGTAAGAAATTCGCTCACGCAGGTAGGAGGGATAAGACGGGTTGTGTAGAATGTTGAAAAGGAGACAAAGAATCCGAGAACCGTTTATGCTGTTATTTGATACACATTTATTAGTTAAAGACTTGCAATTTTGTTTTGGATACTTTTAATACATACCTAAATACTGTATTAAAGTTCAACCGATATTTGAGAAACAACCAACCAGCAAAAATGTAAAGATTGGATGTTGTTATCAATACAAAATTACGGAGCCTGAATAGTATAATTTTTATGAAGAAATGTCTTCGAGTTTTCGTTAAAAAAAACCTAATTTAAAGTTGTATACCTACTATAGGATGGAAAACTTGAATGAGTGGCCGTCGTGTAGTAGGTTATTTAAAAATGAAAATTATTTGCGATAACCATTCTTAACTGCTTATTTCAATATGATGAAAGTGCTACGCAGTGCCTACGACGTAGTGACGTCACCGCTACGACGTAGCTCTTGGTATTTTAGTTAGGTACATTTTCATAGCATTATAAAATGATGGTTACTACGGGTACGTGGGTGGTAAAAACATATGAAATTCTCTTATTAAAAAAAGAAACTGCGAGCTCAACAAGGCAGTAAACTGTTGTCTTTAAATGTTTTATTTCTACAGCAACCGAGTATGATAAAAGCACATAATATAAAGAGAATACGAGTTTCACAGTCAAAGTAGGCAGTATAAACGACAATCAGTCAAAAAACGTATGACTACCTCGACAGACAATAGCGCTTTCGCAAGCAAAACACGGACTCGTACTTTATTCGTCTCTCCAGACGCCGTAAGATTTTTATTATTATACTTACCCTTTTTGTAGTAACACACCGCGCGGGCGTATTCCTTGTAAGGAGCGGTAATGACGCGCTGAGCGTGAAATACGCGAACATTTCGGTACCCTGGAAATGGAATGCACCTGCCTCCTTAGGTTTTATGTGAAGTTTCCTCACCTTCTTACGATGCTGTGTAAGGGCTGCCAATATCGCCGTCCCCACTTTGTGACCCCTCATAATACGAGTAATACTTCTTGAGAGGGTATTGAGCGGGCCCGAGTCGCGCCGCCCCTAATTTTACGAGGCGACTTGTACTTCAGTTTGTTTCTTGTTGATGTTATAAGAATGTTTGGCATTAACATTTTTATGATGTACCAACTTGTTATTAAGACTGCCAAAGTTGATTTGGTAGTTTCGCATAAAGGCTATCCCTTTTTATACGAGTTATTTTGTGTGGAATTTGTTAATAATAGTTAGGTTGAGTTTTTATGTTGTTGTGGTATTATGTGTTGTATCTTTGTTGTGATGACAGAACTGCTTTACAGAGAACACCATGACATTTACATTTTTACAAAAGGGCTTTTTCGCCGATACGAATATGTTGTCTTACCCCTGCAACCGACTACAGCGCAGGGCCTTCTTCTTGAATGCTTTTCCACACATATGTCTATATAAGAAGTTAATTCGGAACGAATCATAATTTTTAAGAAATGAATAGAAGAGAGTACGTGTGGTAGAGGGAAAGGACGAGCGAGTTATAAACTGAGACGAATGAAACGTTTTCTATAAAAATTAAAGAAGTTTCATAAAGTGAAGATTGTTTTTTTCGATCATCGACCTCACCCTACTCATACTTTAACGTTTAATTTTCGATGTGTAACATCTTTCCTCTCGCGATCTGTGGGAGTGATTTCGTGAAATGGGACAGAAGTGTGCAACAGGAAGCCGAGGAAGCGCGCGTTAGGTATTTGATTTAGAGAGTAGAGTATAGTTGGCTGTCAGATGGAAGAGCGCGCGCATGATAAGTCTGCGCGCGATTGAAATCGAAACTAAACGTTTTAATTTTTGTTAATGTTGCTTATTACCAAGATGAGATGTATATAATAATATATAAATATAATAAAATTTTATTGACATAAAAATAGGCTGTTTGAAACCCTGACTCCTGAGTTAGGTTAGACCTGTGTTACAGGAGTCAGTGGTCTTCACCCGTTTTTAGAACAAAAAATTTAAATGAAATAAAATATATGTGACTACTGTATGCCTCGCTCGTTTTATTTCAAAGCATAGGACTGTTAAGTTACTATGATATTGGATACACATTCAGCTTGGCATAAACAGTAGAATAAAAGACATGCTTGAGTAATTATTTGTATTTTCTCATTGTATAGGTTCTCAGGAGATTTTAAGTTTAGACGCAAACATGTGTACTTAAAAGTTCATATAAACATTCTGGCACAAAGGACTTCCAACAGGATTTATTAGGGCAATAAATTGGTTCAAGCTCACAAATTATAAGTTCTGAGGAGGTAGTAACAAGTCAAACTAGTACTTATGCTTACTTCAATCATAAACGTTCACCTAACTATGTGGTGTAAGTACTAAAACTACGTAAAACTTGTTTGAGTACATTGTACTTATATGAGCTTTGCGAAAATATACTGAGTTACAAAGTATAATACGTTAGTACGTAATTCTTATACCAGTTGCTTTAAACTGAGTACCAATATCCACACACAATTTGTGGGGTGGGAAATCATCCAATGACATCTCCCGCTATGGGTGGAGCGGGAGGGCGTGTCAGACTCTTACTGACTAAAACCCACCCCTGTTCCTTCCATGCCTGAGTGCCCAGGGGTGCGGTAACTCATGTTGAGAATTTATCTGCTACCCCTAGGCATGCATGCACCGGCCACGATGGGCCCCGTCAGTCTTGGCTGACAATCATCTCTTTGAAGCGCGCGTGGAACACTATGCGCCGTCGACTCACGGGCCTGGTGCTGATCGGATGGCGAGCTGCCCACAACTCGCCGTCCGCAGGCCCGGGTCTAGCCCAGTGCCTCTCCTGCGGTGGTAGGGGCCGGGGCCATGAAGGCCACTCCGTTGAGCTTCCCTCACGCGTCCCGCTTCCGCCTTCGCGAGCATTATTGCTTCGCAGAAGGAGGAGACTGCTTCCCATTTTCCTTTCTCTCCGTACCATGGCCTGAACCAGGGCCGGGAGCGAGAGGTCACCGCCACCTATCGCATCCACGAGGACACGGCGGTGCTCCGCCCAAACATACCTACATGGTGTTGTTATTCATATGAAAAAAAAATATATAAAAAGAAGGTGGTATTTATTTTAGGTCAATCGCAGTTCTAAAGACATTTTAATTTGTAATTTTATTTTATATAGGTAAAATAATTGTTATAATATATGCGTGCATACACAAATAACAACGTACAATGTAACCTACATTCGTTGCAAATAAATGATTTGATTGATTAAAGCAGTCGGTTAAAATGAAGAATGAAAGTCATGGTCAATAAGATGTATGTAAATTCCTACAGCCTCAACATCGACATTTGGATTTTTACTACAATCAACTACGAGATTGAATCAATTACGAGAAGCATTGGACTGGGAGATGTGATGGCTTTTGGGGGAGGCCTATATCCAGGATTGGACGTCTTTCGAGTATTTTTTTTTTACATTTCAATAATGTTTCCAAATATTATTTTGGGTGTCTGCAACGAGAAATTTAGAAATGGCATAGATTGTAGACTTAGAGAGGTAGGTTACTGTAATAGTGTTCTAGTCCTACCACTTTCTGACGCAGCTAGGGAACTTTACAAATTAGCTACGCTTTTTTTTTTGGGGAGTTGGGAAATCATCCAATGACTTCTCCCGCTCTGGATGGAGCGGGAGAAGTCATTGGATGTCAGACTCTTACTGACTAAAACCCACCCTTGTTCCTTCCCTGCCTGAGTGCCCAGGGGTGCGGTAACTCATTTTTAGAATTTTTCTGCTACCCCTAGGCATGCAGGCAACGGCCACGATGGGCTCCGTCAGCGGTGGCTGACACTCATCTCTTTGAGGCGCGCGTGGAACACAACGCGCCGTCGACTCACGGGCCTGGTGCTGATCGGACGGCGAGCTACCCACTGCTCGCCGTCCGCAGGCCCGGGTAAATTAGCTATGCTAAGATTAGGTTAAATATGGATGTGTTATATTTGATTAGTTAACTAAGCTATATTTGTTAAGATAACCAGGGAGGCATAATCGCATGTGTGACAAAGACCTTTTACTTTGAATAAGAAAAAAAAAATTATACGAGTATAATTCATTGTTTGTACAGCTAAGCAGTAAATTCCCAGGCAAAGTTTGTGTTACCTGATACCTACAGCCTTATAAGATTGCTTATAAGTATTTTATGTCAAAAGTGAATAGGTTACTTCTAGGCAGGCGTGCTTTATAGTCGAATACATCATCGTTTACCATCTAGTGAGATAGTGGTCAAGTGCGACATTCATGATTAAAAAAACATATTCCTGGGGGCAAAGTAACAATTTAAAAACGATAACGAAGTTAGAAAAGACTAAAATGTATGAGATTGACATAAACCGCGCTAAGTCACGTGGTCAGTCGACTGTCGACATCGTTATCGCAAGTTGGTAGACAATGTTATAATTCGTAACGAAACCATAAAGAAACGAATTGCTATCGTTTTTATCCCATACAAATGCGTAGACAAGCAGCGCTTTCAGAGTTCGCCTTCGCCTCGATCGTGATCGCCAAAAAAGATAACGAAGGAACGCTAACGCTAGGAAATGTTTATCGATATCTCAGAGACAATGACGAATTTAGATATCGTTTCGCTACGAAGTGATGTTACTTTGTCTACAGGGCCTGTTCTTTTCCAATGTAACTTGGGTTGGTGCAACAAGTTTTCGTCTTCAATCTTTCTTCGTCATAATTCACTCCCTTTGCAATTGTCAAACCTATAGTTACAAAAAAACAAAATCGGCCAAGTGCGTGTCGGGCCACGTGCATGGTAGGGTTCTTAGGGTGCTTTATGTTTATTACTATGAACATATTAATTGTTTCACAGTTTTTAGTTTATCTTTCCAAAACTTTACGTGTTTACTACATGTTTTAAATAATAAATATGCAAACACATTACGTTAAAAAAAAATGGGGGCACTTGACTCGACCAAAAATGTAAATGTGGTCTAGTTTAATATTTAGCAAACGAATCAAAAATAGTCTGCCTAACCGCGCAATGATTTTGAAAGCCCTATCCAATAATACCCCAAATAATAGGATAGGCGAAAAAAAATCATGCCCATTTTACATGTAAGGGGGCTACCATAAAAAAAAAAATCTTTTTTAACATTTAATTATTTCGTTATCGTCGCGTGATTAACATAATTATATTATATCCATGCGTCGGACGGGCAGACCTAAATTATAAGGCATTTTTATCAGGACTACGGAACTCTAAAAAGGTTAGTTTATAAAGTAAGTTTAAAAAAATACTAGCCTGTACACTTTGAATGTATACAAAACTTAAAATCACTTACGAAAAACACTACTTATTAAGACAATGTCTCTATTTCTGACTATAAAACATCCTAATGCCTTCATCTTCTAGTATCTACCCTCTTTCATAGCTCGGGGGACCATTCGGTCTCAGCTGGGTCCAATTGAGTGACAAATAGAGGCACAACTTTATGTATTCATGGCCAACTTTACACTTTTACGTTTTACTACTTCGCGCTTTAGTGCAGGACTGTACCTACTTGAATTAATGTAAATGGTTAAATAAAACCGATTTGTTGTTAAAGAGTAGTTGTTGTTTGTTAAAAGCTTGAGTGTTTTTAGCTAAGTTTGTAAATTAGTTAACTTAACTGATAGGTAATACAGGATTATGGGTAGTTTTAAGCAAAGCTAAAACATTTTATGCAGAAAAATTATTGGTAAAATCAGTTAATATCAGTTTTGTTTGTCATTAATTTAAGCAAAACCTGTATTTCTCGAACTGTAATCTGATATCACTCACTTATAAAAAAACAATTTTTCGAAGTTTGTATTTGGAATGGTGATGAACGACATTCGGGCAATTTTGAATGCTTCGTGTTCTGTTTATAACTATATAAACAAATCTGTAAGACCAAGCACTGGAACATTAGAACGCACCTATATTTATCACGACAAAGTACTCCGTAACAAGGCCCCCAGTAACTATAACATCATATAACTTACAGCCCACGCAAGCGTCGAAGCATAAACAGTAAACACGTTCTGAGAGATTTACACGTACTTCACACACCCTCTATACTCCATAAAGGCAATGAGGATAATAAGCAAAAAAACACTTTTTTGTTCACTGAACACAAATCTTGCTTAACAATCCCCCGCGATGTCCACAAAAACTGGGCAAGCAAGTCCACGTACGACCACAAAACAAAAAGAAAACGCTGGTCTAAAACCACAATATGTTTCCTTTGATATCTTTTGTTTCGTCCGCTGTTTTGTTCTTTGAATAGCAATTGGGATAATCCAATTTCACATGAACATTATTGCGACACTATTATAGGGGAGTATATTTACATGGGGCGTTTTATTTCTAATCTATCGCCGTTTTAAGGGATATCGCATGGTTATTATTGCCTTGGAGCCGGATAAAGTAAAGAACGTAACTTGTAATATTTTATGACATAGAAAAGGGAAGAGGAAACCATTTTATGAATAGACGGCTTTAAAGCTATTTCGGAAGGGAGATGGAGATGAAAAACTCACAACTGTGAGTTAGGAAACGGCCTGGGGACCTTTATAAAAAATCAAATCACTTATTATAGGTTTCCGATGTCTAAGCCTTTAGTAAAAAATAGTAAATTTGTGAAATAAGCTTTAAAATGTCTCTTAAGGCGCAGTTATACGACTTCATTCTTCATTCAAAATCATTACATTTTTAATTGAACATCACGTCTAAACGACTAATCTTATTCCTTTGAAAAAAATTATGTTACTCCAGACAGTTTCCTTCGTAATTTGATATGTGAATATTTGAAAATATATTTTTATAATTAATTTGTTAAGTTGTCTAACACGGATAAAAAATTGAGAATCACACAAAAACTAAACAGCGTATTTTATGAAACTTTCACCATTTTAAAAATCACGTAATTATTTATATTTTAGTATACGTGTTTTAGTATAATACCTGTTGTTTTATGTCTGTAAACCCTGTAACTAAATCCTAGTTATTATTAAGTGTTTATGTGGTGGATATTTGTGCGGTTACACTGACATATACCTACAAATATAAATAAATAATGGTACCTAAATCATGAGCAATACATTATTAAACCAACTACATTAATAAAATTGAGATAGTATTATATTATTTTGTTTTTTCCAGTCCCATATAATTAAATTGTAAATAAATAATGCGCCTAATTTCGGACAGCGCTCCTTGGTGGGCGAGTCCCATTACTGGGTGGACGTACGACGCGTTACGTGAGCTCAGCACAGAACACGCTAGCTAACCACTCAAGGTCGTTGGCAGTTAATAGCGCCTTAAGAGCTATTTGAATTGAAATATATCGGAATATTTTTGCATAGAGCGTTTGTTTCTAATCTATCGCTGTTTTTGGGTATTGAATAATATTGAATGCTAGCTTCTGCAAGCGGCTTCGCCCACGTGAAATTACTATTTCGCCACAAAAAATTATATAGCCTACGTGCTATTCCAGACTATAATCTATCTTTGTGCAATATTTCATCCAGATCCGTTCAGCCATTTTGGCGTGATTGAGTAACAAACATCCATCCATCCAAATGATTGACTTAAAGCTGGATAAATAGAAGAACATAGCTAGTAACTTTTATATGATACACTCTATCCAAAAAAAAACCCAAGTAGGGATATGTGTGGTGACTGTGTTCTCTTGACAATCTGTCAAATCTTTATCCTGTTTTGACGTGAGGGAAAAATCGTGGGTTGTTTGTGCATGTGAGATTGTTTTGGTAAAAGCACGTTCGATTCAGGAAAGTAATCTGAAATAGGGAACAGAAACAAGCAAAATATATAAAATATTATAGTTTTTGAAACAAGTTCCACGATTCTATGAATGGTTCACGATATCACAACTATCTTGGGGTTGGCTTCCAGTCTAACCGGATGCAGCTGAATACCAGTATTTTACATGGAGCGACTGCCTATCTGAGCTCCACAACCCAGTAACTGGGTAATACGATACCCCTTGATAAGATTGGTTGTCACACTTTCGGGCTTCTGACGACCCGTAACGACTGTCAAAGATCCACGATTGACAGCCTACTTTCCGAGATAAGGATGAGTCTCGGTATGTAAAGATGTACACCTATCCATGAACCAACCCCGGTAAGCGTAGCTTAACCTGATGGATGTTTCTGTACCTGTGCGGCTGTTATTTCTTTAGCCACAAGCTCCTCCTCACGATATTACAACAAACGTTCATTAATAAAATATTAATTAATACTAAATATATTGGCATCTTTCAGTTCTGACGTTAACAATGCCGTACGTAGCATAAATTATTTGAATTGTAAATTTCGGTCATGAATACCGGAAATTATTGTAAGTATTTAATTTTTCACCACAATTCTCTGGTGACTGCATAATATTTTAAACGATTCATTCGCTGTAGTGTACTATTTTACAAGATTTTATTTTTAGTTTCACTGTCCCGTTGTCGGTCGGTAATCAAAATTTTGCATGCTAAATTAGACCCACTTCCCTATGTCCGATTGGTCTTAAATTTGGTGTAATTATCTATCTTTGGTGATAACACAGTGGTATGGTACCATGGAGCTGGTCTGATGATGGAGACGGAAAATGGCCAAAGGAATTTCTGAACTAAACAAGATACACCCATCGAGTTTGGGCTTGATTGATTTGTCTTGAGGAGCACTTTACGCCTAGATGATATCCATTATCTGATGATGAAGCTGGAAGGTAGCCACGGCATCTCTGTGATAAAAGAACATAACTCCACTTTAGATCACATTTTAATATCCGTAGAATATTTTAAAATATCACGCCTACTCTAAAATTATTACCTATCAAAAAGTTAAACTTAAATTAAAAATATAAAATTTAAAACAAGCTATAAATAAAGGTTTTGACAATTTTGTATGGATTATAGCATCTACCAAATCTTCACCTGTTGGCTGGCTAAGAATGCGCTAGCTTTTTGCTTTGCTATTAATTTTTTTTTTTGTATATTTGTCGCCTGGTGGCCTGACCTCTGAAGATCTGATAATTAACTCCTTTTCGCATACTTTATTAAGTGTCGCACTAACAAAGTAACAACTATTCTGCTTCTATCATCTGATAACCTAATCTCAAACTCAAAGCATTTATTTCAAATAAACCATTTATACAGGCACTTTTTAACCGACTTCGAAAAAGGAGGAGGTTATCAATTCGGATGTTTGTATTTTTTTTTTTTTATGTATGTTCGGGCATAACTCTGTCATATATTGACGGATTTGCAAAATTCTTTTTTTGATCGATAGGGGTTTATTTCGAAATGGTCCCATTTAAATTTCAAAAAGATCTGATGATGGGTTTCGGTGACAGACAACGGAACTCTTCAAAAATTGACAGCAAATCAATCGCAATTGCTGCTATCGTATGTCTATGAATTGTTAACACAGTTTAATGGGAAGCCACAACTAAAAAGTGAAAAATAAAAAACTTTTTTACAAAAAAATAGAACCGACTTCCAAAAAAAGTGCAAAATAATTTTAATTTCGGAAGCCGGTGTCAAAAAACGAAGCGATAGATTAGAAACAAAATAGGAACACCGACTTCCGAAATTAAAGTTATTTGCACTTTTTCTGGAAGTCGGTTCTATTTTTTTGTAAAAAAGTTTTTGAATTGTCAAGTCGGTAAGTCAGAAAGATGAAGTTAATTGCACATTCCAAAGCGTAGATCTCTATGATCTTTCTGAACGTGCAAGGAAACCATGTTATCTATTACAAGTTACATATATCACGTTGCTTCAATTATGTGAGAACAATGTTAATAAAATAATAAACATTTCTTAAAAATAAAGATTGAAATAAGCCAGTGGCAGTTAAGAGATGACCAGTCTCAACTGACGGCGCCCGTTCACGAACATGACAGCACCACTCAGCTCAACCACTTTGAAGTGAACCGAATGACCCGACACACGCGCCACCATCAGCGAGACATTTGAGTGAGCAAAACAGTAACACAATAGCATTATAACGCCCCATAGTACTCACATTTACAAAATTAGAAAATGCTTAGAAATTATATAAAACTATAACTCTTGAAAGGAAGAATAATCACTAACTCCAATAAAAAAAGTTTAATGATAAAAAACATGTCTAGAAAAATAAAAGCGTGAGCATCTCTACCAAATATATATAAAAGAACTAACTAGTGGACCCACGTGGCTGTGGCTGTGGAGCAGGACCAGCAATAATATATTTATATAATATCCAAAGACGTGGGAATGAACTCGTTTTCGTACATTTCTTTTACAATCATTTATGATGGAACTTTATAATACATTTACTGAACTTAATACTGTGGTTATGGTCTTAAAAAACTATCCTAAAACCAAATTGCAACTCTTTAACTAAAAATGTATATCTAACCACAGCAAATATTTGTCTCAAATTGACATAAAACTGCCTCAAATGGTGGCAAAAGAAAGTTGTATAACCTACAATGGATTTGGCCACCTTAGAGGAGATCTATTATGTTGTGCTGATTCCAAAAAGTTGTAATAAATTACAATGTTTTTTTTTAAATTTGATTAAAGGGCTTTATCGCTTAGCGACCACTGCAAAAAACATCAATAACTTATGGTTCTAAAACCTGCTTTCAACTGTCACTATTTAGAATGCCCACCATATATCTGCAGACAAACGTATATTTACAAATACATATAAACTTTCGACGAGACCTCGCGCATGTCCCTTTTTTGCGTTTAAAAGCAGGATTACAAAATTTAGCTCCGAGCGGTATTTGTTTTGGACTGTTTAATGTTTATGAAGCCTTTTTTTACTCTCTATTTACCGAAAACAAAATATACATCACAATTTTATATGAATATTACGTTGGTTTCCATTTTGCCCGTCGCTTTTTTAGAAATCCTAAAAATAAGAAGCGGAATTAATAGCGTTGGATACATTTGGGACGGGTTTATACGTATGCACCTGTTAATATAATGATACCAGAAGAAAACCTTTGATGACGACCGCTCCTTACCCTTCTGCTTTCTTTGGATATCTCTTATACCGGTCGAAACAGCTTCAAAAAGTAACATCAATCACAATATTACATTGGGGACACTTTACTGTGGCGGACATTTCGCTAAACATAGGTAGGTACACACCGGTCGTGTAGCAAAAATCAAGCGACGCGTACGGCTGCGCGCGCGTGGCTTATGTCTGCTGAGCTATTATTTACGAGCAGCTCTTAAATTGAGATGGAAGGGTTCTTCTTTATTTAAATGCTTCAGTACAATCAAGATACTTTGCTCTTGTTTCTGCATAGTTTAAATTAATAGATAGATATAGATATTAGACGTGGTCTCGCTTTGGAGCTTCTCTGTTAGAATATACCCTTTTTTTCTATTTGACAGCCAAGAGGTAACTCCCATATTTAGTAGTTTTTGTAAGGTGGGTCGCCGTCCAGACAACTTTGCGAACCCCTAGTCTAGTACAATGATTCGAATGTATTGCATAGATTTAAATGAACGAAAGTTAACTTACTTCCTTGTACAGTAAGAAGAACAGAATATAACGCAATTTAAAAACTTTCCATCTCAGTAATTTAATTTCATACGTTTACATAAGTATAGTATTGCTACATCGTATGCCGTCGTCTTGTCTCGACGACAACATTCCAAGATTCCATTTATTATGCTTATTCATACATACATATAGTTAACAGCCCCGTATATACTCACTCTGTGTTATCTGCGAGCGCTATCCAGACTCGAGCGCCAGTAGTTTCCAGTACACCAAAAAAAGAAAAAAAGGAAATTTAATTTCCCCTTTGAAGACATTATATTAAAAATGGATAGGTTTTATTTTTATTTTATGTTACGATATCACTAGCTCCTACTGTTACCTACTACAAGATATTTGAACAAGTCATGAAGTTTGAAAGTAAAGACTTGGTAACATTCTTGACTTGTATTGCCTGTGATTTTCGGCAGTGAATCTCCTTGTGATAATTTAAAAAAAATACTTACTGTCATAGAAAAGTGTTCAATCTGTGACGCACGTGATGAAACAAGGTAGATAATAAATAGGTGTCTACGAAGACTGTTAGATCCACTAGGCTTTAATGAATGGAAGTTAAAAAAAAAAAACTTTTTTACTTTTTACACCCGGTTTCAGGAAGAAATAATTATCCGTCAGTAATAAAAAGGGAGGTTAAATGGTCGCTGCCAATTCATTTAACCAATCCGAACCGCCGACGTAGGTTCGACAATTTGTCACATTAATTTTGTAAATGCAGTAAATAAGTAACTATGAAACGCGTGAGTAACAATTCAGTTGTTTATTTCTAAGGACAGACGCTGTAGCTCTAGGTATATTTCATGTCGCTCAGGCATATAATGGGTAGTCAAATAAACTTTAAAAAGAGCATAATTTCGTCTAGACACCAGAGTGATATGTCTTAATATATGAACACTGTCTGTCTTCATGACGAACGTAAATTTAATAGTAGAAATTCGAAGTTCATATCCAATTTACTGCAAAAGATATCGAGTTGGTAAGTTCTTAAATAAATGAGCAAAAGTTTCGATGGAATAATAATTTGAGATAGAAGACGATTTATTTGTCATCGACCTTTTTGTTGGGACTCTTTGGGAATATTAATCGAAGAAATCAAAGTTGATACTAAGTTTAAAATAGGTGCTTAATTTTAATACCTACTGATGAGAAACTTGTAATAGTTTGAGGACTATAAAATGAAGACGATTATGAACCTGACCTAAACTTATAACTTTCACTAACTTTATTGGTAACTTTCTTGATTTTTTTATATAAAAACAGCGTACCTATATTTTTCTAATTTTTTATGTAAAAACGAGTGTCATTTTTTATCAGAAAATCGTAATATTCGATGATGAATACATTAAAATTGCACCTTCTTACTCCAGTTTGCGATAAGTCTTTAGTCAGTAGGTAGCTTCATCTTATTTATTACTGATAGTTGATATCAGCAGTATCGTTTATCGAAATAGCTATAAACCAACTTAATGTATTACATTGCATAGTTTTATGAAGGGCATGACTCTTAGCGGGAATGCCAAACTACTCATAAACCACAGTACACTTGACGATTAAAGCTGATTTTATTGCTTTAGCTTTCTCCAAAATAAAACTACACCCAAATTGCAAAGGCCCATTGACTAACAACTTAAGTAACAATTACTGAAACGTAAGGACTACTTCCTCTCTACACAGACGGTCCTAAAAACGAGAAACTACTCGTAAGTGGTAATAAAAATCCTTCGGCACACCATTAAAGTAAGTTGGAGCCTACAACCGACACTACATCATTAAAGGTGCTGTAATTGCTCACACGTAACGGTAAAGGGAAAGTATTTCCAAATTTTGCCAAAGGGCTCCCGTAAATTGTGATTATCTTTAGTATAACGTTGCTACCAACAGAACCACTCGTAGTATTTTATGAGGAAAGCCATCTGGGTCCTCGTCTGCTACAATAAATTCAACGCACACTGTTATGTCTTTTTCATGGACACCGAAGATATAAAGAAAGAATTTTATTGCGTTCAAAATAATATTTTTGGAACGTAAAAGTAACAGCTACTTAGGAGTAATATACCCATTTAGGACGGCATCGGCAGCAATATGGACGATACAAACAAGTACGAAATAAACGTTCCGTGATTATTTTGTAAAAGTGAGGAAAAGAGGTTGTTTTGTTGCGAAGTTGTCTTCACACTAGAAATATGTTTTTGAGAGAGTGCCGAGGGAAGCACGCCTCTGCTAGATAATGGACGTTTATGACTTGACGCGGAGCAGCGTTGATATTCACGCGGCAAAGCTACATTTCTGTCTGAATAATGTTTTTTCTAAAACTTCCTTAAGGCGCAAAATACGTGGGTTTGTAAGAGAAACAGATCGCAACACGATCTTTTCAGCATTCATTAAAAAAAAGTAAAGAACCAAGCATTTCTGTCATCTTTTGTCAGCAATACGAAAACATGGTGAATTATAGGTAGCTCACATCAAAGGAGGAACCATTATTCACGCGTTTGGCAAATATGTCTCCAGGCGACCGCCCCACTCGGCAAATACAAAAGGAATTACTTTTATTTTTCGTCTCAACCGCAGCATGTTGCCTTATGATAAATCACTTTCGCGCTACTGCAGGAGCGTTCAACAAAAACATTTGAAACGATCTAGTTCGTGGCAAAAAGGTACACATTCGTGAAACTGATGCCCGCTTTATCAAAGTAAAATCTGTGCTCTTTTTCTATACATATCATTTCCATACGAGCTGCGGGAAAACGTGGAAACTCCTGTGTTTGCTAGTGTGTTTTAAATATTCCGTTCTGTTTATTGAATAGTTTATACGATACTCGCGTTCATAAATAATGCTGAAATCCTAAAAGGCGTTGTTTTTCAATTACCTGCACTCTACAAAGAAAGGCAGCGTTAATAAATAAAGTAAAAAAGTGTGAAACCTTTTTACACGAAGCCAGTGGCGACACCTAGTTAGTTTATTACAAAGGAAATACTTCACTAAAACAGTACTTCCTGGCTAAGCAGGGCTGCGACAAAGTTTACATTTAACTAACAGACCAAGCAATTTCATTTTCACAGCAGAATGCAAAAGACAGGCTCTGCGGTTATTGCAATACATTGCCCTGCTCCCCGTAGATTCCACGCGATAACAAAGACATCGCACACAATGTGAATCCTCTGTTATTGTGTCCAATGAGAGTACTAATAACACTGTGATGTTGCAAGACGGAGATTTTATAAAACGACACTGAAACGTTTTTAAACTGTCAGATGTTTCAACATACATGTTATAATAAAGGCAACATTTTTAATAGGTGTTATTTGAGCCCATATATAACCCTGCCCAGTAAGTATCCAGGGATCTGCCTAAAAATAATTAAAGCAAACAGCCAATATCCCTAAAACGGCCTACGTCACACCAAATTGAATGGCTCAATTACGACAAAAACACATAGCGGAGACACTTGCGAAGTTAGTTATTCAGCAAAACATTATTAAGGGTAACATGTCGAGCGTCCCAAGTTCATTGCTCCACGAAATATGTAGAAGACCGCACACGAAAACAGGGGGAGCATATTTCAGTAGTCGTTGTGTTACATCCGTGTCAATTATCCGGGAGTTTTGCCCGGCGACGATTGCGAGTAACGGCCATCATTTAGCCGGTCGGGCGCCGATCTTGTAATACTGTACATTTCGCTGCCATCAGTAATGTATGCGCGATATTAAAGAGCAGTTGAAGCGATCCCACGCTTAATGTCTCAATTAGAAAACAGATGCCGCGCGCCGAATTGCGAATTAAAGCTTTTTTATTTACGCTCAGTTTTAATTGCTCCGCTCCACTAATTTAAACATGTTGCTCGTTATACCCCGGTATTACTATAAGACGTACTTTTTCGGAACGGTATAAAAGGCACATTATCTTTTATCGGCGACTCGTATATAAAGTGGTAGGGTTATCCAACGGTCACTTTTTCAAGCATCCGATTTGGAGAAAACTGTACGTGGTAGCAATTTATGAGAGCGATAATATCTGGATATAAATTCAAAGGATAACAATAAGACCCTTTATTGCCTCCGTTGTTTTCACAAAAACGATTCAGCGAACGACGTGGAGTTTTTTTACGCACATAAAAATTGGATTATGTCACGTTCCTTGATATACAGATCTTTACGTCAGGAGTTTTTATTACTTTGGGATATACCACTAAGTGATTTGTACCTAGGATTTCCGAAGAAAAGTTCCGAAGATTAGTGATAGCATAAATATTAAGAAAAAACGATCAAGTGCGACTCGGACTCGCGCATGAAGGGTTCCGTACCATCGTACAAGATTATACGCGTCTACTTGTTGCCATTATTAAGATCGAGCAAAAAACGCCAAATAAGCACGTTTCCAGTAAGCCCCCTTTAATTTTTAATTTTGAACTGTCTACTTAATACGGATCATGAGATGCAGCCAGCTGACAGACGGACGGACGGACGGACAGTCTGTTGGTTACTCTTCGTTTACGGAACCCTAAAAAGTAAAATTTTTGGACAGACTATTTACAGATTTAGTTTACGGCTTCCGCTCTTCACGTTATTCAGGCGTTTTGATAAGTTACACTTCTTTTACAAGACTACTGACAAATTATTTGTCGAACATCATAATTCTGAAGTGTGTAAACTCCACTCGTATCCAAATAAATTATTCTTGGAGGTGCCCGCGTCATATATAAAGAGCACACGGATATAATGAATTCGCTTACGAAGCGTTACGGTCCTCGGATCATTGAATATAGATGAGGGATCAAAGAAAATTACGAGTCCTCGATAAAATTTGTGCTGCGCAAAGAAATTCCACTTGCTTCCTGTAAGGCACACTCGTTTGCATACCTTAGACTATTTCTGACACTAAGTTATCAATCAACAAAATGTATGATAAAAAGCTGCCAAGTGCGTGTCGGACGTCACACATTTAGGGTTTCGTACCAAATAAGAGCATTATCAAAGAAAAAAATCTGATTTATCAATATAATGCTATTAGTTAGTATAATATACTTATTGAGGAGCTCGTGGCTAAAGTAATAACAGCTGCACGGGTCGATCTATCAGGTTAAGCTACGCTTGCCAGGGTTGGTCCATGGATGGGTGACCATCTTTACATACCGAGACTCCTCCGTGCCTCGGAAAGCACATTCAGCCGTTGGTCCCGGCTGTCAATCGTGGATCTTTGACAGTCGTTACGGGTTTTCAGAAGCCCGAAAAAGTCTGACAACCAGTCTTACCAAGGGGTATCGTATTACCCAGTTACTGGGTTGTGGAGGACAGAAAGACAGTCGCTCCATGTAGAATACTGGTATTCAGCTGCATCCGGTTAGACTGGAAGCCGACCCCAAGATAGTTGGGAAAAGGCTAGGCAGATGATGATTATGAATTAGTATAATATACGTAATAATAAACATTCAAGTTCGTAAGTCAATGAGAAGTTAAAAAAAATCGAAACATAATTTTTTTTGATAGATGACGGACAGACAGACAGACGGATAGACGGACACGTGAGTGACAGCAATAGGGCTCCGTTTGGACTTTTCAGGTACGGAACCCTAAAAAGAAACAACAGAATAAGAGAATCAATTACGACTACGAATGAGTTCGAAAAAGATGAAATGAAATGTCTTGGTAGACAAGAACACGGATTAACCAGTAACACCCGGAGATGCGGTGCCGCAGATTCAAATTTATAAATTAACATATAAATCGAAAAGATTTACCCTAAACAAGATCAAAGGAATTTGTCCGATGCTTGGAGAGGCTGGGAGGCTGAAGGCTGGCGGCTGATGACTGTTTATGGCGGAGGCGTCGAGCCGAGTGCGTCAGAGGTCGAGCTCTACAATTTTCCATTTACATTTTTGTACCTTTTTGATGTAAAAACTTGATCTTTCCATATTACGTGAGGGTATATTGACGGGTGTATGAATTTGTGTTTAAACTGTGTTAGAAAATTATTCTTTATTCATTTGCTGTGCCGTTTGTTTGCATTGCTCGACATAATGGACTGAAAGCAAAGAACTATGTCACTGTTCAAATATGGGGTGCAATCACAGGTAGCAATCATTTCAACATGAACTTTGATGATTGGCCAAATGACATTTCTGTGCGTATGTAGTTTGTCAAATGCCAATTACATTTGGAATTGAAGCGTAAAATGGATAGAAAAGCCGATGAACCTAAAATGCGAATAAAGGCAGAAAGTTAATTACGATTCTAGTCCGTTCGGCGATTGTTCTAGTTTCAGGTAAAGACTGACTTAGGTTAATCATCAAAAACATCGGAATGTAAAAACGAAACCCTTATAGGATCACTCGTGTTTTTGTCTGTCTGTCGGTCTGTGTGTCTGTCTGTCTATCTGTCCGTGTGTCACAGCCAATTTACTCCGAATCTACTGCACCGATTCTGTTGAGGTACTTACACACATGAAACTCTACTAAGACTTGGTCGGGTTTTTGAAGTGTGCCAATAATATCTTTATACACAAAGTAATGGACACACCCAAATCCACACACACACATACGCAGCTATACACACGTACGCACACACACACACACACACACACACACACACACACACACAGTCACACACACACATACACGCGCAAAATACACACCAAGCAATAGCAGGCTTGCATTAAATTTAGTTTTAAGTGATTTACTTGTTCGAATTATTGTATAAATTGTTAATTCTAAAGAACGGGAGAAGACACTGACTACTGTAACACAGGTCTCACCTAGCTCAGGAGTCAGGGTTTCAAACGAAAATGTATAACCTTTTTAATATCAATAAAACAATATTAATATTATTATTATTATTTCGTATATTTATTTTTACACATATTATTTACATTTTTAAATATTTTAAAAGAAAACATATAAAAAACATTTAAAAATATAAAAAATAGTAGTCCACCGGTATCGGGAGCAGGGTCCAAGCTACCGGTGGTTAGGGCTCCAGAGACAGGAACCTCCTCACAATGCGAGCCGTATCAAGGAGTACTGCCTTCTGAATCAGGCCCTTGATCCAACCGCGCAATGACAGCTTCGACAGATGGTCGTCGAGGCTTTTGGCCATCAGGCCATTGGCGGTAACGACTATCGGCACAATGACAGCCGAGTCCACATTCCACATATCGACAACCTCGTGTGCCAAGTCAAGATATTTAATTTGTTTCTCTTTCTCAGCTTTCACGAGGTTCTCGTCATGTGGGATGGTGACATCGATTATCATTGTGCGGCGCGCTAATCGGTCTATCACCACTATATCCGGCTTATTGGCAACAATAGTCCTGTCAGTGATGATAGACCGATCCCAGTACAACGTGACATGGTCATTTTCGAGAACTGGGTCGGGCACATATTTATAATACGGTACCTCAGAATCAACAAGTTTGTATTTTAAAGCAAGTTGCTGGTGGATAATCCTGGCCACTTGGTTATGTCTGTGCAAATACTCGCCGTTAGCCAGACGAGAACATCCAGAGATAATATGTCTGATGGACTCACCCGGACGGTGGCATGCCCGACACACGTCAACCGTCCCATCCTTCATAATATGCCTCCGGTAGTTGTTCGTCAAGATAACTTCGTCCATAATCGCACAGACAAAACCTTCAGTTTCCCCGAAGAGGTCACCAAACCGTAGCCAGGCCACGGACGCCAGGCTATCTACATCAGGCCCATGAAGAGCCTGATAATAGCGCCCGTGAAGCTCCTTGCCTTTCCATACCTCCTTGCGGTCATCAGTAGTAAGTACTACAAGTTTGCGCCAGTTCTCTTTAGCCATGGACAATGGGGTGAGGCCCTTGTCCACTGCGACCACCTCTCGGTGCATCCCCACGTCGGATTCTAAAAAGTATTCTCTGAGGCTGCACACCTCGCGGTTGTGGAGAGTCTTAGCATTTAAAAAACCTCGACCTCCACACTTCCGCGGGATGTACAGTCTCATCACCGACGAACGTGGGTGATGCATCCGGTTTGCGGTTAGCAGCGTACGGACCCTCCTGTCCAGGGCGTCGAGCTCAGTCTGAGTCCATTTGAGTATACCGAAAGAGTACATCAAAACCGGCATGACCCAACCGTTGAAGGCGCGCACCTTATTTCCGCCCGACAAAAGGCTACTCAATACCTTTTTAAGGCGGCTAAAGAAGCGCTCCTTCAGCGATTGCTTCATGTCAGTAACGTTAATGCCTAACGCTTCCGACATACCCAAATATTTGTATGTTTCGGTTGAGGAGAGAGATCTAAGGTGTATGGAATCCGAGAGTTGAATCCCTTCAGATTCCATAATCCCCCCTCGCTTTACATGCATGACTGCACATTTGTCCACACCAAATTCCATCCTGATAGCGCTACTGAAAGTTTCTGTTACCTTCAGTAACTCCATCAGTTGCAAGTTGTTGGGGGCAAAGAGTTTCAGATCATCTGTAACAAGGCAGTGTTAAAGCCTTGTTTATTTTTTGACCTCTATTCCAAAATTACGTTCTTTGCTACCTTTTTAATTTCAAATTCAAAAATTACTTAGTTTTCTCTGTCATGTCTCTGTTTTAATATTAAAAATTAGTTCTAATTCTGCAGCCGAGCTAGTAGAAGCTCCTCATTGTTATTTTTTTTGACTCCTGAAGTGTCAGTTACCATTTTCCTAGAATTTTGCATTAATACAATTTAATTATTAGTCACAGTGTTTGTGTTCTTAATATAATATTAAAGCCCACTGTTGTAAATGTGTTAACTCGTCGTGTTATTATTTATTGAACTCCTCATCTACGGTCCTCCTACCCTACGACCTCCTCTGCGTGTCACTCCTACGTCCTCCTCTACGTGTCACACCACCACTCCGGTCCTCTGCAACGAGACACGCCCTCCGTACCGTGACACATCCATGTAAAGAAGGTGAGATATGGCCTGACCACCTCTTCTCAACCGATAGCCCAGGCCTGAATCCTCCAGCAACGTGCTTAGAGGATTCAGGGCTAAGCAGAACCAAAGTGGACTCAAACTGTCGCCCTGAAATATTCCCCGTTTAATCCATATAGGCTCATCATTCCCCTGGATTGGTCGACATCCTGGATAGCGAAGGACCGTCTTCCATTGCCCCATACATGACCCAAGAAAGGTGCGTAGAGTTGCATCTATTTTGTACAACTCCAACACCCTCATGAGCCATGTATGTGGAACAGAGTCGTAGGCCTTCTTATAATCTATCCAGCATGTTGACAAATCCTTGTGGGATCGACGAACCTGTTGGCTTATGGCCATGTCTATGAGGAGTAGCTCCTTAGTACCGCGGGACCCGTTCCTACATCCATTCTGAGAGGCAGACATAATTTTATTGCTCTCAATGTGTACATTAATTTTCGCTCTCAGGATGGATGTAAGAAGTTTATAGACCGTCGATAAACATGTAATCGGTCTATAATTCTTGGGTTCCGTGGGACTACCTGTCTTATGGAGCAGGTGGGTAACACCAGTTGTTAGAAACTGAGGCAGCGACCCAGACTCTAAGGATGCCTGGAATTGAGATGCCAGAAGCGCGTGTGAGCTACTATACCATTTAAGCCAGAAGTTATGCAGTCCGTCCGGTCCCGGAGATTTCCAGTTTGGTAACGGACGAACTGCTTTGGCTACATCGAATGGAGTGATGTTTACTTTTTATTATTATTATTATTAATGAAGTTTTTTGAGTATGTTTTTTTTATAAACTAATTACGTTTGGCACTAACTACTACGGCCTACCTAGCAGACTAGAGATTTTACCAAAACTATGTATTTAAATAAACATGATCTAAAAAATCAAGATAGTATAGGTTTTGTTAACATCACGTACTAGATCTTAAACTTCTATCGAGTCAATAGCCAATAAATATAAAATCGAACGACTCACAAAACAATCTTTGGTTCCAGTTACTATAAAAGGGTTAGTGGGGGCGTGTTTGTACATTACAGTAGCAAACAATCAATGAAAGCAATCCAATTAACGGGAGCCACTTGGCTTTCTTGCCCAAATGGTTGCCATAATCATTACGGGCAAAGTACGTATTACGTCTCGGAAACGTATCGAATGCCTACGTGGAATCCATTTTCTTCAATTGGATTGCTACTAAAGAAGATATTTCTGCATATAAATAGACCTTATTATGTTATGATTTATTCTGTTTATGTATTTTGTTGGTCGACTTTAATATTAATGGCTTTCGTAAAACGTTTGACTTTAATAACTACGCTGAATCAAGGTTTACGATGGTGTTCGTAGCATTAAATATTTAAAAAATAAGATTTAAATAGTATTATTTGCATTGAATTAATGAGTTCTTTGAAAACTTTAATTGAATCACTCTCAGTTTTCTCAACATGTTTATAAAAACCGGCCAAGTGCGAGTCGGACTAGCGCACGAAGGTTTCCGTACCATTATCTATAAAATCGAAAAAAAAAACTCGTTTGTTGTATGGGAGCTCTCAGGCCTATATAGCCGCCAAGTGGCGCCCTCATCGAATAAAAAATCGTAGCAAAGCGTTTTTTTTTTTTTTTTTTTTTGCTTTTTTTTTTTTTTTTTGGGGGTGTGAAATCATCTCATGACTTCTTCCGCTCTAGGGTGGAGCGGAAGGGCGTGTCAGACTCTTACTGACTAAAACCCACCCCTGTTCCTCCCTGCCCTACGCGCCCGGGGGCGAGGTAACTCTTTCGAATTTATCCTCCACCCCCGGGCAGGCACTGGCCGTGGCAGGCCCCATCCTTTGCTGACAACTCTTTGAGGCACGCGTGGAACACTACGCGCCGTCGACTCTCGGGCCTGGTGCTGATCGGACGGCGAGTTACCCACTACTCGCCGTCCGCAGGCCCGGGTCTACGGTGGCCGGAGATCGTCTCGCAGCCCCTGGCGTCTCCTGCGACGGCTGCTGCTGGGGGCGCTAGGGCGACTCTGTCTCTGTTGAGTCTCCCTAACGTGTGCCGCCTCCCTCTTCGCGAGCATTACTGCTTCGCAGAAGGAGGAGACGGCCCCCCATTCCCTCTCACTCCGTACCATGGCCTGAACCAGGGCACGGCGCGAGAGGTCGCTGCCGCCTATCGTATCCACGAGGGCACGGCGGTGTTCTGCCCAGGCGGGGCAAACCTCCACCGTATGCTCCACCGTGTCCACTGGGCGATCCTCGCAGTGGAAACACGCAGGGGTCACCTCCGCCTTGATCCGACACAGGTACCTCCCGAAACAGCCATGTCCGGTGAGGACCTGCGTCAGGCGGAAGGTGAGGGCGCCATGGCGCCTCTCCAGCCACTCCTCAAAGAGGGGCACTACCGCCTCGATGGTGGCGTGCCCAGCGCTGGGTTGCGACAGTCGCTCTCTCCATGTCACCATGAGATTCTGCCGGAGCTCTGTCCGCCGAGCCGCGAGTTGTCGCGGCAGCGGAGTTTTGCCCTGGCGTTTAGCCTCCTTGCGCCACTCATACAGGTGCGCGAGGATTTTTGCCTCCAAATCCCACGGTGACAGTCCGGCAAGGAGGCTCGCTGCCTCACGGGAGACCGTGCAGTATCCCCGGATGATGCGGATGGTCATGACCCTCTGGGCCGCGTTCATCTGGCGCGTTGACCGCTGCCTCAACGAACGCGCCCACACCGGTGCCCCATAGAGGGCCATGGACCGCACGGTCCCCGCGTAGAGCCTCCGGCAGGAGGCGTTTGGCCCCTTCAGATTGGGTAGGAGCCGCTTCAAGGCGGCCCCGGCCCTGTCCAATCTGGGAGCCAATCGTCGAAAATGCTCGACGAAGTTCCACCGGCTGTCGAGGACGAGTCTCAGGTACTTCATCGTACCCTCGACGCCGATGCGAACCCCTCCTACCGTGATCTGGGAACCCGCCGGTGGCTCGTTCCGATAGCCATGAAAGCATATGGCCTCGGACTTGTGCAATGCCACCTCGAGTCCCAGTTGCCGGATTCTCCCTATGATTGTCGCAACCCCGCGTGTCATACGGTCGGCCGCCGCCTCGTGCGACCACCCCTGCGCTAAGACTAGCGTGTCGTCAGCGTAGCACACTACGCTGACGCCAATGGGGAGGTCGCAGCGCAGCACCCAGTCGTATCCGATGTTCCACAAAGGCGGCCCCAGGACCGATCCCTGTGGAACACCGCACGACATCTCTCGCCGGTTCCATTCTCCCTGATGACCGGGGTAGATTACGGCTCTGTCCGCCAAATACGCCTCGACTACGCGACGGAGGTAGGGCGGCACCCGGTGATACCGGAGTGCCTCCACTATGCAACTCCAGGGCAGGGTGTTGAAGGCATTGGAGATGTCCAAAGACACCGCCAAGACGACCCTGCCCCGGGCCACTGCATCCCCCGTCGTGAGGGCTCGTACGCGCATGATGGCGTCCACCGTCGTAGCAAAGCGTAGAAAATAAAGATTAAAAAATCCTATGTTGCGTTTGTTACTTTTGTTTTTTGGTACTTTTGCTTACTACTTTGGATACGAAACACTTTGAGTCCTGTTTCAAAAACGTAAAAATACTTTATCCTATTTGTAACAAACGCAACATAGGATTCTTTAATCTTTATTTTCTATGCTAAGATACGATTTTTTATTCAATGAGGGCGCCACTTACGAGGAGGTAGGCCCTTAAACATTTATTTTATTCTGTTTTTTAGTATTTATTGTTATAGCTGCAACAGAAATACATCAGCGGTGAAAATTTCAACTGTCTAACTATCACGGTTCATGAGATACACCCTGGTGACAGATAGACAGACAGACAGATGGACGGACAGTGTAGTCTTTGTAATAGGGTCTCGTCCCTTTGGGTACGGAACCCTAAAAAGTTGAAAAATAATCAGATATTTTCACAGTGCTAAGTAATTTTATATGACAACGTTGTACATGTACGAGTACGTGTTTATTATTTTTCGAGTTATCTTGACATCTCAGCTCTTAGATCCAGTGGAAATATTCTGAATAACTCACGCGTAACACACATCATATCCAGGATTTTCTTGCGGGAAATAAAGCTCCAGTATGAATACTTGTATAAATAAACCATTCCTTACAACACACCAAGTTTCACCATAAAAACGTGCAAAATAAAGGGAATAAACCAAGAAAGAGGCGTTTTATCCGTATCTATGATTTACGATTAAGGCGAATAGATATTTGCTGTTATTTTCTTGAGTTATAGACGGGTTTGCTTTACACAATAGGGATGATACGTATGCGCGTCCACGTAACGGTGTGTCTATGTTTCAATGCAAGTACCTACTCTCTTTTTTTGGTTTCCCGTACCCGAAGGGTCCAAATTTTGTGAAAGACGACGGACAGACAGACGGACAGACGGACTGACAGACGGACACGTAAGTGACAGCGATAGGGCTCCATTGTCTGTCCGTCTGTCTGTCCGCCGTCTGTCACAAAATTTTGTTCCGAAGAATTTTTTAACATCCTATTGACTTTATTGATAAATCAGATTTCTTCTGTGATAATTCCCTCATTTGTTACGGAACCCTAAATTTGCGAAGTCCAACACGCACTTGGCTGGTTATTTTTACTATTGATAGGCTCTCTTGTAGCCACTATCTCTATCTCACCTGATGGTAAGCGATGATGTGGTCGACGTTAGAGCACGCTTGCCCCAAATAAACCTACTCGTACTCAATCTTTCCTTATAGTTATCAGGAAACACAGACCATGACAGGGAATTCAATTCCGTACCTGTACGCACAATGAACATGTTCCTAAAAAGTTTTCTGAGTATTGGTGCTCTTTGAGTAAAAAAAGTAAAGGTAAAAAAGACAATTTCCGAAGCCGAAAGTCACATATTCTACCCATTATTTGTATTACTTTTTTTTTCACTAGACTTGGGAATCCACTGGTTCTGGAGATATTGAAGGTCAAATTCGCAATTTTTTTTTTATTTTTTACAAAAATGAATTCCAAGTGTAGACTTAACTTTTTTCCTAACAAACATTAGCTGAATTTTCGATTTGTTTTTCGAAATTACGCATTTGCAATTACAAAAACTATTTTACAAAAAAAACAACCGACTACCAAAAAAAAATACACCAAAAATTCATAAATAACTTTAATTTCGGAAGTCGGTGTTTGTATTTTACTTCTTCGTTATTTGACACCGACTTCCGAAATTAAAGTTATTTATGAATTTTTAGTGTATTTTTTTTTGGAAGTCGGTTGTTTTTTTTGTAAAAAAGTTTTTTTTTTTCACTTTTTAGTTGTTATACCCCAGAACTAAAAACCCCAATATAATGGAACGTGGAATTTAAATATTTGGAGAACACCAAAACGTCATCGAAGTACACGTATTTTCCGTTTTTGTTCAGTTTCTCAAAAAGCGCTGAAGCAATTTCGAAAAAATTTATATGGGACCACCTCGGGAGTATATTCTTTCAGATAAAAAAAGAATTTTGAAAATTGGTTCGCAACTGATGGAGAAATCGCGTAACATACATACAAAAAAAAAAAAAAAAAGAAAAAAAACATACAGACGAATTGAGAACCTCCTCCTTTTTGAAGTCGGTTAAAAACGCAATGAATATCAAACGTATCCGACAAGTACCTACGTTAGAGCGAAGGGGCAGAGGTTAACTCCACTTGCCTGGGTTTGCGTTACATTGCGCGCAATAAAAAATAGTATTTTTTTTTCATACCTAAAATAAAAGTCGTTTCCCAGCAATAGTTTTTGCGCAAAACTATTTTGTTAGACGTACAGTATGCGTAGTTAACGTCTCTATGACGTGTCTTTTTCCATCCTGTATATACACTAAGTTTCATTCACGCCTTCGCTTCTCTGGCTTTTCAGAAACCACGATTTTATTCACATTAAAAAGTATCCTATCCTACTACTTAACGATTATTTAGCTTGCCATCACTTAAATAACTTTTGGAATCGTATCAGCACTTACAGAGATTCCCTTTCACAAACACAAACAAAAATCTAAATAAATGATACCTCTCTTTAGTGTAGATCATTGTTCTTTAAAATATTTTATGTTGGAATTTAGAGAAAATATTTCAGGGATAACCTTTTCTATCTTTAAGCACTAAATTTTTGTCTTTCATTACTTTCAAGGCATCCTTTGAAATAAACATTAAAAATCGTCTAGACATACATCATAAAGCCCTTTAAAGTGTAGTCTGGAAATGTTGACAAACTGTCTCGCACAACATTTCAAAAAATAAATAAATATTTGTATTGGAAGCGAATGGAGCTACAGTCTGCAGAATATACTTTTAGTACGGTGGGGTTATAGGATCCTGGCTGAACTAAATGTAATATTGTAATGGTATATACTTTTTCAAGGTACCACTAACAAAACAGACATAATAGAACACACTCTTCCGCTGTTCTTTTTGTCGAGCTTTATTGCCTTGAATGTTTTCTGGTGGTCGCCATTATTGATTTGTGAAGGCAGCGAGCAATAGCTAATAATATTATTTTTGATGATATATATTTTTGAAATGTGCTACTTAGCCATTTTATACCCAACACACACCTTTTCAAAAATCTTTTTTTATTCATGTTTTTTTTAAAAAAAAAAAAAACGTTGCCCCACTCTAGGAATTATTCCTGTATCGTGGGTGCGTTCACAAACATGTACAACAAGACACCCAGATCCGGAACAACTATCTGTAGGCCATACAAATATTTGTTCCGTGCGGGGATCGAACCAGCGATACGCAGCGCAGCAGCCGAACGCTCAACCACTGCGCCAACCGTGCCGTCTTTAGAGTACCTATGCCAAATTCGATTCACTGTAATGTCACATAGCTTATACCAGTGGACAATTAGAATGATTCCAACGATACCTCATTTATCAAAATTCAACAAGCAGTTTAGAAGTTAGACATACATTTACACATACAAACTGGTCAAAATCATAACCCATTTAGCATCGCCGTAGTCAGGTAAAAACTGCTATAACTAATTTCAATACACAACCAAATAATTTTCAAAACTCTTTTTAAAACTGTAACTTATCCAAAAATTGTGACTTTCAAAAGACCTCCACTTTAAGTACCTAACCCAGCAAAAAACATGAATTAATTAGTCCTCTTAATCATGAACAAGTTTTTGTTAAATGTCACTGTTTAGGGGAGTTCTTTGAAGTAGGGGTTGCTGCGTAGGGGACCGGGACAGATGAGATGCATTAGTGACTGACATGAACGATGCTCCAAAAAAGTCGCTTAACCTTGGCGACATGCTTGATGAGCGGCGATCAAGGTTAAGAGCTTTTGCTAGGGAGATTTTGACATTGTTTTGAAGAAGAATGTCGGAGAATTTTATTATCTTCGTAATCTAGCTAACCATTGTAAGAGTAGCTGTTCAAAAGGAGTCCAGCGGGGTATAATTGCGTAACTATCTGTATATATAAAATTCAAAGTCCTGACTGAGTGACTGACTGACTGACTGATATATCAACGCACAGCCTAAACCACTGGTCCTAGAGACATGAAATTTGGAGAGTGTGTTCTTTGTGAAGAGTAAGAAAGAGTTTTTCGAAATCCAACACTTAAGAGTGTGTAAATGGGGTTGAAAGTTTACAATGGTGGAAGTACTTATTTCACGCGAGCGAAACCGCTGGCAGAAGCTATAATAATTATGATCCGCCCGACCAAATTTCGATCACGGTGCTCAATCTCTACGGAGATTAGCCAAGTAATGTGACGATTGTAGACACAGCCTAATTTCAGTGGGTCTGCACCGGCCTTTAGCTGGCAGTTAAGAGTATCGGAGAGTCGATGGAATTATTTTAGAAGAGTAGGTGTGAATTTTGGTTTGATGGCAGATAGAAGTTTGGCCCTTGCAAGTGGGCACAGATGTTATTCTTATGCCTAATTAATATAGTTATTCAAAGTGCCCTCAGCTCTTTTCTTATCCGCCCGTAGCCAAGTTATCCTTATATGCGCCGCCCTGTCGCGTTGCCAGCGAGTGAGACGTCTCCCCAAAAGATACGACAGCGTCGGCAGGATCCCTGCAGACCGTACTGGTGCCTTGGGGTTCTACAGTACCTACGCAGGAGCTATTATAGTGCACAAGCGTGTGTGCAAAACAAATGCACTGTCTGATCCTTTACTCTAATAATCCGATGGGACGGCAATCCGACACGACCGGGGAGAGATCAGGTGCAGGACCAACGGGTTTACGTGCTTTCCGAGGCACGCGGGTGTCACACCACCAATTTCCAAACTCCGGGCTGCTACAGAGCAGTTCCTAATGGTCAAACCCAACTTGCACTTTCTACCCGACCCGGGAATCAAACCCAAAAAAAAGGATCCTACGCTCAGCAGTCACGTATACGACCACGAGACAGAACAGAAGTCATCTCTTTGTTTTGGTTACTTTTTTTCAAACATTTGAAGCAATGAATTGGGATTTTTTTTTTCAAAATCTTTCAGATTGATAGTCAAGTCTTACCAAGTGCAGAAGTCACATAGTTTAGTTTGCACTATGAAGTCAAGGAGCTAAGTCTGTTTCCGCAGTTTTTTATGGTTACACTCCATAACCATCACGAATTTTTAAAATTGTACCGAAATAAAAATAAAAATTATAGAAAATAAGTATGCAACGTAAAACCTCCATGCCTAAACCTTTGGAAAATACCAGAATAATATTGCAAAGAAAGTTCAATCACCTAGTAAAAGATGAAAGAAAAGGTTATGATGATTTGACCTTCAGCTTTCATCAAGGAAAACTCACGTATTAAGACTTCAATTTGGAAAAGTAATTCATTCAAAATACAATAGGTACTCAATATTCATATGTGAGCTCTTCAAGAGTGTTCCCTTCAGTGCCTTAGAAAATTTCATTTCATTCCTATGTAAATATACCCTCTTCCTGTGTGGAATTGGTTTCTATTGGCCCTGTGATCTTAGTCTTATTGAAACGAATAAACAGTTTACATTGAAAAGGAAACAGAATTTTGGAACGTTCCTTTGTTTAAAAAATATTAAGCTCTGGAAGGCTTCCTATTATTCTGGTAGAATGGTAGAAATTGTTATTTTCGCGCACAATAACCTGGTGTGAATATATAGAGGTTTTCAGTAAATATTGTGAAGATTTTTTTGGTTTATCCTTAGGTACCTATCTGTGCTTTTACTTTCCTACCTTATTTTGTTGAATAGTTGGTGAAGCCTTATTTTTTTTATTATATTAAAAAAAAACGGCCAAGTGCGTGTCGGTTCCGAAGACCGTACTTCACAGATAACTTAGCCGTGATAGTTTTCCTATAAAGTTCATTATATATATATATACCATAACGAATTTATTTGGATTTTTCAAGTCAATAGTTTAGCTTTTAGAGGGGAGAGGAAGGGGCTAGACTCGAGCGAAAAAATTTACTCTAAAATTTAATATTTCGCAAACAAATCACTGAATCAAAAAATAGTCTGTCAAACCCTGTTTGTTTTCATACCTCCATTCTAAATTACGTTTTTACTTACCTAGTTTGCAATTCCAAAATTCGAATATGCCTTTTCTGTTTAGCCTCTTGGTTTTTATTTTAAAATCAGTAAGGGTTCAGCTGTCACACTCGAAGCTCTTCTATCTTATTGTTATTTTTTAACACTATTCAGTTATTAACGTTCACCAGTTTTTAAAAGTTTCTAGAAGAGTGAAGTGCAGTTTTTCATAATTCAGTACAGTTCAGTTTCATCATCGTCACCAATTTTTATAATTATACATTTGATCCTCGAGGGCTCTAGTTGTACCTACTGTAAATATTACAAATATACGACTCGAACATCTGTGTTCCTGTTTATCTCATCTAACTTTCCTTCACCAGTCCACACTCTGACAGCTTTAGCACTAGTAGTCTCTCAGCTATGCCTCGGGCAGACAGATGGACAGACCGAAACTATAAAGGTTTTTGTCCTTGTTGGGACTCCTAATAAGGAATCATTTTGTAACCAATAAACTTGTGATAGCTTACTGAAATCATGTCTAAACAGGGTAACTTTTAATTCATTGGTGATTTTTCAGGGTTTGAAGGATCAAATTGGAATTGTGAAAAAAGACCTGCTGTTCAGAACATAAATGTTCGCAAAAGCCGAAAAAATGGGCGGATTACGCGTTTTTGTGACCGCTGAATTGGGCCCCATTTTTTTTTTGTGGTACTCTCCACGCGGTCTGCTACCTTCGAGAGCGGTTATACAGTGCGTGAGGCCTTTAAAAAACCGTGTTTCTGGCCGTTTGGATAGTCCTGTCAACTACCGGGCGCTTATACGTCAAAAGCTCTCAAGCCCCGCCGTGTTTCGCCCAGTTTGACATGTTTACGACCCTGCTCACAAAAAATGGTTTACTGACGTTTCTAATGGCGCGAGACATTTCATGTTAACTGTTTTGGGTTTTTGAATTAGCAAACCATAATATAAAATTTAAACAATTCTTGTATTACGAGATTTGAATTATAAACAAATGATGTCAACAGCCAACTGGCTGAAATAGTATTTGTTCCCGTGTTAGGTTGATTTCTGATAAAACTACTGTATAAATTTACACGAAATTTTGCATGTTAAATTGTGAATAGACAAGTAATCTAATAACAGTGTTTTTTTTTAGAGCCTTATATTTTCATAATATTCATACTCAAACTTCATAATACGAAAACAAAACAAAGCAACGGTTTTTCACGTTGCATTTCTTGCCCAAATGAGTATAACTATGATGTTATTTCGTGAAAATATTATATAAAAGTATGTAATAACTACATATTATAAATGAATATTTATCCAAATATCGCTGATTACTCACAAAAATTGTCAAAAAACAACACGCACACAAAGAATTTCACACCTTATCTTTCCTTGACCGAAAAAGTATTATGATGTTTTTGGTGCAATTATTTATCTAAAACAATGAAATAACTACGTATAAATGAATATCTAAACACTTACCAATAATTAACCACGCCATAGTGCAAAAAATCCTCTATCTATTAAAACTTTTTTTTAATCAAAATCAAATCTTTGGTAGAAAATCTGTTTTGACTAACGAGAATATCATCCCCCGAGTGTGTGAACCTTGCCACAAAATTTAAGACCTTAAGGAGTAAACCGAGTGAGTCAGCTTGTAAACTGGTTTACCAGCGGGGCCTGACAGCTGGGGCCGATAAGTAAACTTGTTTACCAGTAGGAGCCGTCAGAGGCCTTATAAATTTGCAAAAAAATTAACATGTGATTAGTTTAAACAGTGATTTGTAGGTTTTTAATTCAACATTTTCTACCCGGAAGAAGGATGGATGTGGTAATTCAAGTACTGAATTAAAGGAAATTTAAAGGAGGCTTTGTCCTTTAGATAGCTGAATTTGATGGATGAGATGTATGCATCTTCCCAACCAGCTAGCCAACAATAGGAAGTGGTGTGCTGTTGTTTTTGGGGGACTGTCTTTTAGAACTTTAACGTTTAAAAAGTGCTGGCTTTCAGCCTAGTTTCAATAAAATGACTTATGATTTCGATTTTCAAATCTTGTATTTAAAATCCACTAATCAATATTTAAATTAAAAATAGGTTAATTTTTATAAATTAGGCTTGAAATAACAGTTTATTTTTATTTTTCGGCCCCATTGTGAAAGTTGTTTGTTCTCATGAGAACTTTTACCTTCTTAAAGATTGTCAACGAATTACGAGCCAGCCTGAATAATAACACTTCTTACAAAAAGCTTGTTATACAACCCCTAAGCCTCAACGAAAAGAAGTCTCCAATATAACGAAAGTCATTCATCAAGAGTAGCCTAAAGTTGGATAAGCATTGTATAAATAATTCGCAAAATGAAGGTGCTTCCATCATAGAATAAAGATGAGAGCACATAGGATAGGATATTGTCCGTCTCGAGGAATATCGATCTTATACCTCTCACAGGCCTTTATCTCCGTCAAATAAGATGGCTCAAGCCATGATTGGATGATCGTGTGCACCCGTTTTAGGTCCAAACTGCTTTATAAGCGAGAATGTATCGCAACATTTTTGAACGGGATAAGAAAAATAGGGGCTATAAAATATGCTTTTACTAAAAATGGAAGCCTATTTTGTGCATAAATATTTGGAAGACATTTTTGTACTGGAAAAGCAAGGAGTAGGTAACACAAAGTCTAACATTCCTTTGCAATAAGATGATGTGTGGCCTAAGATAATATAAAAACGGAGCTGGTCAGAGACTATTGTGCATACGAGTCAATCTGCCTAGCCTTTACCCAACTATCTTGGGGTCGGCTTCCAGTCTAACCGAATACCAGTATTTTAATACGGTACCCCTTGGTAAGACTGGTTGTCAGACTTTCGGACTTCTGACTACCCCTAACGACTGTCCAAACCAAATTGTCTAAACCAAAATGAGGGCGATACAGTGCGTTGAAATTTATTTCGCTAGACGTCACACATCGATACACTTTGTACCGTTAAGTGACGTTTTTTTTTTTCTTTTTTTTTTTTTTTGGGGTGTGGGAAATCATCCTATGACTTCTTCCGCTTTAGGGTGGAGCGGAAGGGTGTGTCAGACTCTTACTGACTAAAACCCACCCCTGTTCCTCCCTGCCTCGAGTGCCCGGGGGCGAGGTAACTCTTTCGAATTTATCCTCCACCCCCGGGCAGGCCGTTAAGTGACGTAACAAGCTCTTTTTTTGTGGGGTGGGAAATCATCCAATGACACCTCCCTTACTGACTAAAACCCACCCCTGTTCCTTCCCTGCCCTGAGTGCTCAGGGGCGAGGTAACTCAGTTTTGAATTTATCTTCAACCCCTGGGACGTAACAAGCCCTCACTCCTGAACTTTGATGTGTTTTATCTTTGTAATTTTTAATTGGTGTTATAAAAATACGTGTTCAATATTTTTTGATAATATAACTTCCGGACTAAAGAGAACTATTTTTTATACCCAGGAAATATTCCTATTGATTGAATTGAGAACCTGCTTATCAGTGTTTAAACTAATCACATTTTTTTTTATATATCAACCCCATGATGATGATTCTAATCGCCTGCCTGCCTGCCTAGCCTTTTCCCAACTATCTTGGGGTCGGCTTCCAGTCTAACCGGATGCAGCTAAATACCAGCATTTTACATGGAGCGACTGCCTATCTGACCTCCACAACTCAGTTACTGGGTAATACGATACGCCTTGGTAAGACTGGTTGTCAGACTTTCGGGCTTCCGCAACGACTGTCAAAGATCCACGATTGACTGCCGGGACCACCAGCTTAACGTGCTTTCCGAGGCACAGAGGAGTCTCGGTATGTAAAGATGGCTTAACAATATTAATCTGTTTAAAAGATACAGTGATATCCATAGCATAAATACTAGGAACAAACACAAATTTATTGTACCTAAAACCAGGCTCAAGAAAAAAATAGGTGGTTCGTTTAGATACCAATGTATACGTTTCTATAATAAACTTCCTAGCCAAATTCAAGAACTAAGCATAAATAAATTTAAATCATTTATTAAACGTAAGCTATGCCAGAAAGCTTTTTACACAATTAATAACTTTCTTGACGACGAAAAGGCGTGGGATTGAGCTGCTTCAATGATATACATGAGTATAGTTATATATTTTTTTTTATATTCATTTTTGACGTGAATACTTTGTTAAGTATTATATTTATTTTTATTTTTTGATTGACATATTATTATTACTGTTTTGTTTGACACGAATATTTACTTTGTAAAGTATTATATTTTTATTTTTTTTGATTACTTAATTATTGTAAATGTGGTGACTATGTGGGTTATTATTATTATTTTCTCCTCCTTTTTACAGTAATTTTTAACGTTGTCTGACAGTTTGAGTACTTTTGCGGCCTACCCAAATGTCTTTTCTTTGGTATTGTTCGTCAAGTCATTGAGTTCCTTAGTGGTTTTTAAGTTGAGCTATTCGACTATTGACAAATGTTTGCACTGACTGGACAGGTCCACTCAAATATGTTTGGTTCTTTCTTCAAAAGACCACTACAGACACTAAGCTGCATGGTCCTCATATAGAATAATGTGAATGCGAGAACTATGTATGTCGTTATATTCATGTAGATTTTATGATTGTCTGGCAGTTTGAGTATTTTTGCGGCCTACTCAAATGTCCTTACTTTGGTATTGTTCGTCGGTTCGTTGAGCTCCTCAAAGTTGCGATGACTGACAAATGCATGCACTGTCTGGACAGGTCCACTCGAATTTGTGTGTTGCTTTCTTCAAAAAGCTCATCCCAGACATAAACGTACATGGTTCTCATATGATATAACCAGTACCTACACATTGTATGGATTTGAACACTTTAAAAGAGACTTTGACCTCTGAGTTTGTTTCGGCTAGCTAGGAAACACCGGCCTCATCTAGCTTAAACTGACAAAAACATTGACGTGTAAAAGTGTTCCTTGTAACCTATTTACTGAATAAACATCATTAAAATTTATCATTTGATGGATGGACCCGTGCGGCTGGTACTATAGCCACGAGCTATTGTGCATACGAGTACTATCCAATAATTTTGTATTTGACGATATGCTGATTTTTGTTTTTTTTTCGTTTTATCTATATATTTAATATTTTACCTACATTTTTTATTTAAGTAACTGACTACTAGTTGCGTAATTTGTTTTTAATGAAATTTCTGGCTAAATGTTTTGATAAAGTTCGAGTAAAATCTTTACGGTCAAGCAGCACTTCAGTTATACACGGGCCTGCGGACGGCGAGTAGTGGTTAGCTCGCCGTCCGATTAGCACCAAGCCCGAGAGTCGACGGCGCGTAGTGTTCCACGCGCGCCTCAAAGAGTTGTCAGCAAACATGACGGGCTCCGTCATGGCCGATGCCTGCCAAGGGGTTGTGGATAAATTCGAAACAGAGTTAGCGCCCCCTGGGCATTCAGGGCAGGGAAGAAACAGGAGTGGGTTTTAGTCAGTAAGAGGCTGACACGCCCTCCCGCTCCACCTAGAGCGGGAGATGTCATTGGATGATTTCCCAACCACCAAAAAAAAGGGGAGGTGTGTTATGAAAACCTTTTTACTTTTTTAAAAACAATCTGGGGGCTCGGAAGTGCCCCCGCCAACTCGAACGCGAAGCAACACTGCCGTACCATCCTTTTCTGGAACCATTTCGCCGCATTTTCGGGGCCCTATTTGAGAATCTCTGGATGGGACCAGAACGCTAAAATTTTCGCCATCTAGTAAGCCATAATTTTACACTTCAAATCCAAAATTTCAAGTCGGTAGATCATTTAGTTCGGAAGCTCAGCAAAAGCAAAGTTTCGCATTTTCGTCACTGACACACTGACTTACTGATCATCAAAATAGAACTGGTCCTTTTCCGTCCCATTGACCTAGAGCGCTGAAATTTGGTACAGACGTAGAGTTTAACGCTCACATAGAGGAAAAACTATCAAAACTAGGATCATGCAAGATCTGGACTACCTGGTGACCCGGACGAGAAACCGTAAGAGCACACCCAAAGTAATAGTTTGGGTTTTATCGACCGACTGTCTTTGCAAAATTTATTCTGCGTAGTGGGACTCTGCTTTTAATATGAATATAAAATGAAATTTCTGCTAAAAGAAGTGAAATCCCACCAAAAACATTCTGTGAAAAAATAGCCAAGTCTCGATGGAGCTGCTTGTTTATCTCTAAAAAGTAATGAAATCTCTAGACAAAGTTGAGCCAAGTCTAAGGTTCCTTACTGCAATTTCTTTATTATTATATTTAATGTTATGTGACTTAGCCGTTGACCTGTACCAACTAACGTGTGTGGTGGGATACAACCTTTGTGTTTTAAACCTTAGAAAATACCATTTTTTAACATGAGAAAACAAATATACAAAACAAGAAGTTGCTCAAAGGACTTCATAATTTTAATAATATAATACAGCACACTTTTGTACTCAATCGATCCTCAAAATATTCGTTATTGCAAAGCAGTACACATAGGCACTTAAGCACGTTCAATGCTTTGAGATCATCGATAAAATATTGTGAATTAAGACAAGCTATGACGTTGAGCTTCTTGTATTTAGAGAAACCACATTTATCGAAGTAAAAAGTAATTAAAAAAAAACTCTTAACTAAAAAAAACTTACAATCTGGAGTCAAAAAATTCCTCCGCATCTCTGTCTACTGGAAGTGTGCCTAAAAGACTGGCGGCATTGCCACGTTGTATGGCAATATTTAACATCTAGCCGAGGAAAAAGCCAGCCTTTGGGTCACGCGAAGTGTCAACAAGGCGTTTAGATAGATCTTTAAATACTAAATGAGCACTTGGACCCCACGTCCCAAGGGTTTAAACCCCAAACGGCTCGAAGTAAAATGAGGATATTAATAAAATAGACTGTTTTAGATGGTATTTACATAATTTTGTCTGTGATAATTTTTTAATCGAGAGCAGTGGTGACCCACTGGTAACGACCGCGACTTACAAGTTGTAGGTCGTAAGTTCGAACCCAGGCAGGCACTTTACTTTGTGTAAATTATTTCATCACCACTGCTCTCAAAACAATAATGGGAAACATCGTGAGCAAACCGACATGTCTTAGAACCAAAACTTCAAAGACATGTGACATCGACCAACCCGCATTGGGCCCGCGTGGTGGATAACGGCCCACACCCTCTCACAGAGAGATGGCCTGTGTCCCAGCAGTGGGAACATTATAGGCTGATTATGCTATTTATAGTATTTTATCGCGGTAGGTAGAAGGCGACCTACTTAATTATAAAGGGAGATCCAATTCGAAGTTTCAATATTTGAAATACTGTAATTTAGACAACTATCAATCATGACTCGTGTTTTATACGTCAAATGTTAGTTTGAAACAATTCATTTAAGTACGTTAAAAATCGCTTCATCCTAGAACTACCATTCAAATCGTAAAAATTGTCCTGTTGTCAATACAACAATTCGTGTAAAATTTTTAAGGAAAATACGATCAATTCAATAATCATGCTACCATTATCATGTTCTTTAATGTCTGTGTTTTTTTTAGTTCTGAATTTTTCTTAGGAGACGCAACAGCCGAGATATCACCCCTAAATCGACGAGGAAGTCGTCGAAAACGACCTTGAATGAATCAGCTAAGCTAAGCAACAATGTAGGGTCCATGGCTAAACGATCACTATCGGATTAATAAACTATTGTTACATAAACAAAATAATAACTTAAATACTCCTAAACTTTGTTTTTTTTTTCAATGAATTTTAGGAAGCTGGAATTGAATCACCAGTTATTTAACAAATAAGAACGTAATCTATAACTTAATAATAATAATAATCATTTATTTGCAGACGTTGAAGTCCATAAAACTTAAACTCAAAGCATTTATTTTAAAGAAACCATTTACAAGCACTTTTGAATGGGCAATGAGTCGATCAGTCAGAAAGATGAAGATAATTGCACATTCCAAAGCGTATGATCTCTATGTAGAAGAACGTGCATGAAACTCCATGGACACTCTTTTTGAACATGTTATGTGTTACAAAAAATCTGGTAACAATCATATTTTTTGTTGCTTCTCTAAGCGAGAACAATGTAAAACAAAATAAAACTAAAGACAAACAATTCAGAAAATAAAGTTTAAAACAAGCCACAGGCAGCTGGGTAATTCATCAACTCGCCTACATGCCTACGGCCTAGGACGACTTGCAGAAAATCAAAATAAATAATATTTTCATTCTGCATTTCGTCCCACGTTTATTTTTGTGTGGAACTTTAAACTTTCAAGAGATGACCAGTCTCAACTGACGGCGCCCGTTCACGAATATGACGCGTGGATCAGCACGACTCAGTTCAACCATTTTGAAAGGAACCGAATGATCCAACACACGCGCTACCATCAGCGAGACATTGTGAGCACGACAAACTCTCAACTGCCATGCTTGTTCATGTCAAACAAAACCTAATAACATAAGTTAATCCATGGTACACACATTTACAAAATTAAATAATTGCTTCGAAATTATATAAAACCTTAGTTCAAAGAAAAGTAATTATTATTATTGAGTCCATCAAAATAAAATAAAAAATATACAAATTATTAAAAAAAAAACATGTCAAGTAAAATAAAAGGGAGAGCATTTCTTCCAAACATATAAATATAAAAAAAAACTAACTAGTTGACCGAAGTGTCTATGACTGTGGACCAGGACCGGGTAAGTAATCATTAAGCCAAGCATTTTTATCAAGGATATAATCCTCCAATTTATAAATAATAATAATTATGCTTGTCTACATAGTGTGCGTTTTATGCATGCTTTTAAATTTTGTCTCATTTATTTGGAGAATGTCTAGTGGTATTTTATTAGAAATTTTTTACACAGTAGGTACCCCATAAAATATTTGTGTACTTTATAAACTCAACATAACCCAGTTCACTGCTCAATATATTCCTCTTCCAAGCGGTGCTACACCCAGCTCTTCACCTTTTCCATCTGGTCTTCATCCACCTCCTAAAGTTCAAATCCATTCTATTACAAAATTCTTTGTCTATCTATTGAACAATACATGTTGCAACCATATTTATGATTGCCTATAAAACGATACTTTCTTCAATAAAGTCAACAGGAAATATTTGCAAGTAAATACACTACTAAACGGGGATAGGAAGGTCCTTCCTATCCTCGCTTAACCCAGCAAAGATATAAACATGATGGCAGCCGCAAGATTCGCCATTCGACCCTCAAGATGATAAACAAGTATACCGACCAACCCATAAAGTGAAAGTGACATTAGCGAGAATGAAAACGTTACACGTGATAGTGCGACCCACATGAGTCAAGAATATATGACAGGTATAAGACAGATAAGAAGCAGAAGTACTTTAATGATGGTATAAATTTACCTGGCTTCTCTTCCTGCTGGTGTCGTAAAAAAGACAGCAAAGGATTAGAACAGAAGGACTCTTACTTACGAGAGTATAACGATTTTCAAGGCGAGACCCATAGATTGACACAGATAGTTTACTTTGACATACAAATTTAAGTGAAACAGAATTTTGAACAAGCTCAACCGGGCAACTTGCACAGTCATTATATATTTTTTCAAAACTGTTGTAACGGTTGTAAAAAAAACGTGTGCAGTTCGTTCGTTTTGTAAAGTTTCACATCTACTGTGTTTGCAGTAGATGTGAAACTTGCCAAAATAGAAGCTGCGACTGCATTTCTATATTCTATCTCATTCTCTCGCATGCTAAATCTTATGAACGAATATGTTTGTCTCTTTTTAGTGTCACTTTTTCGTTTCATTGAGTTTCAAATCAGTACGATTCTTATTTCCCTTCAAAAAATTACGTGTATCAAATTGAGCCGTAATAGCTGAGTGGTGCAAGGAGGCGTAGGCTGTAAAACGTTATGACTCATTCCACCAAAGCTGTACTAGTAAGCTGAGTTGTGTTCATAGTCTAAGGTTGCGGGCTTCGTAAAGCTCTTAGAGAGACTAGATGCACTTCTCTTCTTTGTCGGATCGGGGATTCCAAAATTAAATCTCTTTTGATCAAAAGTCAGTCACGTCGACAGCGTTAGCATTTGCCTCGTAAATGACAAGTGGTGAGGAATTGTTTGTGACGTTGCTCCGCAATCGCATCGAGGCTCTTTGGAGTACCTCCATCCGACTTAATAATGCACTGCAAGGAACATTTTTGCAAAGACTTTACCTTCTGTTTTCAACTTTAAGAAGTTATAAATAACAGGCGGCAATGTCGCGTGACAATTTTCAATTAAACATGTTCGTAGGCCGCACCCAACACGTCACACTGCCGTAAACACGTATATTAAATGGCGTGAGGGTTTTAATTATATTATTTAACTTAATAAAATTATGACCCCCCATGTGTGCGTTGCCCTGATTTAAGTGACCTCGGTCCATTGGTTTATATAATGATGTATGAGTTATGAACGAGTCACTTTCTCCCTGCGAACATGACTGTCCTGAAACATAACAAAACTTCAAGCTTATACTCCCTGAAGGGATTAGTTGAGATGGACCTACAGTAGACCCTCGTTTCGCTAGAAACTGTTGTGAAAGGGAAAATAAATATGGCTTCTAGGGTAGAGGGTGTGTTGAGTAATGGGTAGGTCGCCGTCCGATCAGCACCAGCCCGATAGTCGACAACGCGTAGTGTTCCACGTGCGCCTCTAAGAGTTGTCAGCAAACATTGATGGGGCCCATCATGGCCGATGCATACATGCCAAGGTTAGCGGATTAATTCGAAACAGATTTACCGCGCCCAAGGAAAGAACAGGGGTGGGTTTTAGTCAGTAAGAGTCTGGCACGCCCTTCCGCTTCACCCAGAGCGGGAGAAGTCATAGGATGATTTCCAACCCCACAAAAAAAAAGGGTAGAGGGTGTGTTACACAATCCATTCAGCTGTGTGACTATAATATATACTATGGTCAATATAACAATAAGTATTATATTTTTTCTCACAAATATAAAAAAAAATACTCTTCAAATACGACGGACCTAGTTAAAAAGTGTCAGTGAATTCAATTAAATTTTTTAATAGCAATACGAAAATCTCGTGAAAAATAATAACCAGCGCTGTAAAAGACACTGTGTGTCTATTGAAGCAAACATTTTATAACGACACTCATTCAATCGGCGGAAAATATTTTTTTCTCTGGCAACACCCTCGTTAAAGCTGTCGTTACGTTGTTTCTACGCACCCGAAAGATATTTCCGATTCAATGATTACAGGGAGTCAATTTTTAAACAATGTCAGCAACATTGTTTTGTGCTGAAAAAGACACTTTTGTTCTTATAAATGTACATAAACGAGCATCGTTTTGTTTTTCATTGATACTTTATTTTCCTATATTTTTCTGTGATTCAGGAAAAGCGTGTATATTTTTAGTTTTGATTAGAAACTTCGAAAAATTTGTTTAAAATTTGTTAATCCACATGGTCAATGCTACAGGAAGGTTCTGAAGCTGGAAATAGAGAATCTGAAGAAGGAAGAGATGCAGCCAGAAGAGAAAACCTCTCACAAGGTGGACCGATGATCTGCATGGTGAGTGCCGTGGGAATCCCCTGGATGTGAGAAGCTTATGACCGGTTGATTAATCGATGCTTGGAGGAAGCCTAGATGTCCAGCAGAATTGTCTTAAGATAATGATGTGCATTGACTGGCTTCTATCTATATTTGAATATGGATTATTACTGCATAGCATAATAATATAAACGTCGATTTTACACTGCCTGTGATTTGTAAAAACGCTAACTTTCAAAGAATTATTGTTTTTTTCAGTAGGCAAAGAGCAAAGGACACAATTTGAGCATCACCATTGGCCAATGTGTACCCCATATAGCCTACTTTTCTATAGCCAGAGTTGTTACGTGTGGAACGTAATTTGTTCATTTAACTTTCAGGGAAATTGATCCCATAATTTTTCCCTTTCAGTGCGTCCCTATTCAAGCGTCGAGATTACGATCGCGAGATACCCGACTCACGTGAAACTACAACTTTAAGTCCGTGAACCCGAATATTAGAGGGAGCGACAAAATACCTCCATGTTTACTGATATAAAGTTTTAGTAATATGTTACAAAAGGTCCACTGAATCCATAAAAAAAAAAAACGGCCAAGAGCGTGTCGGGCTACGCGTAGTGTAGAGTTCCGTAGTCGCCCATTATAGGTAACATATGAACTTAAAAGGGGGCTTTATGTTTATTACTATGAATTATAATTTTATTGAGTTCACGGTTTTACGTTTAAATTAAAAACGAAAATAAGGTTTGATTTTTCCAAAATTTTACCTATTTACTACTCGTTTTAAATATCAAATAAGTAATAACTTCACCTAAGTATTTGTTTTCTTAGGATTTCGTGTTTGTACGAAATTTGCCAATTAGGTACATTTTATAAGTTGGTCGACACAGAGCTAACTTAGCCGTGATAGTTTTCCTTCAAAGTTCGTTATATGTCGGGTATAAAAAGACAGTTTCCGAATCCGAAAACTTTTTTTCCACTAGACCATACCTGGAAAACCACTGGTTCTGCAGATATTGAAGGTCAAATTCGCAATTTTATTTTTTTTATTTTTTTACGAAAATTGATTCTAAGTGTTATTACTAAACTTTTTTCCAAATAGACATTACCTGAATTTTAGATTTTTTTTTTCGAAATTTCGAAATTACAAATTCGCAGTTACGAAAACGCATTGGATATTAAACGTATCCAACAAGTACCTACGTGGCTTAGAGTGAAGGGGCGGGGCTTAACTCTACTTGCCTATGTTCGCGTTACATTGCGCGGAATAAAAAATAGTTTTATTTTTGATACCTAAAAATAAAAGTCATTTCCCAGCAACAATTTTTGCGCAAAACTACTTTGTTAGACGTACAGTATGCGTAGTTAACGGCTCTGTGATGTGTCCTTTTATGTACCCTGTATACTACCATCACGATTTTTTATAGATTTTTTAAGCCAACAGCTTTTAGTGTTTAGTGAGGGTTTCATTTTCTTGGCACGCCAAGAAAATAAAACAATTCATAAATATACTCATGCAAAATTGCAGATTTATAGTAATGACATTCTTTACGGTATACTTCGGATGGATACTGGACATTCCGAAAATATAAGGGTTACTTGTCCTTGTTAGGACTACGGAACCCTAAAAAACCTTTGTTAGTGTACCTAAATAACACTGTCATCAAGAACAACAAACTCTTCAATTATCTATATTGTTATGTATTCTCTGTGACATAATTTTATTTTAGTTCTTTTCCTTTTTCTCAATATAAAAGAAAAAGTGAGAGTGCATTAGCCAAAGCCTTTAATAATTTTATGCCAGGTCACAAATTAGAATGTCACAAAATCGATCCCTCTTCATAATTGTTTGGCGTTGCGCTCAAGTTAAAAGGCTCTTTAATCGCCTCACTGCAGCGCTACCGCCTAGGCCATGGCCTGGCCTTACTAATGGCCCACCTGCCTATCTTTATGTCAGTCCTGAACACTACAGGGGTCGTGTGACTAATAAAAATCACACATAAAATATTTATCCTTTACGTGTTCTTATTGATAGCACGTTATAAAATTTATGAAGTTGTTAACTTTTATATGGTCGATATCGAGTAGTCGGTATTCGTGCGGACGTTTACCTTAATGGCCTCCATAAAAATGTTTCTTGAGAAATATGTGATTGCGTATAATAATAGTAGGTGATATACATTGTAAAAAGGTGGTACTTACGGCTTTATCGCAATTTCTTTTCATATAGTATGAACCCTTTTTCCTGACGTTTTGATAAACATTGTGAATAAATATTTGCTATATGTACACATGATTTTTTTTAAAATGCAAGGGAAATCACACCAATCATCCAAAACATAAATAACTTTGTGATAAAATAATAAAAATATAAAAGCTCCGAAACATTACCTATCGATGGATGCCATAGCCCGAAATTTTCCTCATCATAAAATAATAAAACACACGCAGATATAAAATAAACCATAAAAAACAACCTTCCCGTTATGAGTAGGCGCACAAAATCTAATTTCCATTTTTCACAAATTAAATATTCCATCTAGAAATGGTCCATGCCTACCGTATCGCTTAGAAATCGCCAAACATAAATCTGCGCCCAACCTTATCTAGCAGCCATGATATATTATTAGTTGGCGACTTTTCCCTCACGACCCACGCGTTCGTTACAGTCATAACGAGACTAATTTATCGTTTTTGTTTATTACCTCATTTTACCTTATAAAGTGAGCCGTGTGGAGGACACACCTGGTCACTAATAACATCTTAATGAAACCAGGTTTCTCAAGTTTGCTGGCGGCATGTGCTTGAGCGAGCTTGAAACTTGTCATCTCATAGTTGGAAGATCTAGTTAGCGTTGGCTAGCTTTTACCTCTATCAAGTAAATCTAGATTCGTTCTAGGAACATTACCAGTGCTCGTAAATATCAGACAGACCTAAACAGTGAATCAGTCAGTGATCTAAACAGTTCAAAAGTCATTTATTCAAACTAGGCTGAGAGCCAGCACTTTTTGAACGTCAAAGTTGTACATAAAGACAGTCTTCTTGTACATAAAACGCCCGCACGTCACCACTTACCACTTCTTAGTGTTTCAATTAGAAAGCACAAGAACTGATATCCGTATCTCCACAGTCCTTCAAAATGCACTGATAAACTGTGAATAGGTTGGAATCTTCGGACTAGTGCGTAAACACAATCATCCGAATGATACTGCTCACATTATTCAGTCTCTCCAATAAATTGCTGCTCATGCATTAAACATTCAGGTCCTCTTAAATAATAAGAGAAACTCCACGAAGGTACTATTGTTTATTCTATTCTTTTTAGAGGCTCAGATTGGAAAGGCTTTTTACACCCATCCCATTTGCTGGGTCTAGAGAACACGTTACATTCCCGTATTGGGGTGGAAAAAAGTAGGAAAAACACTTTATCTTCAAATTCCCTGTTATTTTCTTGAAAGGCACTATAAAAAAAGTACGTAAAACATTTACGCACCATAAATTTTAACATTGAATGTTATTTGTGGCCATTAATGAAATTACTGAAAGAAATATATTGGACATTTGGTCCCAACTGTGGTCGATATATGTGGTCTGGGCCATTTACAAGGAAGTTGCGTGTGAAATTTCAATTGAAATAACACGAGGTAACATTTAGATTTGGCTACCGAGGCATGTTGGTTATTCAAATGCATGAAGTCAAGTCAGTGATATCATTTTAGATAGAAAAGCTACAAACACATAAATAGTCGTATCAGTTATCTATTAACACTATAACATTCCAGGCACAAATATTTCAAATGCGACTATCAAACAAGGATATGAAAATATAAAAACGCATATTTCCAAAAAGGTCATTATAAAACAAGAAATAGTCAAAATTGGTGAACACAAACAAATAAATAAAACTCAAACAAGAAAACAAAGAAATTTGTTGGTTTACTACAAAGGTAATAAACATTAATGAGACTCCGGAAGAGGTGATTGAAACACCAATCAAAGGGACGAACATAAAATATCGTGATCGTGAGTTCTAATTTCATGGAAGACTAGAACCAAATGACAATCGGAAAATCTGTCAGTTAAGGAAATAATGACGGATGAGTTAAATAAATATATGAGCCAGATTGTTTTACTCTCTAAGGAATCATTATTCAAGATAATTGAATCAGAAATAGTAGAGCAAAACGAACCGGAGAATCTCGTAGTAAATCAGATAAGAACTAGTACCTAGATGAAGGCATACATAAATAATTTGCAGTTTCTATGTTCCTTGTTGTTTTATTTTTTTACTAGCTGACCCGTTGAACTTCGTTCCACCTCAATCAATAAATGAATCAGAATTCGAGATATCATCAAAAAAGCAGTTCCATACAAAAGGTGAATTTTTGTCATAATTTTTCTTCGTAAATTTTTCCTATGCTTTAATAATAGTTGTTCTGCTACTCGGGGCGGTGAAAAACTCAGCAAATCAATGATCATAGAAATCGGTCTCAACCCAACCCAACCAACCCCCAACCCAGTTTTTTTTTTTTGCTGCAAACCCAACTGTGCCGGGAAATCAGCAACCAGTTAGTCGACTCTTAACGTGATGGCCAAAAGGGGTGGACTTTTCTTTGGTCAACGAATCAGCATTGTAATATTCAACGTGGCAATACTGTCAGCGATTCGGCACTTTTTTCATCGACAGCGATGTGGATGAATTTTTTGGTGCCCAATGATTTTTTTTCATACGTATTTGTACATATTTGGTATTATTATCAGTTTGTCTAAATAACTTAGTTAAGTTATTAAGTTTAGTTGTGTTATTTAGTTGTCAATCAATCTACCTAGCCTTTTCCCAACTATCTTGGGGTCGGCTTCCTGTCTAACCGAATGCAGCTGAATACCAGTATGTTACATAGAGCGACTGCCTATCTGACCTCCACAACCCAGTTACTGGACTGGACTACGACACCCCTTGGTAAGAGTGGTTGTTAGACTTTAGGGCTTCTGACGACCCGTAAAGACTGTCAAAGATTCACGATTGACAGCTGGGACCAACGGTTTAACGTGCTTTCCGAGGCACGGAAGATTCTCGGTATGTAAAGATAGTCACCCATCCATGGACCAATCCTGGCAAGCGTAGCTTAACCTGATGAATCGACCCGTGCGGCTGTTATTACTTTAGCCACGAGCTCCTCTCTGTTATTTAGTTGTATTGTAGTTATATTTTTTTGGAAATAAATTAGTTGGATCCAACTTTGTTTTATAAATGTAGGTACCTATCTAGAGATATACAGGGTGTAACGGAAAGGTGTTGTCATATGTTAAGAACCGGTTCTGCACATGGAAATGAAAAACTTTCTCTAAGGAACAATACAAAATTTCCATAAAAAGTTATCATCAGCTTATCAATATTTGTATGGGATGTAAAAAAAAATTGAGAATTTCCTCACGTTTTCTTGAAGAAAGTTGTTCATGTCAATGGGCAGATGCGGTTCTTAAAATATAACCAGACCTTTCCGTTACACCCTGTATATGTATATACTCGTAGATGATTGATTTTGACTGACTTCACTATCTAATGTTATGTTGTGGATTTGTTCATTTAGGTACCTACTGATATTTTCTGTAAATGCTTGTATTAACAAATCCATTAATATACCAACAGTTCGTAATATTAATTTTAGACACTGAAATTACCGCAGACTATTTATATAGCCTAGCCTAATTTGAAAAACAGAAAAATATGTTTATTTTTTTTGCGTACGACATAGACAGTAGCCCAATAAAACAAACCAAATTTGTTTCAGGCTCTCACTGAAAACCCTGAACAAAGAGTGGGTTAGAGATAACGAATACAAAAAAAAAAACAAATAAAACTCCCTTCTTTGTGCTCATTGTTCGTTAGCTATGTTTTTATACTGTAACCCTATGTGCCGACAAATAAGCTTTTTTTAACCGCTTAAGGTAAATTTATACTAACGTGTTCTGTCGTGACGGGGAGTGGACGTACTAGTATGGCTTTGGAGCAGTGCTAATATATATAAAAATAACTCTAACAGTTCTCCAAAGGTCTATAATAATTTAATTTAGAAGTATAACGTAATTTTTTGACAAGAAGAATGTCACTGAACAACATTAGCTGGCTTACGAGTAGTGATTGATCAGACAGCCACGCAACATAATTATGTGCACTTCGGGTTATGACGCGTCACCACCTCTCTCATGCATTTTCGACGTTTGGCTCCCGGATTGGACAGGGCCGGGGCCGCCTTGAAGCGGCTCCTACCCAATCTGAAGGGGCCAAACGCCTCCTGCCGGAGGCTCTACGCGGCGATCGTGCGGTCCATGGCCCTCTACGGGGCACCGGTGTGGGCGTGTTCATTGAGGCAGCGATTAACGCGCCAGATGAACGCGTCCCAGAGGGTCATGGCGATCCGCATCATCCGGGGATACCGCACGGTATCCCGTGAGGCTGCGAGCCTCCTTGCCGGACTGTCACCGTGGGATCTGGAGGCAAAAATCCTCCTCTATGAGTGGCGCGAGGAGGCAAAACGCCGGGGCGAAACTCCGCTGCCGCGACAACTCGCGGCTCGGCGGACAGAGCTCCGGCAGGATCTCATGGTGACATGGAGAGAGCGACTGTCGCAACCCAGCGCTGGGCACGCCACCGAGGGGGTAGATCGAGGCGGTAGTGCCCCTCTTTGAGGAGTGGCTGGAGAGGCGCCGTAGCACCCTCACCTTCCGCCTGACGCAGGTCCTCACCGGACATGGCTGTTTCGGGAGGTACCTGTGTCGGATCAAGGCGGAGGTGACCCCTGCGTGTTTCCACTGCGAGGATCGCCCAGAGGACACCGTGGAGCATACGGTGGAGGTTTGCCCCGCTTGGGCAGAACACCGCCGTGTCCTCGTGGATGCGATAGGCGGCAGCGACCTCTCGCGCCGTGCCCTGGTTCAGGCCATGGTACGGAGCGAGAGGGAGTGGGGAGCCGTCTCCTCCTTCTGCGAAGCAGTAATGCTAGCGAAGAGGGAGGCGGCACACGTTAGGGAGACTCAACAACGGCAGAGTCGCCCTAGCGCCCTCAGCAGCAGCCGCCGCAGGAGACGCCAGGGGCTGCGAGACGATCTCCGGCCACCGTAGACCGGGGCCTGCTAACGGCGAGTAGTGGGTAACTCGCCGTCCGATCAGCACCAGGCCCGAGAGTCGACAGCGCAAAGTGTTCCACGCGCGCCTCAAAGAGTTGTCAGCAAAGGACGGGGCCTGCCACGGCCAATGCCTGCCCGGGGGTTGAGAATAAATTAGAAAGAGTTACCTCGCCCCCGGGCGCGTAGGGCAGGGAGGAACAGGGGTGGGTTTTAGTCAGTAAGAGTCTGACACGCCTTTCCGCTCCACCCTAGAGTGGGAGAAGTCATAAGATGATTTCCCACCCCCCTAAAAAAAAAAAAACCACCTCTCTCATAAGTATTCAACAACACAACACAGTACACCACATCACAATAAACCACAACACAATACACCGAGACACAATACGTCACGACACGACACTCGAATATACTACATCTCTACCAATACAAAAGTATAAACTCGATTGTTATGCTTCTGGCGCGGCCCAATACGCAAGTGTGTTTTTACCTTTATAATTTTATCTTTATTTACAAGCGCTTTAATTTGGGTCTCAACGTAATGATATGTTTCCGGTGTTTTGGATTTTGCTTTTTAATTGTTCCGAAGATAAGGGCTGTTATTTGTAACTGTGTGTTTCCATGAGGGTTCGATAACATAAAAGCGGTATGAGAGCTCTTTTATTTTATTTGAAAAAACCCTGCTCATATTTCGTTTGTTTGGGATTGTTATTTATTATTTATTTTAGGTTTGTTACCTAATTTTTCTTTTTAAGTAAAATATAAAAAAAAAACATTTTTTTTCAACTTTATAATATTAATACAAAATTTAAACAAAATTGCCTTGTTGATTGAGCAAATTAAATTCGTAACTAGAGCATCAAATGCTTGCTGATGTCAAACACCGAGAAACCCTATTATTCGGAGCCCTAATTCAATAACCAGAGTGTTCCAGCCCTCTTGTCTTGAACTGTTTGAAAAGCTCACAAATTAAACTAAGAATTTAATAATATAATTTATGCCTATTTGTTTTGAAGATTCTTGAAGAAGAATATTTCGATTTGGTTGTGATTCGTAGTTTTCGCTTTTAACGGTATAGATAGATTATTTTCTTACAGTAGAATTTTCTAGCTATCTCTGTACCCGATTTACATAATTTTTTTTGATAATAGTCTGTTTAGTCCAATATTTGATTAGTTACAACTGCTACCAATAAATATAAAAAGAGATTTTCTGAAAATGTGAACGTTAATTCCATAGCACAACTCACCTTAGGGAGGTTAATTGTGCTATGCAATTAACGTTCAAAATACTAGAAATGAGAAGCTTTAATTATAACTGTCCACAAATTGGTAGGGATGGTGGACGAATTAATGTTTTGAGTTCATTTAAAAATAGGGTAATTTTTTTATCATTCTTTGTGATTCAGAGCATATTATTAAGTGTACACATGATACAAAACCTCCTAATTACTTTTTAAAAAGTCGTTCGAATAGCAGTTCCAAAAACGATTGCTGATCGTAGGGCTGAATTGGTTTACCTCACGAAGGTGGATTGGTTTTGGTTTTCATCATCGTCATTTCAGCTGACAGACGTCAACTACTGGACATAGGCCTCTCCCACGAGTCGCCACAACGATCGGTCCTGTGCGTTTCACATCCACCGGATTCCCACGACCTTTTTCATGTGCGAAATCATCCAATGACTTCTCCCGCTCTGGGTGGAGTGTCAGAACACGCCCTCCCAAGTAAGAATAGTAAGAGTCAGTAAGAGTGCACAGCATCATCGGTTGATCTATTTGGCCTAAAGCAGTATTGGGCGTCAGACAATAGGTTATTCTTTCCAAATAATTTGTGAGTCTCTTATTAATAATTTTCTCTAAAACCTTAGACAAAGAAGGCGGATAGGTATCGGACGATAATTATTGAAACAATCTCTCCTCCCATTCTTGTAGATGGGTATCAATATGGATCGCTTGAAAGCATCTGGGAGTACCCCGAGCGCTAGGCAGCTATTGATAATCTTTGTTAGAGGTGGGACTATAAACTTTTTAATTTTTTTTAATATTTCGCTGGAGATATTGTCCCAACCGGTACTAGCTCCCGACTTCAAAATGCTAATAATGTCCTCTACCTCATCACAGTCTGTATCCAATAGGGCAAAAGACATATTTGGGACACTTTCCGACGTAAAGTTTGACGTCATTGGCCTCGGTCTTATATTCTTTGCCAAATTTTCGCCAACATTTGCAAAGAATTCGTTTACAGCATTGACAGATTCGATTTCAGTGGTTTTTAGTGTCAAAAGTTTCCTTACCTCTTACTGACTAAAACCCACCTCTATTCCTTCCCTGCCTGAGTGCCCAGGGGTGCGGTAACTCATTTTCAGAATTTATCCGCTACCCCTAGTGTCTCTTCAGTTTGGCAATTCTTCGGGCTATGTCGGTTGACCTCTATCTCGAAGTTAGATATACTTAACTGGACTGTTTATCGCATTTAAATATAATCGTCTACAACTTTGAGTGTAGAGTCTTGGTTGTACATGTAAGTTATTTTCTATGACACCGAGAGCTCCAAGCATACGCACATAGAAAAAAAAGCGCACGTGAATCTACATTTTCTTAAAAAATTGAATATTGTCAAAAACAACTAAAAAGTTCCAAACAAGTCACTTTTCAAGCAGTCTGATGCAGTTGGTGGCATGAAATCAATATTTGAACTAAAACAACAGCCACCAACTGCATCAGACTGCTTGAAAAGTGACTTGTTTGGTACTTTTTAGTTGTTTTTGACACTCAGGCTTTTTTTTATTTATTTTTTTTTTATTTCCTACATTTTAGTGAGTTATGTTTTTATAATCGCCTCCTCGAACCCATTATTTTGATACCCCACTTAATATTGTTCGTCGACTTTATTTGTTTCTTTTTCACAATATGGCGTCTGGTTGTCGCCATATTGTATTTTGATTACTGTCATGTCTTTAGTAGTACTCGCAAGGTTAAGACGAATCAATTGACGTAAGATTTATCAAAATCGGCCCAGGCGTTATAGTGCCACAAAGGAACAAACATACAGACATACATACATACATAGGCTGATAAACACATTACCCTCCCTACCGTCGCGCAGTCGGGTAAAAAGATGTTGCCCCACACTAAGAATTACTTCCTGTATCGTGGGTGCGTTCACAAACATGTAAACTCGCATATACAAGACACCCAGACCCGGAACAACTAGTAGGCCATACAAATATTTGTTCCGTGCGGGAATCAAACCCTCGACATGCAGCGCAGCAGCTGAACGCTCAACCACTGCGCCAACGGTGTCGTCGTATCCAAGACCAACCCGCCTTGGTGAGCTAGAACAACTATAGTAACATAATAATAGCCTGCCCTCCAATTGCGAAACGCACTACTTATCACAATAAACTTTGAAGAAAATTAGGACACGTTTACTTCATACTTTAAAAAAAAATGTCCACTTGATAGCGTAAATAACGCAATGAATGTTGTTAAATAAACAAAATAAAACACATTTCCAAGTTACCCCTTAAGCAATAGTATTGATTGCTTTTTATTGAGACTAATAAAGTAATTAGAGAAACGATTAAACATATACCTATAAGAGGAAGATCCCAGAGCCGCCAGACATTGACATAATTTGAACGCAGACCTATCTTGGGCCGACGACGGCCCATTTACCAGATACTAAACGTTATTGACTTTCTTAAAGTCTGAGTGCTGATTTTTGTCTGGTTTATTAGTAATTATAACAGTCTAATAGTTGTAGCCACTTCGGGGGAGATCCTATCCATAACCTGAAATTAGCATAGTTTACTTATTTGGTTTAAATAACAAAAATTAAAAGAAAAGTCTGACATAATTTGGGAAGGTACAAATTACCCATTTTGATTTTTCAAATGTGATCTTCATAAGTAAGAGAGAGAAAAATTTGCCAACGGCCCAAGCTAGCATTAAAACTAACACTATACTAACACTATACTGACACTATTCAATTCAACACTTATTGTTATTCAGAATATAAGTCATGTCTTGCGGCTCTGGGATCTTGGACGTTATGCTTATGCTCTGCGGAGAGTTAGAAAAATGTTTAAGAAAACAAATTAGAAACTGCACGAGTTAATTTTTTTACATATTTCCTGCCTTCGAAAATATAGGTATCACGGACAGCCCTCTTTGCAGAGGAAGAATCAGCCGCCCACGTCATCCTGGAATGCGAGGCCGTAGCCACCCAGCGCGAACAAATCCTTGGAATAGTGAGGTCGCTCCGCGAAGCCTGCGAAGCTCCCAGGAAGCTTCTGTACTTCTGGGCGGAGCTGGGCTGGCTATGTTAGCCAGAAACCCCCACGCACAACGGACCAAATGAGAGTCTAAGTGCGGACAAAGGAGTCCCTTTTCTATTCTATTCTTTTCAGGCCTTCGAACCATCAAGACCTCTTTTATCCCCACAATAGTTTCCACACACGCTCACCACAAACACCTGTTAGTTCTGAAACCCTTTCCCTAATACGGATTGACACGTAAATTTCAAAGTTCATGCATAAACAATACGAAGGGCTTCAATTAGTGAACTTAAGACATGAGTAAAATGTTTATATTATGTAGATGGGACCGGCTTACCGTCTTCACGGATGTCGGAGTTTGCTTTCATTACTTTAAGATTTGTAACGGTTCAGTGGTTCTTGATAAATAGGTAGGTAAAGATGGATGAACTTTTGTGTTATTTTGATATCCTTGTATCGCTGATCAATCTTTAGTAAGGTTAGGTTTATCGAAATAACAGGTAAGTATAGCTATTGCGTTTTAGCATGGCGAAACCGGACATTGACTTACGAACTTACATTTTTATTGGCATACAAAACAAAAATAAAAACGAAGACCTATTCTGAATCGACATTTATCGTGATTCTGAACTTTTTTTAATAATCAAAAACCTACCTACGAAGAGATATTAATGAATATTCAATGTCTGTCAGTATCACCATGCTAAAACGATACCACTATCCCTACTTTCATTTATTTTTTCCACATTACCGTTTGATTTTAAATAAAATCTGAAGAAAAAACGTTATTTCAGTACGAAGGGCTTCAGTTAGTGAACTAAAGACATGAGTAAAATGATATTATTTAATGGGATTTGTAACGGTTCAATGGTTTTTGATTAATAGGTAATACATATCCACCTTTATGTAAGTATACAGATACACATATAGGTGGATGAACTTTTGTTTTCATTTAATATCCTTGTAATTTTACTTAAACTTTTAAATAGATTTTGCATGACAATAGCTTTTCCCTACCTATAAATGCTCTGAATCAAAATCTTTCTTGATCGTCATCCGTTTTTGCTAACGAAAAACCATACATAGGTTTTTGTTCGTATTTGGGAGATGTGTTCGCCTTTGCCATGCTAAACTAAAAAAAAATAAGCATATTTAAATATATCTATTGTGAGCAAAAAGGTGAATCCCTTATTTTTCTCACATTTTGATTTTGTTTTCAAATCAAATCAGATAAATTGTAATAGAACTGCCTTCTTCTTCGTGTCGCTAACACGACAGTATTTCATATTTTCTTTGGCCCAAAACTTTGCCACTTCAACGGCGTCGTCGGCGCCAGCGCAGAGGTCACTTGTGCTGCATGTTTTGGCAGGGCGAAGCAGTAATGGTAGCGAAAAACCAAGGGGACGTAAGCCGATTCCCGGCTACCACAGGCGCGGGCTTGCGGACGGCGAGCAATGGGTAGCTGAACGTCCAATAAGGACCAGGCCCGAGTCGACGGCGCGTAGTGTGCCCACGCGCATCTCAAAGAGATGTCAGCAACAACTGACGTGGTCCGCTAGGACGGATAAATTTGAAAGAGAGTTGCCGCGGCCCTGGCACAAGCAACTGAAGGAACAGGGGTGGGTTTTAGTCAGTAAAAGTCTGACACGCCTTCCCGCTCCATTCAGAGCGGGAGAAGTCACTGGATGATTTCCCACGGTATTAGATAACAGTATAAGGGATTTTTTTCGTGCGAGTGTTAAAATTTGTCTTATCCTAATATTCTAGAAATCAAATTATAATTATTTTATAGTTAACACATAAAAACAAAGTTAAATGGTGATAATGTATAGGTAGCTAATGAACAACTTATGCACAAAATTTTAAACGAAACTAGAGTACGCCTCATTAATATGTAAATGTACCTACTAAATTGAACACAAGTCAAATATTTGCTTTATTAAGTTAATAAGAGCTTATTAATACATGAAAGGCTTCTGATGAGTAAGTACCAACATTGTAATTTTATTTTTAGGTATAACTTTGTTATACATGCAGTGTCTTGTCTATTTCATACACTCGCAGCCTTATTTATAAAACTCGATAATCATATGTTTTGTTTAATGATTATATTATGATGATAAATGCTGATAAGTGTATTTTAAATTTTTTAACTTCCCATTGGACTATGAACTTGAAATTTGGTGATAATGTTTATTATCACGTATACTTTAATAACAAATACCAATATTTGGAACCCTTGATGTGCGAAATCCGACACGCACATGGCCAGTTTTTTTTTTATTGTAATCAAAAGTCTTCCATTTTAAAATTAACTTGCTAATTATTTATCATCAGCTTTTTAATGTCCCCACTGCTGGGACACAGGTCTCCTCACTGTGAGAGGGTGTGGACCGTAATCCACCACACGGGCCCTATGCGAATTGGCGGATGGCACATATTTTCGAATTGTTGGTTCTAGGACATGCCGGTTTCCTCACGATGTTTTCCTTCACCGTTTTGAGAGCAGTGGTGATGAAATAATTTACACAAAGTAAAGCGTCTGCCTGGGTTTGAACTCACGACCTACAACTTGTAAATCGCGGCCGTTACCACTGGGCCACCACTTACTTTTTTAGAAAATCAAAAATGTGTCAAAGAGATCTCAGCTAGAAATTTTTCTCAAAAAACGTCACTAAAGCCATTAAAATCCTTTTCTTCTACAGTAAAACAGTCCATTACAATTGCTTACAACTTTTATCTCAAAAATAAGCTTTTGATGTCTTTATCTCGAGTCTGGTTAGTCTTGGCTCGTTCGAGTCCCCTCGCGATAGAAGAAAGTTTAAAGATAAACCCATAATTGAAATGTCAAGAGCATTCTTTCTGTAACTGTTCAGCATTACGCGGAGTTGCCAAGTTACGATACTGTGCAGCCCCAGCTCTTGTTATAACATCTTCAAAGAATCAATATCTATTTTAAGATAACAAGATTCAAAAATTGAGACGGAATTCATAAAAAGTTAGCCCAAATTTTCTCTAAATATCGGGTTACTGTGGAAACTGGGAATTGAAATTGGACGGCTTTATGTACAAGAGGTATATATGAGAGGTGCCTATGTATATATATGCTCTAGGTATCATATAAATATTATTGAAGAGATCCTGTACCAAAACCGACCAAGTACAAGTCCGACTCGCATGGAAAGAGTTCCAAAAGAAACATGGGTATTCTTTCTCTATATGATTCATTTTTAGGGTTCCGTTATCCTAACAAGGACAAGGAATCCTTATAGTTTTGGTCTGTCCGTCTGTCCGTCCGAGGCATAGCTTAGAAACCGTTAACTAGTACTAGAAAGCTGCAATTTTGCATGGGTATATCTATAATAATATATTAATCACACCATGAAAACAAAATAATTAATTTTGAAAAATATTTGTTTTTTTTGGTAGCTCCAGCACCGTGGGATCCTGTAAAAGTAGATGATTTTTTCTCGCATATCTTATAATGTGGGGTATCGTTGAATAGGTCTTTTAAAATCGTTGCGGTACAGAGTATTTTTCGAATCAGTGATTCGTTTGCGAAATATTAAATTTTAAAGTGATATTTTTGATCGAGTCGAGCGCCACTAATAGTTGTTGGTTTGAAAAATCTGAAAAAATTCGTAATGGTAGTTTATATAACAAAAATTAACGGAATACTATCACGGCTAAGTTGGCTCTGTTAATTTAAGTGTAAACGTGTAACGCCCAACATACAAAATCTACCACCCACTTGGATAATTTCGAACAAAACTCAAAATCCTTCGACAAAAAATACTTAGGTAAAGTTGTTACTTATTTAATATTTAAAACTGGTAATAAACAAGTAAAATTGTCGAAAAATAAAGTGTCGTTTACTTTCTTAAATAACTTTAAAAATATTCATTTTAAAATTATGAAGTGAGATAGTGGTCAAACGCGTGCCTATCAACCATAAAAAAAAATGAAATGAATATATTTCAGATCCTCACAATGCGTCCTTCTATTTGATAAGTCGCTCGGTACATAACAGTTTGATTATTTTTGTTAGGCACGCGTTTGACCACCATGATTATGTGATCGAAGATTGAGCACGCTTGCCTACAAGTAACCTATTCACTCTTGACTCCCAGGTTGTAGCTATCAGGAAACACAGACTCCGGCAGGGAACTTTCCGATTTGCACCCCGAAAGTGACCTGTCCTTAAATTCCACATTCATAATTTACGATAGGTACACGTCCATGTTTCGGACAAAAATATTCATGTGTGTACCAAATTTCAACTGAATCGGTACAGTAGATTCGGAGTAAATTGGCTGTGACAGACAGACAAACAGACACACGAGTAATTCATATTCAGAACCCTAAAAACGACCAAATTTCTAGATACATACTAATAAAAATAAAGGTTTATTGGTTACAGAATAACACGTCTCGTTTTTTCTGTAAATGGAAACTAACAGAGCTGTACAATGGTTTTCTCCTGCAATTTCCTGTTTATCTGAAGACTGAAACGAAATATGATCAACCGGAGGCCGTCCGGGCCGTGCCAACCGTATTTATTTGTCTTGTTAGTGCAAATCTATTGGAAAAACGACAATAGCACAACACACAAAGCTACATAAACAACTGACAGAAAAAGATTTATATTTTTACGTTTTATTTGTAGCAATTTGTTGCTGGCAGTCGAAACTAGCAATACCTTTTATTGGATGATAAGTTTCTATTACGTATAAAGTTATTTTTCTTTTCGTTTCTTTTAGGTATATACCAACTAGTATTTGCCCGTGGCTTCACTTGGTTATACCTTTTTTTTTGGAACAATGCCATCACACTATTCCCAACCACTGCACTTCTTGAAAGCCAGAATCAACATTGGCGACTACCAGAAAAATGACGAATCTCGACGAGTCCTGCAGAAACTATTAAACCGTACTGGATCCCACAACGAAATTAATCATAAAAGAACAGTGTACAACAACCCATCTATAATAAAAAATAATGGCGTCTAATTTGGGACAGCGCTCCTTGATGGGCGAGTCCTGTTACTGGGTGGACATATGACGCGTTGCGTAAGCGCAGCATAGAACATACAAGCTTAGCACTCAAGGCTGATGGCATTTATCTGCGTCTCAAGAACGTGTACCCTATGGCACTCCTGAAACTATTCACACTACAGTTACACTAGTAACTTCCTGTCAGTGAAAGAATATTGATACCTCTGGAGATTACTCGTACCTTTTAAAAACATATCATCTTACAATTTTAGCTTTTTGTAAAGTTGCTCCTCGTGGCTCCACCTGCATGCAATTAGTATTTCCCAACTTTATAAATTAGATCATACTAACTGGCCCCGCGGCTATACCGAATGATTGGTTACTGCTCTGCTCCCGTAGGTCGCAACTTAATGCTAGATAGCCTATAGCCTTCCTAATGAATGTGGCTATCTTATACAAAAATATTTATTCAAATCCGACTGGTAGTTCCAGAGATTAGCGCGTTCAAGCAAACAAACAAATTTTTCAGATTTATTACATTTAATAGATACATATATATTGGTATAGCTATCCAGAAATTTTATCCAAATCAATTCAGCCGTTTGAGCATGAAGGAGTAACAAACATACACACACACATACATAAAAACTTTTGCCTTTATATTATAGTAAGTGTGATTAGTTCATTTATACTTTTTTTAAATAAAATCACAGCGTCTGTTACTTTGCCAGTAAACAGAGCCATAACATTAAGGAATAAAACAATGGAAAGCAAGATTAGTTTTTATGATCCCATTCAAATAGTTTGTTGTTTACTTAAAGATGAATTAGATTAGTTGGTATTTTGAGATATATTTTTAGCTAGTTACTTCATTTATTGTTTTGATTAAAGGGGAAGTACTATAAGGGAATTCAATGGTTACCAACTTGGGTGCTATAATGTAATTGAATAAATAAATAAATAAAAATAATAAATAAAACTTGATCTTAAGATTGAATGTCCCTTGTATGTCATAAAACGACAGGGTCAATTTATATTATGTGACAGTTGAATAGTTTTAATCTCAATGAAGAGTATCTTATCCAACCGACTTCAAAAAAAACGAGGAGGTTCTCAATTCAGTTGTATTTTTTAACCCCCGACGCAAAAAGAGGGGTGTTATAAGTTTGGGAGCTACGTGTGTGTGTCTGTCTGTCTGTGGCACCGTAGCTCATAAACGGGTGAACCGATTTGAATGCGGTTTTTTTTATTTGAAAGCAGGTTTCTAGCGATGCTTCTTAGATATGTTTTATCAAAATTGGTTCAGCCGTTTTAAGGTCATCAGCTCTTTTGTGTTTTTTTATTAATTTTTGCTTTTCTTTTAAGCGTATATAAAATGGGGGATTTTTTTTAAATTTTAATATAACTGGTTTAAAATGTTGCAAATTCTTTTCAATTTATTTCTTTGACTTTACTTCAACGAGCCTACAATACATTATATAGCAGGTTTTAAGAAAAACAGAACATGTAAACAGATGCCTTTCTCGACATCGCTAAACTAGCAATCCAACTTATAGCGTTATACAATCACAAATCCTTCTTTGTATCATCTATTCATAGTAGCAGCAGTAATGGGATTGCATCTGACATAGAATACGCAGAATCCACTCATCGTTGAATTCACACACATAAATGCCTATATAATAGATTCAGAACAGCACAAAGCTTGAATGGTAGAATGTCAATGCGCATGGAGATTGAATGGCAGTGGCAGGAGTAAATGTGCTAATGTGTATTATAATCCTCCTGACCGAATTTCGATCACAGTGGCTAATCTCGACGGAGATTAGCCAGGTACGCAGGAGGTATTATTGTACAAGCGTGTGTGCAAACACAGGTGCACTCTTTGTTCCTTCACTCTCATAGTACGATGGGACGGCAATCCGACACGACCCGGAAGAGATCAGGCGCAGGTCCAATGGCTTTACGTGCTTTCTGAGGCACGGGGGTATCACATCACCAACTTTCTAACTCACTTATCCACTCAAACGTCCAGCCGGTGCCCTTGCAAATGCACGAGGCGTCCAACCGCGCGAAACCCATTTTTACACGCAAGCGCCCCGCGCCGTTACAAACTAAAAGCATATCTAGTAAACTACTGTGGCAAAAATATGTATAGCAAAAACTATAGAGAATCGACTTATGTGATAACTAAGTCATAACAACTAGTTTTAAGTACTTAAAAAAAAAATTAAATTTGAGATTACGGGTTGAAAAACAGTAAAATTTTTGTTCTTACTAAGTTTTTACTAAGACAGACCCAATAGCTCTTTTTCCCCAACCCGAGAATCGAACCAAGGACCTGACGCTCAGCAATCACGCTTGCGACCACGAGACCAATGAGGCAGTCAATTATTTCTAGGTATTTAACGGATGCTATCTTACCTATGTTTTTCACGATCCAGCGAGTGTATTCACTAACTCAGTTGACATCAATTTGATAGGCACTATGCAGTACATTGCTCGGTGAACATCGATTATTGTAGGCACTACGGTTTTCCTATACGTCAAATCAGCAATGTACGGCAAAGTGCCTATCAAATTGATGTAAACTGAACACGCCTGCAGATATACCTTGTCAAAGTAAAGTAAGATAAATAGATAAAAGTACCAAGTAAGTATTACTAGCTTTTTCCTTCGGGTTGCCCGCGTGAGAAGTGTAGTGTGTACCAAAGGAACGTAGGTACCTTTTTCTTTTACTATTGATAAGCTCGTGTTTGTGTACTTTTTCATTTGATGGCAAGCGATGAAGTGGTCGACATTAGAGCACGCTTAACGAGAAGTAACCTATTCACTCTTGACTTAAAGACGCCCAAATTGTAACTATCAGAAAACAGAGACCCCGGCAGGGAATCCCACTTCTTAGCTGTACGCACAATGAGTGTGGTTGTTAACTTTTACGTCAGTACCTACTACCGGTATTGTCTTATGTCTGTCATCATCATCATTTCAACCGGAAGACATCCACTGCTAGAAATAGGCCTCCTCCAATTGTCTCCACATGGACCGGTTCTGTGCGTCTTGCATCCAGCAGGTTCCTGCGACTACTACCAGGTCATCGGTTCACCACGGTGGGAGGCTTGTGGGGGCTTGTTGAAGTATGATTGGTTAAAAAAAATAATAAAAAAAATATTTGAGACCATCACATTTCATTTCAGTCGCACGGTACAGTTGGAAAAACTTATTTTTTCTATTGCCGATTTTCACCCCTAATTACAAAATATTGTTTTTTACGTTACACGTTCGTGTTTGATTCAAATTTCAACTCAATCGGTCCAGTAAATTCAGAGCAAATCGGCTATGACAGACGAACAGACACACACGAGTCATCCATAAGGGTTCCGTTTATTCATTCGGACGTTCGGAACCCTATATCATCTAAACATACAGACTTCCACATTTATGGAAAAAAACTGGCCAAGTGCGTGTCGGATTTCACACATTAAAGGTTCCGTACTAAATTTTGGTATTTGTTAGTAAAATATACGTAAAAATAAATATTACCACCAAATTTCAAGTCAATGGGAAGTTAAAAGATTCTTTGTAACAAAATTTTTTGACAGACGATGGACTCGAAGACGGACACGTGAGTGACAACAATAGGGCTCCGTTTGGACCGTTTGGGTATGGAACCCTAAAATGGGGATAGGATAATGTTTTAAGGGCCTTCTCGCTGTCCAGTGGCGCCCTCATTGAAAAAAAATCGTAGCATAGCACAGAAAATAAATATTAAAAAATCCAACTTCACGTTTGTTACAAAGAGGATAAAGAATTTTCACGTTGTTAAAACAGGTCTCAAAATGTTTCGTATCCAAAGTAGTAGGCAAAAGTGCCAAAAACGGCCATTTCTGACACTTTTGCCTACTACTTTGCCACGATTTTTTATTCAATGAGGGCGCCACTGGACCGCGAGAAGGGCCTTAAACAAAGAAAATTGATTGCTTGACTGTCGCCAGAAGGTTCATTAATTCATAGGAAACACCGGATAGGAATGGGACAAAATTCCATTAGATTTATACCAAAGAGTCGGTCTACACTGCTGTAATCCTGGAATTATTAATTAATTAATTAATAAATCAGTTTTTCCCATAATCGCTTCATTTTACTTCTTCTTCTCTGTCGTGTCGCTCTTAGCAGAGCGGTCGTGGTCACGTAGAGGCGTCCACGTTGGTGGTAGAGGCGGACACAGCTCTCCGCACGATATCCCGCCATCTCTCCTTGTTGGCGGACTGTTTGGCGCAGTCAGATACGTGGCCTCCTACAGCAGATTTCATTTTACTAATGATGCGGAAATTTACAGGCACTGCACATAAGTTTCAATTACAATAATGTAACAGATAATTTTATAGCAATACAGTTAGTTAAATAAAAATAAATAATAATCTTTATTTCGAACCATATGAAAAGATCCATACGAAAACATTTAAAAAAAAAGTACAACACATGCATGGTATTCCTAAAAGGATTAATAAGGAGAACAACCATCTTAGAAAACCCCTGGTTAAAAATGGCTCGGCTAGCTAGATAACCACATAACAAGAGCATTACAATAAATAAAATCCAAAATATCGCAGCTTGACATCACATAATACGCCAACCGATTTCTAAAGCCCGTCACGTGCCGATACCGGGCCGATACCGGGCGGTCCAGCCCCGTGTAACCGCACACGGCACAAATCTCCGACATTTACTGCCGTCATCTGGACGTGGAAAAGAAAATCCCATTTCTACTTTCTGTAACTCAAAGTGCATCCTTAGTATTGAACAAATTCTGCAGCCTCGCTGGTGAAAATTATTGATTTATTAACGGTATGTGGGCATAAGTTTCATAGGCTAGATTTACCTTGTTCTAGTTGGTTTTCCTTGACAGTAGAAAATAAAGCAAATGCAGCCATCTGTAATCTGTAAATATAGAAAGCTGAATAGTGAGTCAAAATCACTATCATCACTATATATTATAAAACCAAGTCCCCCGCCGCGTCTGTCGGTCTGTTCGCAATGAACTCAAAAACTACTGAACGAATTTTCATGCGGTTTTCATCAATAGACAGAGTAATTTATGAGGAAGGTTTAGGTGTATAATTTGTACCTGTACAAAGCCGGGGCGGGTCGCTAGTAAACTTAATAAGACAAAGCTGCAGCAAACTTGAGCGTCACAACCAAACACAAATAATCCAGCAATAAATCCCGATACACACTGAATAAAGCCAGCTCAAAATCAGCCATGATTAACTCTTAAATACCGCCAGTGTACGCACACCATCCGTCCTCCGTGCTCCACGTTATAAATCAATCCGGCACGGCTTTCAACCTCAATACAACTGCTATTGATAATTAATAGACCCCGTTATTTAACGAAACCCGCTGAATAAGAAACAGCTTCATTGAAATCAAATTGGAATTGATGAAGCCGTTCTGGGTTCCTAAGTTCCGCCCACACCTCACTTTACTTTGTAAATAATGTTCAATAAGATTGCTTTGCTTCTAAATTAAATTTTTGGGCGCTGCTGATTGCTTTCTTTAGTAGGAATGTGATGAAGGACAGAAATAGAATAATCAGTAACAGTTCTTATACATATCACATAACACAGGCACGTGTAACAAACCCGGACCTGCGGACAGCGAGTAGTGGGTAGTTCGCCATCCGATCAACTCCAGTCCCGAGAGTCGATGGCTCGTAGTGTTCCACGCGCGCCTCAAAGAGTTGTCAGCAATACATAACTCGGCCCGTCATGGCCGATGCCTGCCCAGGGGTCGTGGATAAATTCGAAACAGAGTTACCGTGCCCCTAGGCACTCTGTGCAGGGAAGGAACAGGGGTGGTTTTAGTCAGTAAGAGTCTGACCCAGAGCGGGAGAAGTCACAGGATGATTTCCCACACCCAAAAAAGCGGACGGCGAGCAATGGATATCTCGCCATCTGATAAAGACTAGACCCGGATCGACGGCGCGTTGTGTTCTACGCGTGCCTCAAAGAGATGTCAGTGTGATTGACGGGGCCCGCTAGAGCCAGTGCCTGCCTTGGTTACAGGATTGTCTGAAAGAGTATCTGGGAGCGCAAAGGGCAAATGAAGAAACACTGTCGGATTTTAGTAAGTAAAAGTCTAACACTCACTCCCGCTCCACCGGCAGAAGAAGTCATCTGATACTACCCTCAAAAAGAAAGGCTACATAACATTTCAATGAAGAACCGCAAAGCAAACACGTGTCAAACGATTTGTAAAACAAATATCACCCCTTAAACATTGATAGTATTGGTTAGGTCACAAAATATGGTAAAATATGAAGCCATAAACATACCAAAATATACTCCCTAATTTAATGTGGCGCCTTCAAAACATATCTCAATAAACATGAAGGGTTCGAACCGCAATACTACGGCGGCTCGTAAAAACGTATAGGTGACAACATATCCCAACGCATAAAGCATCGAATTTATTCCCGATATAAATGTCGCAACGTGAAACAAAAACAAAGAGTTTCCGAACACGCTCCGTTATATCTGGAGGGACATCTTCATGAAAATTGTCCGTAGTCATGGTTACAACGGTACACTTTCTAGTCTAATGACGCACTAGTTACGGCAAATGAGCGACTTTTTCAACACACTTACTCGAAAAGCCGCACCTACACATACCAATTTTAGGCACATAATGTAATGTATGTTTTCGTATTAGTACGGAAAAGTGTGCCCCCGCCACAATTTTTTACTGAATCAGGTTGGTCGCGCGACAGCCCCCAGAGGTTGCGCGGCAGCCAAGGCTCATGAAAAAAAATCAGCGAGCCATTTCTCACAATAATTTGATACTAAATATTATGTTTATGAAATTTAACTTATTAACACACTTATGATATTCATCATCATCTGCCTGATATATTACACACTTATGATATTATAAAGGCAAAAGTTTTCCTCACACTCGAAAACTAACAAACATACATACTTTTTGTATGTTTGTTTCACACTCAAACGTGTGGACCGATTTGGATGAAAGGTATGTAGATAGCTTATACAATTTTTATTAAATATCGTCCTATGACTTATTCCGCTCTGGGTGGAGAAGGAGGGCTGGGGGTCTGGGTGGGTTTTAGTCAGTAAAAGTCTGAGACGCTTCCCCATTCCTTCCTTGCCTGAGTGCCCAGGGGCGCGGTAACTCTGTTACGAATTTATCCACTACCCCTTGGCATGCAGGCACCGCCCATGATGGGCCCCGTCAGTAGTGGCTGATAATCATCTCTTGGAGGCGCGCGTGGAACACTACGCGCCGTCGACTCACGGGCCACGTGCTGATTGGACGGCGAGCTACCCACTACTCGCCGTCCGCAGGCCCGGGTCTACGGTGGCCGGAGATTGTCTCGCGACGTCCTACGCCCACTGCGTCCCCTGCGGCGGTATCGGCCGGGGGCGTGAGGGCTACTCTGTACTACTTGAATCTCCCTCACCCATCCCGCCTCCGCCTTCGCGAGCATTACTGCTTCGCAGGAGGAGGAGACTGCTTGCCATTCCCTCTCGTTCCGTACCATGGCCCCTGGTTACGCACCACACCACGTGTTAGGGACCTATCTAAGGACTTTAAATAATAGCAGTGGACTGTATAAACTGAATATAATCAAGTCTCCAGTAGGTACAATGTCGATAAATGCGCGCGCGTATAATCGTCGTTGGAGACCAGTAGCCTAGTACCTCTCCTGCGGTGGTAGCGGTCGGGGCCGTGAGGGCCACTCCACTGAGCTTACCTCATGCGTCCCGCCTCCGCGTTCGCGAGCATTACTGCTTCGCAGAAGGCGGAGACTGCTTCCCATTCCCTCTCGCTCCGTACCATGGCCTGAACCAGGGCCGGGCGCGAGAGGTCGCCGCCACCTATCGCATCCACGAGGACACGGCGGTGCTCCGCCCAGGCGGGGCAGACCTCCACCGTATGCTCCACCGTGTCCTCTGGGCGATCCGCACAGTGGTAACACCCCGGGTGTGTGCGTTTCCTCCCGCCTGATTTGATGCAGGAACCTCCCGAAACAACCGTGTCCGGTGAGGACCTTAGTCAGGCGGAAGGTGAGGACGTGACGCCTCTCCAGTCACTCCTCAAAGAGGGGCACTACTAGCAGAGTTTCGCCCCGACGTTTGGCCTCCTCGCGCCACTCCCAGAGCAGCGCGAGGACCCTGGCCTCCAGATCCCATGCCTCCCCCCCTCCTGCCAGAGTCTGTGTTTCTACAAGAGTGAATAGGTTACTTCTAGGCAAGCGTGCTCCATCTTTGACCTCATCATCGCTTACCATCAGGTGAGATAGTGGTCAATTTAAAAATAATATATATATATTATATTAAATTTAAAAAAAAAAACATATATTGTAATACCTAATATTTAACCCGATAGACCTTCCCCGTCCGTTGCATATTTTTCAAGTTTCAAAAGTAGCAAAGCCGCTGGCCTAGGCGACTTTAAATAATATGAGCCGAATTTCTGTCGCGTAATTTTCGGTAAGTGCGTCACTACGCTAAGCACATGGAGTTGCCGTAGTAGGTACCTAGTTTTATCTCGCCTATTGTAGGTATTACTTCTCATCCTATATACTTATATAATATAAAAACCGTATCTTCTTGTCTAATATGCACAGAGCTGGAAAGAACCAATTCCATTAGAGAGCGATCCCTTTTCTGCAAGCCCGATCCAAAGGTATTTTGATCCGCTAAAGCATATTGTGCTCAAATGCATCGAAAATTCTTTGACGTCGCAATTCTTATCGCAGCACCAGTTCGCTTTTAATTTGCGAGAATCTTTTTCGTCACTTTGTGATGTCGATTTTGCTAAAGTATGAACTCTGCGTCAAAGAAGCACTTTATAAGAATTTTATGATTTATTAAACGGATATTCACCTACGTTGAAACCTTTGTACAATATAAATGCATAGGCCATCAAGCTTTTTGCAATGCATGCGAAAAGAAATCTAAACATGTTTCACAGTATTAAATTCAGCGGAACTTATGTTTGTTGTTTGTTTTTTTGTTGTTAGCCGGGGTTGGTCCATGGATGGGTGACCATCTTTACATACCGAGACTCCTCCGTGCCTCGGTAAGCAAGTCAAGCCGTTAGTCCCGGCTGTCAATTATGGACCTTTGACAGTCGTTTCGGGTCGACAGAAGCCCGAAAGTTTGACAACCAGTCTTACCAAGGGGTATCGTATTACCCACAGTAACTGGGCTGTGGAGGTCAGATAGGCAGTCACTCCATGTAAAATACTGGTGCATCCGGTTAGACTGGAAGGCGATCCCAAAATAGTTGGGAAAAGGCTAGGCAGATGAGGCAGATGATTATGTTTGTTAATAATTTTAAACAAAAAGTAATGTGATAAATGATTTTAGTTTATATTTGTAGTATTTTTAGAGCACGTTGTTGTTTTATCAAATCAATCTGCCTAGCCTTTTTCCATCTATCTTGGGGTCGGCTTCCAGTGTAACCAGATGCAGCTGAATACCAGTATTTTACATAGAGCGACTGCCTATGTGACCTCCACAACGCAGTTACTGGGTAATACGATACCCCTTGGTAAGACTGGTTGTCAGACTTTCGGGCTTCTGACGACCCGTAACGACTGTCAAAGATCCACGATAGACACCCCATAATGTCTTCACTATCTGTATTTTTTAGGTTACACCAAGCCGGCACTTCTCCCAGTTCCCAGGATGACAATCTCGCACTTTTTCAACAAGAATTATACTAATCAACAATTTTAGACAACCTATTACTCGAACAACCAATCCCTCACTCAAAAAGCCACAGAAAAGCGAGACCGTTTGATTGGTTGTTTATCACTCAGGGCTTAACGAAAGGCATTCGGTGCAAACACCGTCGGATCCGTAGACACCAGTATTGGGTTTTAGTTTCTAGTCAACGGCTTCAACAACAATGGCCGACTTCAATCCATTTCCGGACACAAATCTCGCACCGCCGACGTTGACTTTACTCGAATATAGAACTGGATCTACGAATTGTGTTTACGGTATTATTTCTGGACTGTGTCCGATGCGGTTGATACTGGGTTGCGGTTTTAATGTTTGCTTTTCAGTGTGGTTTTGATACTTTTGAGTTGTATTGCTTGCATACATTGCTATTCCAATATCTGTTTTACTATGAGAATAGACAGAAATTCTGATTGTAGCAAATGACAGAGCTGTCCAGGTAGCCACATACGAGTAATATTCGAGTGAAATCATGTAGTCGATCGACAAGAAACAAAGAAAAAGGAAAGCGGAAACTACATAATTTTTTTTCGTATATCTGCAATAGATAGATATATCGATAAAATATACTTTATTGTACACTAAAAGATACACAACTTACATTGGCTATAAGCAGATGGGTCGTTAGGTATGGCAGTTCGAGTGTGTCCTCCAATGAGGGCGTCTCCTCATCAGTTCATTTTAATATGGCCAGAATATCTTTTCTTTTTAGTCGTTTTGTATAGCTTTGGGTTGTCAGCTTAGCAGCCAATTCGTTGAGATGCCTTTATAGCTTCCCTTGGTATGTCTTTATACTTTTGAGTTTCAAAATTACAAAATAGCATGCATAACGATACCGACCGTAACGAATTGTTGTTTATCTTTTATCAATTTCTATATCCTAATGTTTTTCTAAGTCTCACCACCCAAGTCACTCACTTCCTATCCAAAAAGATATTTCTCTGGGAAACACCACATGCCCACTAAACTTAATCACTCAAACATTTAACCGAATCACAAAACAATTACATAATTAAACACAATTAGGGCACAACACTAAAACGATACAGGACTGCGAGAACGAAATATCCTCCATTCCCCATTGTTCTTAAGAAAAACTGTCCATCTAATGAAATTGGACTGGACACGGGCAAACGGCCCTAAATAGATAACATCTCGAGTGAGTTCGGAGACTTAGACGAGGATAATTAGTTTAATGAACGCTCCGTATTCCGAATAAAAGGGGATTGTTTCTCTTACTCGGGATTTATCGTCAGATACTGTTGAAAAACAAACGTGATTCTATTTCGGTTGATTGCGATTTTATCTGTGCAGAGTATGTAATGTAATTGCTTGAGGCGTATGTTAGAACATTCTTTTATTACATAAAGTTCACTTCAACAAGGATCATTAATAGGTGATTTAGATCTCGTTCAGCTGCCTAGCCCTGTCCTAACTATTTTTTTTCATGTTTCTATAAATAAAATATTATGAGGCTTATTCATAAAATATCTCTAAACTGCAACAATTAGGCAGATTCTAACTGATAATAATAATATCTACAAACGCGTATGAAAACAACACATTTGGCATCATTCATCTGTACTAATTTTTTTTTTTTTTTTTTTATACCTAATAATTTTTATTTCATTTAATTAATTTTATTCATTGATACTAAAATTTATTATAAATTTCTTTAAAAATTATAAAGAGTAAAACTCGCTTGCCCGAATACAAATCCGCCCGACTACCCATCTTCCCAGAGACGGTGAGATGAGCCGCTCTGCAGAGTAGAGCAGCCGAAGCGCGGGTCGCATAGCGCGGCACGCGAATATCAATGACATCATCCGACGAGCTCTTGTCACCGCCGGCGTTCCGGCTGTATTAGACCACATGGTCTGGCTCGCGACGATGGAAAAAGGCCGGACGGCATGTCGTTATTTCCGTGGAAGTTGGGTAGGCCTTTAGTGTAGGACGCTACATGTGTACTCTCATCTTCCTAGTTCGTCGTGCTGTGCTGGTGCTGCCGCTGCAGCTGCGGAGAACCTCAAGCGGCGGAAATATAACAACCTCGTCGGTAGCTACATTTTCGAGCCGTTTGGGGTTGAAACCCTTGGGCCGTGGGGTCCAAGTGCACATTTAGTATTTAAATATCTTTCTAAACCCCTTGTTATCTTTCTAAACACTTCGCGTGACCCAAGGGCTGGCTTTTTCCTCGGCCAGAGATTAAGCATTGCCATAATTGCCATACAACGTGGCAATGCTGCCAGTCTTTTGGGACTTCCAGTAGACAGCGATGCGGAGGAATTTTTTGACGCCAGATTGTAAGTTTTATTATTTAGTTAAAAAGTTTTTGCTTTTATTACAAAAAGTTTTAAAGTTTTTAACCACTCGACTAAAGAGTAAAAAGTTTATGAGTTTGTGAGGTTGTTGGGGGTAATCTCTGAATCTACTGAACCGATTTAAAAAATTCGTTTACTAATAGAAAGCCACGTAATTTGTGAGTGTAAATAAATTTTTGAAATCCACGCGGACGAAGTCGCGGGTGAAGTGATAGTAATTTATACATTAATACGTGAAGGCAAAACTTTTGACCCCTTTTTAGGAAAATTACGCGGAAGAAGGAATATGAAATTTGGCACAGTTAGTCTATATGGAGAAGGAGTGCATAAGCTAATATTTTCATACAATACTAGCTTTTGCCCGCGGTTTCGCCTGCGTGAATTTCAAAAAATATCCGACGGGAACGTGCTACCGGTATTAAAAAGTAACCTCTAAGTTAATCCACTTTATAAACTATATAATGTGTGTCAAATTGCATCCAAATCCGTTCAGCTGTTTTTGTGCAATCAAAATTCTAAAAACTATATTTTGGACATCAGAGTCGAATATTCAATGTAAGGTTTGACTTCGTTACTACTATATTTTACTTCGTCCGCTCAATATACATAATCTCGCTGAAGTGCTTAAAAATACTAAACTAATAGGGTGGCACGAAATAACGATGGCGCACAAAAGCGGAGTTGAATAGGAGTTTGTAAGACATACAAAATAGTAAAAAGATAATGAGTGGTATGGCGGTTGTGGGGAGGAGATTTTCGCCAGACTTTACCGCTAGTGCCCAAAAAAAACGCGAGCAGATGAGCTCAAAGAATGCATCAAAAAATCTTTCATCCTTTAACTTACTTTTTAATCCCGGTAGTACGTTCCCGTCTGATATTATACGACATCCACGCGGGCGAAGACGCGGGCAAAAGCTAGTTAAATACAAAATTTCATCCTCCTTTTCACACCCATAAGGGAATGAAATTCTAACAATACCATTGCGTTAGCTTCCAACCATAAGCCTACATAATAAATGTAGTGGTTTTTACTTCGAAAATAAAGAACTGGTCATACACAACTACATTCCCCTTTTTAACCCTTCGGGGGTGGAATTATCAAAAATAACTTTAATTTAGGAAGTCGGTGTCAATTAACGAAGAAATAAAAAACAAACACCGACATCCCAAATTAAAGTAATTTTTTTTTATTTTAAGTGTATTAATTCTTTTTTTTTGTAACGTGATCATGAGGGATATCAAAATAAAAGGCTCGAGGAAGCGATCCCAAAAAAAAAACTTTTTTACAAAAAAAAACAACCGACTTCCAAAAAAAAATACACTGAAAATTAAAAAAATAACTTTAATTTCGGAAGTCGGTGTCAAATAACGAAGAAGTAAAATACAAAGGTTGTTTTTTTTTGTAAAAAAGTTTTTTATTTTTCACTTTTTAGTTGCTAAACCCCAGAACTACAAACCCCAATACCATGGAACGTGGAATTTAAACATTTGGAAAACACCAACACGTCATCGAGGTATACATATTTTTCGTTTTTGTTCAGTTTCTCAAAAAGCGCTGAAGCCGTTTCGATAAAATTTATATGGGACCAATTTGGGAGTACATTCTTTCGGATAAAAAAAGAATTTTGAAAATCGGTCCACAAATGACGGAGAAATCGGCGGACATACATAAAAAAAAAAAAAAAACATACATACAGTCGAACATAGAACCTCCTCCTTTTTCGAAAGTCGGTTAAAAAAATATAACTCACTATAATGAAGAAGATAAAAAAGAAATCGAAAAAGCCACTGTAAAAAAAAAAGAAAAAGAAAATACGTTTATTTACGGTAAACATAAAACGGCACGGTACGGTAAAAATCAACTAAAAAGTTACAAGCCCCTTTTCCAGCAGTCTAATGCAGCTGGTGGCAGCTATTTTAGTTTTATTATAAATTTGATGTCACCAACTGCATCAGACTTTTTAGTTGATTTAAACAGTCGGGTTTTTTGAAAATATTAATTTTTTAGGGTTCCGAAAGTGCGAATGAAAAACGGAACCCTTATTGGACCACTCGATCTGATTGATTCTTCTGTCTGTCTGTCCATCTGTCCGTCTGTCACAATCCATTTGCTCCGAATCTACTGGCTGAAATTTGTTAAACACATGTTTATTGATAACTCAAATAAGGTGGTGTAACGTAAATGAATGAATTTGTAATATGGGGGTCAGTTTTGGGTTGCAAATCGGAAAATTAAAAAGTTTTCTAAACTGTACCGTACTACATATCAAATGAAAGGGTTTACTGTACTAAGGAGTTACTGTACTGGTCCCAAATATTTTTTTTTCATAATTTTAAAAAGTATAATTTTTAAGTTATTTCAGAAAATAGATGAAAAATTATCATTACCTCCTTTATCTCCGAAACAACTATTCCTAAAATTTAAAAAAATACTGAAGGTAGTACTTTACTTGAATATTACAGGAAAACCTGTAAGAAATATACAGTTTAAAAAAACCTGAAAAGAAACATGATTTGTTCGGAACCCTTTGCGTGCGAGTCCGACTCGCTCTTGGCCGGTTTTTTGTTAAATATGTTGAAATAAAATCTATAACGCTATTTTTAAACCATGTCTCAACTCATTACATTTTGGCTCAGAAATTCTCGTCTCCTTTTGAAAGGAGGTCTCTTTCAAAAGCAGACGAGAATTTCTGGGCCAAAATGTAATGAGTTGAGACATAATCCTACCCATTTCTCTCAACTTTTAGTTGGACACTAACATAGAACACAAAGTTGACTACGAAAAAACATTACCCTCTATCTGGGGTAGTTGGCCAAAATAGTCTGTATCCCCATCATATCATAAATGATTATACATTAAAATCACTTTGAAAATTCTTCTTGGGATTTTCTTTATAAATACTTACTGATTCCCATTTCGCTCTTTGATAGAACCAAGTAATTACTGAATAACGATGTGTGTTTACTATATGAAGTCACTTTGAACCTCCATCTTTGATGTCGCGAAAATAAATATTTAACGGATCAGACTTATTTGGTAGGTAATCGTTTTCGTCTCAAAAATAATGTAAATAAAGATGTCAAAGACTGGTTCTAGTTTTTTCCACAGGATATAATTATTTTCATCTTCCGTGCTGCTAACTTTATAAGTAAGTATACATTAATTTATTTGGTCTCTACCGGGTGAACTTAAAATAATTGGAACATCTTTCACAAAAAAAATCTCAAAAATCATATTTACAAAAAAAAAACAACCGACTTCCAAAAAAGAAAATACACTAAAAATTAAAAAAAATAACTTTAATTTAGGAAGTCGGTGTTTGTATTTTATTTCTTCGATATTTGACACCGACTTCCGAAATTAGTTAGAATAAGTTGTTTTTGTAAAAAAGTTTTTTATTTTTCACTTTTTAGTTGTACTCCAGAACTAAACACCCCAATAACATGGAACGGGTAATTTAAATATAAATACCTACTCGTAATTGGAGAAAACGAAAACGTCATCTATGTATACGCATTTTTCGTTTTTATTCAGTTTTTCAAAAAGCGCTGAAGCAATTTCTATAAAATTTATATGGGACCACTTCGGGAGTTCTTTCGGATAAAAAAAAAGAATTTTGAAAATCGGTCCACAACTGACAGAGAAATCGGTGGACATAGATAAAAAAAACATACTGTCGAACATAGAACCTCCTCCTTTTTCGAAGTCGCTTAAAAACAGAAAAATAAAAAAAAAACAATTGTTGTTTAAATTTTGTCCAGTTCTGCAAACACAATCGCACTGAACAGGCCCTGTAGTCTCGACATTGATAGCGATCGCTACGTCCTAACGACCGGTCGCTAAGTCGGAAAAATAATTGATTTTCTTGAAATATGTACAGAGACAGCTCAAATGTTAACTTGCAAAAACTATTTTTCATGAAAACTGATCAACTGATCTGCTGGTCTCTGTACATATTTCAAGAAAATTAATTATTTTTCCGACGTTGCGACCGATTGTTAGGACGTAGCGATCGCTATCAATGTCGAGACTGCAGGCCCTGGTGTTTTTTTTTTCATCTGTTGATCCCACATTACAAGTTTTATATATTCATGAGTTCTATCACTGCTGATAGATAACCACCAATTTTTTTTCCTGAATATTAATCTATAGCGATTCAAACCGCATCATGAGTTTGTCTCTGTGTCTATAAGTTGCAAGAAACATATTAAAATCTTCAAAACGTCACATCAGACTTTCAACCCCCTAAAATACGAATTAAAATTGTTATTTCGAAGCACCTCCCCTACATTATCGGATTATCTAGGTACCTTTTAGGCCACAGCTGTTATGCCCCACGCTAATATTACGAGGGCTCTTAACTGGGAAGCTTATAACCCGACTTAGGCGAGGAAGGTGCTGTGTTAACGGCCTCCTCGTGATTTGTTTGTACAATTCTACGACAGAGCCTATAAATAGTAATGTCTGCATAAATAGGTCACCGTGCCAATGATGGGACTTAAAGTCTCTGAATATTAACTGTTACCATAATAATCTAAATAAATATCGTGAAGAATAATCGGAGTATAGGCGTATATTTACAACCTTTTTTTGACGGTCAGATAAATGCTGTTCCACAGAAAAAGAAGAAACATGTTTCTAAAAATAAATTCAAAAGAGACAAAGGAATAAGTAAAGGACTGTGGATTTGAAGTGCATTGCTTGTTACCTCAAGCACTCTTCCAAACTGGAACAAGCAGTGACAGAAATGTAGCGTTTTATCAGTATTCACCACATCATTTCTTATTAGTATAAGCAAAAAAGTAACCAACAAATTTTTCTCGGGAATAATTTTAATAGATTTTGTTTAATGCTTTTTTGTGCTAGACTGTCATTTATAAATTTAAAACCCAGTAACCTTAACGTATCAATATATATATATGTATACGTACATGTCATCAAAATTACCCCGGTGTTCACCATCTGCACATGAAGATGGTGAACACCGGGGTAATTTTAGTGGGGTAAAAATCTACAGTCGTTAGTCTTTTCCCCAAAAGCCCAGGAGCCTTTTGAAAGTCTTCCGCAGATAAAAAAAAAATATTTTTACTTACAAACTATTTCAGTTACTGGCAAGAATTGTGTCCAATAAATGACAATACAGTCCATATGAAGAGGATCACAAGGGAAAATTGACATCGGCGTACTCATTTTGTAGAAAAGGTAAGAAATATCAAGGAAATTCCTTTATTCTACCTTCAGTTAGTGATTAGGGGCGGTTCGTATAATAAAATACTATGCGTGCAGACGTGTTATGTGGGACACAGTACATCATTAAAGTATAAGCCAACGGTAAGGAAATTGCAGCTAGCACTAGTAAACGGTTCGTAGAAATTAAAATCGATGAAGTAGACCGATAGGAAAATTGTTTACGTTTAGTTTTATGTCTCATGAACGGCTGAAAATAATACAATATCTTTATTCAGCGTTTGGATTTTCGTTTGGTTTATTTTAAATTAATAGAAGGGATTCCTTCCTAGAGAATTGAAAAGAAGAAGTGAAGAATCGAGACTGTTGGATCCCAGGCTTTTGTTTGCCCAGCAGTGGAACAGGCCAAGTAATAAAAACTGGCCAAGTGCGTGTCGGACTTCACACATTTAGGGTTTCGTACCAAATGAGGGAATTATCACAGAACAAATCTGATTTATCAATATATTGGTATTTGTTAGTAAAATATACGTAATAATAAACATTATCACCAAATTTCAAGTTCAATTCTTCGGAACAAAATTTTGTGACTGACGACGGACAGACAGACAGACGGACAGAGGGCTCCGTTTGGACCCTTCGAGTACGGCACCCTAAAACCGACGCTACAAATACAACTTGGCAAAATGGGGTTTTATAGACTCGCCTGATACATGTGTGAGCGCGGTGCCCCCATCCAGAACATGACTCACATACTGGAATGCCCCAAATACCCATACACCTGCACTAAGGAGGACCTGATGAAAGCTATTGACTCCGCTATTAATGTGGCCGGCTTCCGGGCAAAGTATTTGAAAAGGGGAACCAACAATTAGAAAGAAGAAGAATGGAATACTAGTAATAATTGAATTTAAAAACTAAATATTTCATCTACTTATGACGTCATCCAGCAATCTATAATTACAATTCAGTATAGCCACATGATGAGTGTCTGCCACCAATGACGAGGTCCATCGTGGCCGGTGTCTGCATGCCTAGGGGTAGCGAATATTTTTTTATTTTTGATAGGCACGCGTTTGACCACTATCTCACCTGATGGTAAGCGATGATGTGGTCGAAGAAAACGGCAAAACAACGGTAATTCATTTTCAGTATAAATTCTGAAAATGAGTTACCGCACCCCTGGGCACTCAGGCAGGGAAGGAATAGGGGTGGGTTTTAGTCAGTAAGAGTCTGACATGCCCTCCCGCTCCACCCAGAGCGGGAGAAGTCATTGGATGATTTCCCACCCCACAAAAAAAAAGTATAACCACATACCTACCTTTTACCCGGGCCTGCGGACGGCGAGTAGTGGGTAACTCGCCGTCCGATCAGCACCAGGCCCGAGAGTCGACGGCGCGTAGTGTTCCACGCGCGCCTCAAAGAGTTGTCAGCAAGAGACGGGGCCCGTCAAGGCCGATGCCTGCCCGGGGGTTGAGGATAAATTCGAAACAGAGTTACCTCGCCCCTGGGCACTCAAAGGCAGGAAGGAACAGGGGTGGGTTTTAGTCAGTAAGAGTCTGACACGCCCTCCCGCTCCACCCAGAGCGGGAGAAGTCATAGGATGATTTCCCACCCCACAAAAAAAAAAAAAAAAAAAAATACCTACCTTTTGTTTAACATCAGGTGCAGTGGAACTTGGGTTAAACACATACAAAAAGAATCCAACATACCAGCATACCTTGCCCCACTATCACAGCTTGTGACCCAATAAAAAGCCAACAAGTAAAAATAGTGTGAAGTGTGAAAACTCACAAACAACACGGCCCGTTTTTCAAATTCCACCTGAAAGAGAATTTTTTGGAGGGAAATTAAGAAAAATGCGGACAATGCCACCGGACGGAGTGGCCTTAAATAATAAAACACAAGCGAAATAAAGCACTATAAACTATTCAAAACCATTTCAGCTACTCACGTGTCTGTTACGGTTTGTCGGCCTTTCCTGTGCCTGTTGTGAGGGATAAAAAGCTCTATCCCTCTTATATATTAGGGCTAAGGTCCCTTGGGTCCGATTTGCATTCCGCAATCAGGTGAGCGACGAGGGTCTAAGATTCACACATCTCAACAATTCAGAGTTTGTTGCTGACTGATTTTGTACGGCGGAGCAAAATGTTGTTTTACAACACCAATAAAAGCGTTGTAAGGAAAAGTTTGCTACGTTTTGTTTAGACTTGAAGCGGAAAATAATGTATTTGTTGTACTTTGTTCATGGAACAATGAGGTGTTTTATAACTTTTATAAAGAACGAATTTTATGCATAATAACTAAGTGAAAATAATGATGTTTGCATGATGAAAATTTCGTTTTAAATGACACTCTGACTATCAAGAACAATACTGCTCATTCTTTCAAAAAGTATTATTTTGGTTTCATCATTTTCTGAATTCAACTTTATTTTATTGCATTTTTTATTTTATTTAAAAAGGTCTCAACATTTTAAAGATAGACACTATGGGAAGTAGGGAGATAGCCCCAACAAAAGTGTATTTTATAACTTTCTGATGTTACCTCTAACTCGGTAACGCAGTTTAATGTATGAGAAACTTAAAAAAATCGAGCGAGCCTTACAGTAGTCACGCCTTAACGTGTAACATTTGACGTCTCACCTTGGTAACAAGCACCATTAACACTATATCCTAAAAAATAAAGTAAATACGTTTAGATCCGATTTCGACCGTGCGCAGACTTATCGTGCGCGCGCTCTACCATCTGACAGCCAACTCTACCATCGCGCGCGCACATTGGTCAAATCAAATAGCACGCGCTTGCCCATCTTCCTGTTACACACTTCCGTCCCATTTCACGAAATCACTCCCACAGATTGCAGGAAAGCTAGAGGAAAAATGTTACATATCAATAACATTTAGATTTTTTGAAGACAGATTTGTAGCATTGACAAAATAATTATCAACTAAGCGCTGACACAGTTTCTGTCAAAACTCCTTATCGCCAAACAAGCTGTCGCCTGCAACTTGCAAGACTATAAAACTGATCTTAGTTTTAAGACTCGTATTTTATTTGTGCAAAGTTTGCGCTTTCATTCGCAGACATTTCGGAAAAATAATCTCAAGCACACATTAAAATTTTATTATTATTACCCGTGCTGAAATTTCGAGATAAGCTGTTCTGCTCATGCTGGCCAAATACCTAGAAATATACTGAACAAGTGCAATCGTCATAAAATTCGTATTGTTTCTGGTAACACACCGTGTTTTTAATTCCATATTCTTTTCCGCAGCGTATGACGTCAGAAGAAAAGACGCAGCGATCCTATTTTGTTTTCGCCAAACCTGAATAATGTTCTCTACAAATAGATCACCCCCATTTCTCACATCCTGTCTGTTTCACTGCCAAGCTGCAACCTCGCGTAGGCTGCTAATGTCGATACTTTTCCCTCATCGTTTGTAATGGTTCATGGAGGAACATGGCCGTTGTCTGACGAAATGATGATGATCATGCAATTAATTACAACTGTATGTTGTACCTTTTAAGGTACACTTTTAACCTATTGTTACTATTGACATAGATAGTAAGGACAAGGCGGACCGCGCGTTTTTCTGGCGCCATAAATCGGCCCGCAACATCGGGAGCGGTCGACAATCTTCGGTAGCAGTCGTGTGCGGCTGCGCGAGACATCATAACTGCCGTGTTATTTGTATGGGGAACGCGTATAAGTAAACATCGGATAGCCCTGTCTTTACTATTTAAATCTAATATTGCTACTATAGTTCAGTTCTCCAGCCATTTAGTGGCCATTAAAGGGGTTTACCTGGAAACTGTGCCGGGAGTTTTCAAATTTGGTGACTTTATAGAATTCGAAGTGGTCTTTTCGAATTTTCACTTTCCCACCTCGTATCTCACCCGCTCGCGCCGCCATATTTGAATAATTGCACTCATAATAACTTATACTATTACATTATTTTAGACATTACTTAGCTTGACCCTAGGGTTGGCTTTTACCTCGGCCAGAGGTTAAGCATTGCCATATTTGCCATACAATGTGGCAATGCCGCCATTTTTTTGGTGACGCTTCCAATCCACAGCGTATTTTAAGATTTATTTAGTTTTGGTTTCAAGTACTCGTACAGCTAGCTAATTATGTGGTAAGAATAGAAACCTATGTGTAGTACCTATGTATACAGCAATTTATTGTCAAGGTTTTAAGGGTCAACTAAATAATAAACTAATTCCAAACATCCAGCTCATACTAGTTCCTCCAATGATGTGATCCTTCTCCAACATCACAAACCGACTTTATTTGGCTGCCAACCATAGTAATTTCTCGTATGTTTTCGCATGCCGTTAGCTAAGATCCGCCGAAGGGTATATTGATATACGGCCGCTTAGGCGTCGCGACATGCACGCGAATATATCGTCGGAAATATTTCATGTTTAACGTCTGTCGGCTTCCCACAACGTTTGGTACACGATGATTCCAGATTCTTTGCTAGGTTTGAAAATAGGACATGACGAATAAAGTCAGATAAATGGGTCGTTGTGTTGTTCGTTTCTTATCGTTTTATTTCATTCAGCATAGGCTTTATTTCTACCTATGGATATTTATCTAGTCGACGATTTGCCAATTTTTAGGGTTCCGTACCCGAAGGGTCCAAACGTCGCCCTATTGTTGTCACTCACGTGTCCGTCTGTCTGTCCGTCCGTCGTCTGTCATAAAATTTTGTTAATTTTTAACTTCCCATTGACTAATGAACTTGTGGTGATAATTTTTATTATTACGTATACCTTACTAACAAATACCAATATGTGATACGGAACCCTTAATGTGCGAAATCTGACACACATATACATAAGACGAGTCTGTGTACTCTCGTTATGTATATATGTATTATCTCATGTGTAGTTATTTGTAACTGGAAATTGATTACTGTCAGCTTTTTTTTTTTTGTGTCATCCCAAAGTTAGGCTAAGGCCTGCCCTATAACTTTTAGCTGTTTCTGTCCGGAGCACCACACAGCAAATGTAATCGAAAGATCGGTACTTACCGATTCCCTAATCAATTTCGTGTGGTCTTATGAAACCATCATCATCATTTCAGCCAAAAGACGTCCACTGCTGAACATAGGGCTCCCCCAAGTGTCGCAACAACGACCGGTCCATCGAATTTCCGCGACCCTTATCAGGTGATCGGTCCACTTTGTGGGAGGCCTTCCAACGCTGCGTTTTCCGGTACGCAGTCTTCACTTCAAAATTTTTTGGCTCCATGAACCATCTGTTCTACGAGCAATGTTCGCTGCCTACTGCAAACTGCCCTCTGTACATATAACTTATCTTGCTCTATTAATACAGAGAAATAAAAAGAAAATTATAATTTTCTGAGTTTTTTCAATTACTAGTTTCCACAGTCAAACTTTAACTTTGAACCCATTGCTCTCGCTAAATGCTGTACAAAAATACATACTTAACCAAGTTCAAGTTACTAAGCTAAGTTTTCCCGAGTCCAATTGAATCGATTAGTTTAAGTAAGCTGAAGTTACTCTGCGTCGCATATATGCATAACTAATGCGAACCAGGATTCCTTGCGTGTCACACATCCTCCATATTAAGCCATTGGCGGTAAATATTTAAGTACCATTCCTGGCTGGTCCAATTAAGGATTATTAAATGCAATTTGTAGTACCTACTGGAGACATTGATAGGTCTTTGAGTAAGTGGAAATCGATCGATAGCACTGTGTACAGAATAAGTTAGTATTACTGATAAATATTGTGGCGCGTGAGCACTCAGCGCACCAGACCGCACATATGAACCTGGCACAGCTGGCTGATTAGTGTTCGATGCTTGAAGAGTTATTCGAATGAATAATTTATAATAGGTTTTTTGTTTCAAGAGCTAGTTCAGATTAGCCTGTCGAAGTGGGCTCATTTACATTTTAGTTATTCAATATTAAAGTTCAGAGTGACGAATCCTCTTTTATTCCTCACACTACACACTTTCCTCAGTCACTTGGATACATGACTCTCGCAGCCAGCAAGTAAGAGAGCTTCCCAAGCTACAGAAGCACCCCTTGAGCCCTGAAGGCTCCACAATATTTAGCAGTAAGGCTTATTTGATGTCAGTACACCTAACAAAATGATAATAACTGGACAAATTATTGTACTTAAGACTCTAAGGGATAAGGAACAAGCATTTTTTGTACTTATATGCATGTAAAAAAATCTAAGAAGTTAAATTTGACCCACTTTCCGGTTTCCGATAGAGCTGAAATTTGGAGTACATGTTTAGTTTGGATGACGATGCATGGCTATCTAAGCATTCTAAAATTCAAACAGCGGATTTCGAAAGATGGTGGACTAGTAATTTTTTATGCTTGGTCCCATAAAGTGGAAACTTGGCATGAATAATCTTGATAAAAAAATAAGAATTACGTGTTTTTTGTATTTTTCGATAATCATCCCCATTTTTCCAAAAGTGGTGAAAACTGGTGTTGAAGTTTTTAAAGGAGGATTTGACTGCTTGAACATTGGTAAATAGAATTGTTATGAAAGTAAAATAATTCGAACGAGTCACACGATTTTTTTACAATCAACCCCTATCGGGGTGAAAAGGGGAAAACTGGTTTGTGTGAAAAATCTCATACCTTCCATTTTGACACCTGAAACTAATCTGGGTAAATAATAAAGGTCACTACAATTATTATTGCATTTTTTTTAAGGTGGGTTAATCTAAACATATATAAAACAGTAGAAATGTGGAGCGATGTTATCACTTGGCGCAAAAACTACCATGCCGATTCCGTTCAAGCCAAGCATTCAATTATGACGTGTATTTAAGAACGCCTATTTTAAAATTATGTCAGCGAAGATTGTAGCGCGTTGGTTTCAGGACTGACTTGATTATTCATTTTGGTGATTTGATAGTAATTTTTTATGTATTATCTTACGGTTAACATCTTATTCTTATAGATAGGTATAATAAAAAATGACGAAAAAAAGTTTAAAAAAGGTTTCCATAGCTGCATCGGTATCGTTCCTTGGATTAGATTAAAAATATTTATTTTTTGTAAATAGGTATGAAAACAAGAGCAGCAATCAGGGTACGTAGTGTTTGCAGAGTACTGATCGAACGAGACGCGACCAAGTTCCAGTCAGGTCTCAATAATTATCACCTCTGGCGAGGCAGTTTGGCGAATACTGGCCTTCTCCACATATAACCGAAATTCAACGGTCATGCATTTGAACGTCCATTTATAGTACCTACGCATTTTTACCGATCCTGAAAATGACAGAAATTTTATTAAATCGGCGCCAAATCACGCTATTGGTATTTTTTTTTAATGTTAGGAAGATCAGTTTGAGAAGTTACCTTACGTATGAAAAACTGTTGCTCGTATATCTTAGACGAGAGTAGTTCCTGAGGGCAGTTGGTGACGTAGAGTGTCACCTCTTTGGCGGTGAGTAGTGACCAACTCTGTGGTGACAGTCTGATGAAGGTCAGCGTCAGTGACAGCCTCAGTCATCTGCGATATTTTTTGCCGTCATTTTAGTGTTTTGTGGAGTCACAAATTCAGAATTGCTGTGGGAAAAACATCACACACGTATCTATGTTATATTAAACATCGTCCTCCGAAGCTTTACTCTGCCAGTGTAAAAAGATTTTCTTGGATGCTTCTGGTGAAACACCAAAAATATTAACTACCACTGGCATCCTTGCAGAGATCAGGAAGCAAAGCAAAATTATTATCGCGGGAGCCTCCTCCAGAATCGCTGCCTCGCTACATCTTGGTGTCAAAACAACGCGCGCCATGTGTTAAGATGCCCATATTCGATTTAGAAAGCTACAAAACGCCTGTTACGGTCTCACGCATCAGTGACAAGGGCGGTGCTCAGGGACAACATTTTGATCGTATGGGATGGAACAGCAGTGGCGGCTGTAAAATACCTCTGCGGGAGATCAACAGGAACTAAGATGATGATTTTTGGTGGCGCTTTCTGTCAAACTCTACCCTTGATGACACGAGAAACTAGAGCTGACGTTGTGAACGCTTTTTTGAAACGGAAGTTACTATAGAAGAACTGATTTGTCTGATGAACGGAGTCGTTAGTCGAATACCGCACCAAGAAAATTCTTGTGTGTGTGATCACTAATCAGGCTATTTAAAAGTCTAAAAATGATCAAGCTACAGAAATTCTTGCGGGATTCCCTCGCAAATTGAAGGTAACGCAGTGTTATACACCTCCATAATACTATTGTAGAGAAAGTTGAAGCGATAATTCGTTGTGAAGAGTATTCAAATTCGCTAACAGCAAGTAAACTGCAAGCGTACGTTATCCAGCTGAAGTTAGTGTCCCGATGTTACTACTTTGGAATTTAACACCGCCTAAGTTGTGTAACGGATCCCGGCTCAAACTCTGCAGAGAAATATCATCGAGGTGAAAAATTGTTACGGGTTGTGACGTTGACGAAACTGTTTATACAATATCATTCATCATCATTTCAGCCGAAAGACGTCCACTGATGGACATAGGCCTCCCTCAAGTGTCGCTACAACGACCGTTCCTATGCGTCTCACATCCATCGGATCCCCTTGCCAGGTTATCGTTCCTCCTTGTGGGAGGCCTTCCAGTGCTGCGTCTTCTGGTAAGCGTTTGCCACTTCAGAACCTACCAGCCCCATCGACCATCTGTTCTGCGAGCAATGGGCCTCCGCCACTACACACACAGCTGAAGTACCATTAGGCAATGGTACTTCAGCTGTGTGTGTAGTGGCGATTCTTCGGGCTATGTCGTTTTTTTATTCCTGATTCGATCACGCAACGGAACTCTGGACATTACCCTCCCCCCCTTTTTTTTTGTGGGGTGGGAAATCATCCAATGACTTCGCCCGCTCTGGGTGGAGTGGGAGGGCGTGTCAGACTCTTACTGACTAAAACCCACCCCTGTTCCTTCCCTGCTTGAGTGCCCAGGGGCGAGGTAACTCTATCGAATTTATCCTCAACCCCTAGGCAGGCATCGGCCATGACGGGCCCCGTCATGAATGCTGACAACTCTTTGAGGCGCGCGTGAAACACTACGCGCTGCTGCTGAGGGCGTGAGGGCGAGGCTGTTGTTGCAGCCTCTCCCTCACCCGTTCCGCCTCCTCCTTCGCGAGCATTACTGCTTCGCAAAAGGAGGAGACTGCTTCCCATTCCCTCTCGCTCCGTACCATGGCCTGGACCAGGGCCGGGCGCGAGAGGTCGCTGCCGCCGATCGCCTGCATGAGGACACGGCGGGGCTCCGCCCAACCGGGGCAGATCTCCACCGTGTGCTCCACCGTGTCCTGGATGACTTTACGAGTAAATGTTGTGATGTGAGCGACTACGTTTCTGTGCTATGTTTCATCACTGGCAAAACGCGTGACAACGCCAACGACTTTCGACTTGAGACACTGTGATACGAGAAACGAGAAGATACCGCGCAGCTTCCCAAACGCTGTCCAGCCGAGTTGGATTCAACGGTTGACCTTTTTCTCGAAGTTGACCATGTTTGCCATTCAATCAACCAACCAGTTATTCTCATATGCCATTAATTACTCTCAATTACCCCTTCAAATCCAAGCTTGTGCAGTTCTCTGTAAGTGTATGCTTCGCAAAGACCATAAACAAGTCGAAGAGAGCAGACACTAAAGATTGTTGGTGTCTACGGTGGCCGGAGATCGTCTCGCAACGTCCTACGCCCAGTACGCCCAGTAGCTCTCCTGCGGTGATAGCGACCGGGGCCGTGAGGGGCACTCCGTTGAGCTTCCCTCACGTGTCCCGCCTCCGCCTTCGCGATCATTACTGCTTCGCAGAAGGCGGAGACTGCTTCCCATTCCCTCTCGCTCCATACCATGGCCTGAACCAGGGCCGGCCGCGAGAGGTCGCCGCCACCTATCGCATCCACGAGGACACGGCGGTGCTCCGTCCAGGCGGGGCAAACCTCCACCGTATGCTCCACCGTGTCCTCTGGGCGATCCGCACATTGGTAACACCCAGGCGTTTCCTCCCGCCGGATTTGATGCAAGAACCTCCCGAAACAACCATGTTCGGTGAGGACCTGCGTCAGGCGGAAGTTGAGGACGCTGTGACGCCTCTCCAGCTACTCCTCAAAGAGGGGCACTACCGCCGCAATGGTGGCGTGCCCAGCGCTGGGTTGCGACAGTCGCTGTCTCCATGTCGCCATGAGATCCTGCCGGAGCTCCGTCCGCCGAGCCGCGAAGTGTCGCGGCAGCAGAGTTTCGCCCCGGCGTCTGGCCTCCTCGCGCCACTCCCAGAGCAGTGCAAGGACCCTGGCCTCCAGATCTCATGGCGATAGTCCGGCAAGGAGGCTCGCCGCCTCACAGGAGACCGTGCGGTATCCACGGATGAGCCGAATGGCCATGACCCTTTGGGACGCGTTCAACCGGCGAGCTGGTCGCCGCCTCATTGAACACGCCCACACCGGTGCCCCGTAAAGGGCCATGGACCGCACGATACCCGCATAGAGCCTCCGGCAGGAGACGTTTGGAGCCCCCAGATTGGGCAAGAGCCGCTTCAGAGCAGCACTGGCCCGCTCCAATCTGGGAGCCAAACGTCGGAAATGCTCGACGAAGTTCCACCGGCTGTCGAAGACGAGACCCAGGTACCTCATCGTCCTCTCGACGCCGATGTGAACCCCTCCTACCGTTATCTGGGAACCCGACGGTGGCGCGTTCCGAGGACCATGAAAACACATGGCCTCGGACTTGTGCAATGCCACCTCGAGTCCCAGTTGCCGGATTCTCTCAACGACTGTCGCAACCCCGCGTGACATGAAGTCGGCCGCCGCCTGGTACGACCTCCCCTGTGCCAGGACCAGCGTGTCGTCAGCGTAGCAAACTACGCTGACGGCGCTAGGGAGGTCGGAGCGTAGCACCCAGTCGTACCCGATGTTCCACAGAGGCGGCCCCAGGACCGATCCCTGCGGAACACCGCACGACATTTCTCGCCGTTTCCATTCTCCCTGGTGACCGGGGTAGATGACGGCTCTGTCCGTCAAGTAAGCCTCAACCACGCGACGGAGGTAGGGCGGCACCCGGTGATACCGGAGTGCCTCCACTATGCAACTCCAGGGCAGGGTGTTGAACGCATTGGCGATGTCCAGAGACTCCGCCAAGACAACCCTACCCCAGGCAACTGCATCCACCGTCGTGAGAGCTCGCACACGCATGATGTCGTCCACCGTAGAGCGCCCCCTGCGGAAGCCATACTAGCTCTCCGCCAGATCCGGCCCCACCCGCCCGACGAGGTGGTCTGCAATTACTCTTTCGAAGAGCTTGCCCACCTCGTCGAGCAGCACAATGGGCCGGTAAGCGGACGGAGAGTCCGCGGGACTTTATCCACTTTAAGCTACGATCCTTATATAATCTTTCTACTTCGTTGACGTCCATACATCTGGTTATAATACAAACAACATACTCGTATTTACCGAATGTAATTGGTGTTTTGGCCTTTAGCTGTTTTATGTGAAAGTATGAATAAGATCCTTGCGGAATGCATCGCAAGCATAAAATTAATAGTTTTATTCGTCCAGGTTTACGAGTTTGACGCCGTCGAGCGCAACAGCTAGTATTATGTAAAATTAAAGCGTGTTTTTACCTTTTTGGAGTAGTGGTGGCCCAGTGGTAACGGCTGCGACTTATAAGTTGCAGGTCGTGAGTTCAAACCCAGGCGCTTTACTTTGTGTAAATTAATTCAACGCCACTGCTCTCAAAACGGTGAAGAAACCGGTATGTCACATCCATCAACCCGCATTGGTAGGCCCGGATTACGGCCCACACGCTCTCACAGAGAGGAGGCTTGTGCCCCAGCAGTGGGGACATTAAAAGGATGATGATGATGTTGTGTTTTTTATTTTGTGGAACTATAATAATTTATTATTGTGATAAACATGTGTACCTAAAATTATTTATTTTGAGAACTCGAAAGAATTTGACTGTAGCAAAAATGTAACATGCAGGCAGAATTGACTTATAGAAAAGGTATACTTTGCCGAAAGCAGTTTTAACAACGAGAGGATTTGTATAAACTCTGGTCCCACCTTCCAATAGCCACGTGTATCTTATACTTCGTTGCATAGGTATTTTTAAACTGAACAAAAGTTACTACGGTGCCAAGTTCCAAATATTAATCCGTTCAGAATTCTGCTTTTCAGGGTTCCGTACTCAACGGGACCCTAATACTAAGCCACCGCTGTTCGTCCGTCCGTCCCACTGTCTGTCAGCGAACTGTATCTCATGATCCATAATAAGTAGACAGTTTAAATTTTCACAGAATGTGTATTTCTACTGCCGCTGTATCAAAAAATAATAAAAATAAAATAAAAATTAAAGGTGGCTCCCCTACTAGAAACGTGTTCTTTTTGCTCGATCTTAATAATGACAACAAATAGACGCGTATAATCTTGTACGATGGTACGGAACCCTTCATGCGCTAGTCCGACTCGCACTTGTCTGGTTTTTCAAACATAGCAGTTTAAAAATTAGCAAAACGAAAGTTGTTCTTAAATACATATTATTTAAGAACATGAACGTTCAACGTGAGAACGTTTTCATGATGTCCTTGACCAGTTGTGTGGTGAATATTTACAGCAAATAATTATATCGGGTGTAAAAAGACAGTTTCCGAAACCGAAAGCCACATATTCTACCCATTATTTGGATATTTTGTTTCCACTAGACCTGGGAATCCACTGGTTCTGGAGATATTGAAGGTCAAAGTAGCAATTTTTTTTTACTTTTTTACGATAAAGAATTCCAACTGTTATTACTAACTTATTTTTCCAAACAAATATTACCTGAATATTCCGTTTGTTTTTTCGAAATTGCGAAATTACGCATTTGCAGTTACAAAAACGCAATGAATATCAAACGTATCTGACAAGTACCTACGTGGCTTAGAGCGAAGGGGCGGGGTTTAACTCCACTTGCCAGGGTTCGTGTTACATTGCGGGCAGTAAATAATAGTTTATTTTCATACCTAAAAAGAAAAGTCGTTTCACAGTAATAATTTGTGCGCAAAACTACTTTGTTAGATGTACAGTATGCGTAGTTGACGGCTATGTGATGTGTCTTTCTACACCCTGTCTGTCATGTTGATGATTAGTGTTTCAATCATCTTTCATGACACCCGATAGAAGAGAGGCAATGACTGATCCCCATCGGGAAATCACACAGTAAAGTGAACCATAGCAATAACAGATAATTTGCCAAAGTACATCTAAATTCACAGCATACTTATATTCAACGACCGAAATAATGCAAAATATTATAAGGGAGCGTCGTGAAACCTCGTGGGAGTTCCGTAGAGCGATAATGTTCGATTTAAGAAGGTTGTAAAATATTTTACGATGGCTGCCAGCTACCCCGAGCCATTGAGACGCACTCCCTTGCCAATTATAACCGCATACTGCAGATGTTAAGGTATTTATTTACAAGTTTAAGTATTAGAATGTATTGGGAATTGAGATAATTATCCTACTAATATTATAAATGCGCTTGTATGGTTGGATGGTTGTTTGGTTCTCTATCATGGCTGGACGGATTTGGATGTTTGGTACAGATATAGATTACTGTCTGAAATAGCACATCACTACATAATATAAAACTAAGCCCCCCGCCACGTCTGTTCGCGATAAACTCAAAAAGTACTAAACTGATTTTCACGCGGTTATCACCAATAGACAGAGTAATTCATGAGGAAGGTTTAAATGTATAATTTGAAACTGAGCAAAGCTCAGCTCACACGGACAATATTTCTAGCAACCCACCCCGGTTGCTAGAAATATTGTCCGTGTCTGTTCGCGATAAACTCCAAAACTAATGAACGAATTTTCACCTATAGACAGAGTGATTTATGATAAAGATTTAGGTGTATAATTTTTACCTATACGAAGCTGGGGAAGTACTAATACCATGCGGGTGAAGCCACTGGCAGCAGCTAGTAGTTAATATAATATTTGTGAGGTTATTGTGCCTCTGCCGAGCAGTCTTACCAAGGGATGTCGTGGTACACAGTTTGGGTTGTGGAAATTATGTATCTTCTTTCTCTTTCTCCTCCGCTGCTTTTTATGTTTAACATATTTCCTCCCTTTTCTCTGCAATCTGTGGAAGTGATTTGATTTGACCAATGATCGCGCGCGGTGGTAGTGATGGCTGTCAGATGGTAAAGCGCGCGCACGATAAGTCTGCGCGCGGCCAAAATTGGAACTAAACGTTTTAAATTTTTTTCAGGATAGAACGTTAATGTGGCTTATTACCACTACTGCGAGGTTGCGACTACTGTAAGGCTCGCTCGTTTTTTTTTAGGATAATTTTGTTGGGGACCCAAGATAGTTTAATCGTTTCTCTTGGACTCGTCGAGCAGAGTCAGATTGGAAGCCGACAAAAAAAAACTTTTTTACAAAAAAATGGAACCGACTTCCAAAAAAAATAACTTTAATTTCGGAAGTCGGTGTTTCTGGTTTTGTGTCTTCGTTTTTTGACAACTAAGTTTTTAATTTTTCACTTTTTAGTTGTGGTTTCCTATTAAACTGTGTTAACAATTCATAGACATACGATCGCAGCAATCACGGTTGGTTTGCTGTCAATTTTTGAAGAGTTCCGTTGTCTGTCTCCGAAACCTATCATCAGATCTATATGAAATTTAAATGGAACCATCTGGTAACAAACCCCTTTCGAACAAAAAAAGAATTTTGCCAAGCCGTTAATATAATATGACGGAGTTATGCCCGAACATACATAAAAAAACAATAATCCGAATTGATAACCTCCTTCTTTTTGAAGTCGGTTTAAAAAGGCAGACACTTAACTTTGCGTAAATTATTTTATCACTACTGCTCCCAAAACGGTGAAGGAAAACATCATGATGAAACGGTCATGTCCTAGAACCAAAACTTCGAAGACATGTGATATCCACCAACCCGAATTGCCCGCATTGGGCACGCACCTCTCACAGAGAGAAGGGCTATGTCCCAGCAGTGGGAACATTAAATTATGCTTATTATTATTAATGAAAAGTTTACACGCCAAAGAAGCCGATGGTTTTCTTGTAAAAATATTAATTAGCTTTGCCACACAGGAAATAATGTTTATACTAATTCTATGAAACTGTTTGTAACAGCAAATTATAGATTTATTTTTCTTTGAAAAAATGCGAAAATTTTCTTTTTATAAAAAAATTCTTGATCATTTTGAAACAGACGTTTTAATTTCCTTTTTCAATGTACGTAAATTATGATGTCAAAGAAACGGTTGTAAATATTAATGTTATCATCAAAGACTTTTTTTTAATATTCTGATCAGATATCGGTTATCGACATCATCTTGCAGATGACATATAATTTAATTCAATATTGAAAACAACATAATAATAAATGTCAAATATAAATAAGCCATTTATTTAGTGCGAGAGTTTTATGTGTAGTTAAATTTTTTTCTAAGACGAACTGTTTATCGACATCCCATCGTTTATAATATGACTGATGATGTAGTAGAGCTATAGCATAGAAACACCTTTAAATACCGATGAAACATCATCTTTTTATTTTTTTTTTCTGTATTGCAAGTTTGCCAAGCCAGCCAGCTTTTTTCGTTTCTTTTTTGGGCGGGTTGGGCAATCATCCAATGACATCTCCCGCTCTGGATAAAAAAAAAAGCCAAGGGCGAGTTGGACTCACGCGCAAAAGGTTTCCGAACGATGTTACTTTAATTAGAACCGTAGACTTCTTATGTTCCTGTAATCGGTAAGTAAGGCAATTTCCTATAACTATTTCTTCGAAATCGTAGGCTAAATAGTTTCGGAGATATGAGAATATTTTCTTAAATAACTGTAATACTATTTTTTTATGCTTGAGTTTTTCATTATAAGCACAGTTTGAACAACTTTTTTTTTTAAACTTAATAGATATTTCATTTTCCGTACCAAAAGGTCTGATTACAATATACACATATTTATTGCAAGCAGAAACCTAAAATTGGGTCTGATGTAACTGCCCTCGGTTATGAAATAAAGATTTTTCCTAATTTATTAGGAGAATAATTTTTTTTCTTTTTGGGGAATAGCTTAAAAAAATGTATCTCTCGATTCAGAAATATCGAATCTTCAATTACCACGAACTTCTCAATCTTCAAAACATTAGAACAACTCACATTCAATGTTGGTTTTTGCTCTCCTGAAAACTTTGGAAAAACGATCAAACATCTAACAGATGATTCTGATATATAGATATTTCCCTGATGCTGTAAAATAAATGGTCCAAAGACAGACACATTATTTTGTCTGTAGCGATATTAATAAGTATGTTTGGAGAATCGTAAAGACAGTTTCGTTCCCAAAATAATCGTGTGCAATAATTTCACCTCACCGTCAGGTACAACCCTCCAGAGCGGCATTCATTCTATTTATCTTCGGTCCATAATCCCAGTAGATGCAACATTTACTCGCTTGCTTATTACTAAATACACATTTGTCATTTAATTGCAGTTTAATTAGCCGTTTTAGAATGTTATTGTGGTTAAGATTAAGTTCGTTTTCAAGCATACAGGTGAATTTTAATTGATTGTCTGACTGTCAGGGGAGAAATCTCATTTCATATAATATTTTACTAGGGAATCAACTCTGAAATCTGAAAATAAAAACAGTTGACGGTCGGGTAGGTCAAAATTATAAGGGTTTTGCCAGTTGCCTTCGGAACCCTAAAAGAATTGTATTGTCTAGTCTGTATTATCTCATTAAGATAAAATAGGAATATACCTACGCGGAAACATCATGTTTGTTTCTTGATCTGATTTTTAACCGACTTCGTAAAAAGGAGGAGTTTCTATGTTCGACTGTATGTATGTTTTTTTTTATGTATGTCCACCTATTTCTCAGTCAGTTGTGGACTGATTTTAAAAATTTAAAACAAAAAATATGTATAAATACGTTTTGGTTTCCTCCAATTACGAGTATGTTTAAAATCCATGTTCAATGTTATTAGGGTTATCAATTCGCGCGTGACTTTAATATTTAGTTTTAGTTCTGGGGTAAAACAACTAAAATGTGAAAAAAATACAACCGACTTCCAAAAAATAAAATAAGTACCTACACTAAAAATTAAAAAATAACTTTAATTTCGGCAGTCGGTGTCAAATAACGAAGAAATAAAATACTAGCACCGACTTCCGAAAAGTGTATTTTCTTTTTTGGATGTCGGTTGTATTTATTGTAAAAAGTTTCCTAAATAAAATGAGAACGAACCAAAATACAAAAACAGTAGAGCCTCACTAATCCGGGAGTATGAAAAAACCAGATGTTTCCGGATTATTTAAATGTTATGATTACTGGATTGTATAGGCAAACTTACGATAATTACCTAAAATAAAGCATTTTAAAATGTCCTAATTGAAATAAGGGATTATGTGGAACTGAGACGAACGGAGTGGGGTAGGCCCGGGTCGAGGGTGCCTGGAGTTGCCCAAGCGTGTAAATAGCCGTGGGTCTCTGCGGATGGAGGACAATGTTACGGCCAAACACTTGGATTGAATGCTGGCCCAAAATTGCCTATATTTGTCTGTATAACTTCAAGTTAGGAGTGGTTGGCAGTAGACGGCGCATGTGGCCTTACTCTAAATTAGCAAAAACAAGTGGTACCTGACTTTCTTTCTTTGGCTGCCACGCTGGAACCCGACGACTTGACGAGTGGCCACTCGATTCTCTTCACACCAACACTCCTGGCTGTTCACTAGTTACACGGACGCGGTAAATATGGGTTATTTATTATTCCCGGAGAATCCCCAACGTTTACGGGATATTACTCGGGATTTTAGTGTATTTGCGGGGACGATCTTAATAAGACATTAATTTAGTCTGCGGTGAGATGCGCTCTGTCTCGCGGCGAAAGGCACACTGAAGTGACGTCGATTGCTGCCTTTTAGATTGCCTATGGCTCCCGTAAAGCCGGCTACACACTTGCCTCACAAGTTAAAGCAAGACACACACGTCGTGATACCACCCCCATCCAACTTGCAGAGTGGCGGCAACTCGCCACACCAGTGCCGGATTAATGAATGTGCCGGAGTACTGAAGCCGGATAAGTGAGACTCTAATGTACCTAATGGATGTGCCGGAATACTGAAGTGCCGCATAAGTGATAAATGATAAATGATAAATGATAAATGATGTTTATTCAGTAAATAGGTTACAAGGAACACTTTTACACGTCAATGTTTTTTTTGTCAGTTTAAGCTAGATGAGGCCGGTGTTTCCTAGCTGACTACCCTGAGAAGAAACACCGAAACAAACTCAGAGGTCAAAGTCTCTTTTAGTGTTCAAATCCATACAATGTGGACTGGTTAGATCCTATGAGAACCATGTACGTTTATGTCTGGGATGAGCTTTATGAAGAAAGCAACACACGAATTCGAGTGGACCTGTCCAGACAGTGCAAGCATTTGTCAGTCATCGCGAAGCTCAACTCAGAACTCTGAGGTGCTCAACGAACCGACGAACAATACCAAAGTAAGGACATTTGAGTAGGCCGCAAAAAATACTCAAACTGCCAGACAATCATAGAATCTACATGAATATAACGACATACATAGTTCTCGCATTCACATTATTCTATATGAGGACCATGCAGCTTAGTGTCTGTAGTGGTCTTTTGAAGAAAGAACCAAACATATTTGAGTGGACCTGTCCAGTCAGTGCAAGCATTTGTCAATAGTCGAATAGCTCAACTTAAAAACCACTAAGGAGCTCAATGACATGACGAACAATACCAAAGAAAAGACATTTGGGTAGGCCGCAAAAGTACTCAAACTGTCAGACAACGTTGAAAATTACTGTAAAAAGGAGGAGAAAATAATAATAATAACCCACATAGTCCTCACATTTACAATAATTAAGTAATAAAAAAAAATAAAAAAAATATAATACTTTACAAAGTAAATATTTGTGTCAAACAAAATAGTAATCATAATATGTCAATCAAAAAATAAAAATAAATATAATACTTAACAAAGTATTCAAGTCAAAAAAAAAAAAAATAATAAATATAAAATGTCAATAAAAAAATAAAATAAAAAATATAATACAATACTATACAAGTATTCATGTCAAAAACGAATATTAAAAAAAAAATATATATATAAAAAATTTTTCATCAGTAAGTAGTACATATGAAAACAATGGCTCATGTATATCATTGAAGCAGCTCAATCCCACGCCTTTTTGTCCTCAAGAAAGTCATTAATTGTGTAAAAAGCTTTCTGGCATAGCTTACGTTTAATAAATGATTTAAATTTATTTATGCTTAGTTCTTGAATTTGGCTAGGAAGTTTATTATAGAAACGTATACATTGACATCTAAACGAACCACCTATTTTTTTCTTGAGCCTGGTTTTTGGTACAATAAATTTGTGTTTGTTCCTAGTATTTATGCTATGGATATCACTGTATCTTTTAAACAGATTAATATTTTTATGTGCATACATGAGATTCTCATAAATATATTGAGAGGGAACAGTCATAATATTAATCTCTTTAAATTTGTCTCTGAGGGAGTGTCTGGGACTTAATTTATAAATTGCACGAATAGCCCTTTTCTGTAAAACAAAAATTGTCTGAATATCGGCGGCATTTCCCCACAACAGAATGCCGTACGACATCACACTATGAAAATAACTAAAGTATACTAAACGAGCTGTCTCTAAATCAGTTAAACCACGAATTTTCCTTACGGCGTATGCTGCGGAGCTAAGTTTTTTGGACAGTTTATCTATATGGGGGCTCCACTGAAGCTGCGCATCCAAAGTTAAACCTAAGAACACTGTGGAATCCTCGGGCTTCAACTCTTCACCCTTTATTGACACACTAGTGTTCACTTGTATTACATTGGGTAATGTGAACTTTATGCATTTTGTTTTTTTCTCGTTAAGGAGAAGATTATTGACATTAAACCAGTTAACTACAGTTGAAAGAGCATTATTTACATTATCAACAACCACCTGCTGACGTTTGAGTTTAAATAAAAGTGAAGTGTCATCTGCAAACAGCACTATATCATGTTTATCCTTTATGAGGTAAGGCAAGTCGTTGATATAGATTAGAAACAAAAAAGGACCCAGAATTGAGCCTTGAGGAACCCCCATTCTGACTACAGACCCGGAAGACCTTTTGCCGTTCACATCAACTCTCTGAATCCTATTACTCAAGTATGAAGTAAGAAGATCCAGGGAGGCGCCCCGGACTCCGTAGTAGTGCAGCTTCCTGATCAATGTATCATGGAGAACGCAATCGAAAGCCTTAGACAAATCGCAAAAAATGCCCAACGCATCGCATTTATCTTCCCATGCATTATAAATGTGTCCCAAAAGTTCAACACCAGCATCAGTTGTTGAACGACCCTTTGTGAAACCAAACTGTTTGTTGTGTAATAATTTGTGTTTATTAAAATATCTTTGAATTTGATCTAAAATAATTTTCTCAAAAATTTTACTAAAAGTAGGTAGCACTGATATAGGTCTATAATTAGTAGGGTCTGATGTACTACCCGATTTAAACAATGGTATAATTTTACTATATTTCATTAGATCAGGAAACTCACCACAATCTATACAATTATTAAAGATTACTGCTAAAGTAGGTGCTACAATGTCTATAATAGACCTAGCAACGTCAACAGAATTACCCCATAGATCTGCAGTCTTTTTAACATTTAAAGTATTAAAAGTTTTGATTACATCATTACAAGTGACATATTGGAAATAAAATTGGGATTCACAAACTGGAACGTTTTCTTTAAGTAAAATTTCTGCAGCAGTTGGTGATGAATTTAGAGATTTTGTAGTCGATACGGGAATCTCTGCAAAGAAATTTTCAAATGCCGGGGCGACTTGCGAATCTGATTTAATGATACTGTCGTCAATAGCAAGGCTGTAATCACTACTTCGGTTGCAAGACCTTCCCGTTTCGCTATTAATAATATCCCAAGTCATTTTAATTACATTACTACTATTTTTAATTTTTGAACTTAAGTAGCGAGATTTCGCCAAATAACATACTTTTTTAAATAATTTAGAATAATTCTTAACATATAAATTAAATTCTACAGTGTTAATATAAGTCCGTTCTTCATACAGCTCATACAGCCGTTTTCTACTTTTATTAATACCAATGGTGGCCCAGTCACTGAAGGAAGTATTGCTATTTACCGAAATCGTCTTAGGAATAAAAGTAGTATCAAATTGCGTGCAATACATTTTGAAAAAATCATTATAATGTTGATTAGGGTCATCATTAGTTGACAAAAGTGGGATTTTATTTGAGAGTTTAGTTTTAAATGTTTCCAAGCGACATTTAGATTTTGGGTTAACAGTGATATCTTTTTTTCGTTTATATTTGTTTATATTTGGTATAGTGATCAATAGCCCACTATGATCAGAGTCTAATAAATTAATAATTTTTTTGTGGGTAGGTAAAATATCTGCATAAATATTATCTAGGCAAGATGCAGTAGTGGGGGTTATTCTAGTAGGCTCCATAAATAGATTTACAAGATTGTATGACTGAAACAAACTTATAATTTTAGTGCTTAGGCTAGAAGTTTCTAACAAATTAACGTTGAAGTCGCCACAAACGATGACAGACTTACTAGAGTTACAAATTTTTTGCAACACTTCATCCATTACTTTTTCAAAACAATCATACAATCCTTTAGGTGGTCTGTACACACTTAATATAACAAACTGCTCCAATTCAATACAGGCAATTTCAACTGTCTGTTCAACAGAGAGGCTCACAATATCCTTGCGGTCTTTAAACTTAAGTATATTATTTATGAAAATTAATGAGCCACCATGTATAGCGTTTACTCTGCTGAACGAACTACCAACCTGGTGATTACTATAATTAAACATAATCTGATGGCTTCTAAGCCAATGTTCAGTTATACAAAGAATATCTACATTGTTAAATTTAAGGAATAATTCTATTTCTAAATCCTTGCCCATACAACCATAAATATTTTGGTGCACCAGGTTGATACTATTTGTTGATTTTAAAACATTGTTTTCACCATTCTTTAAATAATTGCTAGAGATTGTCTCTGTTGTCTTAATTTCTAATTTAAATTATTACTAATGTCAAAATTTGATGCCAAGACATTGGCAGAATTATGAAAAATGTCATTGCATTGCTCAATAGAAGCAATTTGTTTAGCCAAATTCTTGGCTGTTATACAAAATAAATATGATAGCGACACAGCTATCTGTCTCCTACAATAATTTGAAAGATAGTATCTATCTATATGATTCCTATCTTTTGTCAAATAAAAACGATTACCAATATAATTGTTAAGGTCAATTAGATGGAATAAGTTATTATTAAATAACAAATTGTGCAATTTTATATTCAAATGATATCTAATTTGATTTTCTTCCTGTGGCAAACTTTGGCTATAAGGGAAAGTGAACATCACAATTTTTCTTAAATCAAGGTCAGACAAGGTTCTATAATATTGGAGCAATTCTCCTTTGTTCACGGTACCCCTATCACCAACTAAAATTATGAGTATAGTATCCTGGTTAAAATTACATTTTATAATCTCTTTCATTATTTCCAACAAAGTACAACCAGGCATGCAGTTATTCATTATAGAGTGTCCCGGATATTCATTTATCAAAAAGTGGCCTAAATCCTTTCCAATCTCATCACAATAGATAACTATTTCTTTATTTACACTTTGTTGTGATAAACAATTAGTCATTTCTACTGGCAAACTGGCACAAGACTGCGGTAAGGTGGTATTATATATTGGCAATGAATGGTCCGGAGTAGATGCCATTGATGGTGATTGGCAATGTTCACAGTTTGATTTTTGTAAGCTAACCAGCTCATTCATTGCCAACACATATTCCTTCATTTGTTTCTCTGAGGCTCTATATTTAGTGGTCATTGAGCTTAGTTGCTGTTGTAACCGGTCAAGTTCACACTGCAAGTCTTCCGTGTCAGTTTGGTATTTCCTAGTACTTTTCTCTAAGTTCAAAGCATACATATCTAATTGTTTTAATAAATTTAACCTTTCCCTATTAAGTTTTACATTTTTAATGAAGAACTTTTGTTTTTTAACCATTTTTTTAGTTTTAACAATGTATTTGTTTATTTTAATATATTTTTTAAGTTTATTTTTACTAGAGATTATCTTGACTTTTTTACTTGACTTAGAATCATCATCACTTGTCAAATCTATAATGCAAGAGTGTCCTACTAGATCAACCATTGATGGGGCAATAGGAACCAACTCATTGAATAAACTTTGATTCAGAGAGGCTGTGATGTTCAGGTTAGTTGTCTCAAGATGTGAAATTTGACTTTGAGCCTCTTGTAGCTGTTGTTGCAATAAAAATTTGTGATTAAGAGCTTGTTCATACTCTGTGCTACACTGGCTGAATCCGTCCACAACAAGTTGGAGCCTATCCCGGGCTTCTATGGCCTCAGTGTATTGAATGTATAACTGAGCCATTTCATTCTTTAACTTCCTATTCTTATCATGGGCTTCAAGGAGCACCCTTTCACTATCATCCATTTCCTTAATCAGTTGATCACAGCACTTCTTAGACGCCTTTAATTCGCTCAAAGCCAGATTGAGTTTAGACTCTTCTTGGCGAGCATAGGCGCTTCGAGTGATAGGCATGATTATAAGGAATAAAAGTGAATATTAGAATAGACTAGGTAGATTGTAACAGAAGTGGAAAAGATAATTAGTTAAAAGAAAATGAACTAAGGAAAGGTAAGAAGTTCTGTCACCAACTAACCAAGGTTATGTTTACGTTTCAAAGTTCATTGGCATCAATATTTAGCGCTATAGAAAATGATCACTGTATTAATCAGTAAAATAATAGAACGTAAACAATATAATATCAAGTAAGATAAGTATTGTACCTGATATCAAGATGACAATGCAAAGATCACTCAAGCCGGTAACCTCCTAACTGTCACCAAGTTTCGTTGAAAAGTGAGACTCTAATGTACCTAATGGATGTGCCGGAGTACTGCAGTGCCGGATAAGTGAGACTCTAATGTACCTAATGGATGTGTCGGTGTACTAAAGTCGGATAAGTGAGACTCTAATGTACTTAATGGATGTGTCGGAGTACTGAAGTGCCGGGTAAATGGGCTCTAATGTACCTAATGGATGTGCCGGAGTACTGTAGTGCCGGATAAGTGACACTCTAATGTACCTAATAGATGTGCTGGAGTACTTAAGTGCCGGATAAGTGAGACTCTAATGTACCTAATGGATGTGCCGGAGTACTGAAGTGCCGGATAACTGAAACTCTAATGTACCTAATGGATGTGCCGGAGTACTGAAGCCGGATAAGTGAGACTCTAATGTACCTAATGGATGTGTCGGAGTACTGAATTGCCGCATAAGTGAGACTCTAATGTACCTAATGGATATGCCGGAGTTCTGAAGTGCCGGACAACTGAGACTCTAATGTACCTAATGGATGTGCCGGAGTACTGCAGTCCCGGATAAGTGAGACTCTAATGTACCTAATGGATGTGTCGGAGTACTGAAGTGCCGGGTAAGTGAGATTCTAATGTACCTAATGGATGTGTCGGAGTACTGAAGTGCCGGATAAGTGAAACTCTAATGTACCTAATGGATGCGTCGGAGTACTGAAGTGCCGGATAAGTGAGACTCTAATGTACCTAATGGATGTGCCGGAGTTCTGAAGTGCCGGATAACTGAGACTTTGTACTTAATTCCCCACATCCTTACTTATAAGTCTAAAACCATTACGATATTGTATTCCCCATCAGATCAATTAATAGGCGATGATTATAAAAGTATAGACGGATTATAATTACAACGTCAGTAAACAGGTTTACGAGCGAAATGCTCCACAACGGCAAAACGCTTGAATAAACATGAATCATGAACGGTTTACGGCATTGGAATTCGGCCGATATCTACCAGTAGGGTTGGCATATTTAAATTGAGATATCTGCTGGTTCAGGATTATTGCAACGGCTGATTGATTGAGGAAAATTGTGGCGAATATCTGTCTTGTGACGAATGGATTAAGGTAATCCAATTTTAGGTTCTTACCGTACTTTATTACCAAGCCTAGACAGTCTGTCTGTTGTCACCTTGCGTGCTGCGAGGCAAAAAAAACCAACCAGCGGCAAACTCTGGGCATGGAGCTCGTGGTGGCGGAGGTCAAGAAGACTTTAGCCACCATTGAGAAAGAAGTGTCCGAAAAATAGAGCGGGCAACTTCAACAATAGACTGAGCACGAAGACCAGGAGAAGCCCAGGTGGCAGAAAAGCCCAAAATTGCGAACACACACGTTCGTCGCACGGACAACGTTATTGAGAGCATTTACACGTACGGGTTGTGCGTTTGTGAGAACTTATTTTGGCAATGGTGACCAATCTTAGCAGAGACTAACCATCGGCGCGGGAGATACGAGTATTAAGTGTGTGTGGAAACACACATGTGCATTCTCTCTTCCCTCATTCTCATAGTCTTTGGTCTTGCGCCTTATCTCTTTCTGGTCGTGTCAGGTTGCTTTAAAAAATGTGTGTTAATTTTTTTTTTAAACGGGCCATTTGCGAGTCTAACTCGCGTGCAAAGGGAATCATAATTCATATTTTTGTAATATTTTTTTTTAAACCAAGACTTTATATAGGTAGATTTTTCTGTTATCTCTGAAAGCAAATAACTATATATATATATTGATGATGATTAATTTTCCTTTATTTTCGTAAATAAGTTTAAAACTATTCATTTTAAAATATTAAAAAAAAACATTTGAGACCCTCAGTTTATATGATACTAGCTGCGCCCCGCGGTTTTATCCGCCTAGACCGGAGTAAAAGGTAACCTATATGTTAATCCAGGCTATAAGCTATCTACATACTAAATTTCATCCAAATCGGTCCAGCCGTTTGAGCGTGAAGAAGTAACAAACATACACACTCACAAACTTTCACATTTATAATATTAATAGGATTATATTTATACCTTTCATTTGATATGTCGTGCATTTGTGTATTTAGTGTCACACCTAAATTATAACAGTTTTTCATGAACCAATAAAAATGTATTAAACTATTACACTCATTTGTCATTGAATGATTCCAAAAAAATAAAAAATGTCTTGGTTTCTTGGTCACAGTCAAATGCCAGCCCTATGCTACGGGAGAATATCCTTCCTTTACATTTAGCGGTTCACTTGTTAATTTCGTTTTAGAATGGGCTTGAATGATGTGGTAACAAATGCGTTACGATTGATAGCGTTATCACGAATCAGTAACATCAAATTGCTACAGGTAGGCACGTGTACGAATGTTTTCATTTATTGGTTTAACGACGAACTTTTCCCTGATGGCAGAATATTTTACTTAAGTTTGTATTCAGTAGCAATGTTGTCCTGCTTTGTGTAGACTCATAAATACTTAATCCATGAGCCGGTCTGTGAGGCTATAAGCCGTTAACCTAAAAGGTTTGAAATTCTTCGACATAAAAATGTAAGAATTCAGTTACCTAAATCAGACGTAGAAATAATTCAGCCTAGGAGTACCTATCGTACCCGGGCCTGCGGACGGCGAGTAGTGGGTAACTCGCCGTCCGATCAGCACCAGGCCCGAGAGTCGACGGTAGTGTCCCACGCGCGCCTCAAAGAGTTGTCAGCAAACACGACGGGGCCCATGGCCGATGCCTGCCCGGAGGTTGAGGATAAATTCGAAAGAGTTACCTCGCTCCTGGGCATTCAGGGCAGGGAGGAACAGGGGTGGGTTTTAGTCAGTAAGAGTCTGACACGCCCTTCCGCTCCACCCCAGACCGGGAGATGTCATTGGATGATTTCCCAACAGCCCAAAAAAAAAAAACGGAGTACCTACCGTTATCAATCTGATTTCATCTATAGATTGGTAACTTTTACACAGGGTAAGTTATTCATGTTGAATATCTACAAATCATTGTAAAAAAAGTCCTATTATTATTATAAATGTGAAAGTTTTGATGAATGTTACTTACTTTTAATCACGCTAGAACAGCTGTACGGATCTTGATGCAATTTGGCACGTTATAGTCAGGAATAGAACATAGGCTAAAATTTGTGGGGGAGGTACTAATTCCATGCGGGCGAAGCCGCTGGTAGAAGTTAGTCAAAAAATAATTATGTCATCGTTATTAATTTATCATTTGAAATCTACCTACCTATTGCTGAAAATGTCCCTGATAAGGGCCCAATGTGCAATATACTTTGCGATCGTAACTCGAAATGAAAGCATCATTCATAGCTCTTTACGAGACGCGAGACTAAGCGGACGTGTGTATTTACTAAATATAATGAAATAAACAATGACGGAAAATATATAATTTTTGCGCCGTCAGTATAAAAGTAAAGTGTGTCGTTTATGACTTGTAGGTTTTTATTGACTTTCAAGATTGTTTTTTTGTTTTTGTTACCGAAGTTGCAAGATGAATTAAGTAATTTTTAAAAATAATATATAAAGTGTTTTGGGTAGTATGCCTAACCCAGTATCGAGCCCGTTTGCTGGCCGTAGCCAATTACTACGGCGAAGTCCTCCACCAACGCCTGCTGAACCATTACCTCCGGCCGACTCAAATCCACCAGCACCAGAAGAGAATGAATTGCCGAGTGAAGTCATCAGCACGACGGAGGTACAGAAATGGTTAGGATCTATAGATGCCATTCTGAATGAGGTTTGTACTATTGTCGGTGACGGTAAAATGAACTCAGACCAGAAGCTTCGTGTGTCCAATCTTTGCCGGAAGGTCTCGAGTGGGACTTCTCAGATGGCTGTATTATATCAATCATTGAAGCAGAAAACGATCCAGGCCCATACCACAATCCAGCACCTACAGGTTCACCAGAACGTTGTGAACTCTCTCCAGCAGTTCAAAGAGGTCGTAGAAACAAAGCTGAATCCAGAAATTAATTCTTATGCTAGCATGGTGAAGAAAGGTTCCGATAACTTCATCCGCCCTGCAAATTTGAGATCAGTCGCCATCTATCCCAGCGATAAGACCCAAACAAGCGATGAGACCAAGTCACTTGTTCAAAAGATTATCTCCCCGGAAGAACTTAAGCTTCATGCTCGTGGAATGAGAAAAGTAAAAAATGGGGGCGTACTGATTATCACCGAAAACAAAGGTGATATTGATAAACTTAGAAATTCCAAGAAATTAATATCATCAGGCCTTATAATAGAAGAACCTTCTAAACGCCGCCCTAGGGTCGTTGTAATTGGTGTTCCCGTTGCCCTTACAGAGAAGGAGGTATTTGACTGCATTTACGAGCAGAACCTTTCAGACAAGTTGCCGAATATAACACGTGAGTCTTTCCTTGAGAGCATCAAATTGAGCCATAAATCGGGTAAGAAAAACCTTCCTACATGTAACTACATCTTGGAACTACCCCCTAGCATAAGAAAAATTATCATAAATCAAAGCCGAGTTTTTATAAATTGGACATCATGCCCTGTGAGAGATTTCACAATAGTCACCAGGTGCTTCAATTGCCAGCAGTTCGGACATGCAGCCAAGTTTTGCCGGGAAACTAGTCCTACTTGCAACCACTGTGGAGATACTGGACACTCCTTCAAGGAATGCAGCAGCAAATCTTCTGCCGCTCAATGTGCGACGTGCAAACGCTTTAAAAGGAAATGTGACCATCCAACTGGTGATGTAAGTTGCCCGGCGCGCAAATTTGCAGAGCTCAATTACATCAACTCTATAGACTATGAAGGCGCCTAAGAGCGTCACCGAATACTATATTTGGTTAGCACATAAACAGGTAGTTTATCCTCTATTTAATTTTCACTTAGTTTGTAACTATTCATGACAAATCAGCTAATTTGTGATCTAGATAGTTTTTCTGTGTCTGAATCTAAAGTCTGTAATGTTGAGGACTGTAAGCACCTTCTTCCTTCTGGTGACAAAACGTTGACCCTGCTCACACAGAATATTCGCAGCATTAATCGTAACATGAACGGATTTGAAGTATTATTACAGAATCTTGACATAAGCTGTGATATTATCGTCCTAACGGAATGTTGGTTGTCAAAGCAGACAGTCAGTTTACCATCTCTTAACGGTTATCATTCTTATAAAACTGACAGAAACATAAACCAAAACGATGGAGTAGTAGTTTATATTAAAAATAACTTACGAACAATCAAAGAAGAACCTATATTCCAAGACAGTAATTGTTTAATATTCAAAATTATTCCCGATACGGTAGTTATGGCTATTTACAGACCTCCGTCTCAAAATATGGACAGATTTTTAGACTCACTTGACACAAACTTAAAAAACATAACATCTTTTAAAAACATAATACTTTTAGGCGATATTAACATTAACATTTCTCCTGAGAAATCCGATACCCATGTACATAATTATCTGAATATTTGCTCATTTCATGGACTTCTACCAGCTCACTATCACCCAACGCACCAGAGCGGCTCATGCTTGGACCACATTATTCTAAAATCAAAAAATCCATCCATAACATTGGTTACTAATTCTTCGCTTACCGATCATCAAGCTGTTTTACTAACATTACAAATAAGTTCACCTAGAAAAAACTGCACGCGTAGCTACACTCAAGTCAATATGACAAACCTTGAAAATGACATACGCGGTATAAATTTTGACCCAGTTTATAATTCAAACGATGCAAATATTTCTTTAAAGTATTTCATAAATTCGCTACAAAATGAAATACGGAAAAACACAATCACTAAGACAATGCCTAGAAAGTATAGCTGTATTAAGCCCTGGATCACACCCGGTCTCGTTCGTTGTATAAGACAAAGAGACAAACTTCATCTGAAATTGAAGCTCGCACCTGATAACGAAATACTTTCTGTTACATATAAAAGGTATCGAAACTTCTGTAATAATCTTTTGAAAAAACTAAAAAATCAGTATGATAAAAATGAATTGCAGAAGGCGGGGAAAAATAGTAAACTTGTGTGGAAATTTATAAAAACTAATACATTTAGATCGAAAACTTCCGAACCTTCGTTTGATCTACTATTAACAGAGGCAAACCCATCCGAAGCAATAAATAAAGTAAACTATTTTTTTACCAACGTTGGTAAAAACTTGGCGGAAAAAACATTAAATGCTAGTGCTTTTTCCAGTCAAAACCCGACTACAACATCCTCTTCACTAAATTCTTTTGTTTTATTAGACACCGACGTTTTCGAAGTAGTAAGCATAATAAACGGGTTAAAAGATGTTTGTGCTACTGGGTGGGATGACATACCTAATAATATACTTAAAAAGTTTAAATATCTACTTGCCCCTCCGTTAACCCACATTTTTCAGCTATGTTTATCTAATGGAATATTCCCTAAACTGCTTAAAAAAGCTGTGGTCACACCTGTTTTCAAGTCTGGAGACAAAAACTGTGTAAATAACTACAGACCTATTTCAGTGTTAACAGGCCTTTCAAAAATTTTAGAAAAAGTAATTAACAGTAGATTAATAAAATATCTGGAAGATAACAGACTTCTTTCAGATAGTCAATTTGGTTTTAGGCCCAAAAGATCAACTAGCCAAGCAGTACACAAATTGACTAATTATATTACTACCAATCTAGATAATGGTATGCACACCATTGGGATCTTTCTGGACCTTGCCAAGGCCTTCGACACAATTTCTTGTTCATTACTTTTGCAGAAGCTTGAAACACTAGGAATAAGAGGAGCACAACTACTACTATTTTCTGATTATCTCAGTGAACGTCATCAATGTATAAAAATTGATCAGTATACAAGTTCTGAACTGAAAAATAGTGGTTTTGGAATCCCACAAGGAAGCATTTTGGGCCCTACATTATTTTTAATTTACATAAATGAACTGTGCAGCCTGTTACTCCAAAATAGTGTCATAATTTCGTATGCGGATGATACCGCTCTATTGTTCTCAGCAAAATCAAAGGTTGAGGTCTTTGAACATGCTCAGAAGGGTTTTAACATTGTGTCTAATTGGCTTCATAATAACCTCCTAACATTAAATGCAGATAAAACAAAATACATTTTATTTACAATGAGAAATACTAACATACCGCTTACTAATCTAAACATTTACGCTCATAATTGTAATTCGTTCGCTGACACTGCATGTACTTGCCCCACTTTAGCTAAAGCTGACCATTTAAAATATCTAGGTGTCACTATTGACTCCAATCTAAATTTCCGTAAACATATCGAATTACTATGTACTAGAGTGCGCAAATTAATATATGTATTTAAAAATTTACGGAACATAGCCGACTATAAATTAATTAAACAGGTTTATTTAGCTTTGTGTCAATCCATTCTTACCTATTGCATAACTTCATGGGGTGGTGCTGCAATAACAATTTTACTTCCTCTGGAGCGTGCTCAAAGAGCAATACTAAAAGTTGCTACCTTTCGCCCTTTTAGATTTCCTACGCATCAGCTCTACATTGCATGTAATGTACTAACAGTACGGCAATTATTTATTGTAAGCATAGTACTACACCAGCACACTGCACTTCCTTTTGATCCAGTACCTTCCGACAAGAGAAGGAAGGACTTGGTTTGCATAAAGCCTCAAACTAAACATGCATTTGCTAGTCGATTTTATGTGTTTTTAGGACCTTTTCTGTATAATAGGCTCAACAAGTTACTAGGATTCTATAGTGTTAGTTATAAAAAATGTAGTATTATGCTATCCGAGTATTTAGCGATACTAAATTACACAGACACGGAAAAGCTTCTAGAAATTTTGGCTTAATGATAATTTATTTCCTCGTAAGTATTTACTTTTGTATATTTACATAGGTTTAGTTTAAGATAATAATGTACAAATATGCTTTTTCTCATAGTTGTTAATAGATTATTTTGTATCAGTTTACCTTAAATTTTTACTGTCCCAAATTTTAATTATACTGTAAAGTGATGGCCTGAAACACAGGTTTGAATGAACCTAGTTCGGGCGGGTCGCTATCTAACATTGTAATTCCTAACCATCATCTTATTTTGAACCAGTAATGTACCATATTTTAGTTTTAGTTTATTTTTAAGCACTATAATTGTATAGGAAATGTTACTCCTGTAGACTAAATGTAAACTTTTTGTATACCATAATTCAATAAATAAATATTCTAAATATTCTATATTCTATCAGCATAAAAAAATAAAAGAGCCCTTTAATGGGTCCCCGCTCGATGGGCATCATAAAATGTCCTTTGCTTTATTTCTATGAGAAATTAGCTATCACATATTTTTTTAGCATTTCCATTCATGTTTTTGTTGCTTTTTAAAAAGGTTTGATTCATGAGCCTTTCATATCAAAGCAATGTTATTTCAAATGTGGTGTATTAAAAAATATAGCATTATTTGGAACTCATATAAATCGATTGCTTTTTTTTTAAGAAAAAAAAAAAAACAAATTACGGCCTGTCGTGCAGCCGAAGCGCGGGTCGCATAGCGCGGCACGCGAATATCAACGACATCATCCGACGAGCTCTTGTCACCGCCGGCGTTCCGGCTGTATTAGAACCACATGGTCTGGCTCGCGACGATGGTAAAAGACCGGACGGGATGTCGTTATTTCCGTGGAAGTTGGGTAGGCCTTTAGTGTGGGACGCTACATGACATGTGTCGATACTCTTGCGCCATCTCATATTCCTAGTTCGTCGCGCTGTGCCGGTGCTGCCGCTGCGGCTGCGGAAAACCTCAAGCGGCGGCAATATAGCAACCTCGTCGGTAGCTACATTTTCAAGCCGTTTGGGGTTGAAACCCTTGGCCCGTGGGGTCCCAGTGCTCACATATTATTTAACGATCTGTCTAAACGCCTTGTTGACACTTCGCGTGACTCAAGGGCTGGCTTTTACCTCGGCCAGAGGTTAAGCATTGCCATACAACGTGGCAATGCCGCCAGTCTTATGGGTACACTTCCAGTCGACAGCGATGCGGAGGAATTTTTTGACGCCATATTTTAAGTTTTATTTAGTTAGGAGTTTTTGTTTTAATTACAGTTTGTTATGTATTTTATAAGTTTTTAAATAAATACATATATCGATTACTTACTGAATTATATCCTCAAACATTTACCAAATACTTCAAGCTCAATCCAACTTGGTTCTAAGCTTTGACCTGACACGAAGAGGCCTCAAATGTTATCAAACAGCTCGTATCAACACAATTAGCACGGTACCATTTGCATACAAAATAACACATAAAGATAAGCAGCATTACACCAAGAACTGTCTTCTGTCACGTAAACAATTCCCCCACCCTTTGAAATACAAATCAGGAAAATCTACCGACAATCGAACAAACAATGGATGTTTAAATCACGCTGTCATGTTTAACGTTGATAATATAGCCAATCACGAGTTTCGATACTCATGATATTCGAGGTTCGCGAGACGAGGCGGCGCGTGACCCGAATTCTGGAACACCGCGAGATAACGCCTGTCGAATCAGATTTGAATATGAATAGAATAATAATGAAAAACTTGTTCCTGACTATCAAGACTCGTTGCTGATTTGTTTTGCTCGCGCATCCCCCATAATAGATAAGAGCTAAACCCGCGAGAATAGATTCCCTACGAAACGCGAGTTGGATTATTTCGCTGCGTGGGTGTTGTTGAAAATTTGTAGGTTACGTAAATAATTTGGGTTTATAGCGTTACAATCTACGTGAGCTATAAATTTTCGTTTACGTAAACTTAAATAAGCTATGGAGATGTCGCTCGCTTCAAGGATTTTGTTGTTCTATAAGGATTTAGGAGGTAATTGCGTTACACGGAACCGGTCTAATTATAGTTGTTTCCTGATTGTTTTGTAAACAAGGTTCTATCAACAACAAGCTTATGATGTGAGCTCAATAAGGAAATGAGTTTACGTTCATGCTACACACGAAAATTTCGTTATTTTGTTTCAGCTTTGCTGTAATTTGAAAGGTAGAGTAGGATGCGTTCAAAAAGTTTCCGTAAGTGGTCATATTAACGAACATCCGGTGCTCTCAGGCTCACTACTTTTTGAACGGACTTCATAGTCCACTCAAAATGATTATATGCACGTAGAAGTAGCTTACAATGTCATATTTTATATCATCCCTTCTGAGTCATCACGCCAATTTTTTTTAGCGTGACATGATTTGATAGAGTAAGATCCCAGAGCTGCCAGACATTACTTATTTTCTGATTAATCAAAATTGTGACTTTGACCAGTTTTAGTATTTACTTTGAACGTTTAATGATTTGGGAGGGTGCTAAACGCCTTGTTTGGTTTTAGGGTATTTTTAAACTGAACATAAGTTACTACGGTGCCAAGTTCCAAATGTTAGTTTGTTCTGAATTCTGCTTGTCAGGGTTCCGTACCCGAAGCAAAAACGTGCTGTACGAGCAATCTATAGGTTAGGGTCAAGAGTTTCTTTACGAGAAATTTTCAAAGAGATTGGAATTCTCACGGTGGCATCTCAATTCATTTTTGCAAACATATTATACATTAGACAAAATATACATTTGTACAAAAAGACCAGTGATATCCACAATTTTAACACCAGAAATAAGTATAAACTTCATGTTCCTTCCCACCGTGTTCGTAGGGTTCATGGTTCGTTTGAGGGTCTCGGTATCGAATTTTACAATAAGCTACCCCGTTCTTTTCTTGACTTGCCTTTTAATTCATTTAAAACTAAAGTTAAATCTAGTCTCTGTTCGAAAGCATACTATTCCATCAACGACTACTTAGAAGATAATAATAGTTGGTCGCTGTGTTGAACGCAAGACAATGTTACACTTGATGTTCTTTCTCCATGTTTAGCTTATGGTTATAACAGATTATATGAGTTCATATAATAATTGTCTACCAAATTTAGTGTGATGGCCCTAGTTCATCACTTGTGGCTTCGAATCACAGCCCTTTGATAGTTTCAATCTTTGTTCTTGTAAGCAGGCACACCAGTTATGTATGGAGGCTTCTTTAATTTGGTTTAGTGTTTATGCTTGAGTTGGTTTTTAATGGCACGATTGAGTGTGCTAGCTGGCAAGTGGCGGATTATTTAATTTTATGATTATATTTTAGACGACATATATTTATTTTTCTGTTTTACATAATGTTAAGATTGTTGCTTAGAATTATATAGATTCAAGTTCTTAAAACTTAACAGACAGATGTGTTGCTGGGGAGTTTGTTGGCCACTTCTTCTTCACAGCTAAAACACTAGGAAGTGGTGACGGGCGGGCGTTTTTTGGGGGACTGTCTTTATGTAGAACTTTGACGTTCAAAAAGTGCTGGTTCTCAGCCTAGTTTGAATAAATGACTTTTGATTTTGATTTTTGATTTTGAAGGGTCAAGAGCAGTGGTGGCCCGGTGGTATTGGCCGCGACTTACAAGTTGCAGGTTCGAACCCAGACTGGCGCTCTACTTTGTGTAAGTTATTTTATCGCCACTGCTCTCAAAACGGTGAAGGAAAACATCCTGAGGAAACCGGCATGTCCTAGAACCAAAAATTCGAAGACATGTGACATCCACCAACCTGCATTGGGCCCGCGTGGTGGATTATGGCCCACACCCTCTCACAGACAGGAGGCCTGTGGCCCAGCAGTGGGGACATTAAAAAGGCTTGATGATGACCCGAAGGGTAACCAACGGGACCCTATTACTAAGCCTCCGCTGTCCGTCCGTCCGTCCGTCTGTCTGTCAGCGGGCTTTATCTGATGATCCGTAATAGGTAGACTGTTAAAATTTTCACAGAATGTGTGCCGCTATAACGGCAAATAATAAAAATAAATTAAAAATTAAAAGGGGCTCCGCTACTTGATACGTGTTTTTTTTTGGCATTAATGCTCGATCTTAATAATGGCAATACCTACATAGTATTAAATCTTGTACGATGTTACGGAACCCTTTATGCGCGAGGCCGATCTCGCTGGCTCGCAATTGGCTGGTTTTTTCAACTATGATATTATTGTTTAGCATAAAAATAAAATTGACCGTCGGCCCAAGCCAGCAGGTATGCATGCGTACTAACTACTAACATTACTCAATCCCACACATTTTGTTAAACAGAAAATAAGTATTGTCTGGCATCTCTGGGATCTTAAACTATTATTAATTACTACATTTTGTCGTTGAAAACACGACAAAACAATAAAATTAATACCTAACAATTTATGTTTATACATATTTTGTCATCATACCAAAGTCCACACAAACTGTATTAATACAGTTTTCCTCTTACTTAAAAGAGTCCCTCACAGCTCAGTAACTAAGGGTGATCTATCCAAATAGTCCTCTCACTAAACTGTTAAGTACAATTTTACAACTTTTCCTTCAATTTCATTCCCTCTTGAAGCAATCGAGTCATTTGAAAGTTCTCTGAGTATTTAGTGAATGCTTCCCAAGGAAAATAAAATTCATAGTACCTAGGTAATTAAGTAGTGAGAACTTTTCGGGGTGAAATAAATTTTCAAAAGCCGAGCAGTCGACATTGAGCAATTGCCATACTTTATGCTAAGCTATGCTTTTAATTACTACTGAGCACTTTTAAGTTCACCGCTGTTACTTAAAAGGCGTGCAAGATTTTTCATGTTCAAAATTATACGCCTTTAATGGTAAGTATATTTTATTTTAAGGGTTCCGTACCCGAAGTGGTACAGAACCCTAAAAATAAATTACTGAGCCTTCACTGTCCGTCCGTCCGTTCGTCTGTCTGTCAGCGTTCCGTATCTCATCGTCCGTGATAGGTAGACAGTTGAAATTTTCACTGAATGTATTTTTGTTGCCGCTGTAACAACAAATAATAAAAATTAATTGAAATTAAAGGGGGCTTACAAGGAACGTGTTTTTTTTTTGTTTTTTTTTTTTTTGCTTAATCATAGTAATGACTACAAGTAGAAGCGTATAATCTTGTACGATGGTACGGAACCCGTCATGTGCGAGTTCGACTCGCACTTTGCTGGGTTTTTAATATTTATTCAACGTTTACAAACTTTTTTCTTTAAATAAAAAAAATGTTTATTCAAACTTAAATACAATTAGACGTGGCACTTTTATTCTAAACAAACTAATTTATATTATTCAATTAGAGCTTACTGCTTGAAACATAGCCATAAATAAGACGAGTAATTACTGAAGTTCTTCAATATTATTCAATAAATTATTTATCGAGCATCTAAAAAACTATTCTCTTACTGCAAAAATGTGGGTTTATTTTATTTGCTGATGATGAAAAATGCATAAGTTCCGATCCTCCCTTGCTAAAAGGAAATCTTGAAGTGTCAACCATCCCTTCGCCTCTCGGAACCATTGGCAAATGGAACATGTGGGCACGAGACAAGAGCTTCGGAAACACCTTTCATTGTTTCTATTCGAGTTACTCGGAAATGTTACATATTTATATGTTCGTATTTATTTGAAGTTTGGGTAGGAGTGTATTACTATGCTGAATTGGGGTAAAGGGATCTTTGAAGAGTGTAATCAATTCAAAGCACAGATGATAGTTCGGCTTAACTAAATGCTACAAAACGGATCAAGAGGATGGTAGATAAATAATGCATGTTTCTGAGTATATCAGGAAGGAATGATAGACTTTTTTTTTGTGAGATAGTCAATCATCCAATGACATCTCCCGCTCTGGGTGGAGCGGGAGGGCGTGTCAGACTCTTACTGACTAAAACCCACCCCTGTTCTTGCCCTGCCTGAGTGCCCAGGGGTGCGGTAACTCATGTTAAGAATTTATCCGCTTCCCCTAGGCATACAGGCACCGGCCACGATGGGCCCCGTCAGTGGTGACTGGCAATCGTCTCTTTGAGGCGCGCGTGGAACACTTCGCACCATCGACTCACGGGCCTGGTGCTGGTCGAACGGCGAGCTACCCACTGCTCGCCGTCCGCAGGCCCGGATCTACGGTGGCCGGAGATCGTCTCGCGACGTCATACACCCAGTGCCTCTCATGCGGTGGTAGCGGCCGGGGCCGTGAGGGCCACTCCGTTGAGCTTCCCTCAGGCGTTACGCCTCCGCCTTCGCGAGCATTACTGCTTCGCAGAAGGAGGAGGCTGCTTCCCAATTCCTCTCGCCCCGTACATGTCCTGAACCAAGGCCGGGCCCGAGAGGTCGCCCCCACTTATCGCATCCACGAGGACACGGCGGTTCTCCGCCCAAGCGTGGCAGACCTCCACCGTATGCTCCACCGTGTCCTCTGGGCGATCCGCGCATTGGTAACACCCGGGCGTTTCCTCCCGCCTTATCTTATGCAGGAACCTCCCGAAACAACAGTGTCCGGTGAGGACCTGCGTCAGGCGGAAGGTGAAGATGCCGTGACGCCTCTCCGGCCACTCCTCAAAGAGGGGCACTACCGCCGCAATGGTGGCGTGCCCAGCGCTGGTTGCGTCCGCCGTCTTCATGTCGCCATGAGATCCTGCCGGAGCTCCTTCCGCCGAGTCGCAAGGAGTCGCGCGGCAGCAGAGTTTCGCACCGGCGTTTGGCCTCCTTGCGCAACTCCCAGAGCAGCGCAAGGACTTTGGCCTCCAGATCCCACGGCGACAGTCCGGCAAGGAGGCTCGCCGCCTCACAGGAGACCGTGCGGTATCCTTGGATCAGGTGAATGGCCATGACCCTTTGGGACGCGTTCAACCGGCGCGCTGGCCTCAATGAACGCACCCACACCGGTGCCCCGTAAAGGGCCATGGACCGCATAATCCCCGCATACAGCCTCCGGCAGGTGGCATTTGGACCCCCCAGATTGGGCAGGAGTCGCTTGAAAGCAACACTAGCCCTCTCCAGTCTGGGAGGCAAACGTCGGAAATGCTCGACGAAGTTCCACCGGCTGTCGAGGACGAGTCCCAATTACCTCTAGTGAACCCCTCCTACCGTTATCCGGGAACCCGACGGTGGCACTTTCTGAGGACCATGAAAAAACATGGCCTCGGACTTGTGCAATGCCACCTCGAGTCCCTGTCCGAACGACTGTCGCAACCCCGTGTGACATCAAGTCGGCCGCCGCCTGGTACGACCTCCCCTGCGCCAGAACCAGCGTGTCGTCAGCGTACCAAACTACGCTTTAGCCGCTAGGGAGTCGGACCCAATGTTCCACAGAGGCGGTACCAGGACCGATCCCTGTGGAAGACCGCGCGACATCTCTCGCCGGTTCCATTCTCCTTGGTGACCGGGGTAAATGACGGCCCTATCCGTCAAGTAAGCCTCGACCACACGACGAGGTAGGGCGGAAGGAATGATAGATAGAACGCGGAAATTGGTAAACTTAAATACACGAAGGTAGCATAAACGAAACTTGAAGGAATTTTATTTGACCTACGAAAAGTAATGTTTTCGAAGAATTTGTAAGTATGTTGATATGTTGGAATGTTGGAATGTTTATTTCTTTGGCGTAGACAGCTGGATGGATCTCAGTAAATGGGTATCATTAGGTTGAATTTGACTGCCGAAAGGACTAAGGCTAGGTATATGAATTATGAAAAAAAAACAACATGGCGGCCACCATTATGTTAGTGAGATCGTATTTTTTTGTGCCATGATTAAGTGGGGTGTCACAGTAAAGGGCTCAAGGAGATGGTTCCAAAAATATAACCCAAGAATTAAAAAAAAATATGTTTACAAAAAACCCAATTACAAAAAATACATCCGACTTCTAAAAATTGCAAAATAACTTTATTTTCGTACTAAGTACTAAGAAGAGAGAAAGAATAACTAAGAAACAAAATATTCAATTGAACACCGACTTCCGAAAATAAAATTATTTTGCAATTTTTAGAAGTCGGATGTATTTTTTGTAAAAAAGTTTTTTATTCAGTATAGAATGTTAATGTTGCTTATTACCAAGGTTAACTGTCAAATGTTACACATCATATGCAACTACTGTAAGGCTCGTTCGTTCGTCACAGCGCCAGGTGCATAGTTAAGGGCCTACCTCCACGTAAGTGGCGCCCTTATTGAATAAAAAATCGTAGCAAAGCGTAGAAAATAAAGATTAAAGAATCCTATGTTGCGTTTGTTACAAAGAGGATAAGGTATTTTTACGTGGTTAAAACAATACTCAAAATGTTTCGTATCCAAAGTAGTAAGCAAGAGTACCAAAAACGGCCGTTTTTGACACTTTTGCTTACTACATTGGATACGAAACACTTTGAGTCCTGTTTAACAAATTAAAAATACCTTATCCTCTTTGTAACAAACGCAACATAGGATTCTTTAATCTTTATTTTCTATGCTAAGATAGGAATTTTTATTCAATGAGGGCGCCACTTGGCGGATATATACGCCTTAAGTCGGACGGTTGGTACACTGCAATAACGTTCAGAGAATAGCCATTTCATCATTGGGCAAGCAAAATACGTTATGTTTGTGAGAAGATTCCACCATGTCATCTTGTGTATATTTCCTGAGTAAAAGGATGTTATTATGGGCAACTCACTTAGCGGTTTCCCGCAGACTCAACCACACATTGTGGTCAAACAAATGACTCACCGAATTGAGGAGAAACAACGAAGTTCATTAGAAGGTCTATGTTGAACGTTCAGAACCCAAAAAAAATTCAACCGACGAAAAAGAATGACTGAAAAGCAAAAAATAAATAATGAGCTTATTTACATATTTAAAATATCAAATTTTATATAAACTAATTTACACAACCACATCTTGTCAAAGTGATAACCAACTGGGTTCATAGCTCAAGGCTGACGGCCTGCCTTTTTCTTATGCCTCCTAAAAGTCACGTCAACACCCGACCAAGCACTCAAAATGGGAGTTTCATGCGGCGGAGTAACATGCGGAGGACTAGCATGCGGAGTACAAGCATGCCGGGGAGAAGCAAGCGGGGAGATAGCACGCGGGGGACTAGCATGCGAAGGACTAGCATGCGGGGAACTAGCATGCGGGGGAGTAGCATGCGGAGGAGTAGCATGCGGTGAGATAGCATGCGGGGGACTAGCATGCTGGGAACTAGCATGCAGGGGACTAGCATGCGGATGACTAGCATGCGAGGCAAAAGCAAGTGAGGGAAGAGCAAATATGGGCATAGCCAGTATCCCATGCAATCCCACTCACGCCCATGCTATGAATAAAAAAAAAAGAGTTTCATGCGGGGGAGTGGCATGCGAGGGACTTGCATGCGGGGTAGTAGCATGCGGGGGAGTAGCATGCAGGGAACTAGCATGCAGGGAAGCAGCATGCGGGGGACAGCATGCGAGGGCGTTTCATGCGGGGGACTAGCATGCGGGAGACTAGCATGCGGGGGAGTAGCATGCGGGTGAACAGCATGCGAGGGAATTTCATGCGGGGGATTAGCATTCCGGGGACTAGCATGCGGGAGACTAGCATGCGAGACAAAAGCAAATGAGGGAAGAGCAAGTATGGGCATAGCAAGTAAGGGAACCACCCATGCAATCCCACTCCCGCTCATGCTATGAATCCAAAGAATTTCGTGCAACTTTCCACGGTCGACGACCTATGAAAACGCACGGCAAAACCCTATTCTGACACAAGTAGCCTGGAAGTTGGCTGTATTCTCGTCTATATGGCTGACGGAAAAGATGTAGCTCATGATTACAATTGGAATTGGAACATGAGGTTCCCAGGATATTGACCAGTTTAGGTTACCTCCAATATTCTAAAAACGTCTTTTCTTCAAAGCATATAAAGTGTCTTTTTTTATACCTAACTTCTATTGTTAAGGAAAGGTATGGTTTCCATCATCAGCTCAATTTCATGATGTGATGATTCCTAAATGCAAATACCTGATTAAGTTATGAAAAGTAAACAATATGTTCGCGCAAGCGCCTACAGAAATTAACATGGTTGTAATGTTGAGGCTACGTAGATTATAGCTACCCGGTTTTTTATTTTGTGACGCTTGTACTGTCTACCTACATCTGTGAGATCATCTGAATAAATTTGCACGTTCACATCAAGCAACGTATTTTTCGTTTTATTCCCGTAATTATACCTGGATCAATCCCACACATGGTCCTTCGAGCTGGATAGGAGATTTGAAGAGTATTTACTCCGATCGGCAAATCGTTACAAAGGGATTGAAGAGAATTGGTGGTCATCAAAAATCATAGTGGACGCCCGGTGAATTCTGCTACGTCATTCAGAAGATTATTGGAATTTACGTGGTCTGGATACTTAATAGCTAAGAAAAGGCGTATTTATTATTATATTTGTGTACCCAACACTCTATTTAACAGGTATAATTAGTGTAAGTCAGCTGTTAATAGCCAGGTTAGTACAAAATACCTATTGTCATTTTTCTTTGTTCTGTGAGTGGTTACAAATTGTAATACAATTATTAACTGATCAGTAATTATTGTTCATTTTTGTTATTTACACATTGTTAAAGAGTAGTTTTTTAGTAACTGCATTATTTGGCTTTACGGTGTTATAAGTTTACAGTTATTGAGACAGTTAGGTAATCACATTAGTTATCACAGATAGACAATAGAAATCATTGCAATTGCAGTATTATTATTAAAGTTTAGTACTTAAAACCGTCAATACGCATAGTTTATTATAAATTCTAAATTATTATTTATGTGAATTCACTCAAGTCTGTTTTAATCTTGTACCCACGTATTTCAGGCTGCATCATTTTAAATTGTAATTTGCAACGTCGCTATAACTTTTATTTTTATATAAATTCCAGGTTGATCACACCAGCTTACGCAATGCCAGAAGATAAGGAATTAAATAAGGACAATAAAGATCTCGTTAGGAAACGAGCGAGTTGCAAAGGAAAGGTGACAATGTTCTCAAACCATTTAAATACTTTGAATCCCTCTTCTTTGAGCCGTACTGAGGTAGGCGAGTTGCAATTACGTTTTACTAGACTTGAGGCATTGTATGCCCAATATGATGAGGTGCAATTATTGCTGGAGTGTAGTACTGATGACTTGGATGGTCAGATGTTGGAACGCGCGGAGTTTGAATCTCTTTATTACAAAACCCTATCTAAAGCTCAACAAATGTTGGAAGATAATAGGAAAGGAGATTCTAGTGATAAGTGTGACGTAATGTCGCATTCCAGCAATCATAAGTTTGTTAAATTACCGACTATTCAGTTACCGAAATTCAGTGGTTCTTATACAAACTGGTTAGAGTTTCACGACACGTTTGATAGTCTCATCCATTCAAACGATGATATGGATGAAATAAATAAATTTCACTATTTGAGGTCTTCCCTAGAAGGGTCTGCTGCTGTGGTGATCAACTCAATTCAGTTTTCTTCTGCAAATTATTCGGTAGCATGGAATCTTCTCTGCGAGCGGTTTGATAACAAGCACCTGCTTATCCAACATCATGTTTCAGCATTATTTCAAATCGACACCCTTCAAAAGGAGTCGTCAGTTAATTTAAAAGGTTTACTTGATGTTGTTAATAAAAATATACGTGCCCTAGAATCCTTAGATGAACCCGTTAATCATTGGGATACTTTACTTATTTATATTGTCACACACAAATTAGATAGCAAAACTTATCGTGAATGGGGTGAGTATAAGGGGCGCCTGGACAAGAATTCTAAAGTTACGTTTGAATTATTTATTACTTTTATTAAAAACCGTGCTGAGACATTAGAAACGTTTGAATTGGAAGCTTCTACGAATACTAAACACTCACACACAGGTAAAAATTCAAACAAGATTAGGTCAATGTTGGTACAGGATTCAAGTAAAAATAATTCAGGTGCAAGTTCAAGTAAACAGGATGATGGAGTTTCAAATAAGCCTAAGAATTGTGTTATGTGTAACGGTGAGCATAAGCTATGTAGTTGTCCTCAGTTTTTATCGTTGAGCAACGAAGCTCGTTTGCAGTTATTACCCAAATACAAAGTATGTTACAACTGTTTTAATCTAGGTCATTATGCAAACAACTGCAAAAAGCCAGGTTGTAAAATATGCCGTCGTAAACACAACACTATTGTACACGTTGATAAATTCTTGAAGTCAGACGCAAGTGGTGCTTCTGCTAGCAGTGTTGTTGTTGACACGAATGGCAATACGGCTGTCTCCACTCAGCCCACTACTATAGGTATAGGTACTGGTGTGTCGCTATCCGCGAGTGTTGAGCACGGTGACGTGTTATTGTCCACTGCACTTGTCAAGGTCATAAGTACTAATGGTCAGCAGTATGTAGCTCGTGCTGTGCTTGACAGTGGCAGCACGTCATGTCTCATGACTGAGAGGTTATACCACCAGCTAGGTTTGACTGCCAAGACTGTAAACAGTTCTATTATAGGTATTAACAACTCGTCATCTTTTATCAATAAAATGTGTTCAGTATCAATCAAATCTTTAAATAATAATTTTAGTATGGACATTAATTGTTTTATTCTACCATCCATCACAGATAAGATTCCAAGTAAACATGTTAACTTGTTAAAAATTAAAGTTCCGTCTCATGTTTGTCTCGCAGATCCCAACTTTCACTCACCGGCGCCTGTCGATATGTTGTTGGGTGCTGACATCTTTTGGGATTTATTGGAATCTCAACGAATTAAGTTGGGTGATGGGCAACCAATTCTTTGTGAGACAAAATTGGGTTGGTTGGTCTCCGGCCCAATTAACAGTTGTGTTTCTTTTAAAGTTTTAAAATGTAATTTTATAAAGGTGCGTTCAGACTGTGAAGATAAATTAAATTTTAATGTTGATCAACAACTCTCAAAGTTTTGGCAACTTGAAGAAGTGTGTTCTTCGTCTCCGTATTCCTCAGAGGAGAAGCTATGTGAGGAGCATTTTATGAAAAACACTATTCGTTTGGAAAATGGTCAATTTTGTGTTAGGATTCCTTTAAAATGTTCCCCAGACAATTTAGGCGAATCTATGTCAAGAGCCAAACATTGTTTTGCTTCACTGGAACGTAGATTTAAATCTAAAACTCAATTTTGTAATATGTACAAAGAGTTTATGATGGAATATGAAACTTTAGGTCATATGTCTAGATGTAAAACTATTGATGATCAAGCGTTTTACATTCCGCATCACGGAGTTCTGCGGGAAAGCAGCACCACCACTAAGTTAAGGGTGGTTTTTAATGCAAGTAGTTTAACTAATACTGGTATTTCTATTAATAATATCCAGATGATTGGACCCGTGGTACAGGACGATCTATTATCGATCCTGTTGCGTTTTAGACAACATAAGTACATCCTAGCTGCTGATGTTGAGAAAATGTACCGGCAGATAGTTGTTCATCCAAATGATAGGTATCTTCAACAAATTATTTGGCGTGATAATCCGTCAACTCCATTACACGCTTATCAACTTAATACCGTGACCTACGGCACGGCCAGCGCTCCTTACCTAGCTACCCGGTGTCTTCGGCAGTTAGGGCTAGAGTGTGTTGATAAGGAAATTGGTGACGTCATCCTCCATGACTTTTACGTGGATGACTTGCTCACCGGAGGAGATGACATCAATGAGGTCAAAGAGTTGCGTCATAAAGTTACTTCAATTCTCGCTTCAGCGCAGATGAATCTAAGAAAGTGGAGGTCGAATGACTTACAATTGGTAATTGGTTCTGACTTTCCCCAGTCTTCACTGGATTTGAATGTTGGTGGATTTGAGTCAACCAAAACCTTAGGCCTAGGTTGGCAGCCACTGTCAGACTACCTTTGTTTTCCAATTAGTCAGTCAGTTAATTTTAATAACACAAAACGTGACATGCTTTCGATTGTTTCACAAGTTTTTGACCCGCTTGGATTATTGGCTCCGTGTGTAATTGTTATGAAGATATTACTTCAGAGGTTATGGTTACAAAAGCTGTCTTGGGATGAACAGCTATCACCGGACATTAGCAAGCTTTGGAATGAAATAATTAGTAATTTACCTAAATTAAATGAAATTCATATTCCACGTCGAGTTTTAATTGATTGTTATGAGTTTTTAGAATTTCACATTTTTAGTGATGCGTCTGAACGCGCCTACGGCGCTTGTCTGTATGTACGAAGCGTTGATAAGCAGGGACAGGTTTTAGTGCGTTTATTATTAGCCAAAAGCAGAGTTGCACCACTCAAGCCGACAACCATACCCAGACTTGAGCTATGCGGTGCTCTTGTAGGTGTTCGCATCTTTGAAAAGGTTGTGGCAGCCTTACGAGTCAGAACGCGGCGCACTTTCTTTTGGACTGACTCCTCTATTGTTTTAGGGTGGCTAAAAATGTTACCAAATAAATTACAGCCGTTCGTTCGTAACAGGGTTGCCGAGATTTTAGATAAGACTAGTGGCTGTGAGTGGAGACATGTTCCAACTGACCAAAACCCTGCAGATTATTTGTCTCGTGGAGTAGACATTAATTTATTACCTAGTTTAGATGATTGGTGGTCCGGTCCTAGTTTTTTAATGAAGGAAATGTCTTATTGGCCTTCTAAATTAATGAATTTTAATAACGAAATGTTGCCTGAAATGAAATTAGATGTCACTTTGCATGTTTTATTCAATAACAATGAGTTTGATGAATTGATTATTTTTACACGGTTTTCAAGCTTTTTAAAACTTCAGCGAACAGTTGCCTATGTTTTACGTTTTATTCACGCATGTAAAAAACAACATAATATTCGCGGTCCTCTTTCTGTGCATGAACTAGAAAGGGCTCTAAATTTTATTATATGCTTATCTCAAAGTCAATCTTTTAAAGACTATAAATTACTACTTAATAACAAACCGTTACCCACTAAAAGTGAATTAAATAAGTTTAACGTTTTTCTAGACGAGAATAAGGTGATGCGAATTCGAGGTAGATTACAACATTCAGATTTTCCTTATAATAAAAAGCACCCGATTCTTATCCAATCTAGTCATCATTTTTCTAAGTTACTTTTTAATTATGAGCATAAAAGATTATTTCACGCTGGACCCCAGTTACTGCTGGCGTCTATACGAGATACGTACTGGCCCATCCGAGGTCGCAATTTAGCTAGGATGTGCTGTAAACAATGTGTTCGTTGCTGCCGATTTAGAGGTGAAACTGTAAGTCCTATTATGGGAGATTTACCACAGCAACGACTTCTAGCAAATTTTCCTTTTGAAAATATAGGCTTGGACTATGCAGGTCCTATTCAGTCAGCTGTTCGTCAAGGTCGTGGCTGTAAATTAGTTAAAGTTTATATAGCTATTTTCGTTTGTTTTTCTACGAAATCAATTCATCTTGAACTAGTCGGTGATTTAACAAGCAAGACTTTCATCCTGGCGTTAAAGAGGTTCATCTCACGTAGAGGAAAGCCGAGAAATATCTACTCGGATAATGGCACCTCATTTGTTGGTGCATGTAATGACCTTTCTAGATTTCTTAGGGCGAGTTGCGATTCGCTGTCCGAGGAGATGGCTAGGGAAGGAGTTAACTTTCACTTTATCCCTGCATATTCTCCTCATTTCGCTGGCCTTGCGGAAGCTGGTGTTAAATCAACCAAGCATCACTTAGTTAGAGTGCTGGGCCTTTGTAACCTTACCTACGAAGAGCTATATACCATGATGGTTCAGGTTGAAGCCATTTTGAACTCCAGACCACTGACGCCGTTATCATCGAACCCCGAGGATCTGACGCCGCTCACACCCGGACATTTTTTGATTGGACGTCCTATGACATCGCTGCCGTCACCTGATTATCGAGACCAGTCCATCAATTCTCTGACTCGATTTGAGCGTATTGAGCTTCTCCGACAGCATTTTTGGAGCAGATGGAGTAAAGAATATATATCGGAGCTTCAACTTCGCATGAAATGGCGAGCATGTAAGGGCTCCTTGAAGCTGAATTCTTTGGTCCTGTTAAAAGAAGACAACCTCCCCCCACTCAAGTGGAAAATGGGTCGGATCGTTGCTACGTATCCAGGAACAGACGGCGTTGTCAGAGTTGCAGACGTCAAGACTTCTAGTGGTCTGTTACGCAGATCATTCAGCAAGATTTGTCCGTTGCCTATCTATACGGCGTCTGAAGATTCTTAGTGGTTGAAAGGCAGGCTTTCAACGCCCGGGGGTATGTTCGCGCAAGCGCCTACAGAAATTAACATGGTTGTAATGTTGAGGCTACGTAGATTATAGCTACCCGGTTTTTTATTTTGTGACGCTTGTACTGTCTACCTACATCTGTGAGATCATCTGAATAAATTTGCACGTTCACATCAAGCAACGTATTTTTCGTTTTATTCCCGTAATTATACCTGGATCAATCCCACACACAATATTCGTGCCCAATTTTTGAGGATTCCATTATCAGATCCTGCTGTCCTTACCAAGGGACCACCCTTGAAGTCTACCCTATCTAAAAAAAAAGAATCATCAAAATCGGTTCATAAACAACGGAGTGAGGGCCGAACATACGTACAGAAACGCTAAACGTTCCCACAATTTTCGAGGTTTTCTCTCAACATTATCAGGATTCCATGATCAGATCCTGATTTCCTTGACATGGGACCACCCTTGAGTTATACACTATCTAACAAAAAAATAATTATCAAGATCGGTTCATAAATGACGGAGTGAAGGCTGAACATACACAAAAAAAAACATGTATACGGTCGAATTGAGAACCTCCTCCTTTTTTTTATACTATACTTTTTTTTATAAACAACTAAAAAGTTCCAAAGAAATCACGTTTTAAACTGTCAATAAGAAAATCATACTGGCCATAATATTGGTATAATATCAATAATGCGAGTGATTTTATCAACCCGGTGCAGCGTTGTTGCGTAGTGTCGTAGACGGCATAGTGTAGGTACTCCTAGCACTATTGCTTCGATAATGTGAATTCAACCTTAACGTCTTCATAAGCAGTGACCAGTTACTAATGGTTACTGTTCAAGCGTAGGTACTGTCATAGAATAAGGAATTCATATAGAAAGGTAACTCAATGAAATGTACTATCTGGAGGGTTAGACAAAATACTTTTCTGTTAACGTTAACGCTAACGCTTGGTGCAAAATGTATGGCAACGACATAACTGGGCGTGAGTCACGAGACAGTTCTCTACGCAATTAATGTCCTTGCCATACATTTTGCAAGAAGCGTTAGCGTTAACGCTATTAGAAAAGTTATTTGGATAAGGGGGCTGTTGTGCTGACGTCGATACCGCTAAAACTTTCAGGTACACCAAGCCATCATGCTAAGCTCTGCACTCGTTAAACTCAAAATCTAGGTCTCAATTTTATCGATGAATAAATCCGGAGAAAAAACTGCCTCAGGCGAACACAACCCTGACCACTTTAACGTTTCTTACGCCCTGTAACTGTCAGCCAGAGATGCTCACACTTATGGCGTCGGTGATCTACTAAAATAATCTATAAACCAAAAAAATCAATCTAAAATCACAAGACCCTGGTGATATTCTAGGCTACCTTTTTCCATGGCCATGACGGGCCCCGTCCTGTTTGCTGACGACTCTTTGAGGCGCGCGTGGAACACTGAACAGTGCTGATCGGACGGCGAGTAGTGGGTAACTCGCCGTCCGATCAGCACTGTTCAGCGACGAGTGGCGAGTTACCCACTACTCGCCGTCCGCAGGCCCGGGTTTCTAGATAGAGTGCCCAGGGGCGCGGTAACTCTGTTTCGAATTTATCCGCGACCCTGCTGTATAAGAAAGAATGAAATATAAATTAGAATACGTTTATTGCAGGAGTCTCGCGTCTATAACCTCTTAATCTATGGTCCGTATGTACTTGTGTTGTATTATATAACTGTAGCTGTTGTCGTGCATACGTGCTCGATACGGTTGTTCATGCATGCTTCGTAGAAACCACCGTGTGGATATGTGGTTGACTTGAGACTTTACCTAATATTGCCAACATCTACACCTATCATAGTACCTATCATGTGTATACTGTAGGTACTGTTATTATAGTACTTGCACACGGTGCATGTAACTGGAGCAAGTAATTGCGCGGGTTATTTGCGCGAGCAGTGTACATGCACAAGTTAATCGCTTGTGCTTGTACACGGTGCAAGTAGCTGGATTGGAGCAAGCAAGGCGCGGGCTACTTGCGTAAGCAGTATGCACAAGTTGATCGTTTGGTCAACGCAGTTCAGTAGGCTTTATGAGTTGAGTCGCGTCAAAATGTCGCAACGAACGAGAATTCAGTTAAAATCATTATTATTAAGCATGCAGCCTCTTCATAAAAACAAAATTGAAACAAAACCACAACTAAACTTCAGCGGGTAGCCCGCGCGCGTCGCTGTTCGCGCCATTTACTTGCGCGAGTAGCTCACGCTGGTTTTTCCACGGAGTATATAACCTGCGCAAGTGCCTCAACATGCACCGTGTGCAAGCACCATTAGTGTCCAACCGAAACGCGATTTTTATCCGAAACTTAACCCGTAACCGAATGTTCGGCTCCCCTTACAGTTTCGGCCTCAACCGAACCCGTAACCGAATGTTCGGCTCCCCTTACAGATTCAGCCTAAACCGAACCCGTAACCGAATGTTCGGCTGCCCTTACAGTTTCGGCCTAAACCGAACCCGTAACCGAATGTTCGGCTCCCCTAATAGTTTTGGCCTAAACCGAACCTGTAACCGTATGTTCGGCTCCCCTTATAGTTAAAATCCCTACCTTGTTGCTATTCCACCAATTTGTACTAAGTGAATCCAAACGTCTTTCATAATACGCACAGCAAAGGAGTGGAACTCTACCTGCGTCTGTGTTTCCGAACACACAGAACCCCAATGCCTTCAAAGTTAGAGTGAACAGGCTTCTTCTGGGTAAACTCGCTCCATCGTTGACTCTGTCTCTGTCACCTCTGACCTAGACTAGAGTCAAGAGCGAACCCATCTCAAATAAAAAATAAAGTTGAAAAATTTAAATATCAGCCCTAACTTTCATCCTGCCCGGGGGTTGAGGATAAATTCGAAACAGGGTTACCTCGCCCCTAGGCACTCAGGGCAGGAAGGAACAGGGGTGGGTTTTAGTCAGTAAGAGTCTGACACGCCGGGAGGGCGGGCCTGTGGACGGCGAGCAGTAGGTAGCTCGCCGTCCGATCAGCACCAGGCCCGTGAGTCGACGACGCGTAGTGTTCCGCGCGCGCCTCAAAGAGATGAGTGTCAGTCACCACTGACGGGGACCATCGGGGCCAGTGTCTGCATGCCTAGGGGTAACGGATAAATTCTGAAAATGAGTTACCGCACCCCTGGGCACTCAGGCAGGGAAGGAAACGGAGTGGGTTTTAGTCAGTAAGAGTCTGACACGCCCTCCCGCTCCACCCTAGAGCGGGAGAAGTCATTGGATGATTTCCCACCCCACAAAAAAAAAAAGCCCTAACTTTCATAAAACACTAAACTAGTGAAACGATGCTTACACACAAATGATTACATTCATCAACGAGACTGTTAGTTTTTAGGTTTCTATAACAACTTTCAGCCCAATGACGCTAGTTACGGTCAAGCCGAATATTCGGCCACTTTTTGGCTGAAACCGAAACTCCAGCGTACACCATATTTTTTGGCCGAAACTGACACTAAACCATCTGCCGGACATTTACAGCTATTTATCATCATAATTTCAGCCAAAAGACGTCCACTGTTGGACATAGGGCTCTCCAAAGTGTCGCCACAATGATCGGTCCTGTGCGTCTCGCATCCATCGGCTACCCGCGACCCTCACCAGGTCATCGGTCCACCTTGTGCGAGGGCTTCCAGTACGTGGTCGCCATTCCAGAACTTTTCGGCCCCATCGACCATCTGTACTGCGAGCAATGTGCCCTGCCCACTGCCACTTCAGTTTGGCGATTCTTCGGGCTATGTCGGTAACATAATCATAGGTAGTTCTCTTTCGGATATCATCATTTTTGATTCTATCACGCAACGAAACTCCGAGCATTGCCCTCTCCATTACCGTTTGGGTGACTGTAAGCCTTCTGATGAGGCCCATTGTGAGAGACCACGTGTCGGTTCCATAAGTCATCACTGGCAACACGCACTGGTCCATAGAATTTCGTCTTGACACACTGTGGTATGTGAGACGAGAAGATACTCGTACTACGCAACTTCCCGAACGCCGCCCAACCGAGTCGGATTCGACGGTTGACCTCTTTCTCGAAGTTAAGTGGACCGTTTGTTCCAGGTAGACGTACTCGTCTACAACTTCGAGTCAAACAGTTATTAGCTTTATTTAAAAAGGAAAATCACTTAAATTACCACTCACATCAACAAACAAAACCCAAATAACGACCGTTCATAATTCAATGAGAATCCCAATGAATAATTATGTATACTAGATATTCTCGTTCATCATTAAATCCATGCCCAAAAAATAACCTTATAAAGTATAATTTCATTAAAATTCATTGTAAAATGTTTACATAAAACACATAATATTACATAAATATTATTGTATATTTTCTGTCTGTGAAATGCTCATTGGTATTCGGCGATCCATGACGTACCTTGGGGTATTTGAACAAACAACGTTGGCGTTGCGGGCAAAGCTTCACGCTGTTTCGGCTACTGTCAACAATCAGGCATACAGTTACAATAACATGTATTATGCACTGTCTTTAGGGCAAATATTCAAACAAAGGAAACGTTTGATGTGTGTGGCTAAAGATGTGTGGTATGTTTCTGTGAGTATGAGTTTTGTGCTTGGGACGTGTTTTGTTATTGTTTAATTAAAGCTCGATTCCAATCTGCAAAATAGACCTGAGAACATTAAGGCGCAATTATACGACTTCTAATGATTTTAAATTGAACATCACGTCTAAACCAGTCTTATTTCTTGAACATGTATTTTGACAATTTCCTTCCTAATTTGATTTGTGAATATTTATTAGATTTTTATAACATATTGTAATTAATTTATAAAGTTATGTCTAACGCGGATAAAAAATTAAGAATCACGCAAAAACTTTTGAGCGTATTTTTATGAAACCTTCAATAGTTTAAAGATAATTTTATTATTTATCTTTTACTAAACGTTTTTAGTATAATACTTGTTCTTTTATGTATAATAAATGAATAATGCGTCTAATTTGCGACAGCGCTCCTTGATGGGCGCGTCCCTATTACTGGGTGGACGTACGACGCGTTGCGTGAGCTCAGCATATTTAAAATGTTCATATCTACAGGTGTGAGCAGAAAGTAAAGAGGGCCATGCCCTTTAGGTGTTCGTGTTACGGTTCGAGTATTGGATCTGTCGTTATAGGAGACTTTCGGCCGCAGGACGTGGTTTTCATAGAAGATACTCAAGATAAATGCACCTGTGTTAGTCTTTAAGATAAATGGGCCTTGGAAGTTCGGAATATGTATAATAATTATTTTAATAGATCATTGCTAAGCTCGCGCTTGACCACTATCTCACCTGATGGTAAACGATGATTTGGTCGACGATGGAGCACACTTACCCAGAAGTAAACAAATTACTATTGACTTAAACACCCCCAGGTTGAAGCTATCAGGAAAAACTGCCTCGGGCTGGTAACAAATCCGATCCTTAAGCCCAGTGGTTGAGAATAAATTCGAAAGAGTTACCTCACCCCTGGGCATTCAGGGCAGGGAAGGAACAGGGGTGGGTTGTAGTTAGTAAGAGTCTGACACGCCCTCCCGCTCCACTCTAGAGCGGGAGATGTCATTGGGTGATTTCCATCCATCATCATCATTCTCCTGACCTTATCCCAATTTATTTGGGGTCGGCGCAACATGTCTTTGCCTTCCATACTCCTCTATTAGTCGTCATCTCTGTAGTCACTCACTTTTTACCCATATCCTCTTTCACACAGTCCAACGATCGTTTCTTTGGCCTTCCCCTACTCTTACAGCCATCCACATCCATACACAAGACTTTCCTCACGACATTTTCTTCATTCCTCCGCATCACATGCCCATACCATGACAACCGCACACAACTTTTCAGTCAGCGGTGCCACTTTCAGACTTCCTCTTATGTACTCATTCCTAATTCTATCCATGCAGCACAAAAAAAAACCTGTACGCCTAATGAATGTGTTCGTAAACCGTTTGTCTGTGTGTGTGTGAGTATGGGTGGGATGTCCACCATGTACCTACCGGGAGCGCATCGCTGTACGTCTCTAGTGGTTCGATGATAGAACGGGCTAAATATTATATATTGTTAGATATTCCCCCTTCCAACCTACCCGGAACAAGTGGAAGTGTATAAAAAGGCATGACGCACTCGGTACGAGCTCTCTTCTTCGTTTGGCTCCGGACGCGACTAACGTATTTTAGAGTCGCTATAATGTTATTCAAAGATCGTGTTTATAATGTTGTAGAAGTAGGAACGTAATTATTATTGTAAAAAACGTTTTTAAGCAATAAAACTTTCTTAGTTGATAAGTCATTTATTTTCATTTAAATAATAACCGCTTCTGGTCATTAAGAATATATTGCGAGTAATTTTGTCACTCTAAAACAACAGGCTATAACAGCCTGAGAAAATAATCTCTAGATCTTTATCATCTTCACTACATATTATAAAACAAAGTCCCCCGCCGCGTCTGTCTGTCTGTATGTTCGCGATAAACTCAAAAACTACGAACGGATTTTCATGCGGTTTCTACCAAAAGGCAGTGTGATTCATGAGGAAGGTTTAGGTGTATAATTTGCACCCGTGCAAAGCTGGGGCGGGCTAAATTTTGCTTTTACATCAAAACCATGTCAACAAACATATCTTACTAAAATTTTCATAATTTGATTTCAGTGCTAAATAATTTAATCATCGCTCATAACGAGCACTATCATGATAGGTAATTTCACCTGTTTGTATTGCATTAACTTAATTACAGAAATTCTGCTTTATCGGCGTTTTAGCATAATGCTTTTAAGCTGCATTAGACTTTAAACCGCACTGTTAACATAACTCCATTGGTTTTTAGTGTTAACGATTTAAAATTAACATAAAATTATACGGCAAGTAAATGTGATAAACAGGATTATGGACGATTTAATAAGCTTATGAAAGTAGATTAACAATAAATATTATTGATAGATTTTTTTTAAACTTTTTTCCAAAAAAAAACAACCGACTTCCAGAAAAGAAAAGAGACCAAAACGTCATCTATGTATACATAGTTTTCGCGTTCAGTATTTCAAAAAGCGCTTAAGCAATTTCGATAAAATTTATATTGGACCACCTCGGGATTATGTTCTTTCGGATGAAAAAAGAATTTTGAAAATCGGTTTACAACTGACAGAGAAATCGGTGGAGATACATAAAAAAAAAACATACGTACAGTCGAACATAGAACCCTCCTTTTTCGAAGTCGGTTAAAAACAGAATACACTTAGGAATCGAAGTACTTTTCCACATCGCTGTCATCTGGGCAAACCAAAAACGTCTCGGGGCCTAGACAAAGTCACAATTAACGATCGTAATACTAACGATCTAAAACAATTTATCACGTGAACAAATTTCGAAAGCTTGTGCCGTTTCCATACATTTCGAATTTATCTAATTTCGTTACCGTTTCGCTACCGTTTAATATAAATGTGACTTTGTTTATGCCCCTTGAACGAAGAACAAATCAATCGGTGAGAAATTTATATCTTTGAAAAGATGACGTGCACTCAGTCGACCCATGACACAAAAATGTTGATTATAATTATATTGGAGAAGAATGTATGGAAGGACTTTAGGGAGGCTCTTGCCCAGCAGAGGGATAGTTTTTTTTTATTTTTTATTCTTGATAGGCACGCGTTTGACCACTATCTCACCTGATGGTAAGCGATGTTGTGGTCGAAGATGGAGCACGCTTGCCTAGAAGTAACCTATTCACTTTTGACTTAAAGACTCCCAGGCTGTAGCTATCAGGAAACACGTCTCTGGCAGGAAATGCCACTCCTGCCAGAGTCGTGTGCCCACAATTAATGTGTTCTCAAAACATTTTGTGCGTGTGGATAAGATGTTCACCATGTACCGGTGACACATCGTCGTACGTCTTGTGGTCTGATGATGGGGGCGGCGGAATCAAATTATGCAATTCCGTCGCACACTCCCCAACATGTAACCGAGAGAAAACCGACAGGTTAGCAACTCGGCGTCTATGCTCAAGACTTTGGATAATTAATTATTAATGGCTAAACAAAAAATATTAGATTTTTTTGTGTAACCACTTGACTCACTTTTCCGGCAGCTTTGCTCCCGTGAACTATCCCCCAGGAACCATGCATCATTATCATCATTATTTCCACTGAAAGACGTCCACTGTTGGACACAGGCCTCCTAAAGTCTCTGTCTGTTCCGAGACCAATGTATCCTGCCAAGTTGCAGAATACTGTGGCGATTGCAGACACAGCCTAAACTCAGCGGGTCTGTACCGGCTCTCGGCTGGCTGTTGAGATTATTGAAAAGCCATTCGAATATTACCTAAATAAGATAAGGTTTGATGACAGACTTGAGTTCGCCCGTTTGAAGTGAGCACATGTATCTATTTTCCAATTAATGTAGTAATCCTCAGTCTATCTCTCTTTCTTTCATCACACTCCTCATATTAGCCAGTCACTCTCATACACTACTCTCTCGCGTAGCCTGCGAGTGAGACCACTACCCTGTAGCTATAGAGCACCCCTAGAGCCCTGCAGGCCTTACTGGAGCCCTGGGGTTAGATAGATAGATAGATAAAACATTTATTCAGTGCACACAAAAGACACACAAAATCACAATAAAATTATTTAAACTTATGTATATAAAAACAAAGTGCCAATAAACAAAAAAGGAAAACATACTTATAGAAATAAAAGTGACACTTACATCATTTCAAATACTAACGAATGTACACAGTGCGGTGTGCGTCTCAAGGTTGCACCAAATGGGAGTCCAGCTCAGCACGTGTCAGGCAAATATACCTGACGCTGATATTCTGCTGAATCCCTGCAGTGACATGCGAACGCTGAGCAGACGTGATAATTATGTTGGTGTTGTGACATTATTATGCAAGGAGTATTTATTGTAAGGGGTTCTACAATACATTGCTCTCAGAACAGACTCTAACCAAATTCAACAGAATCGTCAAACTTAAGTAAGTTCGACGATTCTTAGGGCTATGCAAGCATGGCCATCTCTGGGATAATATTATGATACTCAATCATGGTTTAGATTTTATTAAATGATTTTCCTAATAGTATCTAGTACTTCCAAAAATTACCTTTTATAAGTTTAAGTAAACAAACATCTCAACTTTTTAAACGAATTTGAAGTAACCCTCCCGATTAAAAGGCCATGTTAACCAATCCCAGCGGAGAGTAGCTATGTATACCTATGCAGGAGATGTTATAGTGCACAAGTGTTTGTGCAAAGACACGTGCACTCTCTGTTCTTTTACTTTCGTAGTCCGATAGGATGGCAATCCGACACTACCGGGGAGAAATCAGGCGCAGGACCATCCACATTTTACGTGCTTTCCAAGGTATTGTAGGACCCCAAGGCACCAGTACGGCCTACAGGGATCCTGGGACGTTCTTCGAAGTTCAGGGTATATCGCACTTGCTGGCAACGCGAGAGTGTGGTGTATGAGAGTGACTGATTAAATTGTGCAGTGTTATAAAGAAAGAGGGAAAGGGCACTCAGAATAACTATATTATAAAAGTCAAATTATACATGTGCTCTCTTCGGCCAGGCAAGCAGAACTGATCCCTAAAACAAATGTGATGCCTACACCTTCTAAATTCAAACGGCTCTCCAATAATCTTACCAGCCAGTTGAAGGCCGCTAAGATTAGGCTGTGTCTGCAATCGTCACAGTATCAAGGTATTCCAAGGAATCAACCACTTACTTCCAAACTCCGGGCAGCTACTGAGAAATTCTTAATGGAAAAACCTAATAACACTTTATGCCCGACCCGTGAATTGAACCCAGGACACATACTCGACACTCGCTATCATGACGACGAGACCAACGGGGCAATCAAAACGAATGTAATACTAACACAACACACAATAAACAAAGAGAAAAGTAAATTCTCATTATTTAATACTATGAATAATTTAAAACTAAAAGCAATATAGAAACTTCCTTGCAAACCAATTACAGAACAAAAATAACAAAAAATATACACTGCAAATAAAGCTAACAGAATTAAAAACCTGTTCATGTTACGTTTCTCAGACTTTTCTTTTATCCACTTCAGAGGTTGCAGGGCTCCGTTGAAAAAAGGCGAGCGTTATGCACAAAAGAAAAATACACTCGGGGATATATTTGTGTTAGCCTTTTTAATAAACAACACGGGCTTACGAATAACAATAGAAATGTAATGGAAATAGGAATGTGTAAGATTGAAAGAATTGTTGTATTAATAGAATATGGCCGGGCCAGGAGACACGCGGCTGACAGTATTAGTGCTACAGTTTTGAAGTGAAAACTTCTTTAGGCACGTTAGGCACTTTTGGGATAGGGAAAAAGCACTGAATTCTTGTGAGCGTCACGCTCAGATACTTGAGCCTGGTTTTAGGTACAATAAATTTGTATTTGTTCCTAGTATTTACGCTATGGATATCACTGTATCTTTCAAACAGATTAATATTGTTATGTGCATACATGGGATTTTCATAAATATACTGAGAGGGAACAGTCATAATATTAATCTCTTTAAATTTGTCTCTGAGGGAGTGTCTGGGACTTAATTTGTAAACAGCAGGAATAGCCCTTTTCTGTAAAACAAAAATTGTCTGAATATCGGCGGCATTTCCCCACAACAGAAAGCTACGGCATTCTGTTGTGGGGAAACATTACACTATAAAAATAACTGAAGTACACTAAACGAGCTGCCTCTAAATCAGTTAAACCACGAATTTTCCTAACGGCGTATGCTGCAGAGCTAAGTTTTTTAGACAGTTTATCTATATGGGGTCTCCACTGAAGCTTCGCATCCAAAGTTAAGCCTAAGAACACTGTGGATACCTCGGTCTTCAACTTTTCACCCTCTATTGACACACTAGTGTTCACTTGAGTTACATTGGGTAATGTGAACTTTATGCATTTTGTTTTTTTCTCGTTATGGAGACGATTATTGATAAAACCAGTTAACTACAGTTGAAAGAGTATTATTTACATCAACAAAAACCACCTGCTGAAGTTTGAGTTTAACTAAAAGTGATGTGTCGTCCGCAAACAACACTATATCATGTTTATCGTTTATGAGGTACAGCAAGTCGTTGATATAGATTAGAAACAAAAAAGAACCCAGAAATAAGCCTTGAGGAACCCCCATGCTGACTACAGATCCGGGAGACCTTTTGCCGTTCATATCAACTCTCTGAATCCTATTACTTAAGTATGAAGTAAGAAGATCCAGAGAGGCGCCCCGGACTCCGTAGTAGTGCAGCTTCCTGATCAATGTGTCATAAAGAACGCAGTCGAAAGCCTTAAACAAATCACAAAAAATGCCCAACGCATCGTATTTGTCTTCCCATGCATTATAAATGTGTACCAAAAGTTCAACACCAGCATTAGTTGTTTAACGACCCTTTGTGAAAGCAAACTGTTTGTTATGTAATAATTTGTTTTTATTAAAATATCTTTGAATTTGATCTAAAATAATTTTCTCAAAAATTATACCAGAAGTATGTTGCACTAATATAGGTCTATAATTAGTAGGGTCTAATGTACTACCCGATTTAAACAATGGTATTATTTTACTATATTTAATAAGATCAGGAAACTCACAACAATCTATACAATTATAAAAAATTACTGCTAAAGTAGGTGCTACAATGTTTATAATAGACTTAGCAACGTCAACAGAATTATCCCATAAATCTGCAGTCTTATTAACATTTAAAGTAATAAAAGTATTAATTACATCGTTACAAGTGACATCATCATCATCATCAGCTGTTTAATGCCCCCCCTTTAACAGGCGGTTTACCTGTTTAAGAGCTACGGTGTCACAGACAGACAGACAGACAGAAACCCACACATAGCGGTCAAACTTATAACACCCCACTTTTTTCGCCGGGAGTTAAAAACAATCTCAAACTAAAAGCCAGAAATGAAGCCATCTACTTGAAAAAGACGCACTGCACCCATTAAGTTGGTGTCAACATAAATAAACACCCTTAATACCTCCAACGCAATGGCCACAGACCAAAGTCTAAATATTTGGTCGAAGGCAACTCGCTTATTACATTTCCTCGGACTCCAGCCCGTACCTGCAAAATTTAATTGTGCTCTCCACATACGTCCCGATTCCTAAAGCCAATGCTCCATACACAGCCAGGCGAGATTAGGTTCCGAGCTACATGAACACATCCTTTTGAAAGGTAAAAGCGTTGGCTACCGAAAGGCGACGTTTTAGGAAATACCATTTTCATACGTCCAGATAGTTTACGAAGCTTAGCTTGCAATGGTGTCAATACCTTTACACACGTAGAGTTATTTCTTCAAACCAACATTCATTTTAGCTGATGAGAATATTCCTGTGTGCGCTTTTAGCTTCGTGATTATTCGGTTTGTTCGCTCTGCGATTCTATTATTTTAGAACGAGTAAACAAAGCTTTGTAAATTAGTCTTTTGTCCGTTTGCTTGGATCCTCGACAAAGAACTAGCGGGTTTAATAACCTATTATTAGATTAATTAATTGTTTATAAACTTATTTGAATGTCGTTTGTGGATTACCGGTATTGATTCCAACTGCAGCGAGTTTTTAATTAATGTTAATCGTCACGATAAACATGTTGTTTCGAAATAAATGAGCGGACTAGTTTAAGAGCTTTGTTTTGAGCGGATTTCAATGTGAATTAATCTCGATATTAATGAACTATAAACGTAATGAGCTCAAATTTCAGTTTTTCGTGATACAAAAGCACATGCAGAAGTTTTTTGAATTGAAACTTCTTTAGGCACGTTGGGCACTTTTGGGATAAGTGAAAAGCATTGAACTCGCTTGACCGTCACGCAAAGTCGCGTCATCGCGTGAAGCAAAGAAGTTCTCACTTCTGACGTGAAGTCCCACGATAGTTTTTTATATATTATTGACAGACTCCCGCTTGACTATTGTCTCACCTGATGGTAAGCGATAATGTGGTCAACGATGTAGCATGCTTGCCTAGAAGTAACCTATTCACTCTTGACTTAAATGCTCCCAGGTTGTAGCTATCAGGAAAAACAGACTCCGGTGGGGAATTCCACTACATAGCTGTACGCACAATGAATGAGTTCTCAAAACATTTTGTGCGTGTGGGTGAGATGTCTACCATGTACCGGTGGCACCTCGCTGTACATCTAGTGGTCCGATGATGGAATGGGCGGAATAAAATTCCGAGGCACACTCCCTGAAATTTAATCGATAGAAAAACGACAGTTTATCAACTTAGCGCCGATACTAAAGACTTTGGAGCTTTCGACGAATGCATTGGCTCGTTTTTCCATTGACTCAAATAAAGTATAGAAAGAGAAATGTCAACATTCAAGCTGTGTAGTGGAACACCTTTTCCAATCTCGAAATAATTTGTGACGTCAATACGAAAGTTCAAAACGTTAGCACATAAACTAGTCTCCAAAGCAATCTACTGAACTAACATTTGCAAAATAAACTGGGAAAGCGATGTTGCAATCAATAATACAATCGTTTCAAATACAGTTAGTAGCAATTCTGGATAAACTCGTTTTTCGATACGATTCTCAAATCTTGAACTCGTATTAAGCTGCATTTCTGGAAATATAACGGGGAATCAATTTGGTTTTCGAGTAATATCAGGACGCTTCCAATTGCGAGAACCTGAAGGTACTGTAAGAGCTCGTTCACTGTCGAGACGGAGGTGACTTTAATATTTTTGTCGAGTCGAGGTCGAGACGACAACTCCGTCGCTTTGCAAGACGCTGCACGGTAATCAGGAAAATTATTTACTCATGTCTACGAGCCTCGTTGGAAATATACGCAGGGTTCGCACAGAGGTTGATGCTGCGTTGCTTTGCAAATGTTTACTTTGAAACTTGGTTTCTTGTTGATACTTTGTCGAGTACAACCGTTTGAGTTTTTTAAATCATCTAATGGATTTTTATGTTTGGTTAGAAGAATCAATTTCACAATTGGCTTTTTTCTACTTCTTCTCGTGACTCTCCAATTACTGAATATAGTTGCCAACTCCGAATCACCACTATTTCTTTGTTTGTACTTACGTGTTCACAGATAAAAGCTTTTGAGTTTTATATATTACTAGCTGCGCCCCGCGGTTTGACCCACCTTGACCGAAATAAAAGGTAGCTTATATGTTAATCCAGGCTATAAGCTATCTACATACCAAATTTCATCCAAATCCGTCCAGTCGTTTGAGCGAGAAGAAGTAAAAACATACACACTCACAAACTTTCACATTTATAATATTAGTAGGATTAACAAGTCTACTATTTTTTTTCATTAGCTTGTTTATACATACTTTGTATATATCATAATAACCTTGTCTACGTTTATTATTTTTATATATAAAAATAAATAATTATTGTCAACCAGATAAAATAAAACTAAGTTTTGAAGACCAGAAGAAAAAAAGAACATCTGAGTATGTATTTTCGTGCATATAAACGTTTAGTAAGTCGCATGAAGAATAAATCTAAACTGAAATCCAACAACCAACAAGTATCAGCCTAACTTTTTCCGCGTTCCGAATTGCCAGCCCTGCGACATTGCAAGCAAAATGAAGAGCCAAGGGAAATACGCTCGGGGGACGCTTTGTAAATAGTCACCGCAATGGCTTCTTGCAGATTAATTTCAAGTGAGAGTGCATCGCGAGACCGTATTGAAAGCGAGAGACCCTTCCTGTACTCCCTGTGACTAGACTACGCAGGAGACTTATATCACCCACGCAATATGACGAATATTATATTATGAGCTCGTGGCTGATATAATTAGAGCCGCACGGCTCAATCTCAAGATTAAGCTACGCTTGCCAAAGACTGTATATGTGACTCTAAATCTACTAAACACATTCAGTTGAAATTTGGTACACACATGAACTTCTGTAACCCAAACACAGAAGTAAAAGGTAAATAAATAAATTTTCACTTTTAGTGGACAAATTTGAAAATAAAACAAGTTTTTCAAACTACTGTGCGACATATTAAATGAAATAAAATAATTGTAAGGGTTTTTTTCATAATTTTAAAATACTGTTTTTAATTTTTCTAAGAAAATAAATGAATAATTACCATTCTTATTTCCGAAACTGCTGAGACATAATTTAAAAAAAATAAAGATAAACTTTATTTAATTATAGATTACTAAAAACCTACAAGAAGTCCATAGTTAAAAAAAAATATATATATATATAGTCCTTCGAACCTCTTCGCGCACGAGTCCAATTCGAACTTGGCCAGTTTTTTTTATTTAATTGATATTTTGTCGTACTGTCAAATCTCCAAATGTCCAAATGTAGCCTTTTCTCAACTATCGTTTTTTTTTTTGGCGGGGTGTGAAATCATCCAATGACATCTCCCGCTCTGAGTGGAGCGGAAGGGCGTGTCAGACTCTTACTGACTAAAACTCACCGCTGTTCCTTCCCTGCCTGAGTGCCCAGGGGTGCCGTAACTCATGTTGAGAATTTAACCACTACCCCTAGGCATGCAGGCACCGGCCACGATGGGCCCCGTCAGTGATGGCTTTTTTCTTTTCTTTTGGGGGGGTGGGAAATCATCTTATGACTTCTTCCGCTCTAGGGTGGAGCGGAAGGGCGTGTCAGACTCTTACTGACTAAAACCAACCCCTGTTCCTCCCTGCCCTACGCGCCCAGGGGCGAGGTAACTCTTTCGAATTTATCCTCAACCCCCGGGCAGGCATTGGCCGTGGCAGGCCCCGTCCTTTGCTGACAACTCTTCGAGGCGCGCGTGGAACACTACGCGCCGTCGACTCTCGGGCCTGGTGCTGATCGGACGGTGAGTTACCCACTACTCGCCGTCCGCAGGCCCGGGTCTACGGTGGCCGGAGATCGTCTCGCGACGTCCTACGCCCAGTGCCTCTTCTGCGGTGGTAGCGGCCGGGGCCGTAACGGCCGCTCCGTTGAGCTTCCCTCACGCGTCCCGCCTCCGCCTTCGCGAGCATTACTGCTTTGCAGTTCCCAACTATCTTGGGGTCGGCTTCCAGTCTCACCAGTTGCAGCTGAATAACAGTATTTTACATGGAGCGACTGTCTATCTGACTTCTACAGCCTAGTAACTGGGTAATACGATACCCCTTGGTAAGACTGGTTGTCAGACTTTCGGGCTTCTGACGACCTGTAACGGCTGTCAAAGATCCACGATTGACAGCCGAGACCAACGGCTGAACGTGCTTTCCGAGGCACGGCGGAGTCTATGTATGTAAAGGTGGTCACCCATCCATGGACCAACCCCGGCAAGCATAGCTTAACCTGATGGATCGACCCGTTTTTTTTTTTTTTTTTTGGGGGGTGGGAAATCATCCTATGACTTCTTCCGCTCTAGGGTGGAGCGGAAGGGTGTGTCAGACTCTTACTGACTAAAATCCACCCCTGTTCCTCCCTGCCTCGAGTGCCCGGGGGCGAGGTAACTCTTTTGAATTTATCCTCCACCCCCGGGCAGGCACCGGCCTTGGCAGGCCCCTTCACTTTGCTGACAACTCTTTGAGGCGCGCGTGGAACACTACGCGCCGTCGACTCTCGGGCCTGGTGCTGATCGGGCCGCGAGTTACCCACTACTCGTCGTCCGCAGGCCCGGGTCTACGGTGGCCGGAGATCGTCTCGCGGCCCCTGGCGTCTCCTGCGGCGGTTGCGGCTGGGGGCGCTAGGGCGACTCAGCTGTTGTTGAGCCTCCCTAACGTATGCCGCCTCCCTCTTCGCGAGCATTACTGCTTCGCAGAAGGAGGAGACGGCCTCCCATTCCCTCTCGCTCCGTACCATGGCCTGAACCAGGGCACGGCGCGAGAGGTCGCTGTCGCCTATCGCATCCACGAGGACACGGCGGTGTTCTGCCCAAGCGGGGCAAACCTCCACCGTATGCTCCACCGTGTCCTCTGGGCGATCCTCGCAGTGGAAACACTCAGGGGTCACCTCCGCCTTGACACGACACAGGTACCTCCCGAAACAGCCGTGTCCGGTGAGCACCTGCGTCAGGCGGAAGGTGAGGTTGCCATGGCGCCTCTCCAGCCAAGCCTCAAAGAGGGGCACCACCGCCTCAATGGTGGCGTGCCCAGCGCTGGGTTGCGACAGTCGCTCTCTCCATGTCACCATGAGATCCTGCCGGATCTCCGTCCGCCGAGCCGCGAGTAGTCGCGGCAGCGGAGTTTCGCCCCGGCGTTTGGCCTCCTCGCGCCACTCGTACAGGTGCGCGAGGATTTTTGCCTCCAGATCCCATGGTGAAAGTCCGGCAAGGAGGCTCGCAGCCTCGCGGGAGATCGTGCGGTATCCTCGGATCATACGGATCGCCATGACCCTCTGGGACGCGTTCATCTGGCGAGCTGATCGCTGCCTCAACGAACGCGCCCACACCGGCGCTCCGTAGAGGGCCATGGAGCGCACGATCCCCGCATAGAGCCTACGGCAGGAGGCGTTTGGCCCCCTCAGATTGGGTAGGAGCCGCTTTAAGGCGGCCCCGGCCCTGTCCAATCTGAGAGCCAAACGTCGAAAGTGCTCGACGAAGTTCCACCGGCTGTCGAGGACGAGTCCCAGGTACTTCATCGTACCCTCGACGCCGATGCGAACCCCTCCTACCGTGATCTGGGAACCCGACGGTGGCGCGTTCCGACGACCATGAAAACACATGGCCTCGGACTTGTGCAATGCCACCTCGAGTCCCAGTTGCCGGATCCTCTCTATGACTGTCGCAACCCCGCGTGTCATAAGGTCGGCCGCCGCCTCGTGCGACCTCCCCTGCGCTAACCCGTGCGGCTGTTATTACTTTAGCCACGAGCTCCTCGTCGTACTGTATGGATCAGAATGTTGGACTGTGATAAAAACGGATGAAAAAAGATTGCATGTGGCGGAGATGAGAATGTTGAGATGTGTGCGAGTAACGAGAATGGATAGAGTGAGAAATGAGTATCTACGTTAGAGGTAGTTTAAACTGGCGTCAGTGACAGAAAAGTTGAAAGGGAAGAGCTTTTTTTATCAATTGTTTTCTTTATTTAATTTTTGCCCTAAAGTCTTTGTTTTCTTTTTATGTATACTGAAACTCCGCACACACATGTTTTTGGTTTTTAACCGACTGCTTCTATGTTCGACTGTATGTTTTTTTTATGTATGTCCACCTGTTTCTGCGTCAGTTGTGGACCGATTTTCAAAATTCTTTTTTAATCCGAAAGAATATACTCCCGAGGTGGTCCCATATAAATTTTATCGAAATTGCTTCAGCACTTTTTGAGAAACTGAACAAAAACGAAAAATACGTATACCTCGATGACGTTTTGGTGTTCTCCTAATGTTTAAATTCCACGTTCCATGTTGTTGGGGTTTTTAGTTCTGGGGTATAACAACTAAAAAGTGAAAAATAAAAAACTTTTTTACAAAAAAAAAACAACCGACTTCCAAAAAAAAATACAATAAAAATTAAAGAATAACTTTAATTCCGGAAGTCGGTGTCAAATAACGAAGAAGTAAAATACAAACACCGACTTCCGAAATTAAAGATATTTTTTCAATTTTTAGTGTATTTTTTTTTTGGAAGTCGGTTGTTTTTTTTTTTGTCAAAAAAGTTTTGTCAACCTAGAGAGCCCTGATCACAAGATCAATCTTAGCTTGGGTGTCAGAGGTGTATAATTATGTGCAACTTTACAATTTTCAACATTTATGTTTTGTTTAACAACGTTGTGATAATTTATTGTAAGTTTGGAAATAAAAATGTATTATTATTAGCTTATCTTGGTATGGTCAGTATGGTCATGTGAAGAGGAGGGATGAAACACGTGTAACTAGAAGAGTTATGAATATATAAATGTGGATGGATGGATAGACAGAGGGAGGCTAAAGAAACGTAGGATGGGTTGTGTGAGGAGTGATATGAAAGAAAAGGGAGTTAGTGATAGCGTGACGGCTGACAGGACAGAATGGCAGAAAAAAAGAAAAAAACGTGTTGCGCCGACCCCAAGTAACATGGGATAAGGGTAGGAAGATGTTGATTCTGTGTGCATTAGCTATTTTCTATGACACCGAGCACGCCAAAGAGACGCCCACAGAAAAATAAGTGTACCTACGTGAACCTACAGAGCAGTGGTGGCCCAGTGGTAACGGCCGCGACTTACAAGTTTTTAGATCGTGAGTTCAAACCTGTGCCGGCCGACTTTACTTTGTGTAAATTATTTCATCACCACTGCTCATAAATTATGAAGGAAAACATTATGAGGAGACCCGCATGGTCTAGAACTAAAAAAGAAGAGATGTGACAACCACCAACCCGCATTGGGCCCGCGTGGTGGATTATTCCAACACCCTCTCACAGAGATGAGGCCTGTACCCCAGCAGTGGGGACATTAAAAAGGCAGATGATGATGATGATGATAAACCTACAGACACATCCGAGACCAACCCGATTTAGTAAAACAATACAACTATAGTTGATCAGGTCTTCATTTTACTATTGGTTAGAAAGTGCTTCAACGCTGGTTCCCAGGTCGCTCATACAAAATTTAGCCTTCTTCTTTAATAATTGGTTCCAGAGATTACAACTGGAAAATGCATCGCCAGACCAAAAAAAAAAAAGACCATATTGAAAGCGAGAAACCCATTCTGTATGATTTGGGTAAGCGTGCTCCATTGGAGACAATCAAAACGTTATCTGTTTATACTGTAATTTTTTGTTTATGGTGATTTTTTCAAAAATCTATTTCAATTTTTTTATGGGATCACCTCTGAAGTATGTCCTACCAAACAAAAGAAGAATCAGCAAAATGTATTCACAAATGGCGGAGAAATCGCGTAGGAAACATAAAAAAAAACATACAGACGAATTGAAAACCTCCGCCTTTTGGAAGTCGGTTAAAAATAGAAGAATTGTCAACCTAATTGTCGCTTACCATCAGGTGGCATAATGGTCAGACCCTTATTTAGGTCTTGGTGTACTTAGTTTCACCCAAATCTAGCTGTGGAGACATGATTGACTAACAAACATTCAAATATACAAACATTAGCCGGGCCTGCGGACGGCGAGTAGTGGGTAGCTCTCCGTCCGATCAGCACCAGGCCCGTGAGTCGACGGCGCGTAGTGTTCCACGCACGCCTCAAAGAGATGATTGTCAGCCACCACTGACGGGGCCCATCATGGCCGGTGCCTGCATGCCTAGGGGTAGCGGATAAATTCGTAACAAAGTTACCGCTCCCCTGGGCACTCAGGCAGGGAAGGAACAGGGGTGGGTTTTAGTCAGTAAGAGTCTGACACGCCCTCCCGCTCCACCCAGATCGGGAGATGTCATTGGATGGTTTCCAAACCCACAAAAAAATAATAATAATAAATGTACAAACTTTAACATTAATAATAATTAGTTTGATTTGATATTATAGCGAGTACTGCAATGTAGCTTTTATAATAGGAGTTAATTTGTTTACTTGTTTTGATAGAAAACTTCATTAAAGAGAATATTCATTAGGAGTGTTTACGTATGCGTCAGAATATCTAAAGTATTTTCTTTATTCTAAAGTTAGAAATTGCAAATACTTTCTCAACGAATGTATCGTTGTAAAACAGTTTTTTTTTTATTAATTAATGCAAGTCTGTGAATTATTGAAAAGGTTGGAATAAACTTCTTTATTTCGACGTTTTACAATGTTTCGATGGTTTTGCTCAAATTATCTTTTGTTTTTTTGTTTCCTTAATTAGAATCATCATGAGGAGCTCGTGGCTAAAGTAACAACAGCCGCTCGGGTCGATCCATCAGGTTAAGCTACGTTTGCCGGGGTTGGTCCATGGATGCGTGACCATCTTTTCATACCGAAACTCCTCCATGCCTCGGCAAGCACGTTAAGCCTTTGGTCCCGGCTGTCAATCGTGGATCTTTGACAGTCGTTACGGGTCGTCAGAAGCCCGAAAGTCTGACAACCAGTCTAACCAAGGGGTATCGTATTAGCGTCGCCACACACCTACCGTTTCTTTTCATTTCTTTTCTTTTCTACCTAGAACAGATTAGAAAAGAATTGAAAACGGGCGGATCGCCACACACCTACCGGTCACCGGGCTTTCTTGATTTGCGCTCAGTCGTGATCTAGCGCTTGCCGAGAGACGTACTAGTATACCTTTGCGTTAGTACGTAATAAATCGTAATGAACGATGATCAATGATTTGACGTTGATGTACTGATCTGCATTGCATTACTGCTTGTTTCCAAGCAAGATTCTTATTATCTCTGTTGTGGTATGCTTTTGATTACATGTCCCACAAACACGGCAATTTTTGAACAAGTAAAATAAGACTCTCTGTGTATTCCGCCATTTTTACTCCGCACCAACATCAAAAAAAAAAAAAAAATTAAGGTTTTTTGAACACCTAGAAAGTTTCAAACAAGTCACTTTTCAAGCAGCCTGATGCAGTTGGTGGCAGTTATTTTAGTTCAATTATTTAATTTATGCTACCAACTGCATCAGACTGCTTGAAAAGTGACTTATTTGGAACTTTTTAGATGTTTTTACAGTCGGGTTTTTTGAAAATATATTTTGTTTTTTATTTTCTATATTTTAGTGAGTTATATTTTTGGAATCCTCAAGCTCTTTATTTTGATACCCCACATGACTAGGTCAAAAACAAACCGACGACCGCCATTTTCTTTTTTTTTCAAAATTAGAAAGAAACAAAAAGAAAGAAAAATATTTTTTTTTATATATATTTTAAATTCATATAGCCCATGTTACTTCGACGGTCAAGACCAATCTAATAATATCTCATTTGTTAAAAACCATCAAGCTGTTAAGGCTACAGCGCGTGCCAAAGAAATAGACAAATAAACATACACATATATACACATATACACATACATACTCTCGAAATACATTACCCTCCTTCTAGGGCAGTCGGGTAACCATAATCAGGAGATGTTCTCAGGCGCACAGCTGCAGGCGTACTGAGGCAAAATCACCGGCACCAGGTTGAAAACGGTAAGTGTGTGACGATATATGGAGCTACAACGTTAACCACGCCTCATTCTTACCAGCCAGAACGTCCTGATCGGCGATGTCAGCCGGTTGCATTCTTACCGGGCGTTCTTACCGGTGCGCGACGGTAGGTGTGTGCGATCGGAACATTTTGCATGGCATTCTTGCCTTCCGGTTTGATTCTTTTCTGATCTGTTCTAGGTAGAAAAGAAGAAGAAGAAGAAGAAGGAGGAAGAAGAAGGTAGGTGTGTGGCGACGCTTACCCAGTAACTGAGTTGTGGCGGTCAGATAGGTAGTCGCTCCATGTAAAATACTGGTATTTAACTGTATCCGGTTAGACTGGAAGCCGACCCCAAGAAAGTTGGGAAAAGGCTAGGCAGGCAGGCAGGCGATTAAAATTATCATCATGTGGTTTGATTAATAAAAAAAAACGTGACTAGTTTAAAGGATGATTCACGTTACACCGTGTCGCCACCGGGCCGGCACGGTCAAAGATTTTAGCATACATTTTGTATGAAGTGATTCATGCTAGACCGGGCCCCGGCCGTGCCCCGGCCAGGGCACGGCCGAGGCACGGACGGGGCACGGCCAGGGCTCGGCCCGGTGGCGACACGGTGTAACATGAACGTGTGCACCGGGCTCGGACGTGCCCTGGCCGGGGCACGGCCGGGAAACAATTGCTGGTCAAACAATTGCACGATCAAATATCTATAGTATACTTTTTGAATGAACTGATCCATGCTTGGCCGTGCCCTGGACGTGCCCCGGCCGTGCCCCGGCAGGGGCCCGGTGGCGGTGTAACGTGAATCATCCTTAACGCGTCAAGTCCCTCATTAGCAGACACAATTAAAGACCTATTGTTGGTGGCGACGCAGGGGCCTGACGTGTGACACTGACAAGCAGGTTCTTAATTCAATCAAAAGGGATGCTTCCTGGATATTAAAATAATAGTAATATTTAGTCCGTAAGTTAGATTATCAAAAAATATTGGACACGTATTTTTAATGAAACCAATTTTTATTTGCAATAAGTATTGGTATAGTAATAAAAAATTACAAAGATAAAACGCATCAAAGTTCAGGAGTGAGAGCTTGTTACGTCACCTGACGTCACACATCGATAAACTTTGTACAAGTTTATCGATGAGTGACGTCAAGCGAAATTTCAACGCACTGTATCGCCCTTTACGTGACCAAAGAAAAAATGTGTCCAATATTTTTTGGTAATCTGATGAACTAATTGTTTTTTTTTGGGAAACTAGGCTGTTCTATAGAATTTGAATTTAGAATCCGATGATTTATTTATTTAACCAGAACGACAAAATGCCAATTATACTGATCATACACATTACAAATTAAAACCAAAATACAATTTGTATAAAACACATTAAGAACAAAATAAAATATTACAATTGCACAATATTATACATACTTAAGCCTTTCACTCAGTCTTCTCGCAAATCGTCAGACATTCAGACAGTATCTTTTTCCATTCATCAGCAAACAGATCTAATCCAGGACTGGACTCTAGGAGAGCATTGAGTGCATTTAGCATTCGCGAAATGGGTGACATACTTCGTGCATCCGTGTGGCAAAGTGGCATCGTAAATAATTTATGCCGTCTCGCTCGGCAATAGAACTAAGCATTTACGTTTTTGGATAAAGTAAATATTTAAAAAATTGTTTCTAAACATAGCTTTTAAATTCATACATACAATTTCATGTCTGTGCTGTCGACCGTTAAAGAGTTCCTCTGTCTGGAGCTAATCCTGAATGTCAATAATTCATTATTGTTATTATTAATAATTTAACATAAAGACTTTTTGGATGCATCTTTCGACACTTATTATTTTCTCGGTTGCAATCTTTTAACTCATGCTCATATGTATGTGCCGCTAACAGTAATATTGTAACAAATCTAAGTATAATTTTAAAAGAACATTACTCTTATTTAGCTATCCCATTGAATACAACAACCAAAATCACTACTAAGTAATTTCTAATCCCATATTACCGTTCACCAAAGCTGTCTTTCATGCCAGTTTCAATCGCACAAGTTTCTAAGGCACAAAGGCTAGGTCTCCACTGATAGTCAGGATTTCTCGCAATGCATCCAGTGTTGCCAATAACTCCGTACTGAGCTTTGTGCAACGTGACTGTTAGATATCAGTATTATGTGCTGGCAATACCATGCCGTCTATGAACTAAGAGACTAATCGTTGAGTCGTAATGGTAGAATCATTTGTGAGACATTCAACTGAGTTACTATAAGATTTTTAAATAATAAAGTATTTGACTGTATTGAGTGTGATGTTTGAGCATTCAGTGAGTATTATTAACCGACTTCAAAAAGGAGAGGTTCTCAATTCGTCTTTGTTTTTTTTTTGTATGTTGGTTACGCGATATATCTCCGCCATTTGAGAATAGATTTTGATGATTCTTTTTTTGTATGATATATCATACTTCAGAGGTGGTCCCATATAAATTTTATCGAAATTGATTCAGCAATTTTTGAAAAAATCAACATTAACAAAGAATATATATACACAGATGACGTTTTGGTTGTCTCCTATTGTTCAAATTCCATGTTATTGGTGTTATCTATTTGGGCATAACTTTAATATTTAGTTTTATTTCTGGTGTACAACAACAATAAAAAAAAATTAAAAAAAAAGTGAAAAATAAAAAACTTGTTTCAAAAAGTACAACCGACTTCTAAAAATTGCAAACTAACTTTAAAATTATAAAAATTGAGTACTAAATTGATACGAAAATAAGAACAGTGTTTTGATGCTCTAAACTTAGATTATTTCCAAAAAATACCTAAGTACAGAAGAGACGTCTTCCTTATCGCAACTGCGCAAAGTGATGCCCCGACAGAGCAAGCTTAAAATGTAATTCCCAGTTTGGTATTCGAAGCATTGTTTCTTAAACTACATAGAGATAAAACAACCAAAACGCCGACATCTGTGTTTAACAACATAATCGCAACACTTTAATATTTATATCTCGCTGTTTTCAACTTGAAACCAAAACTTTCGGAACCAAACAACTTCTTCATCCTATCGCTATTCCGGTTTTCAGATCCGCTACAAATTAAATAATTTCCGTGTGTTTTCAGATAAATTATACATATCATCATTCTCCCGCCCTTATCCCAATTTATTTGGGGTCGGCGCAACATGTCTTTTTCTTCCATACTCCTCTATTAGTCGTCATCTCTGTAGTCACCCCCTTTTTACCCATATCCTCTTTCACACAGTCCAACCATCGTTTCTTTGACAAATACCTACGTTAAATAATTTGAAACAGAAGAGCCAGTCCGATACCACTGACTACTCCCTTTTTATTTTTAGATATTTCAGTCCATCTAAGGGTTGTCTGGTGGATATCACTCTCAGCGATTAGACCGCCATTGTACCCATAGATATAAGTTCGTGTATAAAGTTGCTTAACTTTTTTGGTGTACAATAAAGTTTATTCCACTTATCTGTCTGCTTTGTTTACCAAACCCGCATACATAGCCTACCTACCTACGCACTTCTATTCTAATGCATTTGAAACTTAAAGGTCATCATCAGCATTCAGAAGTTCATTGGAGAATAAGGATGTTTTTCCACCAAAGACGTGGCAAGTAGCGAGGCGGTGCGAGGATGCGTAGCGGCGCTGTGAAAATGTTTGACTGTTCCCACCAAAGCTGTGCGAGGAGCTTGCGCGGTGCGAGTAGGTATGCTTAGCGACGCTGTATTACGATGTATCCCTGAGTGATGCGAAGATGAACACTCTGTTCAGCTTTGCGCGGCACACATGTTCCTCGCTCGCATCTCTCGCTTTAAAGAATGTAAAAATACCTACTTAGCTCTGCTAGCCCGCTTCCACCAAAGCTGCGCTAGGCAACTAGTAAAATTAAGTGATCCTATTGATGGATTTAATACTCTCGCACTGCTTTGCTACCTCGCACATCTTTGATAGAAAACACCCTTACACTGCTGGTCACATTTTAACCCGTCATAAAAGGCAGTTATAGGATTAAGTGTTTCCCAAAGTTGGATTGTGGTGCTATGGAGCTCTTTGCTAATAACTTACTAACCTGGGAGCGCTAATCCATCTGCTAAAAGATAATAGCAATTTCTCGGAAGTGTTTATTGGAAATTAATCTACTATCAAGGTCTTGTTATCAATATAGTCAATAGTAGTTAGGTATATTCATCTTTGTGTAGTATAAGTTAGGATAAGCGCATTTATCCCATTGATTATTATAAAAAAAATTAATGATATAAGATGGAAAAAAGACAATCTTCATCAGCCGGTTGAATCAAGATTTATCATAGACCTCATCCATCGCTTTCCATGAGGTGAAATGGAGGCGAAGAGCTGGCTCATAAAGAAATACTAAAAAAATTATTATTTTCTGTCAGAAACTAATATTTTATCCCATAGGAAATGGAAGACTTCATGCAAAACCATCAAAGGTAAACAGGAAACCGTCTACAAAGTTAATTAAAATTCTAGGAAAATTATCCACATGGCATCGCACAGTAGTTTTAGTGAATAAAAATTTCCACAACCAAAAATTATCTCTAAGGGTGTATCCAGATCCACCGTAGACCCGGGCCTGCGGACGGCGAGTAGTGGGTAATTCGCCGTCAAATCAGCACCAGGCCCGAGAGTCGACGGCGCGTAGTGTTCCACGCGCGCCTCAAAGAGTTTTCAGCAAAGGATGGGGCCTGCCACGGCCAATGCCTGCCCGGGGGTTGAGGATAAATTCGAAAGAGTTACCTCGCCCCTGGGCACGTAGGGCAGGGAGGAACAGGGGTGGGTTTTAGTCAGTAAGAGTCTGACACGCCCTTCCGCTCCACCCTAGAGCGGGAGATGTCATTGGATGATTCCCCATCCCACAAAAAAAGGGTATATCCATATCTGGCGTATACGCCGCTCGCGAGCTGCTCACGAGCCGCTCGTGAGCTGCTCGTGCGCTGCACACGTACAGTTACTGCTATTGTTTAGTACGCCTCCATAGCGCAACTCATGTAAGGTTTGCACGTGCGTGCCACTCGTGCGCATGCAGTTGCATGCAGTACTCGCAGCGCACGCGCTAGAAATGCACGTGAGCAGATCGCGAGCGGCTCGCGAGCGGTGCATTCGCCAGATCTGGACACACCCTAACGTGGCAAACAAAAACACAGTACTCAATACAATTTCATCTATCCAAGAGCTCTAAACAAATAAAGCAAAGATTCGTTTCATGTTATTTTCGAAGTTTAATTTAATCAAAGTAAAATGTTTGAGGAACCAGCAGCAAGGTAGCTTGTTGCCAGTACTCGCGAGCTTTCTATAACTTTGAACAGTGCTACCGTACGAAGAGCCACTTCAGAACTTTGAGTATTCAACCTGATGATGAACTATGCAGACGTTAAATTTCATATTTGCATAAACTGGTTTGTTTATTTCATCTCTATTTACTCTCTTTGGTGTGTCTATGTTTTGTTTAGAAAGCTTGCTTTTGTAAGTTTTCATCATAATGTTGCATAGTTGTGTGTCTAGAGGTTTTTATACCTCGAAAATTTAAGTAAGTAGTGAATATTTGCTAATCATTATTCTTGAATTTATGTTTTGTCGAAATTTTTTGTTACTTTGATTTTACAGTTGGTTATGTATTTTGGTAAATCTATTTCTTGCCACTTTTCGTGATTCACATGGAAGCACCTGAACCGCTTTAAAGCCCAAGTGGGATGGTGCAGCTCCAAGCTCGCAAAGTGTGGCTACCTTGCCCGGGGGTTGTGGATAAATTCGAAACAGAGTTACCGCGGCCCTGGGCACTCAGGGCAGGGAAGAAACAGGGGTGGCTTTTAGTCAGTAAGAGTCTGACACGCCCTCCCGCTCCACCCAGAGCGGGAGATGTCATTGGATGATTTCCCACCCCATAAAAAAAATTGAAGTGGGACGGTGCAGCTCCAAGCTCGCAAAGTGTGGCTACCTGAAAGGATCGGCAGCAGGGTGTGGATGTGGAAGCGAGTCGAAAACTATGTTCCTCTTCGTATCCTGCCCTGTGTGCCCTAAAATATGCAGCCTATGTGCCCTCCGACGATCCCGTAAAAGTGGCCAAGATAAGGGACCAAAAATACCGGCCAAGTGCCCGTCGGGCCACGCGCTATCTAGGGTTACGTAGACCGTACTTCACCTACGTAATTTTTTTTAAGGATTTTGTATTTTGTATGAAACTTAACAAGTAGAAATATTATAAAAGTTGGGCGACTATTACTCTAAAACTAACTTGCTCCATCGTCGACCTCATCATCGCTTACCATCTGTGAGATAGCGGTCAAACGCGTGTTTATAAATGATAAAAAATAATAGCAGAGCTAACTTAGCCGCGACAGTTTTCCTTTAAAGATATATATGTACTACCATCACGAATTTATTTAGATTTTCCAAGCAAATAGTTTAATGTTAGGGGGGGGGGAAGGACGATAAACTCGAACAAAATATTTCACTTTTATGTATAATATTTCGCAAACGGATCACTGAATCGAGAAATAGTATTTCTAACCCAGGAATGATTTTGAAAGCCCTATCCAACAATACCCCACACAACAGGATAGGCGAGAAAAAAAACATTAATATTTAAACTTTATTTTTTCGGGAGGAAACCTTCAAACCACCTGGAATTTTGAGGAAAAGCAGGGAGTGTGGGGGACTCTTAAATTACTAAAACCACACCGGTGATCACCATTACTTACGATCTCTACTCTCAAGCCCTGCGCGCGTTAAACGTCAACATCTGTCAAGCCCCGTTGACAGTCGGCCATCGTGCAACTACAGACTATATCATGTTCCGAGTGTGTGAACCTTGTCACAGGATAAAAGACCTTGCGTAATAGTAATAATAGAGGTTTAAAACGTGTGAATCGGATTTTTGGTAATTTTTTTGGCAAGGCAAACGGCATTTCCGCACTGACTCACTGGTGAGTCTTGGAGTCTTAAGTGTTAAAGACCACTCTGTAACCCCTCTATGCAACGCCTGCTAGTGCATATCCCTGAGGAGCCTACGCATTAAAACTTCGAGTAACAGTTACATTACAGTTTGTTTTTATTAGCTGTAAGTCCTCCATGTACTAAAATAAATAAATAAACAAATTAGCAATTCCTTCAAAATAATAACAATAAAATGGTCGTAAAAATATTCTTTATTAAAACAAGCGGTTACACAAAATTACAATCTAAGTTTACCTAACTTAAACACGGTGGATGGTTTCAAACAATAATTTCGTTTTCTTTCGGGTTTGTTGTTACATAATATAAAAATAAAGCTATTATTAAAATAACAGAAGTAGCTTAAAAATTAATAATGTTAAAATTATTAATAGTAATAATTCTATTTGTATATTGTCGCTTCGTCTTCCTCTTTCTTCACAGCTTGGATGAGGACCATAGACATGACGGCATTCACGACCTGGGAATAAACAGATAACATAAATTAAGAAATGTTAAAAATAACTCGACATTTTATGAATCATGATAGACATTCGATGCCACATGTCAGATAAGCCATGGGCTAAAAGGACTACTTATATAATACTTAATAAATGTACCGGAAAAGCGGACTTCGCATATTTAGGGTTCCGTACCAAATAAAGGAACTATAAAAAAAAGTCATTTATCGATATACTTATTGGTATTCGTTAGTAAAATATGCGTAACAATAAACATTACCACAAGTTTATAGGTCAATGGGAAGTTAAAAATTCTTCGGAACAAAATTTTGTGATAGACGACGGATAGACAGACAGACGAACAGAAGGACACGTGTGTGACAGCAATAGAGCTCGGTTTGGAACCTTCCGGTACGGAACCCTAAAAATAGACGTGTGTAGAAAAGGGAGAGGGAGTTCTCTGCCCAGCTGTGAAACGTTACGAGAAGACGAGCTCTATTGTTACTTTAATGATCACTGATTATTTCAGAGCATTTCATAGTTTTATTACACTTTTCCTTTTTTTAATTCAATATATTTTCTTTAAATATTTCAGTAAAAATAAACATACACAAATATAAAAAAAATAGCATCCCACCGGTATCGGGAACAGGGTCTAAGCTATTGGCAGTCAAGGCTCCAGAGAGAGGAAGAACTCCTAACAATGCAAGCCGTGTCCAGAAGTACCGCTTTCTGAATTAAGCCGCCTAGCGAGAGCCTCCTAAGGTGTTATTCGAGACTCCTAACTATTAAGACATTGGCTGTTATCGGTACATCGCTGAGATTTGTTACTTATTACATTTAATTATTACCGAAAATCTTATTACAGCAACTAAAAACATCGTAAGCCCGAACCCTCTCAAATCCAACATTAATATTGAGCAAGGCACTGTTCGTTTATCTAGGAAAACCAACAAATATCTTTAGATCCCATCGAACTTTGCCATTTAAGCGAAACCGCGATAATAAAGGTACTTCATTATAATAAAAGCCACAATTTCCCTAAGAATCTTCGAAGTTATTTACCTAACTTTATGGAATAATCTAGTATAATAACACTACAGAAGTTTCTGGAGACTGTTATGTTAATATAATTATATAATGTCAACGCAGTACCTGTAGTTAAGATGGTGGAAGTCGTGGAACTCATTAAGCTCTAACGACTACCGTGTACTGGAAATTCTAGTTTTACGAGGATATATTTAAGAGTGGTGGATGTCAGCACCCTGGTTGAGTTTTATAGGAACTGAATTCAAGTTTATGGTTTTAATTTTCTGTAGAATGTGCCTTTATCCATTTTACTAGTCAGGTGTCATAAACTTGAAAGTCTGAAAGATTTATTCCACATATTTCACGAGGGTGGATTGGTCTTGCATGTGTGTGTGTAGATTCGCGTGGCCATTCTTTCTGGGTGTTGGATGTGCTCGTAAGATATTTCCTATGACACCGAGCGCTTCGATCTTACGCACATAGTAAAAAAAAAAAATTCCGTCACGGGACGCCCGGCAGATGTGAAACATCTATATTTTAATATTAGAATTCAAAATTGTTGTTAGTTGTTGTTGTTGTTTGTTTGATGTTGTTGTTGGTTATGTTGTTGTTGTAGTTGCGTGTTGTAGCGGTGGCGTAGTGGGGGCGTCGTGGCACGACAGCGTCATGCCGTTTGCCGTCACGGCATTCGAGTCGACTGCCAAGCCGTGCCAATAGCTATTGATGAACCTGTGCACACCGAAGACCAACCCGAGTTGATAAGGTAGAACAACTGGACCAAGTAACTGGATTGTAAAGACCGGATAGGCTTACAGCCTATCTGAGAAAGTAGATATTTTACATGGAGTGAACTGCTATTCAGCTACATTCGTTTAGACTGAAAATCCAATCCTAACATTGGAAGATTGATTGATATACAGGGTGTAAGAATGGGTGGTCCAATTTTAAATACTGCATCAGCCCATGGAAATGAACAACTTTCTTCAAGAAAGGTATAGTCAATTTCCAATAAGAATTTCGGACCTCCCACACTTTTTATATAGATTGAATGTGCATTTAGTGTTTATTTTATTTCTGAAATCTAATCTATGTAATAGTTTAATGTAACATTCGTTGGCGATCCTTAATTAAATAAATAATAAAATAATAGATCAGCTGATGATAATATTTTACGGTAAATCCAATTTTTTTTTTGGGAATTCACTATGGTTTCCTTGAAAAAAGTTGTTCATTTCCATGGCCAGAAGTGGCATCTAAAATTTGACCACGGAACGCCGCTACACCTGTATGTTAGCTAAAGCAATTCCTTTTTTTAACCCCCGACACAAAAAGAGCGGTTATAAATTTGACCGTTGTGTGTCTATCTGTGCCACCGTAGCTCTTAAACTGGTGAACCGATTAGGATTGAGTTTCTTTTATTTGAATGCAGGTTTACTAGCGTTGGTTCTTAGACACGTTTTATCAAGATCGGGTTAGCCGTTTAAAGGTGATCAGCTCTTTTGTGTTTTTTTAAATGTTCGCTTTTCTGTTAAGCGTTAGGGGTTTTTAAAGTTTTTAATTTGATTGTGTTTACTCATGACAACACAACTAAGCCACTTCTTTTGTTTCCGCAAGCATAGGTACGTTCTGGTTTGCTAGAATTGCTAGCATGCGCGAATAGATTACACAACGTGGTTTTATTTTGCTCTCGGTTTTCTCTCACGAGACAAGATAAGCATGCGGATAACTGCATCATTAGAGTCGTATACAAAACTATTTCTAGAGCAATAATGTTATCTTTTCCTTTGCATCTTGGTATTATTGTAACGTAGTTTGCACATTTTTGTCTATATGGGCACTTTTTACTAGGCACACATTTTCACGTTTATGGAACAGTCAGTTTAGTTTATCACTTCATATTTTAAATAAAGTCCCCGCCGCGTCTGCCTCTTGGCGACAAACTCAAAAACTGTTGAACGCATTTTCATGCAGTTTCAGTAATAGACAGAGCGATTCATGAGGAAGGTTTAGGTGTGTAATTTATATCCACACAGAGCCGGGGCGGGTCGCTAGTTTTGATATAATTAAATTGGAAACTACACCCTTTTCGTTAATACATTGAAATTAGTTTCTCTAAACTTGTACAGTCGAACAAGCTATTCGGTATACGAGTAGATATTTGTAAGAATATTTAGACAGAGTTGTGAATATGCTGAGTGGGTAATTCATATTTTAATTCATTAGTCTCATTTATAGTTAAAAAATATTAAGATTATACACACAATTTAAATAAATGTGAAATTGATTATAAACGTGGATTGCTATAAGAGGACGGGTAAACAAAAGAACCACAGGAGCGCGCGGAAGGTCACCAATGTATTGGACCGACCAAGACAAAACTTCACTCAATGGTCCACTCTACGCATGTACAAAAGAGCAACATTATGGGAGGAATGGCGACGGATTGTGAAGCTTGCCACCACCCGAGATGTGTGCGAGAGGTGTGATGAAGGACCACGACACCTTCGCCAAGAGTTTTCTTAGTATGTGTCTCAAAATGGAATGTTTATTTCTAAACGTAAGCAACTACTAGCGCCCTCTGCAAGCCTATATAATGAACTTTTTTTAATTAAAGTCGCCTACGTGTTTCATTATAAGTTTGACGACGAAGTAGATAGAGAGACCAATGAAAGGAGGGATGGATTGTGTGAGATGATTACTGGCTAGAAAGAAAGTAACTTCTGAAATGACTTATATTTAATAGAGGCGTACCTATACGAAAACAAGACATGATACGACGATTTAAAATAAATAAGGATAAGAGCAAGAGAGTTTGGTACCTTGGTCTTGCCTTCCAAGTACCAGATAAGCTCATCGATGCAGCCGTGGGTACCTGATAGCTAGTTCAACTGTACCAATAAAAGTGTAGTACTACCTACTTACTTACCTTTGGCTCTTGTGATACAGGATCTCCTAGTTCCAATCTCCTAGTTAAGAGCCAGGGCAACTAATTTTGTTTCAAATATTTTTGTGTTCAATAAACTATTATTATTAATAATTATTAACTTACCGAAATCATGCAGGAAGCAAGCACAATGCCAGCTAGCCAGCCGGTCTTGCCTTCCAAGTACCAGGTGAGCTCATCGACGCAGCCGTGGAAGTAAGCGTTACCGGTGACGGAGTCCCTGCACTCGGCGGGCAGGGGCTTGTTCATGTTGATGTAGTCCATGGGACCGGAGGCTCCACAGCAACCGATCTGAAGATAGGAAGGGAAAGTTATTTAGAAATTTATGGTACCAGTGTGAAAGTATTAAAAAAAAGGTAGATCATATGAACCGGTCACTTTAAATAAAAAAGTCTACTTTGTAACCTTAGACTATGAAAGTGTATAGACGCAACGTCATTGGACATTAAATGAAGCAGAATCGTTAAAATGTGTGAGTGACCTCGACGAACATAACGATGACGTTTCGGCTTCTCATTTTGTCTGTGTGAGCTTATTTCGCGTGTACACAAACCGGCTTCTCATTCTGGTACTTCAGATTGCTGGCTTTTGACACTCTGTCTAGAACCTTTGATAGTCTAAGTTTGTAACGTACTTAAAACCCCAAAAAAAAAATTGTGCCAACCACAAAGGCTCCCACAGACAGGCGCATTGTCGCGGGATGACGCCGCAATGATGCGCCGAAATGTTTTCATAGTTCAACGGAATAGAAACGTCTGTGATAAATCGCTATCGCATCATTATCGCATTCATACAGGGTGTAACGGAAAGGTGTGGTCATAATTTTAAACCAAACTGATACTTTAATAACAGCTAGTTTCAAATGGTTTTACACTATTTGGCCGATCATAGTAATTGAAATCACGATATCAGCGTGGAATTGACACTATTGAAAAAATGATGCAAACTTTATGTATTGTAAGCTCAGATGATAAATAAACCGTTATTTTCCTAGAAAAAAAAACTTGAAATATACTCTGCCTAGGGACTAGCCCCAAAGGTTTGGACTCTGCCCAAACTTAAGTGCGAGTCGGCCTCCCGCGCAAAGGGTTCGCTACGCAACAAAACATCATTTTTTTTTTAAATCACGACTTTTTACATGTTTTCCTTTTTATCTTTTTCTAATCTATTTTTTTTTTATTTTGATAGTAATTTTGGAGACAAAGACCTCTCCTTTGTCAAATGGTCAATTTTCAACTATTTTTTAAAATTATTTATTTTTAAATCATAAAAAGAAATACATTCTGGAAAAAATTACCAAAATATCCCGTACAATTCAAACTACTTACTTATTAACCCACTTCAAAAAAGGGGGTTCTGTATTCGACCCGTTTGTATGTATGCTTGTTTGTTCGCGAATTTCTTGAAAACCACTGATCCGATTTGGAAGGGGTTTTCGTTATTCAAATGCATTTTTTTCAAGGCAGGTTTGTAGTGTATAAATAACATTAGGATCTGACGAAGATCATGACTAACAGTAAATGACTCGCGATTACTACGATCGTTTGTCTATGGCACAGTTTAATAGGGAACCACAACAAAAAAGTGAAAAATAAAAAACTTTTTTCCAAAAAAGAAAACCAGCTTCCAGAAAAACAAATAAAAAAGCAAAATAACTTTAATTTCGGAAGTCGGTGTCAAAAAACAAAACCCGAAACACCGACTTCCGAAATTAAAGTTATTTTGCACTTTTTTGTTTTTTTTTTTTTTTTTTGATGTCGGTTCTATTTCTTTTTTGGTTTTCCGTTTTTTCCACAAAATTGACCCTCATATTTTAAATTTACGTAACCTGTCCGGCTTTGGGCCATAGATATTCATGTGTGCCAAATTTAAAACGGTCCAGTAGATTAGAACCAAATTGACTGATAAACATACAAGTGATTCTTACCGCACCCCTGGGCACTCAGACAGGGAAGGAACAGGGGTGGGTTTTAGTCAGTAAGAGTCTGACACGCCCTTCCGCTCCACCCAGAGCGGGAGAAGTCATTGGATGATTTCCCACCCCACAAAAAAAAAAAAGGTAAGGGTTCAGTTTTCTCATTCAGACGTTCGTAACCCTAAAAAATTATAATAAAGGATAAATTAAATTGTCTCTCTAAATAAAAATACCATCCTATGAATAACATTTAAACGCTTTATCAAACTCCTTTAATCCTTATAAGTCTTCTCCTTTCCAATACATCAATCGACCATGTCAATTTTACACCTAAACAGTTTTACTGAGCTCTCAAAGAGAACTTTACGAAAATAAAGCCGGGTCTGACTAAAACACGAAATCTCGACAATCGTGCGTATTACAGGCATCGTTCGCAATCGAAATCAATTCAAAATTAAGCCAAATTTGGCGGGAGAGAGTTTATGATTGGAGTAGTGTGCAGCCGGGCGCGGAACGTGCCGCACAGGCCTATTTGATTAGCGCCTGTATCCCGGACACGCTGGCTTTGAGGTCTACTAGGTAAAAATTCGGGAGACTTTTCACCATAACATGTAAAACTGTTTATTTTATTGGCTATCACTAAAAAAAACACATAAATACTGGGTGGCCAAATCAGATGTTTCAATTTTAATCTCGTTAAGATTTTTTTATATCACAAAAGTTGCCATGTTTTTTTCTATAATTATATACTTAGGCTTTGCAAATTTATCTGTTTTTTTTTTGTGGGGTGGGAAATCATCCAATGACATCTGCCGCTCTAGGGTGGAGCGGAAGGGTGTGTCAGACTTACTGACTAAAACCCACCCCTGTTCCTTCCCTGCCCTGAGTGCCCAGGGGCGAGGTAACTCTGTTTCGAATTTATCCTCAACCCCTGGGCAGGCATCGGCCATGACGGGCCCCGTCGTTATTGCTGACAACTCTTTGAGGCGCGCGTGGAACACTACGCGCCGTCGACTCTCGGGCCTGGTGCTGATTGGACGGCGAGCTACCATTACTCGCCGTCCAATTTTATCTGGTAAATGACATCTGACAAATCTCGACCTCTTTGTTGCGATAGCTTTTTGTCGTGTTTTTTATGCAATTTTCGCATACTTTATTAGATATCCGACTATTAAAGTATTATCTATATAATATTAGCCTCTATAAGTATCATTTCCAAAATTTTTAACAGTTTTACAGAAAGTGTTATTTCAGATTTTGTGAACCGAACGTCAAAGTCGAAGCCATTCAATCTTTTTTAAAGACAGTACAATGTACACAAATGGTAGGCCCCATAAGGGTGTCCTTTCTACGCTACAGTTTCGTCAACTGCCCATTCGGCAAATGCGTTTTGGTGTTTGCTTCGTTAGATGTTACGGTTTTGTTACACGTTTTTGTAGCCATAGTTTGACGAGAGGAAAATCACGACCGATATTCCTTTTTTGCGACAAAGTCTGGCCATATGTAAATTTTTTTGGTCCGCCTGGTTTTTCAGTGCTAGGGGCAGTGCAACTCTGAACGATGATCTCACTGAGATATGAAATTGGAAAAACCGGCTCAAAGGATATCGGACTGTAGGTAATTACGGCTTTTTGATTCTGCTGGTTTATTTTTGTTCGCGCGTGCAAAGAAAAATATGGGTTGATTTCAATTTTCCGATACTTTCGTACCTTGGTTCACGCCAGCCTCAACCGACCTATACCGGTCACGATGAACAATTATGATGACTTTTATAATTTCAAGGTATTTAGTGAAATGTGCCTATATTCTTGGAAAAAAAAAAGTTGCTGAATAGAAAATTAAAAGGCAATTTTAATTTTAATTCCGAAAAGGGCCTCATAAAGTTCAAACAAATAAATAAAAATTACAGGAGTAGTATACTTACTCCTTCTTGAACCATCCTTAGGATCTCCCGACTGCCTTCGTGTTGAGGGTTGTTCATAAGCCTCATGATGACGTCATTGATCAAAGGCTGAATACTGGAGTCGTAAGTGGAGAAGTCTAGAACCACGCAGGCTCCTACCAGGCCGAACACAAATAAGGCTATTTGTGTCACTATATACTGTAAAAAATAAACTATTTTAATAACCAAGTTTTCTGAATCAAAATTCAACTGCTCCATCAGTAAGGCCGTGTCCGTTCTCGTAGCGTTCCGTGTCTCTCCGAATTGATAATATATATGTATATATCTATTATTACACAAAATATGGACATTTTAGGTATATACAAGAAGCGGTGGATGGTTTCGCCAAAAAACATCACATCGCATCGCTAACCTGTTGCAAAAGGCCTAGAGGGCAAAATAAAACCAGAACCATGGATGAAGGCAATAATTCTGTACACGAGCCAATTAAAAAAAATGTATCTCCGAGCTTTTCACATGCTGACAACAGGCAAATAGAAGAACAGAATAAAGAAAAAGAAAATAAACAAATATATAAATTTTGTAAATGTTCTGTGTAGCTTTCTTTGAAGTAATGTATGCCTTGACAAGATAACAGATATTCATGTGAAAACTTGGCAGACGTTGAGATAGCCAGACTTAGATTTGTTACTGAGTTTATAACTATTGGGTTATATTGATACGACTCGTATTTGTCTAAATTCAAAGCAATTGTTACTTACCCAGATAAACTCAGAATTTATACGTAGAAATATATAGAATTTGCGTCAGTTGTTTTTCGTTCAAGGAAATCTAATATGGTGCCAAGAATTTAAGGCTAGATTAAATAAAAATTGCTGACTATGAGATATTTATTTATTTATTTACACTTCATGCAACTAAAGTACAAAGGCGGACTTAATGCCTTAGGCATTCTCTACCAGTCAACCAAGGGTGGTGGAGAGATAATATGGCAGGTGCATAAAAAAAAAACAAACAAAGCAACACCAAGTAGAAATATTAAAAAAAAAACGTGAACGAAAATATATATATTAATAATAAACATACATATATATTTAATATAATGACTACCAATAAATATATATATATATATATAAAGTAATAAATAAGGTTTTTGAGACGACTTTACTCCTTGTGTAGAAAATAATTCCGCAACTTCCGCTTAAATGCATACTGACTGGTGGCCGTCCTGATATCGAGAGGAAGCGCATTCTACAAAAGGATGGACTGAATATGAAAGGAAGAATGAACAAAATCAGAAGTATGAGCAGGGCAAAGCAGTAGAAGATTATTAGAAGAACGCAGATTCCTGGCGTGTGAAGAACATAGATACTGAAAGTGAGATATAAGATAAGAAGGAGGAGTGGGAGAGTTCAGTAGAGAGAAAAGTGTAGTCAGAGCCCGCAAACTTCTTCTCTGGCGAATGGGCATCCATTTGAGCTCGGAGATATATATATGTAGATACTATGGAAATGGATGAAATACCACCACTGAAGATTTTTTGTACTTATTAAGCAGTTGCTATGTACACCGATATTGTTATGTACATCAGACCACTTATGGAATAATTGGTTTATTTTAATTGTCAAATGTATATTGTGTGGCAGTATTCTACTGTAAATAAATAAATAAAAGGGTGATTCTGACGAATTCATGTGTTTTAAACATTACAAACGCCTGCACTATTCTCGGAAACAATAGTAAAAACTAAGGCACTTCTTCCCTAGGTACTACTGTAGATGCACTAAATGATGTTCTTCTTTTAATGGACCTGCATATTGCATCAAACAATTTACAGACAACTGGTTTACTTACGAAAGACAATAATCTAATCGAGTAATAAAATACGAAAAAACTTACAGCATATAAAAGTTTCACATTTTCCATCAAGGCAGACCCGCATCCAAGGAAGGCGACGACCATGATACCAAGAGACGCAATGAGGATTATGTAAATACCAATGAAGTACTTCTGAAGCTCCAGAATACGCATCCACTCATTGAACCCTGGCTCGATGCAGATCCATAAGCAAAGGGCGAAAATGGACACGCCGAACAACTGAAAAGATGAAAATGTTTATGGTTCAGTGATAAAGCAATCATATTGGTTTTACACATCGTGGCTCCAATGATATGTTGTTCGCCTCTTATTGAGTCGTTATTAAGAATGGCTTTTTGTGTCGGGGATTGTTTACTGTTTTTTTTTATTTTTATAACCGGTGATAATTTTAAGAGGGGTTTTGATTAACATATAATCAATGGCAATGTCTTCATGTCGACAGTTCTACAACAATTATTGCGATAGTTTCGTTGTCGAGCAGACGAATTCTTCAAACATATGCAGCAATAGATTAAAAATTTCTTTCAATTAGCATTTTAATAGAAAGTGCGTTAAATAACTAAGGTGCTGATTAACAAAACTATATTATTTCTTCTCACTGCATGGCTCATTGATTTTTCATCAGTCATATATGTTATGTCATGTGTTTGCGGTTTTAAAGTTTTTGGACTGCATATAAGATGTTATGCAATCCAAAAACTTTAAAACCGTAATGTCTAGGTAAAAACAATGAATGCATAGTTACTCAGATTATTGCACCCTAACATTTTAAACCCCTGTTAAACGGACCAGGAGTCATTGAAGACAAACAATTAGTTTACAAGCAATGGGCCACTAACATTTCATTGTCATTTACCATTGTGGTGTTCAACCCGGTACTTTTGTACTTCAAAACAATTCCTACACACATTAACTTTAAACTGACCAGTTGGTTTAATCATGCCATTAAAATAATGCGACTTGAAGATATTTGGGAAATGGCTACCCGGACATACCGTAGATCCGGCGAACTACAGAGATATATTCTAACGTCTAACGGGGTACGTTGAAGATGTATCCAAGTATAGTTCTAAATCTACTGAGTTCAGTAAAAATATAATCTATTTTTTATTTTGGCCTTGCACGGTTTGTGCACTTCGTTAGTGTCAAGCTAATGATTGGTTTTCTGAAACAGAATACAGTCATTTGTTTTTTTTTACCGATATCGTGATGTTTCAATGATTCCACATATTGTCTAGTTGCATCGACACTTGAGACACAAATACACCAATTTTTCATCACAAATCTACTTATTAGGAATAAATCTGTGAATTATAAAACAGCCACTGAACTTCACTCGAAAAACTCCCGCCAAAAACTCCATATGGTGCTAATATTCAAATCTTAAAAACAAACAGTTTAATCTATGACATGCATTGTGTCATCTCATTAGGTTAAGAGCACAGTCCTGCATATTTTTAGTAATAATATGTATTAGGAATGTTCCAAAACTCAAGGGACATGAAAATTATGATGAATGTGCTGTACAAAATTTCCTTACTTTGGAAGACGTCGATATCGACAAACATTCCATCGTTTCAATAGTGTACACGTGTGTGTACATGGCGTGATTATGCGAGAGTGTGTGTGCTACAAAACTTAACTAATACACGTCTAAATACACCAATAAAACAAAGGTAGAACAAGCAATAGATAAGTTAAGTTCTAAAAGTTTTATAATCTCATTAATGCTGCGAGTGAGTCGTCAAGGTTTATACGAAAGATCTTCAGATCGCAGGATTTCTTATAATAGCTTTGTTTTTGTGTTCCAAATAGCCAGAGATAAAACTGGGGGCTATTGTCTGAGTAATATTTACTCCACCTACGTATATTTGTATACAGGATGGAGTTGTTGTTTGTACAAGACAAGAGATCGATGGTATCGGTGTAAGCCAGACGTTTTACGGTTTTTTACTTTGTTTTCTTAGCTTAGATTGTTGCTTTGATTACTTATTATTGTGTTATTGGAGCTTTGTGATGTTGTGATAAAGTTATTTGTCATAATGTTTTGATTCAAATAGGTGGAATCCCTGAATGAATCGTTCAAACCCAGGGAGGAGCTTTTCTTTGTGTAAATTATTTCATCACCACTACTTTCAAAACGGTGAAGGAAAACAACGTGAGGAAACCGGTATGTCCTAGAACCAAAAATTCGAAGACATGTGACATCTACCAATCCGCATTGCGCCCGTGTGGTGGATTACGGCCCACATCACCCTCTCACAGAGAGGAGGTTAATTCAAAATCCTGTATGGAGATTTTGAATTTAGTTTCTGCTAATCAGTATTGGTATATATACAATTATATGGTATGCGAGTTTAATAAATAAGGCCAATGTTTTCTTTTTCCTAAAAGATAGGCTTTTAGTTATGGGATGTTTGCACCAGTTTGAACGATCGTGTAAATTTTATACGGAAAAAAGTTGTATCTCTATTGTCAATTATGAATTTGTTGTTATGAAGACAACTAAAAACTTTTCTTGTCGACTTATTGTGACTTATTTAAAAAAATAACCATGGGGTTAGTTTAAACTGATTGGCCATTGACCATAGTTATAAGCACCATACCATACCACCAGATTAAGTAGATTTATCTGATGTTAATTTTTTATTATTTTACTTTGCATGTCTGTAAAAATGCATGCCTTTTGTTTTTTTTTTGTGCTAACTAAGGCTTTTTTTAATATTATTTTGTTTTAGTAATTTTGTACCGTGTCCCGTGAGTATTTCTGTGGCAACAGGCCCTAACAGAATACCAGCGCTGCGTTATTTATTGCTTTATTGCATAAATATCGCAGCATAACGCTGAGTTAGGAGACTTTTTGGCCTCGCACAGTTTATTATTTTTTTATTTTTTGTATGTTAACATGTTCTTATTGTGAGGTACAAATAAATATTGTTTCTTTCTTTCTTTCCGATTGGCAAGTTCTTAATTCAAAACCCAAAATATGAAATATTTACAGCTACACAGTTATAGTTTTTTTTCAAACATTTCTCATAGACTCGATACCCACTTGAATGACAATTCAAATTCATACCTTTATATACCATTGCATGCCCATCGTACGGGACCGAACGAAAACAAAACAGAGTGAGTTCAATGGACTGAAAACATGTTTACAGTCGTTTCGCTGTCTCGTGCATTTGTTTCGTCTCTCTGTGTCCAAAACTCGTCTCGATGTCGCCCCGGCTACATCTCCCCTTCGTTCCGTGTGTAAGGTTACAGTCACCCTGTATGTAAAACATTTAGGCGCATCTATTTCGTGCCAAACTTCGTTCAAACTTTAACAATATTTAACCTTTACGTCACTTCTTTGTTATTTTGTTTGTCTTTGCTCCGGGGACATGATGGAATTGGTCGGATACCCAAATAAAACAAGTACCTACCTACTCGTACAATAAAGGCGAAATTATTATGAATATTCAAACAGAAAAAAATGTCGACGGTGTTGTGGACCTAATGGAATTGACTGTCTATTTTCGTGGACATTTTCATTCACCTTTTTGAGTAAAAGGAATAAGTTCCGGAATAACTCTGACTAACAACTATTGATATTTGCGAGCAGAGTTCCTTTGTGAAGAATCGTAGGTACGGAGAATTCACGTAAAACATGCAAATGGATTCTGATATAAAATATTACTCCTACAATACATTAATTCAGGGCTACGTAGGTACAGAGATGAATGATTGTGTGAGTATAAGAAACACTTTACGCAAAGTAACAGGGTATGTAGGAATATAAACACATTTACACAGATTTGACATAAATTGATTGTAATTTTGACATCTGATTGATATTTTATATAAATTTGACATAGGTAAATTATTGTTAGTTTGACGTTTGATTGATATTTTACATAGATTAAATTTATTTTATTTGAATTCCTTGTCTTAATTAAATTTATTCATTCATAATTCATTTGCACGCCATAGTATGTGGCAAATTTATGTCTGAACCTATTTTTATCGTCCTGTACCCGAAGGGTCCAAACGGAGCCCTATTGCTGTGAAATTTGGTGAAAATGTTTATTATTACTAAGGTATATTTTACTAACAAATACCAATATATTGATAAATCAGATTTTTTCTTTGATAATGCCGTCATTTTGTATGAAACCCAAAATGTGCGAAGTTCGACACGCACTTGACCGGTTTTTTTTTATCCTGCATGCACGATTTATTCCTGTGTGTGTACACAAATGTTTATACAAATAAAAATATCTTATATAAGTTCTCGTATATAAAAAAATAGCGTCTATAGAATCTGTAGGAACGAGAAATTGAGAACTAGAGCATAACCGCGCGTCATTATACTTTGTCTGCAAAAAGCGCCGTCGAGACAACAGGCCCGTTCGCAATCCATTAGTATCTCCTACCAAATGATGCGGAAAGTTGACTTGTAGTGGTGACAGTTGCATCACTAAAATCGCCCTTAGCATTACGACATAAAGGCGCTGTTACTGTCATATTGTTACCGTTGATGTGTGGTTGATTTGTACGTGCTTTGGTTTGAAATAGTACATGTTGATGCAATTCGGCAAAGTTTATCATTGCAGCCAAGGTGGAATACACGTCCGAGCCAAAGCAGAGGTCTTTTTGGAGCCGAAAAACAGCAGTGACGCCCACATGTCTCTCTATCAGTGACATTTTTCAACGTTTTGCCAAATCTAGTACACTGGTTCGAAGTTCAGAGGTCTCGTCCCTTCATTACCCGTTTCGTTATTAGTTCATAAGCTACAAGGCAAGTTTCATAAATAATTTTAATAGCTTTCAAAAAACTAAATAAAGTAACAACTTAAAAGAATGTTTGTTCTCATAAACTCGAAGCAACTGCCGCATGAAGCAGAAATTTTAAAAACAGATAAAAAGTCAAGCAAGCTCCTTGATTGTGAAAACTTTGCCAACGGATTGTATCAGCTACCCCTTTTCTTAAGAAACAAAATTGTTTCTTTATTTTTTAAAGCTTGAGCTCTAAATGTAAGGGATAATCATCAAATAATATGCGAACTACGTAGAAAGTTAGGTACAGATAATGTTGTAACTAGTGTCCTACCAAACGTTCGGTTTTAGCCAAAAGTTGCCGAATATTCGGTTTGACCATAACTAGTTTTTTTGAGCTGATTGTGATAGAGACCTAAAAACTGACTGACACGTTCGTCGATGTGTATCAATTATATGTGTTTAATTTTACAGACCTGAGTATTTATTAATAATTTCAACTCGATACCTCTACGCATTCCTGAGAAAAAGGGTCTTGACTGACATACACAACACCAACAACAACGTGGTCCCATAATAAGGGTTCCTTTTTTCATTTTGAGATACGGAACCCTTACAAGTGTCAGATTTTCATTGTCGATCTGTCTGTCGGTGTTTTAATTATTTATTTGATATTGTTAATTTATGTAGTTACTAGCTAGAATTAATAAATGAGTTTATTTATTTATTTATTAAATAGGCCCCAGACATTGTAACCTAGAACTAGTCTAGACTTTCCACTCCATCTATCTCAATTTACTCCCACAAGGCTACAACTGCCGAATAAATTGCCTAAATACAACTTTATAGGTACATTTATGTGTCCTACAAAGTTAGAAATCATAATAACAAAAGCATATCGTCGAAAAGCAATTCTTTCTTCAGTACTCGAGTTTCGAAGATTCGTTGAATTAACTCAGTTCTTGGACACTAGTGAACATTGATATGAATCTGGAAATGTTATGAGCTCTTTTATTAGAAAAGTTTCAGAAAGTATAGAAGTTACAAAAAAATGTGTGGGACAAATCAAAGAGAGAAAAAAAATATTGTATTGAGATGTCTCAGTGTTCTAGTTATCTCTAGAATTTTAGATATTCCCTGTACATGAAATCACGATATTATTGTGATGCAGATTTTGAAATGGAAACTTCGCGTCAGATTGGCGACGCGCAGCGGTCTGTGTACTATACCAAAGTTTCAAGTTCACACTTGAATGAACCCGCGGGTGATTAAGGCCCACATCCTCTCAAAGAGAGAAGGCCTATGCCCCAGCAGTGGGGACATTAAAAGGCAAGTGATGATGAAGTTAACACTTCAGCAGTCCCCACGACGGCCTTTTTGGTGAGACAGGCGTGCTGTCTGCTGGAAACAATATCATCATCATCATTTCAGCGGAAAAATGTAATCAATTTTTTATTAGTCTACTGGACTTTTTTTAGACTACTTTTTAGTCTATTGTGTCCCACAGCTGGGCAAAGGCCTTCCTTTTCTTCTTCAGAACCTCTCTGTCTTGGGCGATTTCTGGCCAAGTTTGCCCCTCTAACATGATCAGATCCTCACACCATCTTAGCCACGCTCGACCTTGACGGCGATGTCCTCCCTCTAGCTTCCAATGAGTGACGATCTTTGCCAACCTGTCCAGGTGCATTCTTGCAACGTGACTCAACCTTGACTCAACAAATTACTAGAATAACACCATATTTTGAGGATCAAAATAGTGAGAAGAGTGTATTTTCCGAACTCCACTTATAACTATGTCAGACGGGAAGCAAAAGTTTGTATGCAAACGAAATAGTGGGTAGCAGTTAGTTTCGTCACTAACTTAAAAAAAAGAAAAACGTTTTGAACTGAAAAACCCATTTTCGGACAGCTGCCAGTCATCGAAATATTTTTCTGATGTTGTACCTACATACCTACTACACGCAACAATCCTCCAATCGGTTTTAAAACAAAAAAGTTCGGGAAAGCCGGTGCAAGTACCTACGATAATGACGACGTTATACAATGAGTAGGTACCTTCACGTCCGTCGTCATGTTTAACAGAGTCTGCTAGAAACGAAGATAGTCTAAGTACTTAGCTTGATAACTTCCTATTATGAAGATTACTGGTTAGTCGTGAGTAGAAATACACTACAAAATAAACTTAGTTAGTAATAGACTTATTACCTTTGGATTGTGGGAGTTTTCAAAAGAGTCACCGCTGCCCTGAAACGCAAAGGGCAGTGGTGGGTTTTAGTCAGTAAAAGTCTGTCTCGCCTTCCCGCTCCACCCAGAGCGGGAGAAGTCATATTGTTGATTAACTATCCTCAAAAAAAAATGATATGCCTTTACTTTGATAGTCTTGATTTATATACTATGTTAGGGGTCCATATTTTTTTTCCTCGCACACCTCTGGGAGTGGCGTGAGGAGGAGAAACTCCGGGGCGAAACTCCGCTGCCGTTAAACCTCGCGGCTCGGCGGAAGGAGCTCCGGCAGGATCTCATGGCGATATGGAGACAGCGACTGCCGCAATCCAGTGCTGGGCACGCCACAATTGCGGCGGTAGTGCCCATCTTTGAGGAATGGCTGGAGAGGCGCCACGGCGTCCTCACCTTCCGCCTGACGCAGGTCACAGTTGTTTCGGGAGGTTCCTGTGGCGCATAAGGCGGGTGTCACCATTGTGCGGATCGCCCAGAGGACACGGAGATGCATACGGTGGAGATCTGCCCCGCTTGGGCGGAGCACCGCCGTGTTTTCATGGAGGCGATCGGTGGCAGCGACCTCTCGCGCCCGGCCCTGGTCCAGGCCATGATACGGAGCGAGAGGAAATGGAAAGTCTCCTTCTTCTGCGAAGCAGTAATGCTCGCAAAGGAGAACGCGGAACGAGTGAGGGAGACTCAACTGAGTCGCCCTTACGCTCCAAGCCGCAGCCACCGCAGGAGACGCTCTGAGCGTCGGGGGTCGCGAGACGATCTCCGGCCACCATAGACGCGGGCCTGCAGACGGCGAGTAATGGGTAGCTCACCGTCCGATTAGCATCAGATCCAAGAGTCGACTGCGCGTAGTGTTCCACGTGCGCCTCAAAGAGATGTCAGCCACCTCTGTCGGGGCTCGTCATGGCCGATGCATGCATGCCAAGGGGTCGCGGATAAATTCGTAACAGAGTTACGCGCCCCCGGGCACGCAGGCAAGGAAGGAGGTGGGTTTCAGTCAGTGAAAGTCTGACACGTCCTCCCGCTCAACCCAGAGTGGAAGAAGTCATAGGATGATTTCCCACCCTCAAAATAAAAAAGGGGAACAATGCTATGCTACTATTCAATGTAATTTGGCCTAAAAGAACCATAGATTTAAAGAGCGAGCTTTACACAGCCACATATCACGCTGATGAAAAAAAAATACTTCAAAGACAAAAAACAGTAATAAGCAACAACCTGAGCAGCCTTCCAAAATAAAACACCTAAAGCATAACTTTAAAAATACAGAACTAAAAATATTAAAAAAAAAAAACAATAATTTATATCTGAAAACGTTACAACAGTCGTCCGAGATCGCGGCATGGCAATAAACTTGGAAATGATGTAAATTTCACATTATTTATATTCATTTAGCTACAAACGAATTCAGTTATACATTTTGTAATCGCGCCAGAACTACGTCTGGTTTTTACTCTTTTTAGAGAGTAAAAAGACGCTGTTTTTTGGAACGTTAAAAATTTATAGGGTCGTAAAAACTCACGCGGTGCTCGCTCGCATGCGAGAAGTGGGATCTAGGTACGAATATGACGTCACAGAGAAACTTTTCTGAGCACCTAAGTGATGCGTTGAGAATTATTGCTCTGTTACTATCAATGCGGGTAGCTTGTGTGCCAATAATCTTGTGCTGTGTTTAGTTCCAGAACAAAGGAATTTTGATTTGTTAGTACGAAGAAACTAGCTACTTCGGATATGATGTATCAATTTCTGTGAAGTTTCTACGTATATCGCTGTCTTATCAGCGATGAATCAACTACTGAAATAAATGCTGGTGGCTATTTCATGCTCCTATCTCCTAAGTTAACTCCAGTAGTAGGTATTTTGCTTATAGATCCAAACACACTCTGTTTCTTGTTACACTAAATAAATTATTCATCCATCTTTACATCTCAAGTACCTAATTAACTTTATCTTATAAAAAACTAAGCTTATGTAATACCCCCATAATAAAAAAAACTCGACTGCTTCAAAAATAAACCGTGTTACGATAAAAATCAGAATTTCACAAATACATCTTCGGAAAAACAAACATGAAATATATAGCACACCACGTTTCCTCGTCCACTGAATATTACGTCTCCAATTTTTCGCCAACGCTTAACTACAACCCAGCTCAAACCTTTTTAGAGCGAAAAAACTATTATTTCGGTCGCAGTGTCCCGGTTTTCCTCGGTAACAGTCGTCAGTCTCGGTTCCCATTGTATCTCCTTCGAGACACCTGCAAAGCTGGAATAATAAAGAGTTTTACAACGTTTCAAAATGGGACTTTTTCTCGCAATTCAACCGCAACGTGCACTTAAGGGATTTGAATATCTTATATGATACGTTTTATCTGTTCCACGCAACTCCCTGCTGAATGAATTCGTCTCACCGTTTTAAGTTCTTAACCAATTCCTTTAACGTTTGGGTAAGTCAAATCGGCAATACTATTCAGTGATAGTTTAGTCCACGCAAATATTTGAATATTTACATTTCATTTTAAATATCACGTGATATTTAAAATGAAATGTTTTCGAGAAAAGAATGTGCAATACTGCTGCTATAACAATGCCATGAAAAAATAAAACGAAAAATATAATAAGCGTGAACATTCCATGCTGCAGTCAAAGCATTGTTTTGCTCCATACCCTCGTAGTTTTTAATCTAATAAAACGAAAATTCGAAACTAGTTTTATTGGTATATCTATCCATCAAAACAATAAAAACTATTTCACTGGCTGATATTAAAATGTGGATAACTCGCCAAATGAAAATATAGTTATGAGTGGAGTGGTTTGCATGTTTTATTGCGTCGACTGTACTAAAGCAACCGTTTTCTGTTGCTGTGATTTTATTGTAATGAAGGTTGTAAAATGGCATAGTGAATAACATTATTGAAAACTATGTAATAAGTTTAAGTTCAAAGAATTAGCGTTCGGCTGCTGCACTGCGTGTCACGGGTTCGATCCCCGCACGGAACAAATATTTGTATGGCCTACAGATAGTTGTTCCGGGTCTGGGTGTCTTGTGTATGTGAGTTTACATGTTTGTGAACGCACCCACGATACAGGAATAATTCCTAGTGTGGGGCAATGTTTAAAAAAACACAAAATATAGTGTGGGATTAACATTGTGTTGGGAAAGCCGTCTTATCCTTCGCATAAGTCTTTGGAAAAAATGGATCCAGAAAACCAAAATCAAAAGTCATTTATTCAAACTAAGACTGAGAGCCACCACTTTTTGAACGTCAAAGCAAGTCCTATAGACAGTCAGATAATGGATACATAAGATTGCAAACCTGCATCACGGTTTTGCCATAAGATAATTATGTTCACTGACTGAGAGCAGTGGTGACCCAGTGGTAACAGCCCTACTTAAGAGTTGTAAGCCGTGGTTTCAAACCCAGGCAGGCACCTTACATTGTGTAAATTGTTTTATCACCATTGCTCTCAAAACGGTGAAGGAAAACTTAGGAAACTGGATGGCCAAGAACAAAAAAATCGAAGACATGTGATATCAACCAATCCGCATTGGGCCCGCGTGTTAGATTGCGGCCCATTCCCTCTCCTAGAATGGAGCGCTGAGTCCCAGCAGTGGGAACAATAAGGCTGATTATGTTACGTTTTGTTTATGATTTGTTCATCAGAATTGCATAAAAAATATGTTGAGCTACTCATACCATTTACAAGTACAAAATTAATTTCTTTTTCTCTATGCATTGTTATAAAGTAACTCTGTATAAATATGTTATATGCAGTGCTTTTAAACATTCGAATGGAAGTTGAAGAAATGCAATATTTAGAAAACATCTCGAAATTGAAGTGTCCTACAAATTTGTGAAATAAGAGTGCAACGAAGAACTTGTACCTATTTGTAGTACTGGACTAAGTTGAGTAGAAAATTCTAGGAGAAAGTTTCCGTTTACCGGTTCGTGTACGGCTTTTAATTTGACTGTCGTTACGGTAACTTTTATTACATGCTTACCTGTTTGTTGGAACATTTCGTGTTCCTGCTACTCGGAAGTTTAATACAGAGTATAACAGAATACGTGGTCATAATTAAAATACCGCTTCTACCCGTAGAAATGAACAACATTCTTCAAATAACAGAAAATTCAGAAAAAAAAAACCAGCCAAGTGCGAGTCGGACTTGCGCATGAAGGGTTTCGTACCATCGCACAAGATTATACTCTTCTACTTGTTTCCATTATTAAGATCGAGCAAAAAAAGCCAAAAAAATACGTTTCTAATAGGGGAGCCCCCTGTAATTTCTAATTTATTACTATTTTTATTATTTGTTGCTATAGCGGCAACAGAAATACACATTCTGTGAAAATTTCAACTGTGTAGCTATTACGGATCGTGAGATACAGCCCGCTGACAGACGGACGGACAGCGGACGCATAGTAATAGGGTCCCGTTGGTTACTCTTCGGGACAGAACAGATACAGAACCCTAAAAATTACCTTCCATACTAATTTTGATCCGCTGATGACAACCTTTTACGGGAAGTACTATTTCTTTTTTGGGAATTCGGTATGGCTTCTGTGAAATAAGTTGTCATTCCCATGAGCAGAAACATTATCTAAAATATGAATACCCATTTCCGTAACACCCTGTATAACTCTAACACTAACTATAACTGATAAGTTTATATTTTAAAGGACTCAATTTGTTAGCAGAATTCATTAAGGTAATATATACTCGTAGTACATATTATTTCAATGGCAGAATTTTAATCATACCTTTATTCGATTTTGATAAATAAATAAATAAAAATAAATAAATAAATTCCATTTGGTTGCAGTTAACGTCTCCGGCAAACTTTTGTTTAACGTTTTATATAAGCCTAGTGTACGGCCACCCTAGGTGTTGACGGGGCCCATTGTGGCCGGTGCCTGCATGCCTAGGGGTTTTTTTTTTTTTTTTTTGGGGGGTGGGAAATCATCTTATGACTCCTTCCGCTCTAGGGTAGAGCGGAAGGGCGTGTCAGACTCTTACTGACTAAAACCCACCCCTGTTCCTCCCTGCCCTACGCGCCCGGGGGCGAGGTAACTCTTTCGAATTTATCCTCCACCCCCGGGCAGGCACTGGCCGTGGCAGGCCCCGTCCTTTGCTGACAACTCTTTCAACTACGCGCCGTCGACTCTCGGGCCTGGTGCTGATCGGACGGCGAGTTACCCACTACTCGCCGTCCGCAGGCCCGCGTCTACGGTGGCCGGAGATCGTCTCGCAGCCCCTGGCGTCTCCTGCGACGGCTGCTGCTGGGGGCGCTAGGGCGACTCTGTCTCTGTTGAGTCTCCCTAACGAGCGGATAAATTCTGAAAATGAATTACCGCACCCCTGGGCACTCAGGCAGGGAAGGAACAGAGGTGGGTTTTAGTCAGTGAGAGTCTGACACGCCCTCCCGCTCCACCTAGAGCGGGAGAAGTCAGTGGACGATTCCCCCTCTCCCCCCCCCCCCCCCCAAAAGAAAAAAAAAGTGTTAAGGTTGTGACCGTATATGAAAATGTACGACAAGTTAAAGGACCTATTCCTACCTACCATCCTAACAGTCCCTAGGACCCTAAGACCTATCAGCCCTATAGCCCTAATCTATCATATACCTCATCATCATCATCATCATCATCAGCCTTTTTATTGTCCCCACTGCTGGGGCACAGGCCTCCTCTCTGTGAGAGGGTGTGGGCCGAAATCCACCACGCGGGCCCAATGCGGATTGGTGGATGTCACATGTCTTCGATTATACCTAGTATGAAACCAAATCATTATTTAAACTGGGCCGCGCGTTAGCCGGGCCGAGTGCTGATTCAATGTCCAAAGGTTAAAATAAATTAAATTAAATTTTTTATTGTGTCTCAAACGGTTACATTTACAAATGTGAATGAAACAGCCCCAGTAAGTAATTAGTAATACTTGTGTTGGGGTTGCTTCGCTCCATTCCGTTAACAATATTGAGACTTTATAAAATTACATTAAGAATAACATTTTTAAAGGTAATATTGAACACCTAGTACTAAAGGTTCACTGTTTTGTTTGCACTGAACATAGATACGAGTAGCATGTGTAAATAGGTATACAGATAAGTATACAGAACCGGATGGGAAGTTTGAAAACGCAGGATCCTCCGACCAGACTAGTGTCGTGTCGGGTCTGGGCAACTGCCCGATGGTTGCCATCGGGCTTTTGTGTTTTGTAGGATGTGTGTGATGTCAGGTCTTGTTTTTAATTTGTAGTTAGTATGTGGCGATTACCAATATAGCCCGAAGAATCTCTAAACTTAAGAGGCAGTGGGCAGGGCACATTGCTCGCAGCACAGATGGTCGATGGGGCCAAAAAGTTCTGGAGTGGCGAACGCGTACCGGAAGATGCAGCGTTGGAAAGTCTCCCTAAGGTGGACCGATGACCTATTGAGGGTCGCGGGAATCCAATGGACGCGTGACGCACAGGACCGGTCGCTGTGGTGACACGTGGGTATGGTATATGTCCACCAGAGGACGTCTTTCGGCTGAAATGATGTCGATGATGGTGTGGCGGCGTGCATAGATGCAATAGTATGTGCGAAAGAAGAGACAGGTCACCGTGACCAAAATTATGGCTAGAAGCACTATTAAGAAGGTAAATATTTTTTGTTAAAAAATATTAATTGTTATACCAAAGATAAAACGGCAGTAAGGAAACTCATTAACCATCTTGCTCATCAACTTAAATATCTCCTACTACATGGTAACAGCTGCAAAATGATACAAAGTATTGCAATGTAATATTCTTTCATTCAGTTCATTAATTCCATTCAATAAATCATTTATCTTTTCTTTTGGCTTTCTGTTGTACGTAGTCAGATGCATTCAGTTCTTTGACACTGACTGATGTATTTTTAGTTAACCAAAACTGCAATTTGTAACTGTTTCAAAAGTTAAACGTTAACAATTTATTTCTTGTGGTTGTTAACTGCGATTTAGTTCACGTTATGGTTTATTTTTTTTCATTCTGATTTCTGCTGCAAAATTCGAATACTTTTTACAGGCAAAAAACTGCGAATGATGAAGATGTGACCAGAAATGCTTATAATTCAATTGAGAAATACCCAATTTTGTGTAAGTTACTCATCAATATTGATTTCGACTAACCTTTTAAAAATATTGTAGCGCCAATACACAATATTTTTAAAATGTAAGTCGAAATCAATATTGATGAGTAACTTACACAAAATCGACCGTAAGCACTAGATTTGCCAGTGAATTTTGTACGAATAGTTTATATATTTTGTAACGGTCAGTTTGTTGTTTTTGCCTAATATTCCACAAACTAGTATCAAATATAAACAATACGAACTAAGCCTAAACTGTTATTATATTTGTTACAATATTGAGTTTAAGTGGAAAACAAACTATTCAGTTGTCTGTAAACAGAATGGCTGTTTGATCGCTTTATCGTCCATTTTATTGTAAACAAGTAAAAGCAAAAACAAACATTATTTCATATTTATGAAAGAAATCCTTTAACGTTCATAGGAACTTATCTCGAGGAATAAAACTTCGACAAAAAGTATATAGAAAACTAGACACTAAAAAAAAGTAGACTAAAAAAAATAAGTTTGAAACTTAAGACCCGACTGTAGGTACTCGTAAAATAATATTAATAGTTTATTTCGGGTTTCGTACCAAATATTGGTATTTGTTAGTAAAGTATACGTAATAATAAAAATTATCACCAAATTTGAAGTTCATAGGTCAATGGAAAGTTAAAAAATTCTTCGTAACAAAATTTTATGACAGACGACGGACGGATAGACAGACAGACGGACAGACGGACACGTGAGTGACAACAATAGGGCTCCTTTTGGACCCTTCGGGTACGGAACCCTAAAAAATTACTACACCGCAATCTCTGGGAGTCCGCCATAGTAGATTAAGAATGACGTCACTTAGCTAGCATTCATTGGCACGGATTCTCTTGTTCAATATCTAAACTAAAATTAGAGAATTGCTATCTTTTACTAAAAGGCAGTGCGAGAATAGGACGGCTATAGCTATGCACTAAGTTAGAGATGTCAAACTAGTTTACGCCTTGCGCTTCGACGTGTTTTTAGACGACATGTTTTTACGTGTACCCTTAATTTGTATGGAAATATTAGTTCAAACTAAATTTGACAGCTCTAATTTACGTCCGTCTCTTTCTTGTTTTATTAGAGAGAAAAAGATAGCAGTAGCCTAAATTTAGTTTAGTTTGTGCACAACGGAATCAACACCATCACCAAATTTCAAGTTCATAGGTCAATGGGAAGTTAAAAAATTCTTCGTAACAAAATTTTATGACAGACGACGGACGGACAGACAGACAGACGGACAGACGGACACGTGAGTGACAACAATAGGGCTCCTTTTGGACCCTTCGGGTACGGAACCCTAAAATATTACTACACCGCAATCTCTGGGAGTCCGCCATATTAGATTAAGAATGACGTCACTTAGCTATCCATTCATTGTCATCTAAACTAAAAATGTGTGCAAAATTTTAGCTCAATCGCAAACCGGGCAGTGGGTGAAATATAACTTCTAAGATATTTAGTTACGAGTAATGCTAATAAAAACGTGTTAAAAAACTGGCAAAGTGCGTGTCAGATTTCGCAAATTAAGGGTTACACATTATCACCAAATTTCAAGTTTGTAGGTCAATGGGGAGTTAAAAATACTTCGTAATAAAATGTTGTGACAGACGACGGACGGACAGACAGGCAGACAACAGACGGACACGTGAGTGACAACAATAGGCCTCCGTTTGGACCCTTCGGTTACGAAACCGCGCTCTGAAAGGTATAAAACGAGAAAATATTCTCGGACACTGTGATACTTAGAGGATAGCCGAGTGGTCGTCTACCACCTTGCATAAAGATTACTTCTATTATAATAGCATATATTGTTGTCTTAACAAGCAGCGACTCCCAGTCTGACCTCCACAACCCAGTTACTGGGTAATACGATACCCCTTGGTAAGACTGGTTGTCAGACTTTCGGGCTTCTGACGACGACCCGTTTTTCAGGGCCCTTTCTGCCTATGTAGTTAGTTCTAAAATAAGTTTCGTTATATATGTGTGTGTGCATACCTATTATAGCTAACGAAAGAAGAATGTTTCAGAGCCGTCTCAATATAAAATAATGTAGGCATTGTAGAATATGTATGTAGGTATATAATCAAGAAAACAAAAAAAAAGTATGTGTACTTACGTACGCACGTAAGAAGTTATACTTCTTTGGCGTAACAAGATATAAAACCAAACTGTCACATCATCATCATCATCATCAGCCTTTTAATGTCCCCACTGCTGGGGCACAGGCCTCCTCTCTGTTAGAGGGTGTGGGCCGTAATACACCACGTGGGCCCAATGTGGATTAGTGTATGTGCATGCACATGTCTTCGAATTTTTGGTTCTAGGACATACCGTTTTCCTCACGATGTTTTCCTTCACCGTTTTGAGAGCAGTGGTGATGAAATAATTTACACAAAGTAAAGCGCCTGCCTGGGTTTGAACTCACCACCTACAACTTGTAAGTTGCGGCCAATACCACTGGGCCACTGTCACAAAGTTTACAAAAGGAAAACAATCATCAAAATCAAAATCAAAATCAAAAGTCATTTATTCAAACTAGGCTGAGAACCAGCACTTTTTGAACGTCAAAGTTCTACATAAAGACAGTCCCCCAAAAAACGCCCGCCCGTCACCACTTCCTAGTGTTTTAGCTGTGAAGAAGAAGTGGCCAACAAACTCCCCAGCAACACATCTGTCTGTTAAGTTTTAAGAACTTGAATCTATATAATTCTAAGCAACAATCTTAACATTATGTAAAACAGAAAAATAAATATATGCCGTCTAAAATATAATCATAAAATTAAATAAAATAATCCGCCACTTACCAGCTAGCACACTCAATCATGCCATTAAAAACCAACTCAAGCATAAACACTAAACCAAATTAAAGAAGCCTCCATACATAACTGGTGTGCCTGCTTACAAGAACAAAGATTGAAACTATCAAAGGGCTGTGATTCGAAGCCACAAGTGATGAACTAGGGCCATCACACTAAATTTGGTAGACAATTATTATATGAACTCATATAATCTGTTATAACCATAAGCTAAATATGGAGAAAGAACATCAAGTGTAACATTGTCTTGCGTTCAACACAGCGACCAACTATTATTATCTTCTAAGTAGTCGTTGATGGAATAGTATGCTTTCGAACAGAGACTAGATTTAACTTTAGTTTTAAATGCATTAAAAGGCAAGTCAAGAAAAGAACGGGGTAGCTTATTGTAAAATTCGATACCGAGACCCTCAAACGAACCATGAACCCTACGAACACGGTGGGAAGGAACATGAAGTTTATACTTATTTCTGGTGTTAAAATTGTGGATATCACTGGTCTTTTTGTACAAATGTATATTTTGTCTAATGTATAATATGTTTGCAAAAAGTCATTCTTCATGAACCACACACTATAGCTAACTTCAGGGTGTCGGTTCTAGCTAACTTTAGGGTTTTTTGTAACGAAGTGCGCGCGCATCGTAAAAATTTATTCTCATCATTTTTCCCTAACGCGCCAAAAGAAGTATAACTTCAAAAAAAAAAGTTGGTTGGTGTTAGTCCTGCGCATGATCTCTCCCCGGTAGTGTCGGATTGCCGTCTCATTGGACTATGAGAGTGAAGAAACAGAGAGTGCATCTGTGTTTGCGCACCCGCTTGTGCACTAAAATATTAGACGCGTATTTTTTCTTTTGTTACGTATTCAAAAAATGGGTCACATAGTGCGTTGTGACGTCGCGTGACGTAACGAGTCCACACTCCTAAACTTTGAAGCATTTCATCTTTATCATTTTTTTTGGTTTGGCAATGCAAAAAATACGTCGTCTCCAATATTTTTTTGGTTATTTAACTGACGGACTAATTTTTATTTCAAACTTAAAATACTTAACTAACTGTAACTAAAACAAAAAGTCCTAACTAAATAAAACTAATTAGATTTTTTTAGTAAAATACCCCATGATACAACGAAACACGAAAACTACATCCATCCCTTTTCCTCACCAGCAAATCCCATAACCTAACATTCATAAACACATTTAATTAATTCAGGAAACATAATCAAAGCAAATCTATCATCACAAGCAAGCTATGAACTATTTGTTTATCGTTTTAATTAATATAACCATTTTATGAAAGGAGCCTTTAGCAAACGGGCTAAGAAAGTGAGACGAAGCGAAGTCTTGATGTGTTTATTCAATCGGAAGCGATTATATGAAAGCGTCTTGGAAAACGTTTTGTATTCAGGTTTCAAGACTGTATTGAATGCTGTTGTATGTGAGGTAGCGGATAAATTCAAAACAGAGTTACCGCACCCCTGGGCACTCAGGCAAGGAAGGACCAGTGGTCGGTTCTAGCTGACACGCCCTAGCTCCACCTAGAGCAGGAGAAACCACAGGTGATTTCCTACCCCACGAAAAAAAATGTATTGAAAGTGTTAATCAAGTTAATAGGTAATCATAATAATAACTCTACGTTCGCTCTACGTTGACGTCGTGGTGGGGCTTGCGTGCCCCAATGAACCCTAGGTCTATGTCGGTAGACTTAATTTTTCCGCAACATGCCTAGGGTTAGGGGCCAGACTAAGAGAGATACAATCCACCGGGAAGTTTTGTGGCGAACTGTTGGGCAGTAGCGACCCCACCGATCTAATCTACCGAGAGAATATTTTTCCTTATCTCCGTCTTGCCTTTATTAGCCGGCCGTAGTGAACACTGACGAGGAACAGAGCCCCACCTCTATCTTGCCTTTATTAGCAGGTTTTTTTTATATGTGGGATGGGAAATCATCCTATGACATCTCTCGCTCTAGGTTGGAGCGGGAGGGCGTGTCAGACTCTAACTGACTAAAACCCACCCCTGTTCCTTCCCTGCCCTGAATGCCCACGGGCGAGGTAACTTTATTCTCAACCCCTGGGCAGGCATCGGCCATGACGGGCCCCATCATGTTTGCTGACAACTCTTTGAGGCGCGCGTGGTACACTACGCGCCGTCGACTCTCGGGCCTGGTGCTGATCGGACGGCGAGTTACTCACTATTCGCCGTCCGCAGGCCCGGGTCTACGGTGGCCGGAGATCGTCTCGCGATGTCCCCCGCCCAGGGCGTCTCCTGCGGCGACTGCTGCTGAGGGCGTGAGGGCAAGTCTGTTACTGTTGCCTCTCCCTCACCCGTTCCGCCTCCTCCTTCGGGAGCATTACTGCTTCGCAGGAGGAGGAGACTGCTTCCCATTCCCTCTCGCTCCGTACTATGGGCTGGACCAGGGCCGGACGCGAGAGGCCGCTGCCGCCGATCGCCTCCACGAAGACCCTGTGGGGCTCCGCCCAAGCGGGACAGATCTCCACCGTGTCCTCTGGGCGATCCTCACAGTGGGGACACCCGGGCGTTTCGTGGCGCCTCTCCAGCCACTCCTCAAAGAGGGGCACAACCGCCGCAATGGTGGCGTGCCCAGCGCTGGGAGGCTTGAGCAGAGATTCGGGAGAGCAATCGTGCTCGGGAGAAGGATGTATAAGCCAGTAAGATGCTGCTAGGGATCTTGACCGTACTTCTGGGATTGTCCTGAAAGTCGTGGTATACCTCTCCACTCCTTAAGCACCTCAGAATATGTTGTCTCCTTGTTGCTACGTTACACTACGTGTTAACAACCTTTTTTTTTAGGGCCCATATATTGAGTGTGCAACTCACCCATTTCTTTTTTTTTTGCCTTTGGTATCGATGTATATAGTAACATTGTTCATGCAGGGGCCATAGTCTTTACATAGTTCTTGGTAACCAGTCCACTTGAGCCTCCCAAAATCATAGCCCAATATGTTTGTTTATTTTATCTTGCAATAGTTTAACACCAACTGGGGGTTTTCCTTGGGTGCAACTTGCATAGCGCGTACAGGGATTATCGTTGGTTGGTGCCTCATTTCATTAAAGCGCGTCTAAAGGGGCCTCTACGAGTAGGCTTCGGCCCCTCCCTTGTATGCCTACCAAAGGCCCGGGACCGCAAAAAAAAGGCTGTACATTTCCATTTGAAACCCTAACTCCTAAGCTAGGCGAGCAAGACCTGTGTTACCCTGTGTTACAGGAGTCATCAGAAATGTAAACTCTTTATTGTCAACTAGCACTTTGCCCGCGTCTTCGTCCGCGTGGTTTTCAAAAACTTATAGCCTATGATACTCACAAATAACGTGGCTTTCAATTGGTAAAAGAATTTTTAAAATCGGTTCAGTAGATCCAGAGATTATTTTTATATATACTAATATTATAAAGAGGTAAAGTTTGTGAGTTGTGAGGTTGTCCCCTACAACCTCACATCTCACAAACTTTACCTCTTTATAATATTAGTATAGAAGTATAGATAGATAAGGCTCTGAAACATTGCAAATTATCTAATTGAGGGGATGAGATTAATTGTATTTGAAATTACTGATCTAATCATAATATATAGAGAGTTTACACTCTCGCAAGATTTATTACAATATATATATATACGATATTTGAAATTATCCGGTGACATAATCCATATGCATTATAACTTACTCGTTGGCAATTTTTTGACTAGAACTTGCCACAACAACAATCTATTCTGTTAGGTATATACAATTGCTGAAAGCACTTTTTTTCATGGCTACCCGCAGGCGTATTCGCTAACTCAGTTGACATCAATTTGATAGGCACTTTGCCATACATTGCTGCTTTGACTTATAGGAAAACGGTAGTGCCTATTATAATCGATGTCCACTGAGCAATATACTGCATAGTGCCTATCAAATTGATGTCAACTGACTTAGGGAATACACCTGCAGATCTTTCTTCAACGATATCCTATCCAGAATAAAAGCCAAAAATTGTGCACTTAGCATTATATCAGTCCACTATCGATCTTTTATCGTCTTCTATTAAAGATAGAATCACCCTCTGTGACGAACTAGGAACAGTCCTGATTTACTAATAGCCTCGCAGTCGCGCAGCAATCAGATGTGCTATTTGCGATACCAATCTGTCTACCAAGGGGAGCCGGATATTACAAAACAGTAAATCTATACGTACACCTACCACCTAGTCCAATATTTGTTGCTTTCTACAGAGGTTTGTGCAAAACAGACTGAAAGCGTGGGTCCGTTGGAACATGAACAATTGAGAAACACTCTAATTTTTGCCAGCAGATTTGCCTGCTTGGTATTAGTACTTCACGCATATAAATTGTAACCTATGTGCTATTCCAGACTATAATATAATCTATCTCTAATATACAGATCCAGACCTAGTTTGGAGGTTAGGATCAGATTTGTGGTAATACATTCATGTGCTATTTCACTATGACTGTTACATGTATTTCAAAGTGTCCGGATCCGTTTTGGTATGATTGAGTAACAAATATCCATAGTAAGAAGTAGGATTATTTTAAAGCAAACTTGGCGTAGAAATTTGGTAGAAATCTAGAATTTATTTTGATGGCTGGTATGTGTAATACTAATAAGCTCTTGTCCTAAAAAAATCTAAGTATAAAGTAAAAAAATTAAAAATTAATTATAATTAAAATGAACTTAGGTACTGGTGTTTTTTTTTTGTGTTTCTCTGTTTTTTGCGTCATGTTTACCGTATAAACGTATTTTCTTTCTTTTTTATTACTTAAAACAAACTATTAAAAATCTAAAATTTATTTTGATGGCTGCTATGTAAATTAAAAATGAGGACGACACAGTGCGTTGAAATTCCGCGTGACGTCATATCTCGTATCGTATTCAATACACTTTGTAATGATAAGTGACGTAACAAGCCCTCACTCCCGAATTATGGACCTACGGACTAAATATAATTATTCTTTTTGTACCAAGGACAAGACCATATTCATTACACTTATATTATAGGTAAGTTATAAAATGGATGTCACTTATCAGATTATAGTAAATAGGCTAAATGACCACATAATGGGTCCCCTCGGGCCTCCGGACGGCGAGTTGGGCCTGCGTACGGCGAATTGGGCCTGTAAACGGCGAGTGGGCCTGCGGACGGCGAGTAGTGGGTAACTCGCCGCCCGATCAGCACCAGGCCCGAGAGTCGACGGCGCGTAGTGTTCCACGCGCGCCTCAAAGAGTTGTCAGCAAAGGACGGGGCCTGCCACGGCCAATGCCTGCCCGGAGGTTGAGGATAAATTCGAAAGAGTTACCTCGCCCCTGGGCAGGTAGGGCAGGGAGGAACAGGGGTGGGTTTTAGTCAGTAAGAGTCTGACATGCCCTTCCGCTCCACCCTAGAGCGGAAGAAGTCATAAGATGATTTCCCACCCCCCAAAAAAAAAAAAAAAAAAAATGGGTCCCCTTGACATCGCGCCCAAGGCGTAGATGACGGATCTAGCTCAACTCGTACCGAAAGCACTGTCCTGCACCAGCGAAAAAGATAATTATGTGCAGGAAAAGAGAAGGAGACGCCTTTGATTTGCAGCAGGACAATTTTAGCTAGTTAGATTAGTAGTTAAAATTAGCCTACACTCAACCATACCCTGAACAATTAACCTGGCTACCGCAAGCTTATAGCACAGCATACGCATAATAAGCCCATAATGGTCCCACTGCTGGGATACAGACCTCCTCTCTGTGAAAGGGTGTGGGCCGTAATTACCACGCGGGCCCAGTGCAGGCTGGTTCATGACACATGTCTTCGAAATTTTGGTTCTAGGACATTCCGATTTCCTCAAGATGTTTTCCTTCAATGTTTGTATGTTTGATGATAAACTGCATCAATGTTTGCATGCCAGAATGGTAGAATGTATAGGGATTTAAATTGTTGTAACCATGTTATTGTAAATATCTACATTCTGAGCTAATAAATAAATATTCTATTCTATTTACCGTTTCGAGAACAGTGATGAAATAATTTACACAAAGTAAAGCGTCTTTCTGGGCTTCAACCCACGATCTACAACTTGTGAGTCGCAGCCATTTTCAGGTTTTCCACCGCAGACTCGCAGGAGACGCCCTGGACGTCGGGGGTCGCGAGTTGATCTCCGGCCACCGTAGGCCGCTCGCCGTCCGATCCCTTGAGCCAAGCCCGAGAGTCAATGGCGCGTAGTGTTCCACGCGTGCCTAAAGAGATGTTAGCAATACCCGACGGGGCCCGTCATGGCCTATGCCTGCCCAAGGGTGGCTAAATTCAAAACAGAGTTACCGCGCCTCTGGGAATTCAGGCAACTGAAGGAACAGGGGTGGGTTTTAGTCAGTAAATGCCAATGACACGCCCTACGCCCTAGAAGTCAATGGATGATTTCCCAACCTCACAAAAAATAAAAAAGGCTCACATACTTATAAACTATGCTCTTAAAAGATATTATTGATGATTAATTCTATATTCTAGAATTAATTATAAAATGGTAAGCGGATCCGAGGCAGCGATCGATTAAACCCAGCATTCTTGCAATATCTAGGACGAAGTTTAATAGCCGATTCCGCTGTATTTAGTGCAGATAGATGCACTCAGCTATTACGTATGTTAATAGTCACGATTACATACAAAGTTAGTGCTGAACAATTAGGTTAAACTCAAGCCATTTATGTTATTCACAATCTTCGTCTCATTCTAGCTTTTGCTGTTCAACGCCTTACTTGGAAAGCTTGGTAAGCATTAATTTACCATCTCACGATTTCTGTGGTATAAAATCTTTGCTAATGCGTCTAAAAGGGGCTGCTAGGTTATAGGCGTAGGTACGGATGGCCTCTGGCCATGATTCTTTTTTAGGGTTATGTACCCGAAGGATCCAAACGGAGCCCTATAATTGGTGTCACTCACGTGTCTGTCTATCCGTCAGTCCGTCTGTCCGTCGTCTGCAACATTTGTTCCGAAGAATTTTTTAACTTCTCATTGACCTATGAACTTGGAATTTGGTAATAATGTTTATCTAAAAAATATCGATTTATTGATAAATAAGATTTTTTTCTTTGATATTCCCTCATTTTGTAAGGACCCTAAATGTGTGAAGTCCGACACGCACTTTTTTTTTTGTATCGGCGATAGGCTCGCGTTTTACCACTATCTGATGGTAACCGATAATGTGGCTGACGATGGACCACTCTCGCCTCGAAGACAGACACCCTGGTTGTACATATTTAATATTCCGTTGTGAAAAAGAAATGGTGCTATTCGTCATGTTTAGCTCAGTCTCTTTCGCACTGAAACAATAAGAGCTTTTCGTCATAGTATAGCCTCCGGTTTCATACCAGAAAGAACATTCAATGGATGATTCTGGCTTAACAACCTACCCTGAATGACCAGCACCATAATCTTGTTGACTACATGACGTATTATATTTGGTTTCGTACGATACGAAAATGTTTAAATAGAGTCTAATATAATTATCATGGTAGCAATGACACGAAAGCACATCTCTCAGACATTTTAATATATTCCGACTGACCTATCACGACTTACGACCAAACGCAGAAAGGACAAAGTTCTAGAAAATAAATTGGAGGTGTTCCAAATTGGACAAGTTTCCATCAAGAATTTAGTGTCACTAAAGTTATAGATGTCACGTGATAGCGTGCGTTGCCTTACACGAAATCATACTTAAATCAAAGTATTTATTTCAAATAAACCCTTTACAGGCACTTTTGAACTACCAATAAGTCGGTCAGTCAGAAAGATGAAGCTAATTGCACATTCCAAAGCGTAGATCTCTATGGAGAAGAACGTGCAAGAAACTCCATGGACACTCTTTTTAACCATTTTATGTGTTACAAAATTTCTGGTTACATATTTCTTGTTGCTTCTATTACGTGAGAACAATGTAAAACAAAATAAAATAAAACAAGCAATTCAGAAAATAAGGATAATAAAAACAAGCCAATGGCAGCTATGAGATGACCAGTCTCATCTGACGGCGCCCGTTCACGAACATGACGCGTGGATCAGCACCAGTCAACTCAACCATTTTGAAGGGAATTTAATGACCCAACACACGCGCCACCATCAGAGAGACATAGTGAGCATGACAAATTCAACTGCCATGCTCGTTCATGTCAATCAAGCAGTTACCTAATAATTTAAATTACTCCATGGTGCTCACATTTACAAAATTAGAAAACACTTGGCTCAGACCGTAGAATAGAGATGGTTCTTGGGTACAAAAATAATAATTCTACAATTTAGTCTGTAAGTTACATTAGCAAAAAATATTGGACACTAATAAAGAAAGAATAGTAAGAATAATATTTTGTCAGGTTTTTTGAAAAAAAAAATGTTTTTTTTTTTTCAAAAACCTGACTACCTATAATAAACTACTAAAAAGTTCCAAACAAGTCACTTTTCTAGCAGTCTGATGCAGTTGGTGGCAGTTATTTTAGTTTAATGATTGATTTCATATTTTCTACATTTTAGTGAGTTATATTTTTGGAATCGCCTTCTCGAACCCTGTATGTTTTTTTTTTTTTTTTTTGTGGGGTGGGAAATCATCCTATGACTTCTCCCGCTCTGGGCGGAGCGGGAGGGCGCGTCAGACTCTTACTGACTAAAACCCACCCCTGTTCCTTCCTGCCTTCGAGTGCCCAGGGGCGAGGTAACTCTGTTTCGAATTTATCCTCAACCCCCGGGCAGGCATCGGCCATGACGGGCCCCGTCTCTTGCTGACAACTCTTTGAGGCGCGCGTGGAACACTACGCGCCGTCGACTCTCGGGCCTGGTGCTGATCGGACGGCGAGTTACCCACTACTCGCCGTCCGCAGGCCCGGGTAACCCTGTATGTTGGTACCCCACTTGATATAGTTCGTCGACTTCAAATTGGTTCAGTAGATCCAGAGATTACACATGTACAACCTCACACATCATGCACAACTCAATATTATTAGTATAGATTATAATTTTAATTACAAATAAAAGATTTGATTTATTTATAAATCCATTATTTTTTTTAAGACACCAAAACAAAATGGCTACAGATAGGGTCAGTGTCTGAATGATTTGTGTCTGTAACTCTCTCAATTAAGATGTCACAATTTTTTTTATACATCATTGATAGACTTGCGTTTGGCCATTATGTCATCTGATAGTAGAGATGTCATTACATGACTTCCCAACCCACAAAAAAAAGCTGTTCGCACAATGAATATATTCCCAAAACGTTTAGTGCGTAGTGGGATGTCCACCATAAACCGGTGGCGCATCGCTGTACGTTAATTTTCCTAGTGAATCATGTCTAAATCGCCAAAAAGGAACAATTCACCGAAGATCTTTGTCTCAACAAAGAACAAATCAAGCTGCATAAACAACATTCACCACCAATCAAAATCTAGACTCAAATCACGCTAGCATTCGTCTTGGCTCAAATCCAGAAGTCAATTATTCGATACGAAGTGAGTAACTTCGGCAATTATTTCTCATTGCAAGAACACCTTAACGAGTGCTCAGGTGCGATTCGAGTGACTCTTGGAACCACGAGCCGCAGTTTTTGGCGCTGGTTCCCTCTCCAATTTATAGTGAACACTGAACAGCTCGGGTGATTAACGTGGAGCTGAAGTGCTGCAGATGTTTATTGTTTTATGTAAGGGCTGTGTTTTCATTGAATTCGGAAAACGGGAGAAAAACTGGGGAGATTTTATCTGGAGTCTTTTTGTTTCGGCTGGGCTTTTGTCGGTTTTTACTGGGTTTACATGAGTAGTTTTGCGAACGTCGAGATGTGAGCGGATTATTTTAAGATTGCTTTCCTAGTAGTTACGTGTTGTAAGGTAGGTATTTATTTTCCATCAAACGATATTGTGTTACACGTGATTGTTACAACTAAGAGAAAAATGGTTAAAAAAAATCCAGACGCATTGGAATTTAACAGTTTCATAGAAAATTTATAAAACCCATTGTTTAGACTGCTAAGTTTGAAATAGTTTATGATGCAAGTGGGTGAAGTTTGTCGTTGCAGCCGAGGTGGAATAAATGCCTGAGCCAAAGGCGAGGCCGTTTTGAAGCCCAGAGACTGCAATGTCAATGGAGTAGTTTCCTAGGTATGAAAATAATAATTATATTTTATCCGTAAGTTAGATTTTCAAAAAATATTGGACACGTGTTTTTTGCTTAACCAAACCAATAAAACATACAAAGATAAAACACATTAAAGTTCAGAAGTGGGGGCTCGTTACGTTACTTTCTGGTAAAAAGTGTTGCACACTGTGACGTCACGCGAAATTTCAACGCACTGTATCGTCCTATTTTTTGTTTTCAATCTTTTTTTGGTAATCTAACTGACGGACTATTTAGATTTTTTAGGAAACTAACCTATTGCCCACGTGTGTCAAACTACGTTTTTCAACACACAATCGAAAATAATAAGTAAAACTTCATTTAGGCTGTGCTGGGGCGGCTGCTGCAGGTGCAGAAACCCTCAAACGGCGCAAATATAACAACCTTATTGGGAGTTACATGTTTGAGCCGTTTGGGGTTGAAACACTAGGGCCATGGGGTCCGAGTGCTCATCGAGTTTTCCGGCATATCAGCAAGCTAATAGTCGACTCTTCACGTGACCAGAGGGCTGGGCTTTTCTTTCGCCAACGAATCAGCATTGCTATTCAACGTGGCAATGCTGCTAGCGTTCTGGGCACTTTTTCCATTGACAGCGATGTGGATGAATTTTTTGATGCCCAGTGAGTTGTTTTTTTCATACGCATTTGTACATGTTAGGTATTATTGTTAGTTTGTATATAATTATATCTATTAAGTTATTTCTGTTGTATTATATAATATAAAAATAAATTTAGGTATATTATATATATATGTTCATATAAGCTAGCGGTTCTTTTCGTGCTACTTCGTGGGGACTGTCCAGCACCCAGTGGGGGCCGACCGCCGCACTTTTCTGCTATACAGCGTGTAACAAAAAGGTGTGGTCATATTTTAAGAACCGGTTCTGCCCATGGAAATGAACTTTCTCTAATAAAAAATAGAAAACTCCCAAGAAAATATTGGACTTTCCATTCAAAGTTATCATCAGCTGATCTATGTTTGTACGGGAGGTAAAACAAATTTTTGAGAATTTCCTCAGGTTTTCTTGAAAAAATTTGTTCATATCGATGGGCAGATACGATCCTTAAAATATGACCACACCGTTACAACCTGTATATGCGTTCCTAAAAGTAGCAGGGGTAGGAGTTCTGCCCAGAGGTCGTGGATAAATTCGAAACAGTGTTACCGCGCCCCTGGGCGAGGGTGGGTTTTAGTCAGTAAAAGTCTGACACGCCCTCCCGCTCCACCCAGAGATGGAGAGGTCAATAGATGATTTCCCACGTCAACAAAAAAAAATGACACTCGGTTGCCGAGTAAGTAGTTGAAAGATCATTTTCGTGAGACCTTATAAGACCACTTTTATACACAATATTGCTCTATATATATAACTTAAAACAAAATTTCTTTTAACATATTAAAACGCCCACTCTTAGCTCAATTAACTTCAGTGTTTATTTTCTATATTGAAACGTCAAAAGGGTTTTCATATGAAATTGGTATCAGTTCTGTTTCTATGGAGACATTAGAATAGAACTTCGCCAAATATAAATGTTAATTCTATATTTTTGCTTGACCTTTCCTCGCCGTAATGATATCTAAATACTGAAAGTCAAATGAAGGAATCAGACTGAATAACAAGATTATTTATCCAAATGAATCACCTAACATCTAACGTTGATTAATTTAACATTTTCTTTTCATTACTTTGTGAGCATTTTATTTCTACACTATGAAGGTCAGTAATAATATTCATAAATTAATTGGATTTTTACAATATTGATTTAAAAAGCAGTGAAATGGGAGGAAAAATCATCAAACTCAAGTGGCAGTGGGCAGCCCACATTGCTCGCAGAACAAACGGTCGATGGGGCTGAAAAGTTCTGAAGTGGCGACCGCATACCGGAAGATGCAGCGTTGGAAGGCCTCCAACAAGATGGACTGTTGTCTTGGTGAGAGTCACGGGTAGCCGATGGATGCGAGACGCACAGAACCGGTCATTGTGAAGACACTTGGGGGAGGCCTATGTCCAGCAGATGACGTTTTTCGGCTGAAATGATGAATGATAATGATGATGAAATGGTGGCCCAGTGGTATCGGCCCCGACTTATGAGTAGTAAGGTCGTGGGTTCCAACCCAGGCAGGCGCCTCTATAAATTCGAAGAAATGTGACATCCACCAACCCGCATTAGGCCCGCGTGGTAGTTGACGGCCCATTCCCTCTCCTGGAGAGGAGGCCTGAGTCCCAGCAGTGGGACATTAAAAGGCTGATGATGATGTTTAAAAAAAGTTTTATTTTTATGGTTATTTTTCCTTATTTTGTTTCATCTCACTGACCTCTCCTTAGAAAACAAGACACATACGATTACTACCCACCGAATTAATTATCAATAAGTTTATTAATTGGTCCCCAAGAACACGGTATAGTATCAATACATTGGAAACAAATCAATTCACCCTATTCAGACCCTTAGGGCACACATCTACGCAATATTATTAGATCTCATTAATTAAGGGGCTCAATGCCCCTTGTGTCAAGAGCAAGTTGTGGATTGCTAAGTTGCAACTACCATAGACTAGGAAATGTATATGAATGTAGAATGGAGGTTCTCCCGCTTTGTCTAGCCTTATCCCATCCCATCCCCATTAAGTGTGGGCTCTCCTCTTCATCCGTCATTCTTTGCTAGACGTATCTGTACTGGGTTGTCGAGATATATAAGTTTTTTCTAACTTCAAGTCGTTTTTAATGACTATGATGCACATTCAGATTGGAAGAGGGGAGATTGAAAGAAATTCATAAAATATATTGTTTATGTGCGCTGATGTAGTTAGAATAATCACATAATTTTGCCACCACTTATTATGCGATCACAATGCAAAATCGAAACATAGCATTGTCCATTTTGTGATATTAAACGTGAAAGTTCCATTGTAGATTGTGGTTAATCGATGTCCATGGTCGATCGATGAACGACATGGTATCTGCCATAGACCACACTGGATCATAGCATACAAAACATGAAAGTTCTACCGTAGCTTGTGGTTCATCGATGTCCATGGTCGATCGTTGAACGACGTGGTATCTGCCATACACCACACTGGATCATAGCATACAAAACGTGAAAGTTCCACTGTAGCTTGTGGTTAATCGATGTCCATGGTCGATCGATGAACGACATGGTATCTGCCATACATCACACTGGATCATAGCATAATTAGCCTTTTAATGTTTCCACTGCTAGGACTGGGACACAGGTTTCCTCTCTGCGAGAGGGTGTGGGCCGTAATCCACCACGCGGGCCCAATACGAGTCGGTCTGGAAATGATCCCAGTGATTATACTCCGCTCGCTTGATTCTCAATTATCACTGGATCAATCCTGACTGTTGAACGTGTTACAGGTAATTAACCTTTTAAGCGCAGTCGTGAGGCACCCACTTTGTTTGTTTTATTGTATTTTTTTCTTCACTATTATTTCTGTGTACCGTGCGTGTTTCGTGTACTGTTGCTAAATAAATTTTATTCTATTCTATTCTAACCTAGAGGCTACTAGCGTAATTTTGACCGCACGTTTCGGTTCTACCTTTTCTTCTTATAAATGCAAGTGGCAAGTCCAACATTTTGTGCGCCACATTGTATTTAACCGAATGCAATCTATGTAGGTACATACCTGCAGCCATTTTTATAAAACTCGCTACCCATTGTGGTTATTTTTTTTAATAAATTAGGCCGCTTGTGTCGCGAGCGACGGTACAAAATTGATAACTGAACTTTTCTTACACCTCAAAACTGTAGGCTTTTAAACGTGTCTGGCCCAAGAGTTGCCCTTCTACACGTCCTTATTCTATGCAAGTGGGTACTTGCAAGTCCAAGATTTAGTGCGGACGCCCTCGCCACGTGTCGCTAATGTCTGTTACTTGCCACTAACTTTACTACTTGTATAAATTATAAACAAGATGAGCCCGTGGTCTGATTTTGACAGTTTCGTGGTGGTGGTAAATAGTTTTAAGTCGAGGCAGGATTTACTGCAACAACTTCCAATGTTGCTGAATGTTTCAAATGGCTCCTTTGTAAGGGGTGCTGTTTAATTTTTAGTTGTTATTATTAAATGTTATTTTGTAGAAAATACAGGTTTTAAAAAGAAACATCACATAGCCGTCAGCTACGCATACTGTACATCTAACAAAGTGGCTTTGCGCAAAAATTATTGCTGGGAAATGACTTTTATTTTTAGGTAAGAAAAAAACTATTTTTTATTGTGCGCAATCTAACGTGAACCCAGGCAAGTAGAGTTAAGCCCCGCCCCTTCGCTCTAAGCCGCGTAGGTATTTGTCAGATACGTTTGATATTCATTGCGTTTTTGTTATTACAAATACGTTATTTCGAAAATTCGAAAAAAATTAAAATGAAAATTCAAGTAATGCTTGTTTGGAAAAAAGATTGTAATAACACTTAGAATTAGTTTTCGTAAAAAAGTAAAAAAAAAATGCTACTTTGACCTATAGTATCTCCAAAACCAGTGGAATCCAAGGTTATGTGTAAAAAAAAACCAAATAATGGCCCTAATAGAATTTATTGTCGGGCCAACAATAAAATGATAGCATTTATTGTGGGCCCAACCAATGCCAACACTAAATGCTATTAGGGGGGGTAGAATATGTGGCTTTTGGCTTCGGAAACTGTCTTTATACGCCCAATATAATCAGTAAATATTAGAATACCCAGTCTAATATTAAATTAAAACAGCGAATTTGATTTATTATGTCCAGCAAGAGTGCCTCTATTTAACGTTAAACATTGAAATCTCAAACAATGCCATTTAATCAAAAGGTCTACAGTTAAGCGAAAACAAAGCATTAATCATCCTTTTCTCAAGATAAAACCAGGAACTTGCAAAACGGAAGCAATACCATACAAAACATCACTCATACACAAATTATTTATGAAATTCATGAATCATTATGTATGACTGCATACATGTATCTACTCGTACTTGGAAAACAGGACAGGCCGCTTATCAGGTACTGATAAGGCATTCTTTGTACAGGCCCTTTATTTTAGGTTAGCTGTTGATATCACACTGTAATCAATATCATGAATTAAATAAAAAAATCGTTTGGTGCATGAAAAATTGAAATATGAGCGGCGCTATTTTCGGAATGAACAGAATTTTATTAGCATCAGCTCTAAATACCTGGAATATTTAGTTTTAAAATAGATTCAATTGTATTGCAAAACATGGTAAAATAAAAGACTGAAAAAAAACCCAGGAACAATCTTTAATTAAACATATTAAAACCTATATTCATACCGTTTACCTGAATTCCCCAAATTCTAGGTTCATATAAAGGCACCTCATGTTGTCCTCATAATAGCTAGAGATATTATTTGTTCCAACTTATCAAGGACACGATTATAAATACAACATTTTAGTCTTCATAAATCGATATTAATTAAGATTAGTAACCTTAAAATGTCCGCCATTTTAAGGTTACTAATCTTGATTAAAATCATTGTCGGACGGCCTACATCCATTTTGTTGTTCAGATACCTACTAAAAATAGGGACCTACCTTGTGAAATAAGAAACAGAAAGTGTACGATTTCAGATAACGTTCGATATGATGTCACAGATCAAAATAATCTATTGAAAGCGAAAACAATAGAGAAACAAGTACATATCTTAGGTAGTTAGAGCGAACATTATTTCGTTAATACAAATTAATAAGTCAACACAGACCAACATTATTTCGTTGGTACGAATGAATAAGTAGATACCGCAAAATATTTATAAGTAGTAAAAACATAACCCTACTTTTGGGGCAGTCGCGTAAAAATGCATAATACACCAAACGAGGTGTGATATGGATGTTCTTAGCTCATAATATCATTAGCTATCTCGTCTATAGAATAGAATACTCTAAAACAAACCACCTAAAAACATTTTACTATGTTCATAATTAAAACTTATCGCGTGTAGCCATATAAAATATGTGAGGCATAAGGCCCTGTTTACACATTAATAAACGTTGCATAAAAAATGCCACGGACTGACAACACTGTGCGAGTTACTCGCGTGCTAATCGCTGGCCATCACACTGAACGAAATAAGTACATAATTGAATGATAACCGTAAATGGAACTTCATATCTAGAAATTACCGATACATTTGTCCTAATTAAATTAGCACAGAAACCTGTACTAAATTAGATCAAACATAAAATAGTTTATACACAGGATTTCACAATGGATTAGCAGCTCCAATTCTCTGTTGTAGAATTCCCATTTTGAGTCATATGAGTATATCAAAGCACACTCACTCACAAAACAAACGTGACGTGAAACAAAAGAACCTAATTCCATTACACTGGTAATGAACTATTAACGTAACAACGTATTAACGTTCGCAAATCGACACCCAAAGTAATTCTGAAAAATGAAAGTCGAACAACGTTTTCAATTTGCGCCATAGGTACTCACCCACAATACGACGTTGAAGCAAAACAATGTGTACTTGATACAATAGATTTGGGACTCCAGTTTGCCCACCGCTGGGCCCTTGCCCTCTCCCCTACCAGCACCGGCCATGTCACTTCAAAAACACTCAACACCACAAACAAATTTTTAATTAGACACTAAAACAGTGTTAACCATTCACTGTCTCGATCGAATCGTAACTGCTTACTTATCAGACCAGATAAACGTTAGCTAGGTTATCTATGTTTGCTAAGATAAAAACGTACGAAAAGATAATATGGTATGAATTGCCACACCTGTATTGTTGGGCACGCAAGTGTTCGTCATTGTCAGTGGGTTAAGCAAATTTGTACTTTATAGTCATAGCACATCATCGAATCCACCATTCTTTTTCTATCTATTCAACTTCAATTTTCTCTCAAGAGGCAATATATAGTCAAAATCTAGTAGATGAATAGACATTTTTTTTTCTCGAATAAATAAGCGTCTTTCTATATTCATGTGAGAGAACGATCTCGGCCATTTGAATATTCTTATTGTATCCTCATTCGTAGCGATTCTTTCCTCAGCGGTAATTTTATAAGGGTACCCGGCCACGCGTATATATCAAGTCCACCGATATGGGATTCGACCGAAACGTGTTCGAAATCCGATAAACGGATTCAAACTATATACGAAATGGAAGCGGCCGGTATAAGCTGTAAACATAAATAAGGAAGATCTACTACATTTTAGAAAACCCCACGCACGGAATGTTCACCGTAAATCTTAGACTTGCAATGATATAAATTTCAGCATTCTCGTTCTGTATACTACAAGCACAACTTCCGAAAATACTTTTCGTGACATTCACTTGAAAAGGTTGACAAAAGTGAAAATTCTGCAGTCTCCTGGTGAACAATATTCAGCGAAGATCAAATTTCTTTGTTTATGAAATGTTGTAAAATAAATTTTATCTGAGACAAAAAGCAAAATCCGGTTTGGCATATTATTTGGCTAGGAGACAAAAGTAAAATTGGGAAAACATTTTCGTTTTCATTTATTTCGGCAGATCTCTTCGTCTATCTCATTTATTTAGGAATGTAGAACAAAACTTTTTGTCTTTAAAATACAAATAACTTTGTTTTTAGTTCTCATAAAATGAACTCAGAACGCTCTAAAGATTACGTCTATAGATAAGAGGATACTGCCAAAACTTTAAAATACGGAAAAATATAAAACGAAATCGGAGAAGAAAATGAACAATGCGTTGACAGCACTCAGCGTGTCTATAAAACTTGAGTTAGCAAAATTCGGAATCGCTCGTAAAAACAGAAGTTCGAAAGACAGCGAAATCACAAAACATTTTATCGCGTTTCCTACAACAAACACATTTACCGCTGACTGTTTCCACCGTGTAAACAACGTGATGATATTGCACAAACAGACAAATGCACGATCACTTTTTCAACTCCACCTTTAATAAACAAACCAAGAAAACAAAACAGTCTGAGGTTAGTAGAATATTCAGTTCTGCAGCAACATTACGACCACTAATTTCAGACTAACATTTAAGCTTCGCCATGTTCTTAGCCTTATTTATCTTCATCAAGATTAACGTGATCTTATCTACAAAATTTTCCTAAACAAGTTTTCACCTCACCGTGATGGATATTGGAAATCGCCTGATCCTAGGTAACTTGAGCCAAATCGGTTTTGAATGAGAGTTGCACGCAAACTTTTTCTTATCAATACTTGGCACAGAATAAGGTTTTGGAAATGGGGTAATAACATAAAGGCGATATAAAAATGCCCGTCTTAATCGTAATGATCATTTGTCTGCTCGTTGTTTACACAACCGCGAGGAAACACGGAATTCTCAGTTTTCCGTTCTAGACTGGGGTCCATTTCCTTACCATAACAACGAACGTCGCGGCGGAAGGCGCCCGTAGCTTATATGAATTCTCCTACAGCGACGTAATGTACAGCGCCCAACATAACTTAGTCTCCCCCACCCTTCTCTTTATCAAGACAAACAGACGACAAAGGAAAATCATCACCATCTTCTCAGCTCCACTTAAAATTGACGTCTTTGTAACGAAACAGAAGACTACTGTTATCGGTTCATTTGTTACCGTAATAAGTTGTGATCCTCCGACGTTTGATAGGTTTCTTATTGAAGGAAATGTCAATATCTGACGTGAATATATTCTTGCGACTTTGTCACACAAATCTGTATCAAATGTAATAATAAAATGTGTCGTATCTTTTTCCTGAACATTCACAAAAGCGGGATCATGTTACATTTTGTGACAATGTCCAGTATAATATAATGTACTTCTGACACTTGCCTAATGAAGATTAAACCTTTCCTGTGTGTAGGACTTTGCTTTAATGAGGGTATAAAAGAATTAAAAATTTAATTATGAATTGGGGCGATCAGGGGAAGTGTCCGAATAAATGTAATTAATATTAATCTGTGTTTCACATCCCTTCAAACGCAAAAGAAGCCCACAATATCAGTATCAGTTTTAACTGAATCTGACATTTTGGGCTTCTTTTGCCAAAATTCAAATAATTTTTTGAGTGTTTCTCATAAAATTTTACATCAATATTTGCAAGTAATTTCGACTTCTAACATTAGACTAACACCCTTGCTTGCAAAAAGTGAATATCAAGTATGTCACTAACCACCGTTTTGACACACACAAACCACAATCTCAGGAATTGTTATTACAGCCAATTCGATGCAGACTAATAAAATAGTTTGCTCAAACGTTGGAAAATGCCCGTATTTGATCCAGCTGAACCTCGGAGAAGTGTGTCAAAGAACTAATAGACATTGAATTGAGCACATTCTTCCACACGTTCGGACAAGGGCTAATATCCGGTGAGGAATGTTTATAGTCAACAAACATGGACTTAGTGCAAACAGATCCGACCCGTGGGCCCTCAGCGTAACTCCGCCTAATTGTTTGCTAGCCGCCAACTTTGTTACAAATGGTTGCTGATATTCGCTTTACGAGTAATCTACGTTTGAACGCGAGAGCTAGATTAAATTATATTTCTGTCTACAAAGGGAATAAAATGTTTGGAGTAATTGACTTTAGAAAAGCTCTGTATGAAACATCACAGTAGTTCGTCAAATTATAACTTTTATGACTATTTGTGGAACTTTCACTTGGATTATTCGTAAATTCTCAGGACTAAATCAATTTCAAATCCCAGTAGTTGTGTGCAGAACTAGACACCTTAAAACAAGAAAAAGTACAGTTGAAAGAACTCATTTCGATCGTTGTACAAGACAAGTAAACTTAAAACTGGAAGAACATAAACTTTCGGAATACATTACACCGCGGCCCGAACTCTCCGACTAGGAATTGATTCGCAGATTTTATTCAAACTAATCGGATTCGTATTACGAACGATTTTGCAAATTCTGAAGAAACGAATTCAAAGCCACCACGGACCCGTCCATTGAAATTAATACTTCGGTTAAACAGATTACCATTTTCTACGTACTTTCTGTAAGGAATTTCTCCAGTTGAAAATGGTGAACCGTCTTAAATTTCAATTTCTCTTAGTAAATTGAGCCACAGCAAAACGTTGATATCTGCATAAGTAATCTTGCTCATCTTATTTTGCGGAACACTCGATTTTTCATCGCGCTGCGTTCTCAGGTAAGAAAAAATTGGATTCATTTTAATATGTGATAGCTACGCAAAATTAAAGAGGTAGATTTGCAGTAACACGTGTTTTTATTAAATTCGCAGCGGGTTGCTATCTCTGTTTGATATTTAGCAAAATTCATTGTTAATGCATGCATCAAAATGTATGTCGTGCAAAGCAAGCCCGTGTATTGTTCCAAGAATTTGAAATTTAACATTGTCAACTACCATTGACGATTTTGAATTTACCAGTAAACATATAGTGATATGGTCAGTTTCACTGTCAGTTCAATCGGCAGCAACCATTTACATGTTGCCACACAAAATATGATTTTCATCAATATTGTTCATTGGATCTGTCAATTGGGTCGTATTTGCAATAACAACAAGTCAGTTTATCATGGGGCTTATTGGAACGTCGACGATCATAATTACTGGATGCATCCGCATCGCGCCGGTAGCTCATATCCGACGCAGCAGCAGGCACTGCCTGTCACCGGCTGCCATTAGATTTGTTATTAATAACATTTCCTTTAGTTTTATTTCAGCCTTTCATACTTATAACGTGTGAGCGCTTATGAAGAGGGGCGGCAATACCGTTTTTATCTAGAATGAAATTTTATTTTCTCACTTTATGTTAAAGATTATGTAGGTTCTAATCACGTCTATTTTTATGATCGTACTGAGATCTTTTTCGGTAACTTTATATCAAATTTCATTACTTAGACTACCACAAAATCAAGTTTTTTTTTTTAGAATTAATAAGCTCAACTAAATTCAGAGTCGTTCAAACGTAACGAGAAAAAGATTTCTCATTGAATACTCAGTCGGCTTCCATTTTATTGGTTCGTACGTCATGAAGTGGGCTCATATAAACCCGAATGCTCCATCCAATTAGCTTGGAACATCGAATGCTCAGTCCGTACCCACTAGTACCAATATCCGGCATTCAATGATCTAAGGATTGCCAAGTGGCCTACTATGTAAATACTAGTGAATGATTGAAACCAGAAGCATTATAGAAAATAAATATACCTACTCTTCTCTACGAGAAAACCCTTTTAAACGGAATTAAATTATAGCCCTAGGAGTTTTTTAGCAGTTATTTGAAAAAAAACGTGTTTTGGTTTACCTGTTTTGCAGAGATTTTGCTCCGATTATCTTCCTTTTTCAAGCCAGCTAAAATAAGTGTTTCTAAAAAGTTATTTTCATGTTCTCGATATCTTTAAACTCACAAAATATTAGTGTTCAATTTAGTTTAAGAGAGTATTAATTTAGAAATTATCGTATTATAACGTGAAGTGTTTACTTACGAATGCGAATTATGTAATTTACCTGTAATTCAATTCAGAATTTGAGATAATTATCTAATTTTGGAACAATCAACTCTATATCTTACAAGACAAAGTTCAAATTCTATTGCAACTCATACTTTGTTTAAGGCCTTTTAATACAAAAATAGTCTCCAAAGAACTAGCTTGCACCTCGGCCAGAGGTTAGTTTAGGTAATTGCCATACAACGTGGCAATGCCGCCAGTCTTCTGGGCACACTTCTAGTCGACAGCGATGCGGAGGAATTTTTGACGCGACATTGTAAGTTTTATTTAGATAGAAGTTTTTATTTTAATTGTAATTAGTTAAGTATTACATATATCGGGTATAAAAAGACAGTTTCTGAAGCCTAAGGCCACATATTCTACCCATTATATGGATTTTTTTTTTCCACTAGACCATACCTGGGAATCCACTGGTTCTGGAGATATTGAAGGTCAAAGTCGCAATTTTTTTTTAAATCTTTTCTTAAATGAATTCCAAGTGCTATTACAAAATTTTTATCCAAACAAACTTTACCAGAATTTTCGATTTTTTTTTTGAAATTTCGCATTTCCAGTTACAAAAACGCAATGAATATCAAACGTATCCGACAAGTACCTACGTGGCTTAGACCGAATGGGTGGGGTTTAACTCCACTTACCTGGGTTCGCGTTACATTGCGGGCAATAAAAATTTCTTTTTTTTTCAACAAAAAAATAAAAGTCGTTTCACAGCAATAATTTTTGCGCGAAGCTACTTTGTTAGATGTACAGTATGCGTAGTTGATGGCTATGTGTTGTGTCTTTTTACACTCTGTATGAGTATGTAAACACAATAAATTAACTTAAACGAACACACATATATAAATTGAATGGTTGTTACACACAATAAAGTCGATACTTCAATTGGTGGTGATGGACTAAAATTATCTCGAAATTTAAATTGAATTACAGGTAAATTAGATAATTCGCATTTGTAAGTAAACATTGCATGTTATACTACGACCATTTCTAAATTAACAGTCTCTTAAACAAAATTTACTCTAAAATTTTGTGATATCGAGAACATAAAAATAACTCTTTAGAAACACTTATTTTTAGCTGTCTTTAAATTTTCTGTACATTCTATACACATACAAGTGAAAGAATAAAGGCATAAAATAACCTTAGCGATGAAGGGTTTAAAGGAGGAAATTATAAAGGATATTATGATAGAGTAACTTGTCGACTAGGAGCGGTAGTAATTAATTTCCTCGACAGACTCACAGTTGAACGGGAGACAAACAATTAGTTCGTTGCATTTCAACTTGGTTATGAAACTTAAAGAAGAATATTATTAGGTACTGTTTTATTTGTTTAATTACCTAGAAAACACGTTTTACAAGCTTTTATAATAATATTTTTTGGAACGAAGTTCCTTATCGCGCGTTGTGAAAGGAGGCTAGACGGAAAAAATTCTTACGAAAAGTTGTCACGACACTTTTTGCTATAGTAAAAAAATAAAATTTTATTACAATTACTTTTGTTATAGTTGTTGTTATTGCTAAAGAGTTGAGTTGAGTTGAGTTGAGTTGAGCTTAGCTGAGCTGAGCTGAGCTGAGCTTAGCTGATCTGATCTGAGCTGAGCTGAGCTGAGCTGAGCTGCGATGAGATGAGATGAGATGATGAAGTATAACTTCTTACGTGCGTGCGTGTGTGCGTAGTTAATAATAAAAAAAATATTATAAATTAAAAAAAATAAAATTATATTACAATTCCTTCACTAATTAATCGAAAGCAACTTCGTTCCATCCGGGTGTCCCTTGACACCTCTCAAGTTTTTTTTAGGTAAGTAGGCCCATAGCATTACAAGTCACTTAAACCTAATAAATAAATCAAATTCATTCAAATCAAAAATGTCAATACAATATAATGAATAAAAAATAGAACCGACTTCCAAAAAAAGTGTAAATTAATTTTAATTTTGGAAGTTAGTGTTTCTGGTTTTCTGTCTTCGTTTTTTGATACTGACTTCCGAAATTAAAGTTATTTTTAAATTTTTAGTGTTGGTATTTTTTTGGAAGTCGGTTGTTTGTTTTTGTAAAAAAGTTTTTTTTTTTTTTAGTTGTTATACCCCAGAACTAAAAACCCCAGTAACATGGAACGTGGAATTTAAACATACTGGAATTTATTCGTATTTTTTTGTTTTTGTTCAGTTTTTCAAAAAGCACTGAAGCAATTTCGATAAAATTTATATGGGACCATCTCAGGAGTACCTATATGCTTTCGGATAAAAAAATAATTTTGAAAATCGGTCCACAACTGACTTTTTTATTGTACAGGCTGTAACGGAACGGGTTCTCATATTTTAAATACTTCTACTACCCATAGAAATTAACAAGTTTCAAGTAAGACATATTAAATTGTGAAAAAAAAATTTGGACCATCCCTATTAATTTTGATCGTTTACTCCTCACGGTATTTCATACAAACTTGCAAGTCCTTATTCTTGGAAATGAATGAACCGATTTTAATGAAACTTGGTTCGCATACGCAAGGTACCCAGCTCTAAAAAGTTAGTTACAAATATTTTCGAAAAAGAGCATAGAGAGATATTGAGACCAATTTTTCAATTTCTCTGCAAAGTGAAAAATCACACTCTCTTAAACAGTTTTTCGCAAATGTTCGTGACTAACTTTTTAAAGCTAGGCAGGTACATATTATTACGTAAGTGAAAGAAAAACCGAGCAAAGCTCGGTCATCCAGGTGGAAGACCGAGCTTTGCTCGGTTTTTTTTTTTTGGTAAATCGTGTAAACGACGTTTTCTAAAAATGAAACCTAGCTAAATCGATTTATCGCCACCGTTGAAGCCGTTTCCAAGATTCCGGTTCTACATATAGGTACATACACACAAGAATTGCGCGTTCAAAGGTATTAGATTGGATAGACAAGTTTCACTGAAATCGGTTCATTAATTTCCATGAATAAGGACTTGCTAGTTTGTATGAAATACCGGTAGGAGTAAACGCTCTTAAATATACCAACACATTTCCGTTATACCCAGTATTTGCTATCAGATAGATTTTATAAAACACATACATAGGGACATAATTCTAAACACGCATTTAAATCACTATTAGCCGGAGTTCCGTAATCGCCTGGGAGTTAGTTTCCTAAGTGGAGATCAATTAGGCCAATCGAATACGGCGTGAAATGGCGGGTTTGCGGGCAAAGCTTTGGTAATAGACTTATGGGAGGGACCCCGCACGTTCATCTATACGGGCAAACAACCGCCGTTAATAGCAAAGTTAGTCATTAAGGAGCGTTTTGATTGATGCGGAAACTTAGCGATGCGGATTTTCAGAACGGATTTGTCTTTGAAGAAATTTTTTTGGATTTTTGTCTTAATTAACTTCACGATAAACGTTTAAGTTTAAGGTTTATGATATTTTTCCTATTCAACAAAATTCGTTAAGAGATTAAAGTATACATAATTATGTTTGCTTATTTTTAATGTTTGTTAAAAATAACCTCGTAGTAGGTGCTGATTCGATTCCAAAAATCATTTCACCATTGCTGAGTCTACTTTTTTACCAAAAAAAAAAACACGATTTCTGTGGGACTGAAGGTGCAGAAATAGCTTTTATAGTAATTTTCATTATAGTTTCTTGGCTACAAAACGGCCGGGCGGCCTCGCCATCGGCAGGCATTAAAATGTACTATTGATTCAGTCTCATCTCATCCCTTATAATAGAATCCTGCAAGACCGCCTACAAAATGAGCGAAAAATTCAAGAAGTGTTTCAATAAATTGCCTCCGGGTTATACTGACTTCCAACTTCCATTGAAATACTATATTGATCTAGCAGGTCCCCAACTTTAATTAGTTATCCCTTCAATTCTATAATAGAACCCAAAAACTTGTAGTGGTCACAGATGGTGGAATACACAAATCTTAATCTACTTCAGACCTTCCAAGAAGTGCTGTTTGGAAACTTCGGAGCAAACTTTGTGACCTTTTCACACAATTCCTGTTGAAAATGTTGAAATATTAATTTGAATAATGATTATTCGTTTCTGTCTTAAGGCGCAGTTATACGATTTCTAATATTTTTTAATTGAACATCACGTCTAAACGACTAGTCGTATTTCTCTAAAAAAAAATGTTATTCTAGACAATTTCTTTCATCAGTTGATATGTAATATTTGAGAATCACGCAAAAACTATAAAGCGTATTTTTATGAAACCTTAACCATTTTAAAGATCATTTAATTATTTTTATTTTACTATACGTGTTTTAGTATAATACCTGTTGTTTTATGTATAATAAATTAATAATGCGTCTAATGTCGAACAGAGGTCTTTGATGGGCGAGTCCTATTACTGGGTGGACATACGACGCGTTACGTGACCTCAGCACAGAACATGCAAGCCAACCCACTCAAGGTCATTGGCAGTTAATAGCGCCTTAAGAGCCCGTCTGTTCGTCAAATAAGTTGTTAAGTAATATTCTTTGTTTGGAATTAATTAGTTTTAAAACTTCTTATTGCCTGTCAGTATTTTCTTGTACACATTAGGTTTTTGCTAATCATGAGCGCGCTTAATGCGGTTTATAGCCAACTAACCTTTGCCAGCGACCTCACCCTCGTGGAATTTGTTCATTATAAAAGAAAACCTATATGTTATTTTCAACCAACTTCAAAAAGGAGGAGATTCTCAATTCGTCTGTACGTTTTTTTGGTTTCTTTTTCTTTGTAAGTTTGTTACTCCGCCACTTGTGAATAAATTTTGTTGATTCTTTTTATGTTTGGTAGCACTTTTAGAAAAAATCAACAATAAAAAAAAAATGTAAACACAGATGACGTTTAGCTTTACTCCAATTATGCTCATATTTTGTTTTAGTTTTAGGGTACAACAAAAATTTTAAAAAACTTTTTTACTTATAATACATCCGAATTCCAAAAACAAAAATACACTAAAAATTGCTTTTGGAAGTTAAAAACGTTCTGATATATCCATATTTATATCGATGACAGCAAAGTAGAAACGGATATCTACATTTTTGCGACCTACAAAGACGTATTAAAATTATTTCAAATTTCAAAATAATTAAGAAAATCTGGCACGAAAATAAGGACATCTACACTCGATTTTAAAAAGACATAGCAGTAGAAACGGACATTTGAATTTGTCCGCCTTTACTTCGGCGGTGTCAATCGTGAATTTTTATTTTCTCCTAATAATAATCTTTTGACTTTTTTTAATTACATCTTTCGCGTGGTTTGATAACTAAAATAAATGATTTAACTGACATAAATAGCTGAAGTTTGGTGGTATTTACTCATTTAGCGAAATGTGTAAATTGATAAATTTAAAGTAAATAAAGACATCTACAAAATTTGGTTAAAAAAAGCGAAATATAGATTGCATGTTGCTTAAATTTCCTTTAAATATCCAGATATGTATTACTGGAGATTGCCATCTTAGTTATTCGATATTTTAGATAACGTAGAAACGGATATCAGGCACATGTACGTAGAAGACTTTTCAAAGTAAAAAGTACATCTACATTATTTCAGTAAAACAACGATATAGTGATTAATTCTTTTACAAAATCGATAAAGAAGGTTATTTCAATGCATCATAGAATCTCCCGTGAGGCTGCGAGCCTCCTTGCCGGACTGTCACCGTGGGATCTGGAGGCAAAAATCCCCCCTCAAAGAGCCTCAAAGAGTTGTCAGCAAACAGAACGGGGCCCGTCATGACCGATGCCTGCCCGGGGGTTGAGGATAAATTCGAAAGAGTTACCTCGCCCCTGGGCATTCAGGGCAGGGAGGAACAGGGGTGGGTTTTAGTCAGTAAGAGTCTGACACGCCCTTTAGCTCCACCCTAGAGCGGAAGAAGTCAAAAAAAAGCAGGGACGGAGGTTATCAATTCGGATGTTTATATTTTTTTTTATTTTGAAATTTTGAAAATTACCATGTATGTTCGGGCATAACTTCGTCATATATAAATGGATTTGCAATTTTTCGTTTCGAAAGGGGTTTATTTCGAAATTTTCCTAATCAAATTTCATATAGATCAGATTATGAGTTTCGGAGACCGACAACGGAACTCTTCAAGAAATGACAGCCAATCGCATTTTGCATAAATATGCATTATTAACACGATTTAATGGGGAATCACTACTAAAAAGTGAAAATAAAAACTTTATTAAAAAAAAAAATAGAACCGACTTCCAAAAAAAGTGCAAAATAACTTTAATTTCGGAAGTCGGTGTCAAAAAAACTAAGAAACAAAACCAGAAACACCGAAAGAAGTTAAGTAAAGTTATTTTGCACTTTTTTAGGAAGTCGTTTCAGTCTTTTTTGTAATAAAGTGTTATTTAATTTTAGCTTTTATTGTCCGTTAAACCATAAACTCAATGTTCATAGTAATAAACGTATATACCCTTCTTAGTCCACATGTTATATCGGGCGACTACGGAACCCTAAACAGCGCGTGGTCCGACACGCACTTGACTGGTTTTTTCATTTCATTATTATTATTATTATAAATCAAAGGCTTTTTGCTGAGAAGATTGCAAAAAGCGTTTTTTTTTAAAGTATGATATCTTTCTCCAGAATACGTAAACACTATATATTATTTTAGAACACAGCTTGTGAAATCGCATTGGATCCGCGGCTAGTCTCGACTGCTCCTCTGGGCACCGTAAAAGGATACAAAAGATTTTCTTTTTTTCTTGTAGGGCTTATCCTTCGACGCTTAGCGCTTTGCCATTTCGTTAGTCCAAGGATTTGAAGACCTAAGTAAAATGTGCAGTATTTTTTCTATCACTACCCACAAAATCTTGCATGATTAAACATTATAACCACAACATAACCAGCTTCGGCCCAGGGGTTCTGGATAAATTCGAAACAGGGTTACAGCGGCCCTGAGCACTCAGAGCAGGGAAGGAACAGGGGTGGGTTTTAGTCAGTAAGGGCCGGCGCTGACTGCCGGCATGGCACGGCAGATTGTGCTGCGGCATCCCGCGGCGTTCCGTGGCATGCTGTGGCATGGCAGGTTGTGCTTCGGCATGCCGCGGCGTGCCGTGGCATCCCGTGGTATCCCGTAGCTATATAACGTATATATATAATTAATTACAAATGGTGAATTCAGCAACTTGTTTAATGATTTGAGATACGACATTCGAAAATTCCCGCCCCATTAACCGAAATGACCGCTGCACAAGTTACAACCTTATTTCAACTAGCTTAGCAATCATAATTCCTCGACACAAAGTGACCGATCGCGAGATGCAATGGCATGCCGCGGCAACCCGTTTAATGAAACGGCATGACTCGTTATGCCGCAGCATCCCGCGGCATGCCGTTTAAACTTGAAAACAGTCTCATCCGTGTTAAACTTGAAAAAGGTGGTGTTAAATGGAAAAGTAAGAACGCCAACACAAAGAAACAAACCCTTGTGTTTCTTTCATACAAATGCATAAAGGGGTTGAAACGTTATTAGGTAATTAATCAACATCTTTAAATTTATACTTAACATTTATACTATTGGTAAGATTAAAGAATGAAAAACAGAAAGAAAAATTATTGATTTGTGCCTCACATAAGAACTTATAAGCAAACAATACAAATTAGGAAATAAAAAATTATTGCAGTCATAGGGACTGCGGACAGACTGATGTGAAAACTGCGTGACTCTAGCCGGGCACAACGCATCACTAGCATGTCGGTGTCGCGAACCTATAAGTTTTACCCTTACCTAAAATCGTTCAACGCGGCTAAAGAAGTTTTCATTTCAATAAAAAAAATCGAATGTTTTCAAAAAAACCCGACTGTTAAAAACAGATTATTGATTTCATGCCACCAACTACATCAGACTGCTTGAAAAGTGACTTGTTTGCAACTTTTTAGCCGTTTTTAACAGTCGGGTTTTTTGAAAATATGCAAATTTTTGTGAGTTATATTTTTGGAATCGCCTCATCAAACCCTTTATTTTGATACCCCACTTAATATAGTTCGTCAACTTTAATTTTTTTCTTTTTCACAATATCGCGTCTGGTTGTCGCCATATTGTATTTTGATTGCTGTCATGTCTTTAGTAGTACTCGCAAGATTAACACGAATCAATTTACGTAAGAGTGATCAAAATCGGCCCACGCATTTAGTCTCTATAGTGCCACAAAGGAACAAACATACAAACACACATACATAGGCTTATAAACACATTAACCTCCCTTGCGTCGCACAGTCGGGTAAAAAGTAGGATGCTATTTTCTTTCAGTAAAAATTATTCACCTTGGGCTAAATTTTTTAAATACATCGTACCAAAGTACAGAACAACAAAACACAACTTTTACATATTTAATAACACCGCTCCCTCTAAAGCTGAAACTAAATAAAAGCGAAGTAAAACCGTTATTTATAGTGAACTAAACTCAGTGGAAATACGATAGAACCAATAGAACTTCATTAGTTTGAAAGGCACAGGTTATAAATCTCAATCTCGCCGAATCGGTTCAATATAGCATTAGGTATAAGATCAACGTCTACGGTACGACTTTGTTTATTTGCTGTTCGAACATTTGTTTTTGTAACACCTAAAAATAGAATGAATTTAGTTTCGTGGAATGAAGCGTTATTTTGCGAGTTGACAGATGACAGATTGACGTATGACGTCTTTCTTTTTCCAAGTTGATCTGCAACGAGTCTGTTTAAAAATTTTTATTTATTGGAGAAACTAATTAAAAGCACCTATGATGTCTCGAAAGGTAGCTGGAACCAGAGTTAAGTTCAAATGCATTAAGCATTCGGATGTAGGACGATGTAAGTAGTCTTTTTGGGTTTTTTTTCTGTGCTGATGCTAAGTCTTAAGCGCGTGGCATTCAGGAGTCTCATCAAATCTTTCTATTTGTTGGCAGGGTTCCTACAATAGATTTAATTAATTACTAAGGACAAAACTATATAAAATGGTCGGATCATAGAACGGTTTCGAACACAAGCATCCACGTGTCCAGAAATGCCCAGGTTTAGATGACCACGGCATAGATGCCGTTTGAGGACCTCTGAACTGGACCCATAATCATCGAACGATGTGGTAAAAATGTTTCGACATAAATTGTAAGTTGAACATTTAATTTTCTGAGAACGGAGTACTATATAGTGTGTTGAAGTGTTATAAATAAACGTGATATATGTGAAGACCAAATCTAAGGACTCTTATTTACTGCATGCATACCTCATGTACAAAACCCGAAGATAGGTAACAGGGTCTCAGGCCAAAAGTATCTCTGACGCTAGCCGGTGGAAGAAATAATTTCTTTACAATGGCGCCCAACGTGGGGCTCGAGGTTTGTTTGAGGTAATTCATCTAGAGTTATGGTCAAGCTTATTAGCTAATTCTTATTTACTTATTTTCTTTAAGGTCAAACATTTTGACACTATTCTGGTTATAAGGCACATTGTGGAAAATTTAAAGTTTCCAATTTTAAGCCTTTGTTTATTAGTTAAAACTTAAATAGTGTTTAACTTAATTTGTAAACATGTTAAATGTTAGTTAAATTGCTGTGACAATCTTTTTCACTGATTTTATAAGCACATGGCAAAATTTTAGGTTGCCTGTCTTATGCTTTATGTTTATTAGTTAAAACTGAAATAGTGTTTGACTAAATTTGTAAACATGTTAAATATTAATTAAATTGCTGTGACAATTATTTCACTGATTTGATAAGCACATGGCAAAATTTTAGGTTGCCTGTCTTATGCCTTATTAATTAAGGGTTAAACCTAAAATAGTGATTAACTTAATTATTGGAGTTGTTCAATACCGAATATTATTGTGAAGGTACTTAATTTGAGGTTATCAGCACATGGTCTGTTGAGCCTCATCCCTTGATATGTATTCTTGAATTTTATGATTGTAATAACTCATTATATTAGATGCACCTATGAGTGTCTAATATTAGCTTCTTATGTTCACTTAGTGAAACTTAAACTATAATTTGTATTGATCACTATTGTTTCAACTTATGGTAATTTTTTTTACACTTACTATTATGTAATATTAACTTGTTTATTGACTTATATAATATTAACTTGTTAATTTAACTTAAGAATAGAAACTTAAGATAGATTTCTTTTGTTCAGGGTGTATAAATTGTGGATTGATTACCTTCTTAGGTAGGAATTAGTACATGAATTGAATTATTTTAATGTTTCAGTCAATCCAAATGTATCCTGGGATGAGATCTGCAAGCGGTATCTAGGTCTGTGTGGCAGTTTCAAGTAAGAGGACTATCTGGCACCTACGGTGGCCGATGAGGTACGCTTGTGTTCGGAACCAATTGCTGACCAATTTCTGACTTGTACCGTTTACTTGGATAGTTGACTGTGGATTGATAGTGAAATAGTCAAACGAATTTTAACTTGGTCTCAATATTTAATGAGAATTTCTCGGATGACTATAATACTTCACCGGAGTTATTAAAACTTTAAAATTTAAACTCACTTTACTTAATTACTTTATTAGTATAAATAAACTTCTCAAATCTCTTAGTAACTAGTGATACCAACTTTTATAAATGTGGGATATTTACTCAAATTTATTTATTGATGATCCCACAGGCGCCCAACTTAATTAAATAAAACTCAATTTAACTTTTACTTATTTAATCCTTTTAATTGGATTCACTTATGGAATTTTATGTTTAATTCACATATTGAATTGGTTATAGGACATCTTATGGTTTGTTCACTGAAAGATACATGATAAATGTATCTGGTATATTGAATATCCAAATTTGTTTAGATGGACAGTTGAACCCCAATTCGTTTATTTTATTAACAATTGGCTAGGATGCTCGTAAGTCTGTCCATTAAAAGATACACGATAAGTGTGTCTGGTATATTGAATACCCAAATTTGTTCGGGTGGGCAAATAGTCCTCAATTCACTCTTAGATAACTAAATTTAACTTTTATTTATTATATTTATAATTAACTTTTGGAATTGATTATAGGACATCTTAAGATTTGTTCACTAAAAGATACATGATAAATGTATCTGGTATATTGAATATCCGAATTTGTTTAGATGGATAGTTGAACCCCAATTCGTTTATTTTGTTAACGGTTGGCTAGGATGCTCGTAAGTCTGTCCATTAAAAGATACACGATAAGTGTGTCTGGTATATAGAATACCCAAATTTGTTCAGGTGGGCAAATGGTCCTCAATTCACTCTTAGATAACTAAATTTAACTTTTATTTATTATATTTATAATTAACTTTTGGAATTGATTATAGGACATCTTAAGATTTGTTCACTAAAAGATACATGATAAATGTGTCTGGTATATTGAATATCCGAATTTGTTTAGATGGATAGTTGAACCCCAATTCGTTTATTTTGTTAACGGTTGGCTAGGATGCTCGTAAGTCTGTCCATTAAAAGATACACGGTAAGTGTGTCTGGTATTGCATACCCAAATTCGTTTAGATGGGCAAATAGTCCTCGATTCACTTTTAGTTTTTGGCTTGGGGTTCATGCTTGAATTGCTCCCAAGCCAATACTTATGAAATTTGATTGAGCAGTTTCTGATAATCCTGTTTAATTAAATTATCCTTAATACTTTTGAATTTCAAATATATAGAATATGACTTTTGTAAATTACTCAACTACAAAGTTAAACTCAATACATTGATAAATCACAATTACTTAGATTTGTGATATGATATTACTTTCTTTAGGAACTTGTTGTTATGGTATTACTGTTACTTGCTAGGATTGGAGATTGAGGGTAGTAAAATAAAACTTAATACTTACTCATTGAATCTCAATTACTTGACTAAGAGATTAATGTTGTCAAAACTAAATATTTATTTTTTATTAGTTTTGAAATAATTACTTGTGAATACTTGATACATCTAGTATCATAGTTATTTAGATTTAAAATTTATAGATTCTTGATACTCGTTGTTTATTGGTTACTTAAATATGAAATTTATAGATACTTAGGAATAACAATACTCTGTGTTAAGGAGTATTGATTATTTAATTATACTAAACTTATTAGTAATTGTATATCACAAATACTTAGATTTAAAATAAGTAATTGTGTGATAAATTAAACTTAGAACTTTATTTAAATGTGTGCATACCTACATACAGACTTTTGTTAAGGAGTATTGGGGGTTATGCATACCTTCTCATCCTATTTCTTAATTTTATTTGGTACTTAATACTAAATTGAAAATTTAGATTAAATTAGTACTTACTGATATAGTAGTAATTTAATCATTGTCTGAGGGGAATCTTGATTCAGATTTGTTTCGAGATGCCTCAACTTCTGCCGAGGGTTTTGGTGAGATTCTAAATGTACATGGCATTGTAGTCTTTAAAAAAAAAAAATTTTTGAGTAAAAAAATTTTTTTTTAACCGGGGTAAGGTGTATTGTAACACCTAAAAATAGAATGAATTTAGTTTCGTGGAATGAAGCGTTATTTTGCGAGTTGACAGATGACAGATTGACGTATGACGTCTTTCTTTTTCCAAGTTGATCTGCAACGAGTCTGTTTAAAAATTTTTATTTATTGGAGAAACTAATTAAAAGCACCTATGATGTCTCGAAAGGTAGCTGGAACCAGAGTTAAGTTCAAATGCATTAAGCATTCGGATGTAGGACGATGTAAGTAGTCTTTTTGGGTTTTTTTTCTGTGCTGATGCTAAGTCTTAAGCGCGTGGCATTCAGGAGTCTCATCAAATCTTTCTATTTGTTGGCAGGGTTCCTACAATAGATTTAATTAATTACTAAGGACAAAACTATATAAAATGGTCGGATCATAGAACGGTTTCGAACACAAGCATCCACGTGTCCAGAAATGCCCAGGTTTAGATGACCACGGCATAGATGCCGTTTGAGGACCTCTGAACTGGACCCATAATCATCGAACGATGTGGTAAAAATGTTTCGACATAAATTGTAAGTTGAACATTTAATTTTCTGAGAACGGAGTACTATATAGTGTGTTGAAGTGTTATAAATAAACGTGATATATGTGAAGACCAAATCTAAGGACTCTTATTTACTGCATGCATACCTCATGTACAAAACCCGAAGATAGGTAACAGGGTCTCAGGCCAAAAGTATCTCTGACGCTAGCCGGTGGAAGAAATAATTTCTTTGCCGACTGTGGAAGTAAAAAGGGTTGTGAGTGTTGGCGGAAATGAAAACCATCAATTGGTCTTCATTCTTCGTAATAGGGATGTTATGTTCTTTTTAACCAAACTTCAAAAAGGAGGAGGTACTCAATTCGTCGGAACCTTTTTTTGTTATTTTTTTTTTATACCTATGTTCCCCGATTACTCGAAGATGGCTGGACCGATTTGGATTTTTTTTATTTTGTTTGAAAGGGTATACTTCCCAGGTGGACCCATGATCATCAAGTCAGGATCTGATGATGGGATCCTGGAGAAATAGAATAGAGAACTCTTAAAATTTTATAGGCACACTTGAAGCGATTTGGGTAGTTTTTTGAAGAATACTTTCTCGGAGTGGTCCCATTTCAATTTGGTGAAGATCTGATGAAGAACTTTGGAGATAGGCAACGGAACTTCTCAATAAATGATAGCAAATGGATTGGGATTGCTGAAATCTCATGTCTGTCTATTGTTTACACCAGTTCATAATATAGCATCACGCCGGTACACTGTAAAAGGGTAAGCACTTCACAATTTCGGAAGTCGGTGTCAAATAACGAAGAAACAAAATAAAAACACCGACTTCCGAAATTAAAGTTATTTTGTAATTTTTAGAAGTCGGTTGTAATTTTTGTTAAAAAGTTTTTTTAAACGGATCTCATGCAGTCCTTCAGTAGCGTACCTATTATTTTGTCATGCTTTTTTGATGTGTAACATCTTTCCTCTCGCTTTACTGCAATCTGTGGGAGTTATTTCGTGAAATGGGACGGAAGTGTGAAATAAGAAGCCGGGGAAGCGCGCGCTATTTGATTTGACCAATGAGCGCGCGCGGTGGTAGAGCGCTCTCACTATAACGCATACAACCCTAATCTCTTCAAAGATAGAGTGAACAGTGGGCTTAGACAAAATACTTTTTTGTTATCGTTTAAGAGAACTCTCACGTGACTCACGCCCAGTAATGTCATTGCCATACATTTTATGCAAAGCGTTAGCGTTAACGTTAACAGAAAAGTATTTTGTCTAATCTCCCAGGTTTCTTGTGGGTAGGCTCACTCCATTGTCGACTCTGTCTCTGTCACCTCTGACCTAGACTAGAGTCAAGAGCAAACCCATCTCAAAAAAAAAAAAAAAAAGACGATGTGTCTACGCGCGGTTAAAATCAGAACTAAACGTTTTAATTTTATTTTTCAGGATAGAATGGTTGCTTTTTTTTTAAACGTTGCCCCACTCTAGGAATTATTCCTGTATCGTGGGTGCGTTCACAAACATATAAACTCACATACAAAAGACATCCAGACCCGGAATAACTATGTGTAGGCCATACAAATATTTGTTCCATGCGGGGATCGAACCCGCGACACGCAGCGCAGCAGCCGAACGCTCAACCACTGCACCAACCGTGCCATGTTTATTACCAAGGTGAGATATCAAATGTTACACATCATTATGCGGCTACTGTAAGGCTCACTTGTTTTTTTTTTATTTATACAGTACAAAAAACTGGCAGAATTTACTAAACTAAGGGCTACTGGTTTAATTTACCTGACCTATCGATAATATAAGTAAAGGTTTTTACAAGTAAATACTTTCCTTTAATTTGTCGACACGGTTGGTGCAGTAGCCGTGCTGCGCTGCGTCGCGGGTTCGATTCGAAAAAAATATAATTTTTGTATGGCCTACAGATAGTTGTTCCGGGTCTGGGCGTCTAATGTATGTGATTTCACATGTTTTTAACGCACCCACGATGCCGAAGTAATTCCTAGTAAGGGGTAGTTCTAAAAAATCAACTAAGGAAAATGCTAGTCTTTTCCTAGACCTAATCACTAACCTATGACACTCTTTAATGTGAATCTAAGCCATTGTTAGCAGGCCTCTTAACCAGCGCTTTCTACATATCCTAAATATCTTAAGTTTTCGAATTAGTTCTCTTTTTAGGCAACTAAATAACAATAGTTTTCTCTTTCAAATTCAAAATTACAGCTTTGTTGTTTCCTCTGTCTCCCATAATTTCCATTCCCACCACGCAGTCCCATCTCTACACCCCATTCTGTACACATGCAATATTTCACCTACATCGTAATAATGCATTTAATAAGACAGGCTCCCCGTACATAGTGCCTACGTAATAAGTTTCTCGGCTAGACTGTGGGACCTCTATTTGGCATCTTGCCCAGCCTCAGTGTATGTAACCTGCCTCGGTCTCCATCAATTCTGATGGTAACGGCTTGCTATCATTATCCAGTGTATGCATTGCTAATTTCTAAATTGTGGAATTGGATGTGGGGCGACTTCAGGATGTGTTTCTTTGGTAAATAGTCTTCGACTATAAACTGTTTTTGGACTTAATGTTTTGTTCGATTCATTAAGATGCATGGTGCCAGTCAAATAGTCTTCGACTATAAACTGTATTTGTGTTAGAAGGTACTTTCAGCCCTCATTGCAATGCATGGTCCCAATCAAATAGTCTTCGACTAAGAACTGTATTTGGATTCGAAGGTACTTTCAGCCCTCATTGCGATGCATGGTGCCAATCAAATTGTCTTCGACTGTAACTGTATTTGGGTTCGAAGGTACTTTCAGCTCTCATTGCGATGTGTGGTACCAATCAAATAGTCTTGGACTATAAACTGTATTTGGGTTCCAAGGTACTTTCAGCCCTCATTGCGATGCATGGTGCCAATTAAATTGTCTTCGACTATAACAGTATTTGGGTTCGAAGGTACTTTCAGCCCTCATTACGATGCATGGTGCCAATCAAATTGTCTTCAACTATATTTGGGTTCGAAGATACTTTCAGCCCTCATTGCGATGCATGGTGCGAATCAAATAGTCTTCGACTATAAAGTATATTTGAGTTCGAAGGTACTTTCAGCCCTCATTGCGATGCATGGTGCGAATCAAATAGTCTTCGACTATAAACTATATTTGGGTTCGAAGGTACTTTCAACCCTCATTGCGATGCATGGTGCCAATTAAATAGTCTTCGACTATAACTGTACTTGGGTTCGAAGGTACTTTCAGCTCTCATTGCGATGCGTGGTACCAATCAAATAGTCTTCGACTATAAACTGTATTTGGGTTCGAAGGTACTTTCAGCCCTCATTGAGATGCGTGGTACCAATCAAATGGTCTTCGACTATAAGCAGTTTATTTGGGTTCGAAGATACTTTCAGCCCTCATTATGATGCATAGTACCAATCCTGCTAATATAATAAATGCGAAAGATTAGATGATGGATGGATGTTTGTTCGTCAATCACGCCAGACAGGCTGAACGGATCTGGATGAAAAGGCACACATTGGCACGGAGATAGATTATAGTCTGGAATAGCACATAGGCTATAATATATAATGGGGAAGTCCTAATTCCACGTGGGTGAAACCGCTGGCAGAAGCTACTTCATTATACTACTATGAAACTATTACCGTCTAATAATAAGACACAAGTGACTTTTAATTATTTGTAACCTAGACATTTTTTTAAGTTATTGGTGGCGATTCTCTTGTTCAATAACTAAACTGAAATTTGAGAATCGCTATCTTTTACTAAGAGGCAGTGCGAGAAAAAGACGGCTTTAGCTATGAACTAAGGTAGAGATCTCAAACTAGTTTACGCCTTACGCTTTACCGTGTTTTAGTCGAAACGTTTTTAGGTGTACCCTTAGTTTGTACGGAAGTATTAGTTCAACTAAATTTGACTGCTCTAATTTACGTTCATCTCTTTCTTGTTTTATTAGAGAGAAAAAGATAACAATAGCCAGAAAAAGCCTAAATTAAGTTCAGTTTGTGCACAACAGAATCGATAACATTATACTACTATTTCACTGTTAGCTGTTTTATCTTTTACTTACAGTAGCTAGGTTATGTCAGATACCGTAGTTTTCAGGTCTCAAAATACAAAAAAAGCTTATACTTACGGCAAAATGATCCGTTATGTACAATTAAACATTAACCGGATTATCGAATCATTCATAATTGATTAATTAATCAATTTGATTTTCTGTTCGCATCTAATTGAATATTAATGTTACCATTTAGACTTATCAGAGATTAGTAATAGATCCAGAACATGCAGTACCCGTGTAGGTACTTAGATTATAATATATTGTGTAATAGTTGTCTCTCTCGTGTCTAAATGTAGATATCAGCCTGATTAACAAGCAACAGAATATTAGGAACTGCTTTGGCATAGATTAAAATCGGCCAAGTGCGAATCAGACCGGTGCGCAAAGGGTTCCGAACGAATCATATTTTAAAATATCATCATCGTTTCAGCCGAAAGACGTCCACTGCTGGACATAGGCCTCCCCCAAGTGTCGCCAGAACCACTGGTCCTGTGCGTCTCGCATCCATCGGCTACCCACGACCCTAACCAGGTTATCGGTCAACCTTGTGCGAGACAAACATGATTTTAAAATAATTTAAAAACTTTTCATTTTAAAATTATGAAAATAATATATTTGAAACTCGTACAGTGAGCCCTTTCATTCAATATGTCGCATGTTATAGTTATAGAAACTTTAGACCACTGATCCGATAAAAGTTCTGTTTTAATATTTAAATGTTCAGAAATAAAAAAAATAGGAAACAAGATACATTCTGTATATATTAATAATAACATTGCGATTTTAGCGGCTTACCGACCTTCTGGTTACAAAAACATAAATAATTTTATTCTTTCATTGGATCTATATATACAAACTTTATCGAATTTTGCAAACATTATTTTGGTGGGCGATCTAAATGTTGATATCACTGAGAATAGCTCGGATTCAAACTGCCTATCATATCTGAACCTTCTGGCTTCACACGGAATGTTGCCAGCCCACACTATACCTACTCATGGCAAAACATGCCTTGATCACGTCATTTTAAAAACACGGCTACCAGCATCCTGCTACGTGGCTGAGACTTCGTTAACGGATCATGACGCAGTCATTCTTATCTTAGAACTGACTAAATCTCTAACTGATTCGGTTAAAATAATAAAACGGATAAATTATGATAAAGTTGACTCTGACTTATTAAATATTAATTTTTCTGACATTTACTCCGCAAACAACATTAACTCAGCCGTCTCTCTTTTCACTAACATATTAAATAAAATAATCATTCAAAACACACTTATATTTAAAACATCGAATCGCAAAAGACTGAAAAAACCTTGGATTACCGCAGGCCTCTTGAGATGCATGAGGAATAGGGATAAATTACATCAAAAAGCAAAGCAGAACCCTAAAAATCAAGAAGTCGTAAAAACATACAAAAGGTACAGAAATTTTTGTAACGCGTTACTAAAAAAAATAAAAAACGAACATGAAAAATCTGAAATTGAAGCTGCGGCTCAGATAAACAACAAAAAATTATGGAATACCATACAAAACATAACAAACACAACAAAATTAAAAAATGAGGCCCTGCAACTAATTGATAGACAAGATCCACTATCTTCCATAAACACGATTAATACTTTTTTCGCGAGCATAGGTAAAAATTTAGCTGACAAATGCTGTCTCACTGATGGTCCTTCTTCTGCTCAACCAACACTTAAATTGCATCCGCACTCTCTTGTATTACTCCCCACGGATTCTACAGAAGTTGAAAGCCTAATCCTTAACCTAAAGAATGACTGTGCTGTCGGTCGGGACCAGATTTCAACCACCTTCATAAAGAGATACAGAAACATTTTAGTTCCACCGATTACATTCATTTGTAACCTTGCCCTAAGCTCCGGAAAATTCCCAAACGACTGGAAACTAGCCGAAGTCCTTCCTATTTACAAGAGCGGTGACGGAACCCGTGTCGATAACTATAGACCAATCTCCATATTACCAACCTTATCAAAATTATTAGAGAGAATCATGAACAAGCGCTTAGTCAATTACCTAGAAAAACACGATCTTCTTTCACCCTGCCAATTCGGTTTCCGGTCAGGCCTGTCAACCAGTGACGCCATACATAATTTGACTGATTTTGTCTCTGGTAATCTCGATAGTAACAAAAAGGTTGTCGTAATCTTTATGGACTTGGCTAAAGCTTTTGACACGGTTTCCGTTCCGATACTGTTAAGTAAGCTCGAGCGGTTGGGGGTAAGGAATACTCAGCTCGAACTGTTCTCTGACTACTTGCAAAACCGATTTCAGAGGGTCAGGGTGGGGGAATGGGCTGGCTGTGATCTCCCCATTGAGCATGGAGTTCCGCAGGGCAGCATCCTCGGTCCCACGTTATTTTTAACCTACATCAATGACCTTTGCGATCTGAACATGCCCAATGGGAGGATTATTTCGTTCGCCGATGACACGGCGCTCTTGTTCCAGGGTGACACATGGCAAGAGGTTTACAGTTGCGCTCAGCAGGGCTTTGATTTGGTCCAGGCATGGTTAGCTTCCAATAAATTGACACTCAACGTGGATAAAACTAAATATGTCTCTTTTTCCATCAAAACCTCAACCCTTCCCTGTCATAATTTAACGGCTCACACCTCTAACTGTTTTTCCGCACATTCTGCTACTTGCTCATGTCCCACCCTGCATAGGGCGGATGCGATTAGGTACTTGGGAGTTATTTTGGACAGCGCGCTTAGCTTTCATCCACATATTAATCTTCTTGTCTCAAGAACACGTAAATTAATTTACATATTTAAAAACCTTCGCCATGTCGCAAACCCTAAAATTATAAAAATGGTATATCTCGCACTGTGTCAATCATTGATTACTTATTGCATAACCATATGGGGTGGAGCTAATAAAACATCCATGCTGAAGCTCGAGCGTGCCCAGAGGGCAGTCTTGAAGGTGGGTCACTTCTTACCATTCCTACACCCAACTAAAGACTTATATGAAAATACTGGTGTCCTAACGGTACGCCAATTATTCATACTACATGTAACCCTCCGTAAACATTCCCAGCTTCACTACGATCCCACGGCTTTAGTACATAAGCGACGTAAATACGCAGTATGTCCGACAATGCGATTGCATACAAAATTTTCACGGCATCACTTCATCTTTCTTGGCAGTTACCTGTATAATAAATTAAACGAAATCTTGTCAATTTACCCCCTTTGTAAACAATCCTGTAAAAATACGATATTTAACTGGCTGAAATCGCTGGATTACGATACCACAGAGAAATTATTTCTCATCCCATCTTAATCATTTAACTCGCAGACGGATACAGTGGCACTCACACATAATCACAACGCAACATACACATCTTTCATCTCACAGTATCATTTTACCCACAAGACTTCACACATACACCACACAGTACACCTTATATTCACACATCACGCACCACACACACACAACGTCACACTCCAGACACACACACACACACAACGTCAAACTCCACACACACACACATAGCGTCACACTCCAGTCACTCCACACACGACCACCCACCTCAGTACATACAAAACATCCCATAACAGTTATTATTATTATTATTATTATTTTTTTATTATTTTTTTTTTTATTATTGTTTTTATTTTAATATTTATGTAAACTACTTTTCCTTTTTTCTCTTTCATAGAAATAACAAAATGCTTGTGCTTGTACTTTAAACTGCTGTAATGTACCGTATGAAGACCTAAACACTGGGAGCCTGGAGGTCCGTAACACAGGGTTTTCCCTAGTACGGACTCCAGTCTCTCGCAAAGGAGCTTTGTCTACTTAATATATATTGTCTAGTCCTAAGATGTTAGTTCTAAGCCAACCTTTGTGGAGAGAGAAATAAATAAATTTATTATTATTATTATTATTATTATTATATTCTGTGATTGTAGGTAGATAAGACTCATAAATAATTTAATGAAAACTCAATGAAAACCAGCCCCTGGAAGTTTGGCATTCCTTCCTACAATTGTAAAGAGAGATAAGAGATAAGAGAAAAATCTGCGTGAATCTTCAATGTACGGAAAATACTCGTATTTCTCACAAGAATAAAATTTTATTGTGCTCGAAATAAAGTTTGGCAGAATTTCGTTAGACGAAAACGTGACTTAAAGGTACTTATGATTGCTACTTGCAAAAATCTTATGCTGGTGGTAGCATTTATTTTAGTTCAATTATAGATTTGAAGCCTCCAAATGAATCAGATTGCTTAAAAAGTGACTTGTTTGGAAAATTTTTGCGAACAAGTTTTTGTAACAAGTTTTTTTTTAATTTCCTACATTTTAGTGAGTTTTTTCTCTCTGTGGTCGGTCCCTCATGTCTGAGGATCGTGGTCAGCATCAGAGTTGCATCTGAAGCGGATGATTTGCCTCCACCGGTTTCTGTCCAGCGTGTCTTTTACGACCGTATAGAATTTGGAGGACTCGTCCTCCTCCTCTTTGACTTGATCGGTCCATCTTGTCAGTGACCGGCCGCGCGATCTTTTGCCTTCGGTGTTCCCAACCACAATAAACTTTTCCAGATTTTCGTCTTCTCTGCGCTGCACTGCACTGTGCTTTAGTGAGTTACATTTTTGTAATTGTCTCCTCGAGACTTATATTTTGATAACTCACATGACCTTGTCACAAAAAAAAAATCTAAGTTTATATAGGTAGCGTATGCCACTTCGACAGTCAAGACGTTATAGGGTGCACCAAAGAAATAGACACACATACATACAAACTTAAACATTACCCTCTTTTGGGAGCAACCGGGTAAAAACTCATAACCTGTAACAACACTTAAGAATAGCAAGAAACGCAATCCAATCAAGGGGTTTTGAATCGAATGCGTTCGAATCAGAAGCGTATTAGCTTGCTATACTTAAAATGAAGCTACGGTAGAAATTAAAGCAATTACGTTCACCAAGGAAATTGTTCAATATCCGTGCAGTGTTTCTGCACCGCAAGTGACGGTAAATGTAGTTGATAGACACACTGAGACACACAGCCACACGAACAATGAGGCTGGAATTACTGAGCACACTCACTATACAGGCTGTAGGACAGACTAGGGACACACACATACTTTGAAGGTATGTAGTACCTACTCATGAAAATGAAAATACTTTTCAAACCAGAAATTTATAAAAATAAAAAATAGAAGTAACCTATTCACTCTTATTTTAAAGACCTCCAGGTTGTAGCTATCAGGAAATACAGACTCCGGCAGGGAATTCCACTCCTCTGTACGCACAATGAATGTGTTCTCAAAACATTTTTTGCGTGCGAGTGGGATGTCCAGTGTCCATCATGTAACGATGGTGCATCGCCTTACGTCTAGTGGTCCGATGTTTTTTTTTATTGTCGGTACTAAGCTTCCTTAAAATAGGTCCCTTGTTTATTCTAACACTCTGTATACCCTAGTAATGTCTGCGTTCTCATCTACAACGGATGTGGACCCTATTATTGGTTTATAATGGCGCGATCCATCCAGCCCCATAGAGATAAGGGATAAACGGCCTTAATAGGTTTTCCCGTAAATGGGAAAAGTTGGCAAGCTTGGAAAATTGGGCAGTTTGTACCTATGGTGGATTTAGATAAGAGTGTTTTATTAATTTAAAAGTGTGTTTAGTTCTGGACAGGGTGAATCGTTGGCAAGCATTCAGGGCTTTAACTGCTCATGAATATAAAAAATTCATTATGGTTTAAGATTTAGGAAAAAATATAATCAGCAGTGCAGTAATGTAGGTACCTAAATAATTTCGACATACATTCCGGCCACCGTAGGCGTGGGCCTGCGGATGGCGAGTAGTGGGTAGCTCGTCCGACCAGGACCAGGCCCGAGAGTCGACGACGCGTAGTGTTCCACGCGCGCCTCAAAGAGATGTCAGCTATACCTGACCGGGCCCGTCAGGGCCGATACCTGCCTGGGGTCGCGAATAAATTTGAAATAGAGTTCCCGCAGCCGTTAGCACTCAGGCAATTGAAGGAGCAGGGGTGGGTTTTAGTCAGTAAAAGTTAATCAATAATTAATCATGAAAATTATTGACAATAAGATCGATGCTCACATAAAAGGTTTAATAAAAATATGTTCCCAATACCCATTTACTATTAATATTTTTTTTACCTTTGATAGGCACGCGTTTGACCACTATCTCACCTGATGGTAAGCGATGATGTGGTCGACGATGGAGCACGCTTGCCTAGAAGTAACTTATTCACTTTTGACTTATTTACATAATAGACATTTCCCAGAAACCGTTTAGAGCTGCTAAACGGTTTCTGGGAAATGTCTCATAAAAACTTTCCTTTTGAAACTTTTATCCACTTATTTACCATTGAGATCCGGTATCAGCTAATCTAGAATTCTAGACAATCATCACAGCTTTGTCTGAAGAACTTTTTGTTAAGAAAAGTAAGCAAAAACTCCTCTGAAACTCTTGAAGCTCGAAAAGGATTCCAACTGATTATTCAAATTTGACAATCCTTCGCAAGACAAACAACTGAAACAATTTCAGTGAAAGATACACAATTAGGGACAAGTCCAACTGTAGAATAAATATTCTGTCTTTTGGGAATATTTTCATCGGCAACTAAAACATTTTCCCTTTAACTTGGGAGTTTCGTATTTCGCACGGTTTTTTCTCGTGTTTTACTGACACACAATTAAATTGTTCCGTGCGAGTTGTCAAGCACATGGGAGAGTCTATACGCCTGTTATTATTTTGTCAATGGTTTTATGCAACTTGGTAGGACCAAGCTGTGATAATAATTTACATTTGTAGTGTTGTTTTCGGTTTTTGAAAGAGATATTCGTTCGCAAGTATTTTAATTAACTGCGAGTGGGACAACATATGCTACAAACACAAATTAATGTTGCTCCTCAGATTTTACCATAATAGTATTGAATTTAAATAACTGGCCAAGTGTGTGTCGGATTTCGTTCATTAAGGGTTACGTACCAAATATTGGTATTTATTAGTAAAGTACACGTAATAATAAAATTATCATTTTTCAAATTCATAGGCAATGGGAACTTAAAAAATTCTTCGTAACAAAATTTTGTGACAGACGACGGACGGACAGACAGACAGACAGACGGACACGTGAGTGACAAAAATAGGGCTCCGTTTGGACCCTTGGGGTACGGAACCCTAAAAATAGGCAGTGCTGGTGACTGCCGACATAAGAAAAAACTTTATAACTGCGTTTTTTTTTAATGTATTTTTTATTATTTTATTGTGTGAATAATTAAAATTTCATAATTTGTAAATTTAAATCAATATTTAAACGCAATGGCACACAAGCCACTGCGCGTCGCCAGTCTGGCGCAACGTCACCAGCACGTCGCTGACGGTAAACCCATAATTTTTGTTCCTACCAAAAATCCCTCAACGAGGCAAAAAAAATGTTTACTTGAAAAAACAAATCAATTGCTGTTTTGATAAGTCAGCTACCTAACTACTTCGTAAATCATGAAAAAAATCTCCGTAAATCTGCTAAGTGCTTATCCAAAAAACAACTCGTAAATAAACCACGAGCCATCTAAATACGCCAATCCGCCAAAACCTTTTTAACTTAAAAGTAAACGTAGGCCACCTGAGAGCGTTTTCCCAAACATATTGATCCCTGTAACACTTAAGGAGTTAAAGATAACCGCCCTTGATTTCCAAATATTTAGGCAGGGGCCCCAACCGAGGGCCCCGGGCCCCGGACCCCAATATAATTGCATTCCGTCTCAATCGAGGCTCTTCTTGTGCTGTATTAAGTGAACCATTACTCGGAGTATCTCTGAGACCATGATCGACTTGTGTATACAGGCTGTTATTTTATTTTGGCGAGAGATTATATAATTTTAAAATATGATAGTTGATGAGATTTCTCAACCAATCTGCCTTTCCCAACAGGGATGATTCCTGACAGGGTACAAAAATAATTATTTTATTTACTCCGTAGCTTACTTGATCAAAATTATTAACTTGAGACACGTATTTATATCAAACATATTATCAAACAAATACAAAGATAAAACGCATCAAAGTTCAGGAGTGGGGGCTTGTAACGTCACTTCTAGGTAAGAAGTGGAACATTGTAACGTATATGTGACGTTACGCACACATTTCTGAATATGTATGTGTAGTTATGTTATCAGATGTATGTAAATATTTAATATTCGTTACTCATTTATTTATCTATTGATCATCTATTGATCGTCTATTGATCGTCTATTGATCGTCTATTGATCGTCTATTGATCGTCTATTGATCGTCTATTGATCGTCTATTGAAAGTCTATCGAAAGTCTATTGAAAGTCTATTGATCGTCTATTGATCGTCTATTGAAAGTCTATTGAAAGTCTATTGATCGTCTATGTTATGTTGGGAGACAGGGATACAGCATTCAAACACGATAGTTGAGTAAAGACTGATTTAATGTACTTCGTTCACATCCCACTCTCCTGCCTACCTTCACATGCATCATTATAATATTGAACTATCATTCATGATTATGTACATATACCCACAACCCCCTTATAAATAAATTAAATCTAGTTTTACATTCCATTCTTTTTATAAGTTATTTACATTCTTTGTTTTATTTTTAGATTCTATAGCACTATAGAAAGGAAATAAAAACAAATTAATAATTTCATTTAAAACTAATTCATGATATAGGTACACAACTACACACCACTATATTTGTTTGAAATGGGAGTACCGATTTATGATAATTTAATATAATAATAATATTTATCAAAATAATTATTTTACATTCACTAATAATGTTACACCATATAATTTTTTTTTTTTTTTTTTTTTACATTTAGGTATACTTTAAAATTAGACACATTCACTATTATATATAGATACGATGATTCCAACACAAAACATGCATTTATGACTAATTAAATAAATTGGTTTCATAGAAATCTTACAAAAATTTCATACATATTACGCTGCAGAAAGTTAATTTTCATATACTTATGTTTTAAATCAGCAGCTTGACATTTGAGTGCTTCAGGTCGTCTGTCCGCAGCGATCAGGAGGTTTCACTGTCCTGCCAGAACGAGTTTTATAGTAATTAGTGGTTTGGCTGTTGTGGTCTACGTGTGTCTTTGTTGGAGCACTGGAGCCACTGTGTGACTCATCTACAGGTATGGCGTGACTTTGCGGTCTGTCTATATTTATGTCATCATATGAATGTCTACGGTGTTCGTAAGGTTGTCCGTTATCACGCCTATCTGAATCTACGATTATGTGTTTTCTATTTCGTCTTATGATCTGTCCTGTATTCATTTGAATTATATATGATCGGTTTGATAACAAACGTTGAATGACTCCATTAGCCCAATGGTTATGCTTTTTAATTTTGACTTTTTGGTTTATGACTAGTGGTTTTAACTTTTTTGATCCTTTATCAAAGTATTTTTTCTGCTTTAATTGTCGATTTTCTAATTTATTTGTCGCATTCCCCTGCATTTTCGGTTTAAGAAGACGTGGAGAACACGGTATTATGCTTCGTAATTTTCTGTTGTATAACAGCTCGGCAGGTGAACTTAACTCATTACTTATCGGCGTATTCAAATATTCTAACAATCCCAAACTAAAGTCGGTATTTTGAAAGGTGGTCTTTTTCATCATATTTTTTATTGTCTGGACCGCTCTTTCGACCTGTCCATTTGACTGTGGGTATGTAGGAGAAGACGTTATGTGTTGAAAAGTCCAGTTTAACGTAAACTCTTTAAACAAATTAGAAGAAAATTCCGGGCCGTTATCTGACATAACTATTTGTGGTATTCCATGACGTCTAAATAAATTTTTTATTTGCTTGATTACCTCTGAGGATGTAGTTGAACACAATTCAACAACTTCTATGAACTTACTATAATAATCTACTGCTATCAAATAAGATTTAGAGCCGTAGTGGAAAATATCCGTGCCTATCTTGTACCAAGCTCTGTCGGGTATTTCATGTGGAATTAACGGTTCTTTTGTGTTGTCTTTTCTGTAAGTTAAACATGCCTGACAGTGTGATAAGTAATCCTGTAATTGTGAGTTCATATTTGGCCAATACATGATTTCTCTAGCCCTGAGCTTGCACTTTTCTATACCTAAGTGCCCTATATGTATTTTTTGTAACATTGTTTTACGCATACAGTTTGGTATAACGATTCTATTGCCTTTCCATATTAGTCCATAATTCACTGTTAACTCATCCCTGCTATCCCAATAAGGTTTTAGTTGATTGCTAATTTCACTTTTATGCATGGGCCATCCCTTTTTGATTGATTTTTTTAATGCCTGCATTTCGTTATCTTCCCTAGTCCATTTTTGTATTTCTAAAAAATGTGAGTCTGTTAGAGGGTTCATCGTTGTTATGGCACATACTTGTGCTTGCGCTTCGAGGTGATCGCGCGTTGTGATATTATCGGTATGTGGCAACGCCGCTCGTGATAATGCGTCCGCTATGTATAGATATTTACCTGGTTTATATATTAGTGTAAACGAATATGGTTGAAGTCGCATTAGCATTCTCTGTAGGCGTGCTGGCGCATTCACTAATGGCTTGTTTATAATACTCACTAATGGTTTGTGATCTGTTTCTATCGTCACATCGTTACGGCCATATATATATGTATAGAATCGCTCGCATGCAAATACACAGGCATATAATTCCTTTTCAATCTGAGCATAGTTCTGTTCAGTTTTTGTTAACGATTTCGAAGCGTAACACACGGGGAAGTTGTCTTGCATTAAACAGGCACCTAAACCATTTTTACTCGCGTCTACTGAGATAACTATGGGTTTCTCAAGAGTGTAATATCTTAACACGGGTGGACTTATTAACTGTTTTTTTTTAACATTTCAAAGCATTTTTCATGTGTTTGATCCCAGTGCCAAGCTACTTCTTTTCTTAATAACTCGCGAAGAATGGTTGTCTTTTCAGAAAAATTTGCAATGAAATTACTGACATAGGTTAACATACCTAAGAATCTTTCGACATCTTTTGCATTTTGTGGCCTTGACATATTTTTTATAGCCAATACCTGTGACTCATCGGGGCTGATACCGTCTTTTGTTATTTTATGGCCTAAGTACGTTAGTTCACTTAAACCTATTTTACATTTGCTTTTGTTTAATTTTATGTTTATTTCCTTACACCGTTTCAAAACTGCTCGCAATCTCTGATCGTGTATTTCCTTTGTTTCTGCGTAAATAAGGAGATCATCAATAAACAAAATAACTCCCTCTATATCATCAAAATGTTCATATAAACGTTTATGGAAAATTTCTGAAGCCGATGATATACCGTATGGCATTCTCAAAAATTTAAACCTTCCAAAAATTGTGTTAAATGTACAGAGGTCTGTACTGGTTGGGTGTAAATTTACATGCCAAAATCCCTGTTTGGCATCTAATGTACTAAAATATTTAGCACCGGATAGGTTGGCGGTTATTTCTTCCAGAGTAGGCAACTTAAAATGTTCCCGCTTTATTGCTTTGTTTAAGTCACGCGGGTCTAAACAAATGCGGAGATCTCCATTAGGCTTTTTTACTACCGTCATACTATTTACCCAATCGGTGGGTCCCTCAACTTTTGCAATAATACCCTGATTTTGCATCTCCATTAGTTTTTGTTTTACTTGCTCTTTTAACGCAATAGGTAACTTTCGTGGTGCATGAACTACAGGTTTGTACCCATCTTTTAATTGTATTTTATATGTGCCTGGTAAACAACCCATTCCTGTAAATATGTCCGGAAACTCATCCAATATATTTGCGCATCTTTTTCCCGGCTGTTTTATACTCATTACCCTTTTTAATAATTTTAATTCATCACATGAACTTCTACCCAAAATGGGAGGTGAATTGGTATCTACAACTATGAATTGTAAAATGTATGTTTTGTTTTTATATTGTACTTTGAGATAACATTTACCAGTGACTTTAATCTGACTACCTGAATAACCCTGTAACTTCATTGTTGTATGGACTAATTGATCTTTCGATAATTTCATTTTTTTAAGATATTGGTTTGGCAAGATATTGACGTCGGCTCCAGTGTCCAGTTTAAAATTGATATGTTTATTCCCAATTGATAATGCTACCATCCACTCATTACTAGAATAACTATCAATAGCGTGAATTACCTGATCGCTGGAGTCTTCTCGTACCTCATACACACGACACATTCTTGAGTAATGGTTCATTTTTCTACACTGATTACATCGCTGATCATACGCTGGGCATTTATATTTGTCATGGCTTCTGCCGCACTTTCCACATACTGCACGAGATCTTCGACGAGCCTCTCCTCGTTGTTCGCGTGCGTTTCCTTCTAATCTCTGTCCATCTCTCTGGTCACGATCCTGACGGGAGGTCCTGGCATCACCACCACTGGAAGCGGATGATCGCCATTTTCTCTGACGCCACGCAGAACTTCTTGCGTAGTGAACATTTTTTTCTTCCTTATCTTTGTTGGTAACAGCATGTACATTATGAGTTTGTTCCTGATTCTCGTTTTTTATATTTTTCGCTTGAGCTCGAGATACTTCCGCTATTCTACAGATATCTATTGCTTTAGATAAGGACAAATCTGGTTCTCTTAATAATCTTTCTCTGAGTCCACTGTCTTTAATTCCACAAATCATCTTATCACGCACCAACTCACTGCATAACTCTTTGAACTCGCACTTTGCTGCTATTTTATTTAGTTCAAATACATATTGTTCTATTGACTCTAATTCTCGTAGGTCACGGGTAAAAAATGTATGTCTTTCTATCGTTATATTCTTTCGTGGCAAAAAAAATGCGTCGAAGTCATCTAGCAAGTCATCTATAGTTTTGTACTCGCGGGTGAATTGTTCATGTACCTCACGACATTTTTCTCCAATTATATGTAGCAAGATGTTGATTTGCACTGTTGTTTCTTTCAGATGTAGTTCACAAGCTTTATAATATATCTTGAACGCTTTTTTCCATTTTTCCCATTCTTTGCTTAAGTTTCCAGATGTTACATTTGTTATGTCATTTTCAAAAATGAACGGCTGCGGCGGTTGCAAAATGGATTCCATTGTGTGCTTTGTTTGTATTATTACTTCTGCTTTTTCGATTTATCAACTACGTTTTACCTCTATTTCACTTTTATCTACTTGGTTTAACTTTCTTAAAACGGCTTATTAACTTATTTAGCTACCGGCTGCGCCATGTTATGTTGGGAGACAGGGATACAGCATTCAAACACGATAGTTGAGTAAAGACTGATTTAATGTACTTCGTTCACATCCCACTCTCCTGCCTACCTTCACATGCATCATTATAATATTGAACTATCATTCATGATTATGTACATATACCCACAGTCTATTGATCGTCTATTGAAAGTCTATTGAAAGTCTATTGAAAGTCTATTGATCGTCTATTGAAAGTCTATTGAAAATCTATTGAAAGTCTATTGAAAGTCTATTGATCGTCTATTGATCGTCTATTGAAAGTCTATTGAAAGTCTATTGAAAGTCTATTGAAAGTCTATTGAAAGTCTATTGAAAGTCTATTGATCGTCTATTGATCGTCTATTGAAAGTCTATTGAAAGTCTATTGAAAGTCTATTGAAAGTCTATTGAAAGTCTATTGAAAGTCTATTGATCGTCTATTGATCGTCTATTGAAAGTCTATTGATCGTCTATTGATCGTCTATTAAAAGTCTATTGATCGTCTATTGATCATCTATTGAAAGTCTATTGATCGTCTATTGATCGTCTATTGATCGTCTATTGAAAGTCTATTAAAAGTCTATTGATCGTCTATTGATCATCTATTGAAAGTCTATTGATCGTCTATTGATCGTCTATTGAAAGTCTATCGAAAGTCTATTGAAAGTCTATTGAAAGTCTATTGAAAGTCTATTGAAAGTCCATCGAAAGTCTATTGAAAGTCTATTGATCGTCTATTGATCGTCTATTGAAAGTCTATTGAAAGTCTATTGATCGTCTATTGATCGTCTATTGATCGTCTATTGATCGTCTATTGATCGTCTATTGATCGTCTATTGAAAGTCTATTGATCGTCTATTGAAAGTCTATCGAAAGTCTATTGAAAGTCTATTGATCGTCTATTGATCGTCTATTGAAAGTCTATTGAAAGTCTATTGATCGTCTATTGATCGTCTATTGATCGTCTATTGAAAGTCTATTGAAAGTCTATTGAAAGTCTATTGATCGTCTATTGAAAGTCTATTGAAAGTCTATTGAAAGTCTATTGATCGTCTATTGATCGTCTATTGAAAGTCTATTGAAAGTCTATTGAAAGTCTATTGAAAGTCTATTGAAAGTCTATTGATCGTCTATTGATCGTCTATTGAAAGTCTATTGAAAGTCTATTGAAAGTCTATTGAAAGTCTATTGAAAGTCTATTGAAAGTCTATTGATCGTCTATTGATCGTCTATTGAAAGTCTATTGATCGTCTATTGATCGTCTATTAAAAGTCTATTGATCGTCTATTGATCATCTATTGAAAGTCTATTGATCGTCTATTGATCGTCTATTGATCGTCTATTGATCGTCTATTGAAAGTCTATTAAAAGTCTATTGATCGTCTATTGATCATCTATTGAAAGTCTATTGATCGTCTATTGATCGTCTATTGAAAGTCTATCGAAAGTCTATTGAAAGTCTATTGAAAGTCTATTGAAAGTCTATTGAAAGTCCATCGAAAGTCTATTGAAAGTCTATTGATCGTCTATTGATCGTCTATTGAAAGTCTATTGAAAGTCTATTGATCGTCTATTGATCGTCTATTGATCGTCTATTGAAAGTCTATTGAAAGTCTATTGAAAGTCTATTGAAAGTCTATTGATCGTCTATTGATCGTCTATTGATCGTCTATTGATCGTCTATTGATCGTCTATTGAAAGTCTATTGATCGTCTATTGATCGTCTATTGAAAGTCTATTGAAAGTCTATTGAAAGTCTATTGAAAGTCTATTGAAAGTCTATTGATCGTCTATTGATCGTCTATTGAAAGTCTATTGAAAGTCTATTGAAAGTCTATTGAAAGTCTATTGAAAGTCTATTGATCGTCTATTGATCGTCTATTGATCGTCTATTGATCGTCTATTAAAAATCTATTGATCGTCTATTGATCGTCTATTGAAAGTCTATTGAAAGTTTATTGAAAGTCTATTGAAAGTGTATTGAAAGTCTATTGAAAGTCTATTGATCGTCTATTGATCGTCTATTAAAAGTCTACTGAAAGTCTATTGAAAGTCTATTGATCATCTATTGATCGTCTAGCAGATTTGCAGCAAATTGGCTGTTACATACGGACAGACGGACAGACAGCCAGTCAGACAGACACACGAGTGATCCTATAAGAGTTCCGTTTTTTCATTCGGACTTTCGGAACCCTAAAAATTATGTCTCAAATGAAGGAAAACTATTTTTGATAGCCGTTAACTTTCGAAAATATTTCGGTGTTGAATAGACTAGGTACTTTCATTCTGATCTGAAGCGTGATCCGAACATGTTTGTATGAATTTCGCGGTGTATTCCCGAATCCGGATCATGGAAAATTATATCAGAGTTCAAACGTATGATTTCGTCGAAATTACGGAGTACTTACTTTAACTTAAAATTTCACTGAGTATTTCATTGTATAACAATAGACTTTATTTATAAAAAAAAAAAAACTTTCTCGGCGGTTGTTTTTTTTTTTGTAAAAAGGTTTTTTTATTTTTCACTTTTTTGTTGTTATACCCCAGAACTAAAAACCTCAATAACATGGAACGTGAAATTTAAACATACTCGTAATTGGAGAAAACCAAAACGTCACCTATGTATACGTATTTTTCGTTTTAAAGCAATTTCGATAAAATTGATATAGGACCATCTCGGGAGTATATTTTTTCGGATAAAAAAAGTATTTTGAAAATCGGTCCACAACTGACAGCGAAATCGGTGGGAAGCGTTTTGAGAAAACATTCATTGTGCGTACTGTTAGGGATTGGAATTCCCTACCGGAGTCTGTGTTTCCTGATACCTGGGAATCTTTAAGTCAAGAGTGAATAGGTTACTTCTAGGCAAGCGTGCTCCATCTTCGACCACATCTTCGCTTACCATCAGGTGAGATAGTGGTCAAACGCGTGCCTATCAACAATAAAAAAATACATTAAAAAAAAACATACATACTGTCGAACATAGAACCTCCTCCTTTTTCGAAGTCGGTTAAAAAATAACCACGTGATTAGTTTAAATACGTATTTAAACTAATCACGTAATAGTTGAGATAGCTGTTTCTTAATTCAAAATTATCTTTCCGAAGGAAGGATACGAGTAGATGTGGTTGGTAAAGTATAATATCATTTGAAGTATAATCATCATTTCAGCCGAAAGACGTCCACTGCTGGACATAGGCCTCCCCCAAGTGTCGTCACAACAACCAGTCCCGCGACCTTCACCAGGTCATCGGTCCACTTGTGGAAGCCTTCCAACGCTGCGTCTTCCGGTTCGCGGTTGCGCATTTGAAGTAAGTTTTGTTCTAAAGACAGCTGAGTTTGATGGATCAGACTTATGCTGTATGGAATATAGAATCCGCTAATCGGTATTTAAACTAATCATATAGTTAGCGAGTGTTTTGCGTGTATGTGTCGCTTTTTTTCCCCCATCTTTTTCTTTTTTGTTGTGTTCCTGTTTTTTGCGTCATGTTTACCGTAAATAAACGTATTTTCTTTCTTTTTTTCTTTTCCTTCTTTTCCTTCTTTTCCTTCTTTTCCTTTCTTTTCTTTCTTTTCTTTCTTTTCTTTCTTTTCTTTCTTTTCTTTCTTTTCTTTCTTTTCTTTCTTTTCTTTCTTTTTTCTCTTTTCTTTCTTTTCTCTCTTTTCTTTCTTTTCCTTCTTTTCTTTCTTTTCCTTCTTTTCCTTCTTTTCTTTCTTTTCTTTCTTTTCTTTCTTTTCTTTCTTTTCTTTCTTTTCTTTCTTTTCTTTCTTTTCTTTCTATTCTTTCTTTTCTTTCTTTTCTTTCTTTTCTTTCTTTTCTTTCTTTTTTCTCTTTTCTTTCTTTTCTTTCTTTTCTTTCTTTTCTTTCTTTTCTTTCTTTTCTTTCTGTTCTTTCTTTTCTTTCTTTTCTTTCTTTTATAAATAAGGCTGTCTATCTCTAAACTGAGATTATCATCAACCGTGATGTTTCTCTCCTGCAATAATTCTGTCGTCAAAAACTCATCCTGTACACACGTTTTCAATTGGTTGCCTTTGTAAATGTTGGTCCTGTATTGGGAAACCATTGATTAAATATTTTGAACGTATGTATGTGTTGTAAACGTATATGGTTTACCCCTGCTTTCGGTAAAATTACTTGGGAATTCTACAACATCATAGGTTTGTATCTTAAGGAGAATAAGTAATTCTGTCTGGTCCTTAGGTCAAAAAATAATGAAAAAAGAAGTGTGTGTACTTATGTACTCACGTAAGAAGTTATACTTCTTTGGCGTAACAATATAAAAAACCAAACTGTCACAAAGTTTACAAAAGCAAAACAATCATTCTTCATGAACCACAGACCATAGCTAATTTCAGGGCGCGGTTCTAGCTAACTTCAACCTGTGAATTTTGTGTGACAGTGATACGCGCGTGTCTGCAGGATGGAGGCAAAACTAGGTCTTCGTGGAGAAGAACGAACCAAGAAACTCCACGGTAGCTCTCTTGTGGTATTATACCCACACATCATTAATAATCGTTTATCACAATAAATCAGATTCTATGATCTATCGCTTGTGCCACTTTACAACGTGAAATATCTTGTCATTTAGAAACAATAACAGTGACAAGGCAAAGAACATGAACATGAATAGGTATTCCTTAATACCATTTAATATAATTAGAAACAAGGGCCTTAACATAGCACATACACAGAATCAACACAATCATTAGCAACAATCAAGATATAACATCAAATAACTTACGTGAGCCTTTGTAATCAATCTTTCACATCAAGTATATTAGCAGTTATTAGAACAGAGCTTCGTCTCCATGAGGTTGTATATATTACACTTTCAGCAACTTAATAATGAAATAAGAGTAACTAGTAACACATCTTTTATAGTAAGTTGAGAGTAGATACTTTTCTTAAACGTCACATATAATATCCCGCCATTTTCTACCAATCACAGATTGTCAGGAATAAACTAATAATAGATGTGGTAATAATCAATTATTGTGTAGTCCAATTGTTTTAAAACATAATAAGATCGTATTAAGCAATTTAATAACACTGGATCTTTAATTCTTAGTTGATATTCGAAGAATATCAACAATATCTGACAGTATTGTCCCAATCGTTTCAAACAACTTATTACATTAAAGTAGCAATATAAAATCCAATATACAACACAACGATCATTAAAAAATGCGTAATAATTTATAGGAGTATCATCAATTCTGCTTTTTAGAAGTTAAGCGTTTTATATCTGTACACACAATAAGATTTACTTAGGTAGGTACGTCTACATTTGTTCCAAGGTTCATAAATGTGACCAATGTTTAAAATGCAACGACCAATATTCTTGGAAAATCAAAATATATAATGAAATGATATCACATAATTCATTAAATCTAACACGCGCATATTAAAATTTATACTTTACATATTCAATAAAAAACTTACAAAGATAAAACGCATCAAAGTTCAAGAGTGGGGGCTTGTTATGTCACTTGTAGGTAAAAATTTGTGTATTTTTTCGTAGCACAAAATTTCAACGCACTGTTTTGTCCTCATTTTTAACCGACTTCGAAAAAGGATATGTATGTTCGGGCATAACTCCGTCACATATTGACGGATTTGCAAAATTCTTTCGAAAGGGGTTTATTCCGAAATGGTCCCATTTAAATTTCAAAAAGATCTGATGATGGGTTTCGGAGACAGACAACGGAACTCTTCAAAAATTGACAGCAAATCAACCGCGATTGCTGCGATCGTATGTCTATGAATTGTTAACACAGTTTAATGGGGAACCACAACTAAAAAGTGAAAAATAAAAAACTTTTTTACAAAAAAATAGAACCGACTTCCAAAAAAAGCGCAAAATAACTTTAATTTCGGAAGTCGGTGTCAAAAAACGAAGACACAAAACAGGAACACCGACTTCCGAAATTAAAGTTATTTTGCGCTTTTTTTGGAAGTCGGTTCTATTTTTTTGTAAAAAAGTTTTTTTTTTTTTTTTTTTTTTAAATACGTATCCAATTGTTTTTGGTAATTTAGTAACTTACAGAATAAATAGCTGTTTTAGTCATCAACCCTCTTTTAGTCGTAGGACGAGGGGAGAGAAATCTTCATTTTATTTAAGTGGGTACTCAGCAATTAGTTACACAAACTGTACTTGTTTTAAAAATATTGTAGAACAAGCTAAAACCAGACCATCCCCTTAAAAAAATTTGTAACAGGCATTCTTCGGTAAAAGCAAGTCTTAATTAAAATTTGTAGGTACCTTACTTCAATATGGCGTTGACCTACAAACTTAATAAAGGTTTTTTTGGAAACGAACCTATTTTGTTTTAAAAGGTTAGTTATTACTTTCTTTTGTATTTCTCCCTTCAGGCGGAATAGAATTTTTCTTTGCCTCCCTAATGAAACTTTAGACCTTTCTTCGAGTCTTAATAATAAACTCGGTTATACTTTGGCGAATTCTTTAATTTAATTAGTTAATATATTATTTTTATTTATTATCCTTAATCTTTATGTCAAGACTGAATAGGTTGCTTTTGGGGAAGTGTGCGCCATCGTCGACCACCTCATGGCTTACCATCAGGTGAGATAGTGGTCAAACCCGACCCTATCAATAATATTATAAAATAAAACATTTCCTGACACGAAAATACAAGCTTACTGAAAAATAATTTCTGAGAGAAAGTGCCATTAATTTTGTCTAGGACATTGATCTAAAAAAAACTTTTTACAAAAAAAAACAACCGACTTCCAAAAAAGAAAATACACTATAAATTAAAAAATAACTTTAATTTCGGAAGCGTGTGTTTGTATTTTATTTCTTCGTTATTTGACACCGACTGCCGAAATTAAAGTCTTTTTTTAATTTACAGTGTATTTTCTTTTTTGGAAGTCAGTTGTTTTGTTTTTTGTAAAAAGTTTTTTATTTGTTCACTTTTTAGTTGTTTCTTCCCCAGAACTAAAAACCCCTCTATCATGGAACGTGGAATTTAAACATACTTGTAATTGGAGAAAACCAAAACGTCATCTAGGTCTACATACTTTTCGTTTTGGTTCAGTTTTTCAAAAAGAGCTGTAGGACTTTCGATAAAATTTATATGGGACCACCAGCTCGGGAGTATATTCTTTCGAATAAAAAAAGAATTTTGAAAATCGGTCCACAACTGACAGAGATATCAGTGGACTTACATTAAAAAAAAATACATACAGTCGAAGTAGAACTTCTTCAAATTGATTTTTAGGCTTGAATTGAACAGAATTAAAATTTAAAACCTACAATTTTTTTCAGAAAAGCCGTTCAATAAAATTTAAGCCGCCATAAGAAAAACGCCACACAACACATCTCACTTAAACACAAAGCAATAAAATTTTACTGAAGACCTCATCTTTTCGCAATTTCGAACAATGTCAGAAAATAATAACATGCAATAAAACTCTTTGGGGCATACACAAAACATAAAGGGCTGAACAAAAGGACCGGTGGCTTAATTAAATACAGCGTCAGAACGTTTCGGAGGCCATTTTAATGTTATTAAAATGTTCGACGGCTACTTACCTTGCTATTTTACGATGTACTGGAAAACAAACGAGATTTAATTTACCAACCTGTATAATCAAATGTGTTTTGATCGTGGCCGCGAACGTTTTAATTTCCAATTTTGTTTTGCATAGGAATCTCTTGAAATTATTGTTTTTATTTAGTCTAATTTGATACAACGTGACTAACTCATTAGATATTTTTCAGAAGTTGAAAGAAGTCAAGAAAATTAATAACTTTCCCAATTAGAAAAATATGAAAAAAAAATGCTGACATTTAAGTTAGTTCGCATCCGTACTTTATCATTCTATACTTTCCATCCATCCATACTAATATTGTAATTCCAAAAGTAAGTTTGTCTGTCTGTTTACGGTTACGCTTTAACCTGCTGAATCAATTTTTATGAATTTTGGTATAGAGATAAATTCGACCTTGGAAAAGGACACTGAATATTTTTACGTTTCCTTGGAATAATTTCCGCTTTTCACGCGGGTGAAGCCTCTAGCAGAAGCTAGTAACTCTTCTCTTTACTCTACTCTTTTTTATTTTTTTTATGTATGTTCGAGCATAACTCCGTTATATATTGACGGATTTGCAAAATTCTTGTTTTGTTCAAAAGGGGTTTGTTCCGAAATGGTCCCATTTAAATTTCATATAGATCTGATTATGGGTTTCGAAGACAGACAACGGAACTCTTCAAAAATTGACAGCAAATCAACCGCGATTGCTGCGATCGTATGTCTATGAATTGTTAACACAGTTTAATGTGGAACCACAACTAAAAAGTGAAAAATAAAAAACTAAATGTATAAAATATGGATTATTTGATGATTCCTCTTTGGCTGAATGTCACTTACTCATGTCAAATAAACACGGCCTCCATAAAAATATCAGCGGATATCAAGTTAAACATTTTTAGTGTTCGTTATATTTTTATCCTAGTTAAACAAACTCAAGAATCACTTCATGATACATAGCTTATTCTAAATAGAATTCCTTAAGGACTATTAGCAGTTTCTGTCCATTTCAGGCATTTTTGTATGGTAGATGGGCATCCCTCTTTGGGATAATGTTTATTATTACGTATACTTTACTAACAAATACCAATATATGGTACGGAACTCTTAATGTGTGAAATCCGACACGCACTTGGCCAGTTTTTTCACATGTTGGTCCCTCAGTGAAAATTGTTAATACTCATGAGTACCTACTTTCACTACCTGAAAATTCAGCACTGAATTAAGAAGTACGTCAATTTTTATATATTAGGTATGTACTCGTATATATAACTGACTCAGGGGAGACTCCTTTCTGCCCGGGGGTTGAGGATAAATTCGAAATAGAGTTACCTCGCCCCTGGGCACTCAGGGCAGGAAGGAACAGGGGTGGGTTTTAGTCAGTAAGCGCCCTCGAGAAGTCATTGGATGATTTCCCACCCCGCAAAAAAAAAAAAAGGGGAGACTCCTTTACAGTCTCCCCAGGTATGTAACAGGCGTTGTACAGAAGGGGTTCTGGGATGGTCTCTTTAGAGGTCACCGGACTCCCTTCCATGTACTGGTGGTCACCGGAGTGTTTTTAAGCTATTGCATAGCTTCTATCGCGGGCCTTAAGCGTGGAGACCGAATCCAGAAATTCCGTAACGAAAAAAAACCTAACACTCCTCACTCCAACCGGCACAGCGGTGATACTTTTTAGTTTTGCCATCTATCGATGAATAGTGAGATGATGATGATGATGATGATGATGGTGATGATGAAGATGACGATGACGATGACGATGACGATGACGATGACGATGACGATGACGACGATGATATTTATCTTGTTACGCCAAAGAAGTGTAACTTCTTACGTGCGTGTAAAAAGTGTGACTTGAATTAATATCAAAGAAAAAAAAAACAAAGGAAAAAAAACTGCATAAATAAAATAAATAAATAATTATAATTGCATAACTTGATAATAAATGCTATGCAATAGCTTTACCGCGGCAGTCTCCGAGTGCCACACGTCTTTTTTTTTTAAATCTAGCTTACACTGTCCCTTTGCTGGGCATAGCCCTCCCCCAAGTCCTTCCAGGAACTCTTCTCCTGCGCTTCCTCGAACAAGCCCTCGCAGTAATCGAGGGGTGGTTTTAGTGAGGTTAAAACCCCACACTCTGGTTTTTTCCCCAGAAGTCCAGGTGTCTTTTGCAGATTCCCCACAATAACAAAAAAGGTAGGTACATAACTGACAGCATCAAAAGGTTTATTGTACAAATAGAAAACTAGTTCATACATTTAACATTTCTAACAAGCAAGCCAATTAAAAGGACAACATGAAAATACTTACATAAACAAGTTAGACCAAGTTTATGAAATGTGAAAAGTAACACAAGCTTCAGAGAAAACGCTCCTCTTTTTTTGCAAAATACACCTAACTGCTAATAAAATAAGACCTAATAAGTCTTAAGCCATAATAAATATTGCGTAGGTAACTTTTTTCCACTTTATAAATTATAAAAGATATTTTTATTCGGATACTGAAATAAACCAATAATATAAAAGGCAAACAAGAACACAATTTGTTTTCCTCTTATAATATTATTTGACTTTAAAGTATTTTATGAGGAGAGCTACATAGCTAATAAGAAAGAAAACTAATCTAGGATCAAGCTCGTTTTGATAGGATTAATGTAGAGACAAAATAAATAATAAAAACTACTTAAGGTGTTTTTTATAACTCATTTGAAAGTAGGGCGTTTTTGATTTTATACAATATCGATTGACTACACTACCAAAGGTCTTCGAGTCTTATCGCACAGTAAGTAGCTAACGATAAGGAATATATTCGAAGTGAATCAAGTAGATACCAATTTATAAGCTGCCGAGCGAGCAATATCAAGATGTTGCAATTTGCAAGGAGTGTCCACGGTACACGAGAAAAATACTCGCTAGACGCCCTGACACATGTGTCGGGACATAAAGAATGTTGCAGACACGAAAATAAAACACAATTTGTAGAACATGCGGTGGCATCGTACACAATGTCTCGATTCCGACTCCAGCCGTGTATACAAAGCCCAAGGTACACCTACCGCCACCTAGCGGTATAAAACAAAATATAGGCGCGACTGCTGTTTGAGATATGGCGCAATTAGCCCTCGTAACGACATAATTTGTTAAATTCTATTATGCGCTCTTTATTTAATGAAGCATCGCTACAACTCACGAATTTGTCATATAAAAACGTGCAAGTATAGATATGACGGCTCTTCGAAGTTAATAACGCTGAACTACGAATATAAAGTCAGATATTGGCAATATCAGCAAATTTAAGATTAGGAGCGTCATAAATTCAAACGTCATGAATAGAGCTAGTTGGTAATACTTCATATATTTTATGAGTCCCGTAGACGTGTCTATCTGGCTAGTAATAAAATGCAGGGAGCGACCCGCGACGGAAGGCAGTAATATCAAGTAAAATAGTATCTAATACTATGACATCGCAGTGAGCTGATAGTAAATTCAACGTTTATATTAGGCATAGGAACAGTCACTGAAGCTGTAGTCCTTATGCTGTGTTCTTTATGTGGTCAAAAGTGGTGTCCAGTGAATCCCGTCGTAACTTTGGCTTTGCCGTGTCCGTTTTTGGATTGCATGCCTCGCTGAAAACGCATACATTAGTTCTATTTCCTCACAAATTATTGCATTGCGCCGAAAGGCTCGTACAGACGGGCGAGATGAGAGAATGAACGAGTCACAAATAAACTTTTTAGGGTTCCGAAAGTCCGAATGAAAAACGGAACCCTTATAGGATCACTCGTGTGTCTGTCTGTCTGTCTGTCATAGTCCATTTGCTCCGAATCTACTGGACTGAATAAGCTGAAATTTGGTACACACATGTATATTGGTGACCCAAATACGTAAGTATAACGTAAATGAACGAATTTGGAATATGGGTATACTTTTGGGGTGCAAATCGGAAAATTAAAAAAAAAATAACACGAACACGAGAAACATATCAAATGAAAGAACTAACTATAAGGGTCTCCAAAATTTTTTTTTCATAATTTTAAAATGTATAATTTTAAGTTATTTCAGAAAATAAGATGAGAAATGATCGTTATCTCCGAAACTACTGGGCCTAAAATTTATTTATGTATTAAATTCTTTACTTAGAGATTACAGGAAAACCTATAAGAAATATACAGTTTAAAAAAAAACCTGAAAAGGAGATGATTTGTTCGGAACCCTTTGCGTGCGAGTCCGACTCGCTCTTGGCCGGTTTTTATTTGACTATTTTAGGTAACCCTTAGTTTATGCTTTCGTTCTATTCGTGTTTAATTATTATGGCCACCGAAATCGTAGCTCACATGATCGTCTTAGATCGCAGTCCAAAATATGTAGAGCAGATCAAATATTATATTGTTGTAACTTGCTTAGACTCGTTTAACATTATCTTCCTGCCCTTATCCCATGTAACTGGGGGTCGGCGCAACACGTTTTTTTTCTTCCATTCTGTCCTGTCAGCCGTCACGCTATCACTAACTCCCTTTTCTTTCATATCACTCCTCACACAATACATCCATCTTATCTTTGGTCTCCCTCTCCCTCTACATCCATCCACATTTATATTCATAACTCTTTTGGTTACATGTGTTTCATCCCTCCTTTTCACATGACCATACCAAGATAAGCGGATCCCTTTCAACTTTTCTGTGACTGGCGCCACTTTTAAACTACCTCACTTTATCCATTTTTTTTTATTCTCACTTTATCCATTCTCGTTACTCCACACATCCATCTTAACATTCTCATCTCCGCCACATGCAATCTTTTTTTTTCATCCGTCTTTTTAAGACTCCTAGAATGGGTATAATAAGACAGTTTCCGAAACTGAAAGCCACATATTCGACCCATTATTTGGATAATTTTTTTCCACTAGACCATACCTGGGAATCCACTGGTTCTGGAGATATTGAAGGTCAAAGTCGGATTTTTTTTTTTACTTTTTTAGGAAAATGCATTCCAAGTGTTATTACTAAACTTTTTCCCAAACAAACATCGCCTAACTTTCCGATATTTTTTTTCTAAATTTCGAAATTACGCATTTGCAATATTATAAAAACGAAATGAATTATCAAACGTATTCGGCAAGTACCTACGTGGCTTAGAGCGAAGGAGCCGGGTGTAACTGCCTGGGTTTGCTTTACATTGGGCGCAATAAAAAATAGTTTTTTTTTTTCATACATACAAATAAAAGTCGTTTGTTTCCCAGCAATATATTTTGCGCGAAGCTACTTTTTTAGACGTACAGTATGCGTAGTTGATGGCTATGTGATGTGTCTCTTTACACCCTGTATTGTGGAGTACTTGACTTTTCTTAGTGTTTTTACTGGACAGTTCTTGGTCATAAGACTTCGACCGTGTTTTTTGCATTAAATGGCCAACTTTGGCGTTCGTCTTCAGAGAAACTGAAAGATTCGTCAACTTCGACTTATTGAATGGTGGAAAATTAAATAGCTCACAGCAGCCTCGTTTTTTGCATTTTTTCTTGTCTACTAAAATAGTATAAAGTTAAAGTTACGAAGCATGTTTTTCATAAAATGCGCGACGACACTTTATAGAGTTCGTGGAATAAACTACTGTACTATGCAAATGAAATGAAGTATAATACATAATCATAACTTTTGAACAGTCCTTTAATTCAGAGAGGTCTCAGAATTTTTTATACGTGTGGTGAATATCTAGAAAAAAAAACACTTTGATAACTACTAAAAACGCTCGAAATTCATTGTAAATTTCACTTTGCTACTCGTACATTAAGGGCGTGACATGATCTAAAGTGCGGTCACTCTCGGACTGCATAGAAAAGAAAGAGATGCGCGACAAGCAATGCTTGCAATCTATTGCAAAATATGAAGCATTTTATTGATTACTCATAATGAGATAAAATGCTTCATATTACTTCATACTACGTATCTAAAAAAACAATTTTTTGCAATTTACTTGTTACAAATTTTACCGACGCGACGTACGTTGGCTTGTAATACGGGATTTTTTTTAAAAGGTTTTAGTTAGAGGTATGTTTGACGTATGTGTATCATTTCTATCGAGGATTTTATTTTTAAACGTGTTTCGGAAACAACAAAGTTCTCATTATTTTTGAAAGCCTCCGCAACCGGTGGCGGCACCCAAAAATAACGCCGTTGTAAACCGGCAGTGCTTTTTTTGTTAGTATATAGTCCAAGAGCGAGCGAAGCGAGCTCGGGTACTTAGGGGACAGATTAGATTCGAAAACCCCCTTCATCACCTTCGTGTTAGGTTCCTTTAAACCCTGCAGATAGAAATAGGAGCAGACTTTGGCTTGCAGACGTTTACTTTTTAGATTTTTTGGGACTAGTTTTTGAAGATATTTATGCAAATGTAGTAGTAGTAGTATTTTTTTTATTGTTTATGGCTTTTTGGAATATTTTAACTGCATAAAAGATTTTTTTTTGCAAAACCCATTGTCCGCTTTTTTTTAAGTCGACACGGTGCCGGTTACGGAGGCACTCCCTAATAATTAACAATATTTTTTCTGCAACTTCAAACTAAGGAGATTTGTCAAAAATAATTTATTAAGAAAACCAGCAATTTTTAAGTTTTTTAATTTGAATATATGATATAACATTGTGAATGGCATCGTCTTAATATTATTACGTACCTACAATTTATACCAGAATAATCTTACGTTCATAATAAATTAAAATATTATTTTTGAATTTTAATGCAAAAATTTAAATTTAATATTTGCAAAGATGCTACATTATGCAATTAATCGGCTGTTCGAACTGCAAATGTATAAAAGAACTCGCTTTTAGTATCTTAGTAGTAGTACGGTCATAAATATTACTTACTCGAAAATCTTGTAACACACGAGAATAATATTTGATAAGGATTTCACACACCTTCCTCCTTACAACTAAGTACCTAAGACATTCCATATTTCTCCTTCATTCCTAAATCAAAATGAAAACTATTTTCTGAAAGCAGCTGCGAACGTTCCCATGCAGGTTCCCAGGTCACACGATATTTTGTCCGTTACACGGTATGAAAACCTAGTTATTAGGTATTTGGTTAGTGCTGTCTTTAGGTAATGTAAAATGGATCTGAATTAAGATTTAGGTGTGTGTTTTTATTTTTAATTTTTTTGGCGATAATGCTAAAGATCAGTTTATTCTGGGCTTATATACGAGCGTCATTAATACTACCATACATACGAGCAACCTGGTTAACCAGGTTGCTTGCCGTGAGAGGGTTAGTAACACCAGGGCGCTGCTGGCAATCCTTGAGGAGCTGGGGTGAATCAAATGGCCTAATTGTTTCACCCGACACCAGCCAAAGAGGTGACTGGAGTAATGACGACCAAGGTATAGAGAAGTATGGATGAAAAAGACGGGTAGCCAAATACATTAAGACAACAAGCCTGTCACACTATTTCTATCCACTGCAACTTCAGAAAGCCAGAATCAACAGTGGCGACCACCAGAAAATAACCGAGGCAGTGAAGCACAAAGAGTCGATTAAGGCCCTTCTCGCGGTCCAGTGGCGCCCTCATTGAATAAAAAATCGTAACATAGCACAGAAAATAAATATTAAAAAATCCAACTTCACGTTTGTTACAAAGAGGATAAAGAATTTTTACGTTGTTAAAACAGGTCTCAAAATGTTTCGTATCCAAAGTAGTAGGCAAAAGTGCCAAAAACGGCCGTTTCTGTGTTTTGCGCTGAGCTCACATAACGCGTTGTATGTCCACCCAGTAATAGGACTCGCCCATCAAGGAGCGCTGTCCGAAATTAGACGCATTATTAATTTATTACATATAAAAATTAGACGCATTATTAATTTATTACACATAACACAACAAGTATTAAACTAAAACACTGAGACTAAATTATAAGTAATTAAATGATCTTTAAAATGGTGAAGGTTTCATAAAAATACGCTTTATATTTTTTGCGTGATTCTCAATTTTTTATCCGAGTACCATAACTTTACAAATTAATTACACTATGTTATAAAAATATAATTTCAAATATTCTGAAATCAAATTACGACGGAAATTGTCTAGAGTAACATATATTTTTTCAAAGAAATAAGACAAGTCGTTTAGACTTGATGTTCAATTAAAAACCATTAGACGTCTAAAACTGTCTTGGATCCCGCAACGAAATTAGTCACATTTAAATTAAAAACCGCAGAGGAGTAAGAAAAAAATCATAATTCCACTTCTCTCCTTATCAAGCAGGAGTCCGAACAAAGCTAGGCCAATAGCCACACAGAGTTATTTACAACTAGCGTAAACCCAGTTGCCAAGCACCACTGATTAAACACTTTAATGAAGGTCCTAAATTGTTAGCTGTTATATTTGTTCGCGCAAGCGCCTACAGAAATTAACATGGTTATAATGTTGAGGCTACGTAGATTATAGCTACCCGTTTTTTTATTTTGTAACGCTTGTACTGTCTACCTACATCTGTGAGATCCTCTCTATAAATTTGCACGTTCACATCAAGCAACGTATTTTTCGTTTTATTCCCGCAATTATACCTGGATCAATCCCACACATGGTCCTTCGAGCTGGATAGGAGATTTGAAGAGTATTTACTCCGATCGGCAAATCGTTACAAAGGGATTGAAGAGAATTGGTGGACATCAAAAATCATAGTCGACGCCCGGTGAATTCTGCTACGTCATTCAGAAGATTATTGGAATTTACGTGGTCTGGATACTTAATAGCTAAGAAAAGGCGTATTTATTATTATATTTGTGTACCCAACACTCTATTTAACAGGTATAATTAGTGTAAGTCAGCCGTTAATAGCCAGGTTAGTACAAAATACCTATTGTCATTTTTCTTTGTTCTGTGAGTGGTTACAAATTGTAATACAATTATTAACTGATCAGTAATTATTGTTCATTTTTGTTATTTACACATTGTTAAAGAGTAGTTTTTTTAGTAACTGCATTATTTGGCTTTACGGTGTTATAAGTTTACAGTTATTGAGACAGTTAGGTAATCACATTAGTTATCACAGACAGACAATAGAAATCATTGCAATTGCAGTATTATTATTAAAGTTTAGTACTTAAAACCGTCAATACGCATAGTTTATTATAAATTCTAAATTATTGTTTATGTGAATTCACTCAAGTCTGTTTTAATCTTGTACCCACGTATTTCAGGCTGCATCATTTTAAATTGTAATTTGCAACGTCGCTATAACTTTTTTTTATATAAATTCCAGGTTGATCACACCAGCTTACGCAATGCCGGAAGATAAGGAATTAAATAAGGACAATAAAGATCTCGTTAGGAAACGAGCGAGTTGCAAAGGAAAGCTGACAATGTTCTCAAACTATTTAAATACTTTGAATCCCTCTTCTTTGAGCCGTACTGAGGTAGGCGAGTTGCAATTACGTTTTACTAGACTTGAGGCATTGTATGCCCGATATGATGAGGTGCAATTATTGCTGGAGTGTAGTACTGATGACTTGGATGGTCAGATGTTGGAACGCGCGGAGTTTGAATCTCTTTATTACAAAACCCTATCTAAAGCTCAACAAATGTTGGAAGATAATAGGAAAGGAGATTCTAATGATAACTGTGACGTAATGTCGCGTTCCAGCAATCATAAGTTTTTTAAATTACCGACTATTCAGTTACCGAAATTCAGTGGTTCTTATACAAACTGGTTAGAGTTTCACGACACGTTTGATAGTCTCATCCATTCAAACGATGATATGGATGAAATAAATAAATTTCACTATTTGAGGTCATCCCTAGAAGGGTCTGCTGCTGTGGTGATCAACTCAATGCAGTTTTCTTTTACAAATTATTCGGTAGCATGGAATCTTCTCTGCGAGCGGTTTGATAACAAGCACCTGCTTATCCAACATCCTGTTTCAGCATTATTTCAAATCGACACCCTTCAAAAGGAGTCGTCAGTTAATTTAAAAGGTTTACTTGATGTTGTTAATAAAAATATACGTGCCCTAAAATCCTTAGATGAACCCGTTAATCATTGGGATACTTTACTCATTTATATTGTCACACACAAATTAGATAGCAAAACTTATCGTGAATGGGGTGAGTATAAGGGGCGCCTGGACAAGAATTATAAAGTTACGTTTGAATTATTAATTACTTTTATTAAAAACCGTGCTGAGACATTAGAAACGTTTGAATTGGAAGCTTCTACGAATACTAAACACTCACACACAGGTAAAAATTCAAACAAGATTAGGTCAATGTTGGTACAGGATTCTAGTAAAAATAATTCAGGTGCAAGTTCAAGTAAACAGGATGATGGAGTTTCAAATAAGCCTAAGAATTGTGTTATGTGTAACGGTGAGCATAAGCTATGTAGTTGTCCTCAGTTTTTATCGTTGAGCAACGAAGCTCGTTTGCAGTTATTACCCAAATACAAAGTATGTTACAACTGTTTTAATCTAGGACATTATGCAAACAACTGCAAAAAGCCAGGTTGTAAAATATGCCGTCGTAAACACAACACTATTGTACACGTTGATAAATTCTTGAAGTCAGACGCAAGTGGTGCTTCTGCTAGCAGTGTTGTTGTTGACACGAATGGCAATACGGCTGTCTCCACTCAGCCCACTACTATAGGTATAGGTACTGATGTGTCGCTATCCGCGAGTGTTGAGCACGGTGACGTGTTATTGTCCACTGCACTCGTCAAGGTCATGAGTACTAATGGTCAGCAGTATGTAGCTCGTGCTGTGCTTGACAGTGGCAGCACGTCATGTCTCATGACTGAGAGGTTATACCACCAGCTAGGTTTGACTGCCAAGACTGTAAACAGTTCTATTATAGGTATTAACAACTCGTCATCTTTTATCAATAAAATGTGTTCAGTATCAATCAAATCTTTAAATAATAATTTTAGTATGGACATTAATTGTTTTATTCTACAATCCATCACAGATAAGATTCCAAGTAAACATGTTAACTTGTTAAAAATTAAAGTTCCGTCTCATGTTTGTCTCGCAGATCCCAACTTTTACTCACCGGCACCTGTCGATATGTTGTTGGGTGCTGACATCTTTTGGGATTTATTGGAATCTCAACGAATTAAGTTGGGTGATGGGCAACCAATTCTTTGTGAGACAAAATTGGGTTGGTTGGTCTCCGGCCCAATTAACAGTTGTGTTTCTTTTAAAGTTTTAAAATGTCATTTTATAAAGGTGCGTTCAGACTGTGAAGATAAATTAAATTTTTAATGTTGATCAACAACTCTCAAAGTTTTGGCAACTTGAAGAAGTGTGTACTTCGTCTCCGTATTCCTCAGAGGAGAAGCTATGTGAGGAGCATTTTATGAAAAACACTATTCGTTTGGAAAATGGTCAATTTTGTGTTAGGATTCCTTTAAAATGTTCCCCAGACAATTTAGGCGAATCTATGTCAAGAGCCAAACATTGTTTTGCTTCACTGGAACGTAGATTTAAATCTAAAACTCAATTTTGTAATATGTACAAAGAGTTCATGATGGAATATGAAACTTTAGGTCATATGTCTAGATGTAAAACTATTGATGATCAAGCGTTTTACATTCCGCATCATGGAGTTCTGCGCGAAAGCAGCACCACCACTAAGTTAAGGGTGGTTTTTAATGCAAGTAGTTTAACTAATACTGGTATTTCTATTAATAATATACAGATGATTGGACCCGTGGTACAGGACGATCTATTATCGATCCTGTTGCGTTTTAGACAACATAAGTACATCCTAGCTGCTGATGTTGAGAAAATGTACCGGCAGATAGTTGTTCATCCAAATGATAGGTATCTTCAACAAATTATTTGGCGTGATAATCCGTCAACTCCATTACACGCTTATCAACTTAATACCGTGACCTACGGCACGGCCAGCGCTCCTTACCTAGCAACCCGGTGTCTTCGGCAGTTAGGGCTAGAGTGTGTTGATAAGGAGATCGGTGACGTCATCCTCCATGACTTTTACGTGGATGACTTGCTCACCGGAGGAGATGACTTCAATGAGGTCAAAGAGTTGCGTCATAAAGTTACTTCAATTCTCGCTTCAGCGCAGATGAATCTAAGAAAGTGGAAGTCGAATGACATACAATTGGTAATTGGTTCTGACTTTCCCCAGTCTTCACTGGATTTGAATGTTGGTGGATTTGAGTCAACCAAAACCTTAGGCCTAGGTTGGCAGCCCCTGTCAGACTACCTTTGTTTTCCAATTAGTCAGTCAGTTAATTTTAAAAACACAAAACGTGACATGCTTTCGATTGTTTCACAAGTTTTTGACCCGCTTGGATTATTGGCTCCGTGTGTAATTGTTATGAAGATATTACTTCAGAGGTTATGGTTACAAAAGCTGTCTTGGGATGAACAGCTATCACCGGACATTAGCAAGCTTTGGAATGAAATAATTAGTAATTTACCTAAATTAAATGAAATTCATATTCCACGTCGAGTTTTAATTGATTGTTATGAGTTTTTAGAATTTCACATTTTTAGTGATGCGTCTGAACGCGCCTACGGCGCTTGTCTGTATGTACGAAGCGTTGATAAGCAGGGACAGGTTTTAGTGCGTTTATTATTAGCCAAAAGCAGAGTTGCACCACTCAAGCCGACAACCATACCCAGACTTGAGCTATGCGGTGCTCTTGTAGGTGTTCGCATCTTTGAAAAGGTTGTGGCAGCCTTACGAGTCAGCACGCGGCGCACTTTCTTTTGGACTGACTCCTCTATTGTTTTAGGGTGGCTAAAAATGTTACCAAATAAATTACAGCCGTTCGTTCGTAACAGGGTTGCCGAGATTTTAGATAAGACTAGTGGCTGTGAGTGGAGACATGTTCCAACTGACCAAAACCCTGCAGATTATTTGTCTCGTGGAGTAGACATTAATTTATTACCTAGTTTAGATGATTGGTGGTCCGGTCCTAGTTTTTTAATGAAGGAAATGTCGTATTGGCCTTCTAAATTAATGAATTTTAATGACGAAATGTTACCTGAAATGAAATCAGATGTCACTGTGCATGTTTTATTCAATAACAATGAGTTTGATGAATTGATTATTTTTACACGGTTTTCAAGCCTTTTAAGACTTCAACGAACAGTTGCCTATGTTTTACGTTTTATTCACGCATGTAAAAAACAACATAATATTCGCGGTCCTCTTTCTGTGCATGAACTAGAAAGGGCTCTAAATTTTATTATATGCTTATCTCAAAGTCAATCTTTTAAAGACTATAAATTACTACTTAATAACAAACCGTTACCCACTAAAAGTGAATTAAATAAGTTTAACGTTTTTCTAGACGAGAATAAGATGATGCGAATTCGAGGTAGATTACAACATTCAGATTTTCCTTATAATAAAAAGCACCCGATTCTTATCCAGTCTAGTCATCATTTTTCTAAGTTACTTTTTAATTATGAGCATAAAAGGTTATTTCACGCTGGACCCCAGTTACTGTTGGCGTCTATACGAGATACGTACTGGCCCATCCGAGGTCGCAATTTAGCTAGGATGTGCTGTAAACAATGTGTTCGTTGCTGCCGATTTAGAGGTGAAACTGTAAGTCCTATTATGGGAGATTTACCACAGCAACGACTCCTAGCAAGTTTTCCTTTTGAAAATATAGGCTTGGACTATGCAGGTCCTATTCAGTCAGCTGTTCGTCAAGGTCGTGGCTGTAAATTAGTTAAAGTTTATATAGCTATTTTCGTTTGTTTTTCTACGAAATCAATTCATCTTGAACTAGTCGGTGATTTAACAAGCAAGACTTTCATCCTGGCGTTAAAGAGGTTCATCTCACGTAGAGGAAAGCCGAGAAATATCTACTCGGATAATGGCACCTCATTTGTAGGTGCATGTAATGACCTTTCTAGATTTCTTAGGGCGAGTTGCGATTCGCTGTCCGAGGAGATGGCTAGGGAAGGAGTTTACTTTCACTTTATCCCTGCATATTCTCCTCATTTCGCTGGCCTTGCGGAAGCTGGTGTTAAATCAACCAAGCATCACTTAGTCAGAGTGCTGGGCCTTTGTAACCTTACCTACGAAGAGCTATACACCATGATGGTTCAGGTTGAAGCCATTTTGAACTCCAGACCACTGACGCCGTTATCATCGAACCCCGAGGATCTGACGCCGCTCACACCCGGACATTTTTTGATTGGACGTCCTATGACATCACTGCCGTCACCTGATTATCGAGACCAGTCCATCAATTCTCTGACTCGATTTGAGCGTATTGAGTTTCTCCGACAGCATTTTTGGAGCAGATTGAGTAAAGAATATATATCGGAGCTTCAACTTCGCATGAAATGGCGAGCATGTAAGGGCTCCTTGAAGCTGAATTCTTTGGTCCTTTTAAAAGAAGACAACCTCCCCCCACTCAAGTGGAAAATGGGTCGGATCGTTGCTACGTATCCAGGAACAGACGGCGTTGTCAGAGTTGCAGACGTCAAGACTTCTAGTGGTCTGTTACGCAGATCATTCAGCAAGATTTGTCCGTTGCCTATCTATACGGCGTCTGAAGATTCTTAGTGGTTGAAAGGCAGGCTTTCAACGCCCGGGGGTATGTTCGCGCAAGCGCCTACAGAAATTAACATGGTTGTAATGTTGAGGCTACGTAGATTATAGCTACCCGTTTTTTTTATTTTGTGACGCTTGTACTGTCTACCTACATCTGTGAGATCCTCTCAATAAATTTGCACGTTCACATCAAGCAACGTATTTTTCGTTTTATTCCCGCAATTATACCTGGATCAATCCCACACAATATTTTATCCCAAATAGGTATGGCAAAAACGCTTGAACGCATGCTCGCGGGTTTCGTAAGACTAGACACCATTGGTTTGTGATAAATATAAACTATCAGAAGCATCTGGTTAGTTAGACTAGGATCCGACCACTCGGAGGCGACCTGTCGCTGCCGGCTGTGGTTTGTTCCATGGTCGGCAGTCCAGAGTCTTGGGATGCGGTGATCTCTTTCTGTGAGAATGTCTTCTCGCAGAAGGAGGCTGCGGAAAGGGAGAGGGAGATGACTAGTGCACTCCCTTCCCGAACCAGGCGCACCGGGCGTCGAAGAAGGGTGGACAACGCCCTCTTTCAGCCCCCCTAAAAACGGTCTGGGGCCGACGGATTCGGAGACGTCCGTTGGCCCATCAACCGAGACCCGAGATGGCGGCGCGTAGTGTTCCACGTGCGCCTCTCTTAAACGTGAAGGGAGGTTAAGACCTCACTCCTCACCACGGGATGAGGCCCACAGACAGCGGGCCGGTATTAGTCCGGGGCAGCGGAAGTCCCATTCGCACCCGTAGCCCCGGAGTCAAGTATATGAGGGAACACCGGGGTGGTTTTTAGTCAGTAAGAGTCTGACAGACCCCTTCGCCCGCCCCAGGCGAAGGACATCCATGAGGATTTTCCAACCCGGCAAAAGAACAAAAAAAAAAAAAAATAAGGATCTGACCACAAATTTTTGAGAAAAATCTCTCCTAACCTTTTCATTATTGTATTCTAGATACGGTTTAACAATTTATTTATTTAAATTCGCTACATTAGGTATTTAAACCTTACTTTTCTTGTTTGATATGCAATATACCATTACACTTCTTCTTCTTCTTCAGGCCTTGTCCCATTTCTAATTGGGGTCGGCTCTCCTAACCGTTCTTCTCCAGAGATATCGTTTCTGGGTCGTCAGTGGGTCTATACTGTCTGTGGCCAGGTCTTTCTTGATAACTGACAGCCATGTTAGCCGGGGTCTGCCGCGGCTTTTTAGTCCTGAGTCAAGCTGTAGCACTCTTTCTTTGTCATCTGTTCATTAGGTCTTCTCATGACGTGGCCGTACCAACGAAGGCGTGACTCCGTGAGCTTGTCTTGTATTGTCACAAAACAACACACACACAACGCCAAAAAAGTGAAAAGTGCCTTGAGGAAGATCCCTTACCACCCACGAGCCGTAGCTAAAAGGTCACTGTGATTACCTAGTTCTCCTCATGAATTAATTTTTGAGCCAACCAAAAACAGTAGTGGAGTGGCAAAAGCCACGCCATGCTGCCATATTTTGTCTCCACATCACTCTAAGGTCAACTAGTAGAAACTACGAGTATCTGAGACGCATACGCCTTTGTGAACTTATTATAAACCGACTTCGAAAAAAGGAGGAGGTTCTATGATTTTTTTTTATGTATTATTTTTATTTTATTTTTTTATTTAAAATTTCTCCGTCAGTTGTGGACCGATTTTCAAAATTCTTTTTTTTATATGAAAGAGTATACTCTAGAGGTGGTCCCACGTATATTTTATCGAAATTGCTTTAGTGCTTTTTGACAAAATCAACAAAAACAAAAAATATGTATACATAGATGACGTTTTGGTTTCCTCCAATTACGAGTATGTTTAAATTCCATGTTCCATGTTATTGGGGTTATCGATTCGGGCGTGACTTTAATACTTAGTTCTAGTTCTTTATTGTAACAAATAGATAGTGAAAAAAAAAAACTTTTTTACAAAAAATACAACCTAGCAAAGTTATTTTTAATTTTTTAGTGTAAATTCTTTTTTGGAAGTGGGTTGTATTTCTTGTAAAAAAGTTTTTTTTATTATCTACTATAACTTAAATAAATATATTCATAACGTAGAAATTTTCAAATCACAACCAAACGAAAAGTCAAAGCAGCTTCAAACTCGCTCACCTAATCGATACAAACATACAGAACCCACTGGGAAAACCAGCGTATTGTAACCGTCTTCCATACATATCAAAATCACAGCGTTCCATTTTACCCCGCCGGGACAGTGATGTAATCATAGACCGATCTCCCGTTATGTTATTTATCTTTTTTCCTTCTTTCATGCATCGGCAGAGACCCATAGGTGTTTGTCTCATAGATTTAATATGAAACATATCGTCATTGAATGATGAGACCCTAATGGAATAATCGCAAATACATACTTTTGGGCAGTGGTGGCCCGGTTGAAACGGGCGGGTTTAAACCCAGGCAAGTACCTACCTTATTTGTGTAAATTGTTTTTTTTTATTGTTTATAGGCACGCGTTTGACCACTATCTCACCTGATGGTAAGCGATGATGTGGTCGAAGATGGAGCACGCTTGCCTAGAAGTAACCTATTCACTCTTGACTTAAAGACTCCCAGGTTGTAGCTAACAGAAAACACAGACCCCAGTAGGGAATTCCACTCCCTAGCTGTACGCGCAATGAATGTTTTCTCAAAACGCTTTGTGCGTAAGGATGAGATGTCCACCATGAACCGGTGGCACTTCGCCGTACGTCTTGTGGTCCGTTGATGAAACGGGCTAGGCGGAATCAAATGTTTCATCCTTATTGTTCTCAAAACGATGAAGAATAACATCATGAGGAAACAAAAAAATCGAAGCCATGTGAAACGTCTTTCTTGAGAATTGGGAAAAGGTATAGCACAGAACCGAGAACGGTGTTAGGAATAGAGGGAGGCCTATGCCCAGTAGTGGGACAGTTCAGGCTACATATAATAACAATAATCGACCAACATCTGAGGAGGCTCTCGTTGGGTAGATGGATCAAGGGCTTGATTAGGAGTAAGTAAGTAAATAAGGGCTTGATTAGGAGTAAGTAAGTAATATTTCATAAAAAAGATTAGCCTATAGGTAACATTAGTGTTGAAATTACATGGTAGTGGCTATTTTACATAAATAAGACCCCTGTTCTTCAAACTAGGATATTAACCTGATATTATTATACCTATATTATATCAGGCAAGCTACAGGTTTCCTGATATACATGTACAGAATTATTTTGGCACGGCGCGTATTGTGAGGAGCTTCCTCTCTCAGAAGCCCTGACTACTGGTAGCTTGGACCTTAAGAGGGAACAGGACCTGCGAGGAATTTGAAAAATAGGTATTTGAAGAAACTATTGCCGTCGTGTTTCCTCAAGCCTGCCCCCATAAATTCCGATACTACAGGTGCAGTTCAGACCAATTTTATCACAAAAATTTTTGACGAGATCGACGTTTCGTATTTTCCCTATTTCTCCTTGAAAACTGAGCTGATTCAATTATTTTTGGCACAAAAAATTTAAACTCTTAGGCACTGAAACTGAAAGAGTATGTCTATGTTCCTATTAAATGTTTTATGTTAAAACTCTTCGAATTGGTCTGGTAGTCCTCTTATCACGGCGGTAAAAATGGGCCATTTTTAGTCATTTTTGGAGGGTCATACTTTTTTTACTTGAAAGAAAGAAAGAAATAATGACATGACGTGTCTACAGCAGACCTTGATTTTATAAAAAGAAACTATTGCTCTAGAGGCATTAGGCAGAATACATTTGTATAGAGAATCGCAGCCCCTGTTCCCTCTTAATCCCGATACCGGTGGGTCACAATCACCTCATGTTTAAAAGTGTTTCTATTATTCTAAATAAATATTTAAAAATGTTAAAAAAATAATGAAATAATAATAATGTGAAATCCACCAACCCGCACTGAGCCTGTATGCTGGCCCACTCACAGAGCACATGCTTATGTCCCAGCAGTGGGAACATAGTGGGAGATTCAGGTGGGTAATTACTTTAAGTATTAAGAAAATGGTTGCTGGGAGTAAAATTATTAATTTCTCTAACTAAATTACAGTCCAGTTTCAAGTATTTAGTTTCTCTGTAAGGAATAACAATTTGTGTATATTTGATTTATTTAATCATTTATAATCGTCGGTTTTAACATAATGTATATTATAGTTCCTTCGAAATAATTTGGTTTATACATATTTATTAACGAACGGGCCATTAAAATAATTTGTTTATTTGTATTCAATTATAAGCTTGCTCCGATGTTATACATATTATGGTAATACGTATCCACTTAGTGTTTAAAATAAGTACTATTTACTTTATCGAAAAAAGTAGGCCGTCTATTTACGTTTTTTAATCGTATTTAATGTACTTGATTGTTTTATACATTTTAACCGGACATGCTTTTCCAGTATTCTGTATAATTCATGTTTATTTTATTCACTTCAATACACTACACAATACTACTCCAGACGCCATTAAACCTAGTATATATCGGAACAGGAACATATACAGTATGTCCCCACTTCCTGAAGAACCCTTAATCGCCCTAACACTTCACCCCCAACGCGGAACTCAAGTGAACTGAGTTAACCTCCAAGAGACATACTTTTTCTAACTTGAGAAGTATAGCGATCGTATTCTGGTAATCCTTGCTTATATCTAATGGAAAAAGATTTTATAAAAGGTTTTCATGGTTTATTAATTGAAAACAGGGGAACTGGGAACATTATAAAGGTTTCATATTTGAAAAAGACATTCGAAATAATCTAAGGTACAAATACAAATAAGTTATTTTTTATTTACAAGTATGAATCATTGTAAATCTAGTTATGTAAGAGTACCAGACACCTAGCTAAAATACAAATGTTTTATTTGTTTAGTAAAACGTAATCTTTAGAACTAGGTACTGAATACAAAAAAAAAACGAGCTGGCCTTACAGTAGTTGCATATGATGTGTAACATTTGACATCTCACCTTGGTAATAAGCAACATTAAAATTCTATCCTGAAAAATAAAATGAAAACCTCTAGTTCCAATTTCGACCGCGCGCAGACTTATTGTGCACGTGCTCCACCGTCTGACAGCCAATTCTACCACCGCGCGCGCTCATTGGTCATTTCAAATAGCAAGCGCTCATTGGTCAAATCAAATAGCGCACGCTTCCCCGGCTTCCTGTTACTTACTTCCGTCCCATTTCACGAAATCACTCTCACAGATTGCAGGAAAGCGAGAGGAAAGATGTTACACGTCAAAAATATTTCATTAATGTTAAAAAGGTACTCTATGACGGAGTACCAAAGGCTACTTTATTGCTGTCAAAGTTTAAATGTCAAAGTTTGGTAGCGTTTAATCCTTACTGCAGAAGTATGTTACCCTACAAATAAGTCCTTGTGAATTCCTAATACATCTCTTTTATAATAGTAAAGATTTACTTCATTCCCTTTCTAGGTGCTCAGATGTTGTACCTAAGTTCTGAGAAGCGTATCAAATGTTTTACTTCTCAGCTGTATGCTCAGCAAATGAAACTAGAATCACAGTTCGCAGAAAACAGCATTGAATCTACGTCGTTGTGATGCTCTCTTGAGAACTAACTGAGAATGGATCGGAGTAAACATTTTTTTTTTGGCTTCATTAATGATAAATGATTTTATTTTGTAAATAGGTTATAAATAACCGTTTTGCACGTCAATATTGTTTTATTGGTGTAAGCTAGATGAAGCCAGTGTTTCCTAGCTGACTACTCTGAGAAGAAACACCGAAACAAACTCAGAGGTCAATGTCTCTTTTAATGTCCATACAATCTGTACTGGTCAAATCATATGAGAACCATATGTACGTTAATGTCTGAGATGAGCTTTTGAGGAAAGTACCACGCAGATTTGTGTGGACTTGTTCAGATAGTGCAAGCTTTTGTCAGTTATCGTGTAGCTCAACTCAGAACTTTAAGGAGCTCAACGAACCGATGAACAATACCAAAGTAAGGAAATTTGTGTAGGCCGCAAAACTATTCAAACTACCAGACAACGTCAAATAAAAAAATAAAAAAAATAATAACAATTACTTGAAAAAAGTAAAAAAAATAAAATAACTCACGTAGTCCTCACATTTACGATAATAAAGTAATAAAAATATAATACTTTACAAAGTAAATATTCAAGTCAAAAAAATTATAAAATAAAAATAAAATGTCACTGCTTAGGTGAACATTATTTATACTAGTTTTATAAGCAGAAGGTATAAATTTACTAAAGTCATTTATGTTTGCACAGTCGAATATTTCTTGGTGATCTGAAAAGAGTCGTGTTTAGTGCAGTATTCATGGTTGTCGGTGAAGCTACCAAAAGAGACTTTCTGCCTTTTTAATATGTTATGATTCAAAAGTCGAAACACATCTTATATTAACCGACTTCAAAAAAGGAGGTTCTGTATTCGACCCATATGTATGTATGTATCGTATGTCTAAGTATGGTTAACACAATTAATTGGGTACCACTAAAAAGTGAAAAATAAAAAAAACTTTTTTACAAAAAATAGAAACAAATTCAAAAAAAAAATTGCAAAATAATTAAGATCGGAAGTCGGTGTCAAAAAACGAAGACACAAAACAAAACCAAAAAAGTTTTTTGTTTTCACCAAAGCTTTAGATGGTGTTGTACATTTTTGACCGTCTGCTGAATCGCGGTGTCAACATTTTCCGCGGTTTCATGACCTTCCTTATATATTTCAAATAAACGCCGAGCTCAGGAGTGCTTCTGAGCTCGGCGTTTTGTTTCCTGTAAATCGGTAATACCTTGAAGTCTCCTCAGACCTTTTTGAGAATTTGTACATACTATGAATGATGAGGAGGCCTGTGCTCCAGCAGTGGGGACATTAAAAGGCTGATGATGATGATGATGTGTTTACCTTAACATTTTGGATTAGCAACTGCAACAATACTTTAACAAAGCTTTCGACTTCGAAAATGTTTTGAAACATCAAGTCGGCAAACCTAAGGTGACGACTTTCTGGTTCCACAACATGATTTTTTGTTGTCGTATACATGTTTTTTAAACAAAAACGAGTTTTGTCAACCATGAATAGTTTTAAAACTTGATACCTTCCTTTGTCAAGCTATGAAAGTAAAAATATCTCACAATATAAAAACACAGCGCAAAAAACCGCTTAATATCTCACCAACCAAAACCCTCTAAAGCGTACTTAACAGCATAGTAAGCGATTAAAGCGCTTAATTCCCAAGTCGTTACGGTAGCACCTAAGATCCGCTAATGTGTTATCTGGGAACAGACTGCATCATTCCAAGGAACTGTTGGAGCCAATTAGACGAAGGTATTATGTACGGTGAGTAAATGGCAGTCTGCATTTATACTACATATATCTATGTAGTCTCTATTTAGTCTATCTGTCTATGTAGTCCCCGGAACCAGTAGGTAATAGATTTACGCCGTTCAGGCTAAATACTAGGTGGCAGATAATTGCCTGCATTATTGTGAAATCACAGAAGAAACATAGGCTCACTCTGATAGCCGGGTTATCTACCCATCAACCATGTGTGGTGGAAAGAAAAATCCTCAATAAACTTGACCGCTTTCTGAATAACTGCATTCGATTTGTCTTGAACCAACCTCCGTAAGTATGACCATGTATCCGCACATCGATCACTTTTTAAATGGTTACCCATTCGTCAGCGTAGAGCACTACCGGCCTTGAGCAGGCTGTTTTCATTTCAGGATAAACCGTCTTCTCGCTCTTACCTTACTTCTCTACGCACAGTAAAAATCTTCGATCTACCAATCTTCTACGATGTGCCTCACGCCGCTCTGGGTTTATCTACTCCTCCTTCTATATCCTGGTGATCTCTCTTTGGATTGCGCTTCCTTTGAACATCAGGAAGACAACCAGTCGAATCTCCTTTAAGTTGAAGGCACGTGAAAATATTCACAAGAAATTGGTAGAATAGAATCATCACAGCGTTGATTTGCTGGATCCGTTTTTCACAATAGCATTGTTTGTTGGTACGTGTTTCTCTAAATAGATAAATAAAAATGAATATTTACTGTGGAAAAACAGGCAAGTAACCGTAAGTTTATAAAATATCTGGCAAGCTGCAATCGACAAAATAGTGTAAGTAATTTTCTGATTGGTGATTTAAAATTTTTTATCTAATTGTTTTTCTTAATGCATGTGGGCCCACATGTATCAAGCAGTGGTGTTTATTTAGTAAGCGAAGTTAATTAGCTCTTTGCGCGTCTAGCGGACACATGGTGAGCAAGACACAATTAAAATGTACTGTGTCTGCTAATTAGACGCGCCACGGGTACGATCTCTCTGCTAGGATCGTAATTAATCTACCACTTTGATATTGCTTAATCTTACAATAATCCATCGTGATGCGTGTAGAATATCTGATAATAACATTACATTTCGTTTGACAAATCAAGCGATAATTGTTAGAATATAACCAACCAAACCAAATTTATTTTCAAAATATTAATATTAGAATAGAATAGAATAAAACTTTATTGTACACCAAAACAGTCACACAATTGTTTTACACGAGCTTAAATCTATGGGTACAACGGCGGTCTTATCGCTGAACAGCGATATCTACCAGACAACCAAAATTGGAAATTGAAGAAAAAAAAATGAAAAAAAAAAAATTGAAATTGATTGATTGATTTTTTGATTTGATTTGAATTGTTTTTTTGATTTTTGAATTGGATTTGGATTGTTTTTTTTTTGGATTTGGATTGGTTGGGTATTGTTGTGTGTATAAAAGAAACAAAACACTTTTGGTAATTAGATGTACAACCTAAGTTACTGTTCTTACTTCTTTACGCGTTTTTTTTTTATTATGGTGGAAAACCTTCAAAAGGCGTCTGGACTATTGGAGAAATGGCCAGGAAGTGGTGGTCACCACGAATGTAGAAGGGGCCCAGTTACCTCTAAAAAGACCACTCCTCAACCCCTTCTATGTAACGCCTGTTAGAACATATACCTTTTTTTTGGGGTGAGAAAGTCATCCTATGACTTCTTCCGCTCTGGGTGGAGCAGGAGGGCGTATCAGACTTTTACTGACTAAAACCCACCCCTGTTCCTTCCTTGCCTGAGTGCCCAGGTGAGCGGTAAGTCTGTTATGAGTTTATCCGCTACCCTGGAACACATCCCTGAGGAGACAACTCCTTTATACATAATATTAAACAAGTGTTCACAAAAGACTATTTAAATACTTACTTATAATTACACAGAAGATATAGAAGTCATAGTACAACCAACTTTTAACTCCAGTACCTAGTTTTAAGTACTTAGTTAATTGTATTTTAAATAGCCAGTACTATTCGCAGTCTGCACTGGAGTGAGATAAAAACTTCGCGGAGAAAATCGCTTTCACAATATTGCCAAAAGTTTTGTAGTTTAAATAAAGCTCTATAAGTCGGCAGCTCCACGACAAGCGCCAAGTCAATAGGATCTCGTTAAAACTTGCCGGTAGCTGCTATGTGTCCAAAACTTGAGCGATGAAACTACGAAATATGGGAGTTTACTCCTAAATAAAAGTTATCGTAATTGTCATGTACTTACCCCCTTTCTTCTTATCGGTAATTCAGTTTGCCTAAAAATATTTGTGTGACATCAATTGGTTAAGTACAAATTTCTGGAACGGAAAGTTTTACGAAAACTAGCAACCCCAGCTTTGTACGGGCACAAGTTATACAATTAAACCTTCCTCGTGAATCACTCTGTCTATTGGTGAGGACTGCATGAAAATCCGTTCAGTGGTTTTTGAGTTTATCGCGAACAGACAGGCAGACAGTTTGTTGTATAATATGTTGTGATTAATATGACAAATGGTTAAACGCTTTAGCTGCTGTGATTAGCTGAATGAATTTTCAACAGACACTAGAATCACTTGACTTGCGTGAAATTTGTGACGTGTCTGTGAATTCATTCCTTTCAGAAACCGTGTGAAAGTTTAGTAAACGTTTTGCAAAAACTTCGCATCTATTATGAAAAAAACTGACGCTACATAGCCTTTTTTTTTAGGGGTGGGCAATCATCCAATGACATCTCCCGCTCTGGGTGGAGCGGCAGGGCGTGTCAGACTCTTACTTACTAAAATCCACCCCTTTTCCTTCCCTGCCCTGAATGCCTAGGGGCGCGATAACTCTGTTTCGAATTTATCCACAACCCCTGGGCAAGCATCGGCCATGACGAGCCCCGTCATAGTTTGCTGACAACTCTTTGAGACGCGCGTGGAACACTACGCGCCGTCGACTCTCAGGCCTGGTACTGATCGGTAGGGCAGCTACCCACTACTCGCCGCCCACAGGCCCGGATGTTACTTAGCCTGAGAGCACATTTTGCCTTTAAGCGCCACATGCCTTGTAATACAGTTCTTGTTCAAATATAATATACTTACAGCAACTTTATCTTTTCTACCTAACTGCCAAAGAAGGCGGAAAGTATCACTATCGACAAGGCTATCGACTAGGGTTAAGTTAGCAAAATCATATTGTTGTGTAGGTATGTCGTTAATTTGTGGCAAATAAATTCTTTTTCTTTCTTTTCTTTCTTTATTTTTTGCCTTCCTTCATATTTCGATTAAGGTTGTATTCTAAAGGACTGTTCATAAAGTGACTTTGCCAATAATAAAGTTGAATAATTTTGTAAAAATTTTTGGACTATGGGGTATATTTTAAAAGTAGTAGGTACCTAAAAATTCATCCACAAAATCTTCCTCGAAACATCTATATATAAAACAAAAAGAGTAGGTACCTGTTACTGATGACTATTCTCGATCCAAAAACTTCCGTATTCCATTTACGCCGCGACAAACTTTTGATTCATTACCAACAGAGTGCGCGAGCGTCAACCCCGCAATGCCTAATGGCCCGGTGTCACTTTCAAGTTTTCCCATTTTGTTATTGTTACACATTTTTCAAGTTGATCCCATTTGTTCCTGTTCCTCTTTGCACTTTTGGCGGAAATAAAAGTTAATAATAAAGTTGAACTAAACAGAAGTTTCAGAGACTTTGTAACTACATATTTGTTTGCGGGTAGAAGTGATGTGAGCTTGTTCCTACGTGAGTGGAGTGGCATCTATCAACTGACACTTTTTTGTAGTTTTCACTCGGTTTTTCCTCAAGGGTATTCTTTATAACATTATGAAGTTTTTACGTGTTTTGTGAACTAAATTTATTCTCATCTGGATTAACCACTCTTTTGTATTAAAACCTTCACGTCACCATTTTGTTTGACTTGTTTGACTTTGGTAATGTAATGTTTATACCTCTTCTCTCTCTCTCTCTCTTCGCCTACCATTATACCATAATTTGGGATCGGTTCTCTTTGTTATTCTTTGGTAATCGTGAAACTTGTCACATTACATCATTACACCACGGTACCACCCAGAGGATCGCTGACGATGCGCTAACCTATACACCTAATAACTCATCGCATCAGCCACGGCCACACACGAGATGCTGACTTCGCGCTACGTGACAACCATCGCGCCACCATTTTCCAAACCAGTAAACAAATTACCTACCAACTTAGTGTTTTAACTCCCCATTGTAGACCAAAAGGTCAGGAAAAATATATAATTTTAAAGGTCACTACTAGTCGCTAAATAATGAAACAACAGAACAAATCTATTCTTGAAATCTAACCTAGATACCTCGCTATCTTTGTGCCGCCTCTGCAATGTTATTTATATAAAACCAGCAGAAGATCGAAGGTCAAAGGTGAACATGATGGATAGTGTTGGCAAAGATACCAACCATTTTCCCCAACATATGAAAGTTGAACATTTTGGCAAGATTCTCAATTCCAGCCGAAAGATACGAGTAAAACTAGGAAGTTGTATCTCATCTCGTGAAATAGAAATATAAAATATGTAGGTGCCTACTGCTATTATAGATTACTAGCTGCGTGCCGCCGTTTCACCAGCGTAGACCGGGATAAAAAATAAAAGCCTATAAGCTATCTACATTCCCAATTCTATCCAAATCGGTCTAGCCGTTTGAGAGTGAAGAAAGAACAAACATAAATATACAAACACACAAACTTTCACCTTTATAATATTAGTGTGATGTCATCGTAAAATTACAAACACCGGTAGTTTTTGAAAAATTACGTAAAATTGAAAACTTTTTAATTTATCAGTTACCGGAGAAACAGACACAATAGAAAATCTATTGTCACCGTGACACCAGTGTCACACCGGTACCTCAGAGGTGTCAATAAGATTCGGGTACATTGTAAATGATCGAAATATTGATGAGATGTAATGTTTTTGAAACGGTATATCCGTAAGGACTATAACAACCACAGATACGAGATTATTTCAAGAAACATCAAAAATTTTAGAAGCGCCAAAAAAGCCTATAAAGAATTAAATACACACAAGTCATGGATTCAAAAACTTGAGCATAAGTCACTAGAAACAAAATCTAGAAAAGATGTAATAAACCATGCAACAAACTTCTACAAAAACTTATATAGGAAACAAAATAAAACTGAAATGAAAGCGCAAGCAACTCACATGACCACGACTGACTGCATCAAACAAATTGAAGACTCCGAAGTTTACGAACATATAAAAAAACTGAAGGCTGAAAAGAGTCCCGGACCAGATGGATTATGCAATGAGGCCCTTAAAATAGGAGCACCTATTTTAACACACCATTTCACGCAATTGTTCAATATGATACTAGACGAAGAAAAAGTACCAAAACAATGGTGTACATCAGACATAATTCTACTCTTCAAGAAAGGAAGCTCCTTGGATATAGGGAATTACAGACCCATAAGCCTGTTGGCAAGTATATACAAACTATTTTCATCCATAATTTTAAAGAGAATATCTGACTACATTGATAAGCAGCAACCAAAGGAACAAGCAGGATTCAGATCAGGCTTTAGCACAATGGACCACATACACACATTAGAACAGGTCATAGAAAAATACAGAGAATACAATAGACCTCTGTATGTGGCCTTCATTGACTACAGCAAAGCTTTTGACAGTATCAGCCACTGTTCAATCTGGAATGCACTTCAACAATCTAATATTAACTATAAATACATCAACATCTTTAAATATATCTATACAAACAGTACGAGCAGAGTTAAATTAGAAACTAGAGGAGACGAAATAAACATAGAACGAGGAGTAAGACAGGGAGATCCTCTATCCCCGAAACTATTTATAGCAGTACTTGAAAATATTTTTCAAAAACTAGACTGGAAAAACAGGGGAGTGTACATAAACGGACATTATCTAAACCATCTGAGGTTCGCTGATGATATTGTTATAATTGCTGAAACTGCCAAAGACCTAGAGGAAATGATGAGATCACTGGACTGCGAAAGCTCCAAAATCGGCCTAGAAATGAATGTAAATAAAACTAAGATATTAACCAACAATCGCGAACGTCCAATAGTGATAAAAGGTAACAATATGGAATACGTCAGCGAATACATCTACTTGGGAAAGCAAATCTCATTCAAAACGTCAAGCAACGAAGAAGAAGTAGCAAGAAGAATCAACGCAACTTGGAGGAAATTCTGGGCATTGAGAGAGATCCTAAAAGGGAACTACAGCTTGCACATGAAAAGGACAATATTTGATACATGCCTATTACCCTGCTTGTTGTATGGTTGCCAAACCTGGATATTTACAAATAAAATAAAACAAAAAATAAAATGCAGTCAAACAGCAATGGAAAGGAGTATGTTGAGAATTAGAAGAATACATAAAATTAAGAGCGAAAACATTCGTCAAAAAACTAAACTCACCGATGCTCTCAGGCACGCACTCTTACTTAAGTGGAGATGGGCCGGACACATCTTACGATACCCAGACAGAAGATGGACCATTGAAGCAACACGATGGAAAGGACCAATGGGGAAAAGGAATGTTGGTCGACAATTGAGACGGTGGGCTGATGACATAACACAAGTCGCAGGAAACGACTGGATAAAGTCAGGCAAGGACAGGGAGTCATGGAAAAGGATGGAGGAGGCCTTTACCCAAACAGGGGTCCAATTCTCATAAATAATACTAACATTAATTTTAAGTAACCCTTCATATATTTAAGCAACAACTTACTAACAAACATTGTTATCTATATCGGAAGTGAGATTTGGAATAAATGGCTTTATTATTATTATTAATGTTTTTGAAACGGTATAGTACTAAGTACGTAATATTATCCAGAGTTGACACTCTAGCAAGATTTATTACAATTTTACGGTATTTGTAATAATCCGATGACATATATAACAGAGTAGTCTTCAAACACAAAGAAAAAGGCTATGAAACAATAAGTTTATTATGAAAAAACATTTTTTTAAACAAGCTTTAGTACCGGCTATCTCAAATTAAATGTGCTCGGTGGAGTTATGTTGTTTTATCACAGAGGTGCCGTGGCCACCTTCCAGCTTCATCATCAGACCTTTTTTTTTCTAGGTTTAAAATGATGCCCAAGACGAATCAATCGAGCCCAAACTCGGTGGGGTTATGTTGTTTTATCACAGAGATGCAGTGGCCACCTTCCAGCTTCATCATCAGACCCTGGATATTGTCTAGGCGTAAAATTCTTTTCAAGAAAAATCAACCGAGCCCAGACTCTATGGGTTTATCTTGTTTAGTTCAGAAGTTCCTATGGCCATCTTCCGTCTCCATCATCAGACCAACCATATCATTATATTGTCACCGAAGATACATATATACACCAAATTTCAGTCCAATCCGACATCGGGAAGTGGGTCTAATTTGAGTTGCAAGATTCCACCCTAACAAACATAGTTAGTTACATACATACATACATTGTTAGTTAAATAAAAGCTTGTAAATATAACACTGTGATATCACCGAACCAACCCAATAGATCTAGTGAGACAACGAAAACAAATGAAATAGCTGATTCAGTCTCACCGCAAAGTTTATAATATTCATTCGATGGTCACATTAGATTTTATGTCGCAGAGCGCTCCAGCAATTGAGTCTGTGGCTCCATACATTTCTATAATGCTTTACCGAACCCGGTATGAATGCCTGAGCACGAGCATTGTTCCAACAGTTTTATTCTATTACACAACTAAAACTTTAAAGAGGGCTCTCGGACTGGGACAGCTATAAGCACTAAATCAAAACTTTCCCGTTAGGGGGTCGCTCCTTCACTAGTTCGAGTGAATACGTTCGGGGATGGGTGATCTCACCGAATTGTCCGTTTTCCATACAAACTCTTTGAAGAACAAGCGACTATGGGAATTGCTTCCGCAGAAGTTCAGGGTAATATTTTATCTCGATATTACCAGCCTCAGATGAAACATGATAAGAAAGTACTAGCTCACAAAGTCGTTTACCGAAGCGAATTGCTCTTTAATTACTTCTTATTGTTATTCCTACATCCAATGGAAGATATTGAGTTCCGAAACATTTCCCAAATATGAACTAATATTTGTCAGAATAGTTCTGACCTGAGCGAATAACTTAGTTGGAATAGACCATCAGACAGTAGCTATTTGTCAAACTTAGATTCGATTACGTAATCTGAATTCGAGACCGTAGCCGAAACTAAGCAATATGATTAAGTAGAAAGTTCTGTTCTACAATAAATCGAGAGATCGGATTAATTCGCTGGAGCAATAAGTCGTGTAACTAATAGGAACACTATCATGGTTTCCTGACCGCGACGGGGAGCTATTAATAAATGTCACACACATAACGAAACCCTTCGTCAATTAATAGTTGTGTCGGAGACAGGATTCCTTTCATGGTCACGCGTCATTAGCGAATGACATTTAGAGGTACCTCTCGCTCTATTTCTTCTACGGACTATAATGAACAGCTAAGCAAGTTTTAATGATGGCAGCTTTACTTTCGTCTGACATGATATTTTGCGCTTAGTGATAATGGCTCCGAGACTGTGGTTCCACTTGACGTGTCTTTTCCTCTTTTTCTTTCCTTAGTTTTAAGGGTTCATTGAACTTGCCGAGGGGCAGCGTTGACGTCACCCGGGCTCTAGGGTTTGGCGTGGTCTCAAAGTTTCGGAGGTGCCGTAAATCAGTCAGGCGCTAAATTAATTGCTGTACCTACTAACTACTATTTAACACGCATATAAACCGCTGCTGATTGAGTAGATGCCTTAATAAGTTTAATGTGATAATTAAAGTTATGTTTGAGAATAAATATAGCCAGTGGGAATATTAAGGCTAAAACTAATTCCAAAATCAAACCCTGAAATCCTTATCTAAAATCTGAAACCGAGAATTTCACAGTACTAAAGAAGCGCCTGAAAGAAAACTTTCATTATATATCTACACCAAGTACATTATATCAAACATTAATTTACTAATTAGTCGCCTATGGGAACGCAACTCAATTTACCGATAACGAGTCGTAACTCTTACGTTTATATCAATGAGCATAACGCTCCGTAATGAGTGATGGAGGTAATCAATCAATTGATTAAAATCTCGTATCTACTGATATCCATCCGCCAATAAACACGGTCGTCTGCTGGTTGTGTAGCCGTAATGAATACTGTACGTACTTTTAGTAATATGGCAGATGGATGGGTGCTCAAATTGATGGAAAATAGCGCCATTAAAAATAATTATTGTGGTTAAATTAATGGTTTCAATAAAAAAGGAAATTCAGTGGTGTAAAATATTATTGTGAAAATTTAATTTAATTTTAAAGTTGGGCTCATTTTAAAGTAAAGAGTTTATTGATATTACACAAAAGCTTATGTTCGGATGTAATTCAATTCTGGCCTTCGTTAATTTTTATTCGGGCTTGCGACGCCAGGGGCGTGAGGGCGTCATCGATGCGTCTCTCTCACGTGTTCCGCTTCCTCTTTCGCGAGCATTACTGCTTCGCAGAAGGAGGTGACAGCTTCCCATTCCCTCTCGCTCCGTACCATGGCCTAGACTAGGGTCGAACGTGAGAGGTCGCTACCGCCGATCGCCTCCACGAGGACGAGGACAAGAACAGATCTCCACCGTATGCTCCACCGTGTCCTCTGTGCGATCCACACAATGGTGACATTTTTTTTTTAATTATGCGAAACAGGATACTCCCGAAACATCCGTGTCTGGGTGAGCACCAGGCGGAAAGTGAGGACGCCGTGGCACCTCTCCAGCCACTCCTCAAGAAGGGCCTTATTGCCGCCGCAATTGTAGCGAGCTCAAATTGGTCCGCCTGTTCACGAGTTTTACGCTAAGAAACAAATTTAAGCATCCATTTTTAGGGTTCCGTACCCGAAGAGTCCAAACGGAGCCCTATTGCTGTCACTCACGTGTCCGTCTGTCTGTCACAAAAGTTCCGAAGAGTTTTTTAACTTCCCATTGACCTATGAACTTGAAATTTGGTGAAAATGTTTATTGTTACGTATATTTTACTAACAAATACCAATATATTGATAAATCGAGTTTTTCTTGGAAATTCCCTTATATTTAGTACGGAACCCGAAATGTGCAAAGTCCGACACGCACTTGGCCAGTTTTTTAATTTATATAAATAGATTTGGAAGCAGTTAGGAACATTATAAGGTCAAGACTATAATGTCAATCACGCTAAACTATAACATTTTATAGCATTCAACTTTTATGATCATTAAACCTACTTATTAAGAAAACTTTCCAGCAATTTACATGCACAGTTAAACCTGTAAGAGGAATACCTATAATTCAAGTACAAAACTAAAACTTCGAACCAGTACTTACCTGTACTTTCTATTCTAAATAAAACCTATTTCTTTGGGGTACGAAGTTGTAGAGATCTCAGAAACTCACCGGTTGCAAGTTCCACACTGATTCAGACTGGATGCGTGTTGCTTGTTCCAAGTTTTTCGTTGTTATATTCATGTTAAAGCTTTTCTTTTTCTTTACTTTAGCCACTTTAGTTTTAATAGCTTGTGATTGGCTAGGTTTTTTTTCACTTCAAGGCAGACAGGACTTCGGGGTAGCGGGTGCACAGAGTTGGGACTCTGTTCGGCCACTGAGTGACCTCAGGAAAGATGGTGGTACAGTGATCCCTTGCCGTTGTGTTGTTGTTGCCCTTTACAGTCTTCTCAAGGAGGTGCCCATCATTGTTCTTGCTGGATATTAATGAACTGCTAAAACCCGGTACCATTGAATATACAGACAGCACTGTTGCTGAGAGATACGTGTCCAACGCATGAGCTGGTGGGTTGCAGATCCGATCTCTACGAGAGGCTATGGTTGAGCGCTTGAACTTGTCCTTACAGGCTGCCTCTGAATAGGGCGATGCCAATCTGGTCAAGTTCAATGCTGCTAAAACCCAGGTCCGTCTTTTCTCCGCTAAAAGGAGCCAATTCCACCCAGCTCCATCTTTCCGAGTTGTAACCGTGGCGATAACCGATCATCTTGATCTTCTTGGTGTCACGTTAACATCCACCCTCAATTTTGGGCCCTATATCGAGGCAAAATCTCAAATGGCTGCCAAAAAGTTGGGAATCCTAGCAAAGGTGAGACGGTCCTTCATGCCGGAACAGCTGCTCAAACTTTATCAAGCGCATGATCGATCGTGTATTGAGCACTGCTCACATCTTTGGGATGGATCTGCCAGATACCAGCTTGATGCGCTTGAGTCAATAGAGAAACGTGCCAAGAGGATCATCGGCAATGATAGGCTCGTCGAGTCGAGGCTCCAGAGTCTCGAGCATCGACGCCGAGTTGCTAGCCTGTCGGTTTTCTATCGGTTACATTTTGGAGAGTGTCCGACGGAATTTCATAATTTAATCCCACCAAGCCCGATCCATCATCGGACCACAAGACATACGGCATTGTGCCACCGGTACATGGGGAACATCCCATCCACACGCACAAACCATTTTGAGAACACAGTAATTGTGCGTACAGCTAGGGTGTGGAATTCCCTGCCGGAGTCTGTGTTTCCTGATAGCTACAACTTGGGAGTCTTTAAGTCAAGAGTGAATAGGTTACTTCTAGGTACGAGTAAGCGTGCTCCATCTTCAACCACATCATCACTTACCATCAGGTGAGATAGCGTCAAACGTGTGCACGTCATCTATGTGCACACGTTTGACCGCTATCTCACTAGAAATAAAATCAGGCATTGTAAACTGGGGTTCCAGGGTAGTCTTTTGAGAGGTCACAGAACCCTCTTCCATGTGCTGATGGGGTGGATTTGGAGAGGTACGTATCCAATACTCCCTGGACTTTTCCCCAAAAGTCCAGGCGCTTTTTGAAGGTTCTCTACGGTAGCAAAAAAAATTGAATATTTTCAAAAAACCCGACTGGAAAAAGCAACTGTAAAAAGTTCCAAACTAATTTCTTTTCAAACTGTCTGATGCAGATTGATTGCCACCAACTCCATCAGACTACTTGAAAAGTGACTTGTTTGGAACTTTTTAGTTGGTTTTTCTAGTCGGGTTTTTTGAACATATGATTTTTTTTTAATTTTCTACATTTTAGTGAGTTATATTTTTGAAATCGCCTTCTCAAACCCTTTATTTTGATTCCCCACTTAATATAGTTTGTCGACTTTATTTTTTTTCTTTTTCACAATATGGCGTCTGGTTGTCGCCATATTGTATTTTCATTACTGTCATGTCTTTAGTAGTACCCGCAACATTTAAACGAATTAATTGACGTAAGTATTATCAAAATCGGCCCACGCGTTTAGTCTCTATAGCGCCACAAAGGAACAAACATACATACATAGGCTGATAAACACATTACCCTCCGTTGCGTCGCGCAGTCGGGTAAAAAAGCTTTCTTTTCACTGTTGCTGGGGCTTTCGTGTGGAGGTAAGATGTCTTAGCAGACAGCTGTCAAATGACGACAGCATGACAGTTTGTATGTAGTATGTTACAGTGTTAGAATATACAGGGTGTAACGGAAAGGTGTGGTCATATTTTAAGAACCGGTTCTGCCCATGGAAATGAACAACTTTCTTCAAGAAAATCTGAGTAAATTCTCAAAAGCAATGAATATCAAACGTATCTGACAAGTACCTACGTGGCTTAGAGAGAGCGAAGGGATGGGGCTTAACTCCGCTTGCCTGGGTTCGCGTTACATTGCGCGCAAAAAAAAACTTTTTTTTTCATACCTGCCTTAAAATAAAAGTCGTTTCCCAGCAATAATTTTTGCGCAAAGCTACATTGTTAGATGTACGGTATGCGTAGTTGACGGCTTTGTGGTGTGGCTTTTTACACCCTGTATTAATATTATATTTTAGAATGCAACCTTTATTTAAATTCTCAAGGAATCTAGACGAAGAGTTTACTAGGAACTGTGTTTCTTCTTATTTAAGGAAACACTGCTCACTTGGAGCAGTCTACTTTATATCAGCTTTTGATTGCGGATTTTTAGAACTGCTTGGTAAGACCAGAATAGAAGTAAGTATCTAAGAGAATTTTGGATTTGTCAACTAAAAATCATGTCAGAGATTATATGACTACATATTTAATAAATATCAGTGACAGTGCAAAGGCATTTAATAAAAGGCGAACAGTTCCACAGTGACACGGCTGAAGCTGTTAGCTGACTCATATAACATGTTGCTCGGCGATCTGTCTCCGACCCACTAGATATACACCGTCTGCCCGTGATTGATCGACGATATATTAAATAAACCTCACGAATATTACATTTCAAACATATCGGTTCCTTCATCCAAGATTGATCGCCCCCCGTTTATGAAGACAGGAACAAAACTTGGACCTTGAAAACTGAAGAACGCGTCCAGGAATTGAGACGATGTTATTCGCAAAAACTCAAAACTTGCTGATTTTCTAAACATGATTTAGCCGAATCTTCCATTTGTGAGAGCAGTGGTAGCCCAGTGGAGACCAGTAGCGGCCCAGCGGTATTGGCCGCAACTTACAAGTTGTAGGTCGTGACCCAGGCAGGCGCTTTACTTTGTGTAAATTATTTCATCACCACTGCTCTCAAAACGGTGAAGGAAAACATCGTGAGGAAACCGGCATGTCGTAGAACCAAAACATTCGAAGACATGTGACATTCACCAATCCGCATTGGGCCCGCGTGGTGGATTACGGCCACACCCTCTCACGAAGAGGAGGCCTGTGCCCCAAAAGTGGGGACATTAAAAGGCTGAGATGATGATGACGATTCCGTTTGTAGCTAAAGAAAAATGTATGTTAATTTTGACTATATTTCTGAGAACTTTAGTGTTTCCGAAACACGTTCAAAAATAAAAGCCTCGATAGAAATGATCGATAAACTTACCTCTAAATTAGTACTTTTAATATGTTTTACCGTATTACTAGCCATTATCCGTCAATAAAAATTATAACAAATAATGAATTGAATCTTAACGCAAAACTTGGTTGTTTTAAATTTTTAATAGCTCAACTCAGTTTTGGGTAAATCGATAAAATGCTTCATATATTGCAATAATTTGCAAACATTGTGTTCTTTTCTACGCTGGCGTCCGAAAGTTACCGCGCTTTAGGTCATGTCACGTCCTTAAGGCGCAGTTATACGACTTTTAATGGTGTTTAATTGAACATCACGTCTAAACGACTTGTTTTATTTCTTTGAAAAAAATATATGTTATTCTAGACAATTTCCGTCGTAATTTGATCTGAGAATATTTGAAATTGTATTTTTATAACATATTGTAATTAATTTGTAAACTTATGTCTAACGCGGATAAAAAAATGAGAATCACGCAAAAATTATACTTAAAGCGTATTTTTATGAAACCTTCACCATTTTAAAGAGCATCTAATTATTTATAATTTAGTCTCAGTGTTTCATTTTAATACCTGTTGTTTTATGTGTATTAAATTAATAATGCGTCTAATTTCGAACAGCGCTCCTTGATGGGCGAGTCCTATTACTGGGTGGATGTACGACGCGTTACGTGAGCTCAGCACAGAACACGCAAGCTAACTACTCATAGTCATTGGGATTTCCAAAAACGGTCACAAAGGTGATTTTTTAAAGCAGTGTATCTCTGATACCGTAAATAATTTTGACAAATAAAAAAATGATGATATTTTCAAGTCGTAACTGCATACAGTGATGGAGTTCAAAACATAATTTAACAGAACATGCAACAAATAAATCTTCTAACATTACTTCATTATCTTCAAAAGCAGTTTATCCCTTCATTAGCAATTATAATAAAAAAATCATCATCATCTGCCTAGCCTTTTCCCAACTATCTTGGAGTCGGCTTCCAGTCTAACCGGATGCAGCTGAATACCAGTATTTTACATGGAGCGACTGCCTATCTGACCTCCACAACCCAGTTACTGAGTGATACGATACCCCTTGGTAAGACTGGATGTCAGACTTTCGGGCTTCTGACGACCCGTAACGACTGTCAAAGATCCTCGATTGACAGTCGGGACCAACGGTTTAACGTGCTTTCCGAGGCACGGAGGAGTCTCGGTATGAAAAGATGGTCACCCATCCATGGACCAACCCCGTCAAGCGTAGCTTAACCTGATGGATCGACCCATGCGGCTGTTATTACTCTAGCCACGAGCAAAAAAAAACGCGCAATAAAAAATATACTATAAAATTTCAAATTTAAATTTCTGAATGATGGATTATTTTTATAAATAAGTATATTAGTAAATAAATCCTAAGTAATTCGAAAAAATACTTCGTATTTTGCAATATATTGCGAGCATTTGCCGTCTCTTTCTTTTCTATGCAGTCCGAAAGTGACCGCGCTTAAGGTCATGTCACGTCCATAAACACCCAGCTCTATTTTCAAGGAAATCTTCCTCTGTCATCAATCAAACGTTATCCAAGCATTACAATTAAAGTGATAAATGTGTTAAGAACGTATTTAGGGGGATTTGCGGTTTTCCTGCCGCAGTAATGTTAAACTTCTGATTTGTATGGTTGCCTCCTCCCACACTGGAATCAGAAAACAAAGAAATATTTCACTCGTGTAATGGATTGAAGTGAGCTTCAAACTTTTCACATTCAGCAAGTTTTCGAACAAATTTATCTCTAGAGGAGCGGCGCAAATACATCAAACTTGTAGCAATTTCAAACACTTGTTTCATGAGAACGTTTACAAGCAGACCGAATTAATCCTTATTTTGTAGTTAGGGTACACTTGCGATAGTTAGCTATTAGTTTCTAATAATGGCAGATAATGGAGCCGATTCTGTTATGCACAAACTATACTTAATTTAGGCTATTGCTATCTTTTTCTCTCTAATAAAACAAGAAAGAGACGGACGTAAATTAGAGCTGTCAAATTTAGTTGACTTAATATTTCCATACAAATTAAGAGTACACGTAAAAATATGTCGACTAAAAACACGGTAAACCGCAAGGCGTAAACTAGTTTGACATCTCTAACTTAGATCATTGCTATCGCCGTCCTTTTCTCGTACTGCCTTTTAGTAAAAAATAGCGATTCTCTAATTTTAGTTTAGTTATTAAATAAGAGAATCGGTACCATTAGCAGTCTATTTTGATTAGGGTGGGAATAACTTCCCATCATCATCGAATAACTTCCCCCTGCTCTTTATGTAAGACTCTTACTGACTAAAACCCACCCGTGACCGCTTTAAACACTCCCGCATCCCTGGCAGAGATAATACTAGGCTCGCTATCATTATCTAAAATACCACTTTCTGTATATATTTACGTAGCTAACCACAGAGTTTAATTAATAGCGTTTCAAATTCATTACTCTGTACCTATCATTCAGAGTCAATTTCACATTAATTTGCTAACTAGCACCCATAAATAAAAAACTCGCTAACCGTCTATGCTTAGTTTAATCCGTCAGGCCTCTCTCTTTTTTTTTTTTTTCTTGACGGGAGAATTTGAATTTATAATATCGGATTCTAAATTCTAATTCTCCATAGAAAATTTTGAATTACGATTCTGCCAATCACTGTTTAAACTAATCACATGGTAATGTTTTTTAGGGTTCCGTACCCGAAGGGTAACCAACGGGTCCCTATTACTAAGCCTCTGCTGTACGTCCGTCCGTCCTTTGTCTGTCAGCGGGCTATATTTCATGATCCGTAATAGGTAGACGAAAATTTCACAGAACGTGTTCGTGTGATTTCTGTTGCCGCCGCTGCAACAAGAAATACTAGAAACGTGTTTTTTTGGCTTTTTTTGTTCGATCTTAATAATGGCAACAAGTATACGAGTATAATCTTGTACGATAGTACGGAACCCTTCATGCGGGAGTCCGACACGCACTTGGCCTGTTTTTTTTTATAAAAAAGCACCTTGATCAAACTGTGTAACCTTTTCTCACTAAAAGCTACATTTATTATGAAAAGTGCTTAAACTTAAAGTCCTAATCTATAGACTGAGTTGGCAAATATTTTCGACAGCTTTAATGTATGGCGCTGAGATTTATGCTCCCTGAAAGTTATTATTTGATACTAGCTTCTATTAGCGACTCCGCCATGGAATTAGTTCGTCCCCCATTATAAATTATAGCTTTTGTGCTATATCAGACTATAATCTATCTCTGTGCCCAATTTCATCCAGTTTCGTTCTATCGTTCATCCATCCATCCATCCAAACTTTCGCATTTTTACAACTAATTAAGTAGAATGAAATATTATTGAGAAAAGGCAGTTAAATGTATGGCGCTGAGATTTATGCTCCCTGAAAGTTATAATATATTATTGAGAAAAGGCAGTTATTACACTAACTTCGCCCGCGACTTACTCCGCGTGGATTTCTAAAATTATTAGCCTCTTTTTTGCGTGGGAAATCATCTTAGGACTTCTTCTGATACTCACAAATAACATGGCTTTCTTTTGGCAAAAGAATTTTCAAAATCGGTTCAGTAGATCCAGAGATTACCCCCTACAACCTCACAAACTCACAAACTTTACCTCTCTATAATATTAGTATAGATAAAAATATTCTAGTAAACAACGTAATTATTTGTAAACAATTAGAGTATTTATTATTAGTATAGATAAAAATATTCAAGTAAACAATGTGATTCAATAATTAATTAATTAAAAATTAATTAAATGATTAATTAATTAAATTAATTAATTAAAAATTAATTACACAATTAGAGTAAATAGATTATATACAGGGTGTAACGGAAAGGTGTGGTCATATTTTGAGAACCGACTCAGCCCATGGGTATCAATAACATTCTCTAAGAAAGAAAAGAAAATTCCCAAAAAAAAAATTGGACTTTTCATACAAAGTTATCATCAGATGAGCAAATTTGTATGGGAGGTAAAAAAGTTTTTGAGAATTTCTTTAGGTTTTCCTGAAGAAAGTTGTTCATATCGATGGGCAGATGCAGTTTTTAAAATATGACCACACCTTTCCGTTACAACCTGTATTTATATGTTTGATATAATTAAGATCGTGGGGCGATACAATAACGGTACGTAGGTGGTCTCGTTTCCAAAATGAAGTATAAAAACCTGCCCACGCTGGAAAATAATTGTCCCCTTATAGAAATCTCCTACGCGTTTTAGGATAATGATCCTTAAGTGTTATTTCCAGTACAGGAAATCATTATTATAGTATTAAACGTTATATTCTGATAAAAGAATCTTTGAGTATTGGTGTTAATGAGGTACCCATTCAATTATACAGTATATTTATCCAGTTGAGATCGTCGTAAAAGAACCAGCGAACTTCAAGTTCATAAATTAAATTAAATACATCAAAACCATAGCTGTAATATAAACAAAACAATATTTTAGAAAATACCAGCCTGTTTCCATCAGTCTGGGAAATAGAGGCCTCTTTTCATAAAGAGAATTCACGAGCATTATCATCATGTTTTCTCAAGGCGATTGAAGACTTTAAAAGCCCAGGCTTGAAACGCCTCGTTTCTACAAAATGTTTCTCCTTCACCGATGCCACAGAGATCATGTTTTTAGGGTTATGTACCGGAAGAGTAACCAGCGGGACCCTAATACTAAGCCTCCCCTGTGCATTCGTCTGTCCGTCAGTCTGTCTATCAGCAGGCTGTGTCTCATGAACCGTAACATGTAGACAATTGAAATTTTCTATTACCGCTACTGCAACAAATAATAAAAGTTAAATTTAAAGGGCCAAGAAACAATATTTATTTCGGTGCGGTATGGTACGGAACCCTTCGTGTGCTAGTCCGACTCGCACTTAATTTAAAAGGTTTTTTGGACATGAATTGAAATAGTCTCATTGGTATAAAACAATCGACAATTGTTCCATAGCTTATAAAGTATATTTTCAGCCGTTACTTCGTAATTTAATACAGAGACCATACCATACCACTTGACGGCACGATCAGCGTATAGTTGTTCAGGGTCTGGATGTCTTGCGTAAGTGAGTTTACATGTTTGTTGATCGCACCCACGAAATAGGAGTAATTCCTAGAGTGGGGCAACGTGTTTTTAACAAAAAATAATAATAATAATGAACAAGAATAGGGTTGATTTCACTTAGTTAGATTATAAAAAAATATAGGACACGTATTTTTTACTTTATCAAATGAATGAAAAATTAAACAAACAAAGATAGAAACGCATCAAAGTTCAGGAATAGGGGCTTGTAACGTCACTTTTAAGTAAAGAGTGGTACAATTTTAACTGAAGTGTGACTTCAATTGCCGTCCTATCAGCACCAGGCCCTAGAGTTGAGGATAAATTCAAAACATTGAGTGCCAAGGGGCGAGGTAACCCTCGCCCCTTGGCACTCAGGGCAGGGAAGGAACAGGGGTGGGTTTTAGTCAGTACGAGTCTGACACGCCCTTCCGCTCCACCCTAGAGCGGGAGATGTCATTGGATGATTTCCCACCCCACAAAAAAAAAAAAAAGTGTGACTTCAAGGGAAATTTCAACGCACTGTATCGTCTTCATTTTTAGAAGAGCCCTATTGTTGTCACTCACGGATCCGTCTGTCACAAAATTTTGTTCCGAAGAATTTTTAAACTTCCCATTGACCTTTGAAGTTGAAATTTGGTGATAATGTTAATTATCGCTTATATTATTTTACTAATAAATAAAATTGGTAAATCAGATTTTTTCTTTAAAATTACCTCATTTGGTACGGAACCTTAAATGTGCGAAGTCCGACCCACACTTGGCCGGTTTTTGTTTACGTGACAAAACTGACGTACTAATTAGATTTTTTAGTCATTAATTCAATTGAGAAAGTAGATATATATATCGTCGACACCGACTTCAGGTCAAGTAAAGTACGACAAGTAACGTGCGGCAAGGGTTGCTGACTCATAAAACTTTCACACAATAAAGTTGTCTGAAGAAGTAAAGTTAGGATAACTTGGGATAGTTGATCTCGATGTGTCGCGGTCCTCCGTTTGTTTTAATGGCAAAGTTCTGATTTATCGTCCTCCGTTCTACCCAGGATCAAGTTGCGGTCACACTCTCGAAGGCGATTTTAATCAAATTAAGTATTCACCTGAGCAACTGTGTGTGTTATGGAGAAATAATATAGAAGATGTAATTTCATTTCGCAGGTATGACTCGCACTTGGGCCTGCGGACGGCGAGCAGTGAGTAGCTCGCCGTCCGATCAGCATCAGGCCCGTGAGTCGACGGCGCGTATTGTTCCACGCGCTCCTCAAAGAGATGTTGTCAGCCACCACTGACGGGGCCTATCGTGGCCGGTGCCTGCATGCCTAGGGATAGCGGATAAATTCTGAAAATGTGTTACCGCACCCCTTGGGCACTCAGGCAGGGAAGAAACAGGGGTGGATTTTATTCACTAAGAGTCTGACACACCCTCAAGAAGCCCCCCCCTCGAGAAGTCATTGAATGATTTCCCACCCCACAAAAAAAAATATGACTCGCACTTGGCCTTTTTTCTGTTTGCTTCTTCTTGTCTGTTCATTATAAGTGTGTACATAAATTGTTAAATAAATAAATGTTACGTTTATTTTTAGAATTTCTAAGTAATAACTTATTACTAATAAGAGTTCAGCATGTCAATCAGCTACGTATCTTTTAAGACTTTTAAAGAAATTTGTGGACGTATTCTAGTAACAGAAATAATGTGACCTTTGTGTAACTAGTTTATTAGATAGATAACATTTTTAAGGACTTGTACACTACATTACCACGGGGTCTCATCTCGAACAAAGAAAATTTAGTTCAAATAAATTGCAATAGACGGCGTAATATGCATCGATTTCTTAGTGAAGTTTTAAGTAATACTTAAATTTTGAAAAAAAAATATGGTAAAAACTGTGTTTTTATTTAATAAACGGCCCTAAGCATAAAATTGTGGAATAGTTGGCTACTAATTCGAATTTTGATGATTATTGGAATGAACCCTTAAACATCTATATTTCTTGTACCGATAGATGGCGCTGCTTGATGTTTTAGAGTTTAAAATTTGTATAGTGACACTTTTTGATACAGTAAAACTGTTATGAAGTGCCAAAAATTGTATAAAATAACCCCACAATGTGTGAGAAATTATTGCTAAGACTTTAAGTAAATTCATTTAACTGGCAAGCCGTCGCTGCTAACACATCTAGCGAGGTGTAGAGGGCGGGCTCGAACGAAGAACAAAAGTTGCTTGTGCCAGTCGAAAACCCGTAGTTACGGCGGCGGTAACATCTCTTTGTATGGGATGAGGAATCTGTACGCTAGTATTATATTATCTGTGACATTACATACTAAACCAATTAACTTTTAATAGGGTGACCTCATTAATATTTATCCTACATATACCTACCTAACTGAAATAAAATCAAATCCACATAGGATTCAAATATAACCGGCAAGTTGTGGGTGTACCTACCTGCCAGAGTAACGGATAAATTTTAAATACGAGTGACTGCGGCCCTGGCACACGCAACTGAAGGAACAAGGGTGGGTTTTAGTCAGTAAGAGTCTGTAACGCAGTCTGGGTTGAGACCAAGAGCGGGAGAAGTTATTTGATGATTTCCCACCCATCATCTTCCTGCCCTTATCCCGTGTTACTTGGGGTCGGCACAACATCTTTTTTTCTTCCATTTTGTCCTGTCAGCCGTCACGTTATCATTAACTTCCTTTTCTTTCATATCACTCCTCACACAATCCATCCATTCTTTCTTTGGCCTCCCTCTCCCTGTCCATCCATCCACATTTATATTCATAACTCTTTTAGTGACATGTGTTTCATTCCTCCTCTTCACGTGACCATACCAAGATAAGCGGTTCCCTTTCAACTTTTCTGTCACTGGTGCCACTTTTAAACTACCTCTAATGTACTCATTTCTCACTTTATCCATTCTCGTTACTCCACACATCCATCTCAACATTCTCATCTCTGCCACATGCAATCTTTTTTCATCCGTCTTTTTCACAGCCCAACATTCTAATCCATAGGTACAGTACGACAGGTCTAATCACGGACTTATAGATTTTCCCCTTCAACTTGAGAGGCATCCGTCGGTCGCAAGTTATTCCAGTGACCTGTCGCCATTTCATCCATCCTGAGTTGATTTTGTGTGTTACGTCTCGGTCTATAATAATAATAATAAATCGCAGAACAGATATTCTGTTTTGGTTCTGCTCAATTTCAGGCCAACACTCTCCAGTCTTTGCCACCACGTCTCCAATCTGCTCTGGACCTCTAAGCCGCTTTCGGCAACCAGCACAATGTCATCAGAAAACAGTATATATCAGGGAGCCTCTTCCTGGATATCCAACGTCAGAGCGTCCATTATCATCAGGAAGAGGTAAGGGCTAAGGGCCGACCCCTGGTGTAATTGATGATTACCCACCCAAAAAACAAGTTGTTGGTGTAACATATTTTTGCTTACCAAAAGTGTATTACAGCCACAACTTGCCTTAAGGCGCAATATTAAACTAGCCTGTATTATTTTATGGTATATAGAAAGCCTGTTCCAAAGCCAGTTCGGAGATCTTCTTCTGATTGTGTATGTGTACATACACAATCGGAAGAAGATCGCCGAACTAGTGAAGGTTTTGGGAATGTGCTGGATGCCAGAAACACAGGGCCGGTTGATGCGATGTTACTTGAGGAGGCCTATATCCTGTTATGATGATGATGAATGAAAGCCTGCAAAAACAAACACATAAGCATCAAAATTAAATTCCTTACTACCTACTAACATATGAAGGTCTTCAAAAAGAAAACCCACCCGGATTTTCAATGGACAAGTCGAAACATATCACATCCCTACACTCCCTTCAAGTTAAAACAAAATACGGCTGTAAAAAAAAAAACAAGAGTACCTGAGGGCGATTGCAGAGGACGTGGGGCGTGTTTATTCGGTGCTTACTCTCGACTCGCCATCAATCACTCGGGGGCCAGTTTTTAGGGGCCCATAGCTCCCCGGGGCCCTGGACTGGACTTGCAGTGGACGTCCCTTGACGGGTACTGGCCAAAAAACTTGCGGGATCGCCGTTGGGATATGAATTAACGTGTTTTTCTTTTAAGGGTTTCGGTTTACCTTCTTTGGATAAATCCTTTTTGGTGTAAGATGTTTTGGTAGGTTGGAAAATACGGGTCTTACTAAGTATTAGGCCAATATTGTGAGTAATCGATATGGCAATCGCTTTCTTATTGATATGTATTGGTACAGAGACAATTTTTCTCAATGCAGTTCAGATAAATTTTGCTGTGGCTGTTTAAAAGAAACAGTTTGAATAATTTGAACTAGTAAAATTGGAAAAAAACATACAACCGACTTCCAAAAAAGAAAATACACTTAAAAATTGAAAAATAGCTTCAATTGCGGCAGTTGGTGTAAATTAACGAAATACTGACTTTCATAATTGAAGTTATTTTTCAATTTTTAAGTTTGGTTTTTGGAAGTCGGTTGTATTTTTTGTAAAAAAGTTTTTTATTTTTCATTTTTTAATTGATATAAGTACCCCAGAACTATAACTAAATATTAAAGTTACGTCCGAATTAATAACCCTAATAACATGGAACATGGAATTTGAACATACCCGTAATTGGAGGAGACCAAAACGTCATCTACGTATACATATTTTTTGTTTAAGTTGATTTTTTCAATAAGCGCTAAAATTAAAATTCGATAAAATTGGTTTGGGACCACATCTTTCGGATAAAAAGAGTTCAGAAAATCGGGCCACAAATGACAGAAAAATCAGTGTACATAAAAAAAAAACATACAGTCGAACATAGAACCTCCTCCTTTTTGCGAAGTCGGTTAAAAAGGACTTTGTTAAATTAACGACTTGAAAGATGTCAATGCACTGCAATTAACTTTAGTATTTACGTCTGACAGGTGACTAGTTAGAACAATTCTATTATAGATTTCATCTCAAAAATTTTTCCAAGAATACTTGCTGTTTTTCTTCAAGATTGTAACCCTAATGCCCTCTGTTGGATTTTCTGCGCTCGGCTTAGTATTGAATAGTGTCGGACCGAAACAGGACTTTACCCAAAAACCAAAACCGTAACGAAATGTTCGGTTCCCCCTCCAGTTTCATCTGAAAACGAAACTAACGTGGACACAGAAAAAAATTAAAAAATTCTGACTAAAAAAATGTTATCAGACCATTGAAAATTCAGCCCCAACTTTCATAAAATAATAATAAGTTTATTTTTCAGGAAATACACATTTAGAAAAATCAATTATAAGACAGTTTCACTTAGGTTAACTATACTAATATTTTATACAGGTAAAGTTTGTGAGTTTTTAAGGTTGTAGGAGGTAATCTCTGGCACTTCTAAATCGATTTTGAATTTTTTTTCACCAGTAGAAAGCTACGTTATTCTTGAGTGCTATAGGCTACAAATATTTTCGATTTTCTCGCGGACGATGACGCGGGAGAAGTGCTAGTACTAAAAATAAGTTACAAAAAAGGATGAGACTGTCAGTTTTTAGGTCTCTATCGCAACCTACAGCTCAACCGTAACTCTAGCTGAAACCAGTTTTTAGGTCTCTATCGCAACCTACAGCTCAACCGAAACTCTAGCTGAAACCAGTTTTTAGGTCTCTATCGCAACCTACAGCTCAACCGAAACTCTAACTGAAACCAGTTTTTAGGTCTCTGTCGCAACCTACAGCTCAACCAAAACTCTAGCTGAAACCAGTTTTTAGGTCTCTATTGCAACCTGCAGCTCAACCGAAACTCTAGCTTAAACCAGTTTTTAGGTCTCTATCGCAACCTGCAGTTCAACCGAAACTCTAGCTGAAACCAGTTTTTAGGTCTCTATCGCAACCTTCAGCTCAACCGAAACTCTAGCTGAAACTAGTTTCTTGGCCGCATCTGGCTGAAACTGAAACTAAACTGAATCATCGGCCGGACACTAGATCGAATGTTAAAAATTGAACAGCGCTCTTTTATTTAGGTAATCATTATTTTACGAGCTAAAGTAATAATAGCCGCATGGGTCGATAAGGTGACAGCTGTCACATCCTTACTTTTTATACTCTATGACTTTTTTTTCTGTCATCTGACTTGTTGGTTTCGACCGTAGTGAAAAAACGTGTTGAAAATATAGGTTCTAGCTGCGATTCAATCTAGCCGAATCAATTTAGTTTTGAACATAATTGTTTGTTCTTGAACTAAATTTAATTAAAGCCCCATTTGATGTAGTGATGAAACGGGTTATTTTGTGAAAATACTTGGAAGCTTGGTTGGTTTGCGATTATTTTACGAGTAAGAGGAGCACGTGGCTAAAGTAATAATATCCATCCGGTTGAGCTACGCTTGCCGGGGTTGGTCCATGGATCGAAAAGCACTTTAAGCCGTTGGTCCCGGCTGTCAATCGTGGATCTTTGACAGTCGTTGTCGCCAGAAGCCCGAAAGTCTGACAACCAGACTTACCAAGGAGTATTGATCCAGTAACTGGGTTGAAGAGGTCAGATAGGCTGTCACTCCATGAAAAATATTGGTATTCAACTACATCCGGTTATACTGGAAGCCGACTACAAGATAGTTGGGCAAAGGCCAGGCAGATTTGTTATTATTTTACGAGTAAGTGTATCTATATATATGTAAAAAAGGGCATTAATGCGTCATCATCATCATAAAAGCCTGGAATGACCCACTGCTGGGCCTCCTTCATTTACTGCCATGTTGCACTATCTGATTTTATGCGTATCGTAACTAGGCATTAAATTAATATACCACCTTCCAAACCAAATTTACATAGGATCAGCTTAAAATCTATGATCCTACTTAAATGTGAAAGTTTGTATGTTTGTGTTTAAATCACGCAAAAATGGCTGAAGGGATTTGAATGAAATTTTGAACACAGATAGATCATAACCTGGATTAAAATACCCTTTTCACCATGCGGGCGAAGCCGCTGGCAGAAACTAATAAAATATATTTATTCGACACAAACACGACACAAAGCATCAGAAAATAGTAAAACAGAATGGTGCAATAAAATAGCGCTGAGCAGCATTTGCTGGATGTCAGACACCCAGCACTGTTTATCCATTCTAGGATCTTCTATCTTCAATAAGATAAAGCCCAAAAATCGGTAATTATAACAACAGGAAGTTCCATATGATGTTAATTCGGATTACATAATTGTCTATTTAATAACCCCGCTGAACTTATTAAGGTCCGGTCCTTGCCGGAAGCGACGCACATTATCAAAACATTTCCCCTAAGTTTACCTCTTTAAAAGACACCAAAATTAATTGTCCACCCTTTTGGGTATCGTTGTATTGCTTTTAAATATTGTGCTGTTATATTATTGTAATCGGATGATAAGATTTGTATACACCTACCTATAATTTTATAATAAAGAAAGTAATATAATAAACATTTATTCGACACAGACACAACACAACAGCAACAAACAAAAGGTAAAGAAAATAATAGTAGGTACACAAAGATACAATAAAATTGTGCTGAGCGTGCCCATACCGAAAGGGTTACCATCTCAGCATTTGCTGGGGGTTTGACACCCAGCGCTGGTTTTCAGTTGGCACCCTGCAGTGACGCACGGACGAGGGTAAATAAAATAATAACTGTATTAAATATCAATATTTATGTATGTAATAGGTAATATTGTAATTAAAATACGTAAATAAATAGTGTAAAGTAATAAGAAAATATTAAATAATATATATGTGCCACGCTGGTAGTCGACAATGTTCTGGAAACTTCTATGACAGTATAAATAGGCCGGGCGGACGGCGAGTGAGTCAGTCAGGAGTCTGTTTTCGACTACGGATGCGAACGGAAGCGATTACAAAGCGATTACGAAGATAATAGTGATTATTAGCGAATTAGTGTTGGTGTAAATAAATTGATCAAACTAATAAAGGATATTTGGTTAATTAATCGGTGTAAAATAATTTATCCCATACTCAGCTCGTAACAATACGAAGATAAGTATGAACCTTTCATTCATTCAATCTTTTCAGCCGAAAGACATCCACTAGTCGGGCCCAAGAGTCACCACAACGACCGTTCCTATGCGTCTCTCATCTGTGAATTTCGGAAGTCGGTGTCAAATAACGAAGAAATAAAATGCAAGTTAAACACCGACTTCCGAATTTAAAGTTATTTTTCTTTTATTTAACCAACTTCGAAAAAGGAGGAGGTTCTATGTTCGGCTGTATGTATGTTTTTTTATGTATGTCCACCCATTTCACTGTTAATTGAGGAACGATTTTCAAAATTCTTTTTTTATCCGATAGAATATACTCCCGGGGTGGTCCCATATAAATTTTATCGAAATTGCTTCAGCGCTTTTTGAAAAGCTGAACAAAAATGAAAAATACGTATGCCTAGATGACGTTTTGGTGTTCTCCAATCATGTTATTGGGGTTTTTAGTTCTGAGGTATAACAACTAAAAAGTGAAAAATAAAAAACTTTTTTACAAAAAAAAAACCGACCTTTTTTTTGTAAAAAAGTTTTTTTTTTTGTATTTCCTTTTTGGAAGTCGGTTGTATTTTTTGTAAAAAAGTTTTTTATAACCACCTTATGTAGGTACGTACACTGAACCAAATACCTCTTCCAAATAAGCAAATTCTTTACCTATTTATAATTATATTTAGTCTTGCCCAAGGCTCCTCACATGTTTGTTTTGAGTTTAGTTCATACAATATTACCTAACCCAGCTCCAGTAGCAAGTCTTCGATAAATTATTTAGTCTATCGACTCCCACGTGATGTAAATAATCTTTGTCGGTGGAGTCTAGCTCAAGGGAAACCTAGGTCAAATACACGACAGGAGAAACATGAAACGTTGTTAGTATTTATCCTGAAGCGTGGGTGTTATACTCGTAGAGGGAACAATGCCTACACTCAATTAATTTCAACTTGTCTCAATGTTTCTTCATCTGTTTTATTTTAATTCTGTCTGAGACTGCTTGTCCTCAATATATATTTGCCCATCAAGGAGCGCTGTCCGAAATTAGACGCATTATTAATTTATTACACATACAACAACAGGTATTAAACTAAAAAACCGAGACTAAAATATAAATAATTAAATTATCTTTAAAATGGTGAAGGTTTCATAAAAATACGCTTTACAGTTTTTGCGTGATTCTCAATTTTTTATCCGCGTTAGACATAACTTTACAAATTAATTACACTATGTTATAAAAAAATAATCTCAAATGTTCTATATCAAATTACGACGAAAATTGTCTGGAGTAACATATTTTTTTTTCAAAGAAATAAGACTAGTTTTTTAGACGTGATGTTCAATTAAAAACCATTAAAAGTCGTATGATTGCGCCTTATCACTTTGGAAGAAAAAGATCACTACGTATAGTACTTAATCATTTTAAAAGGTTCCACCGAAGACATAGTACTGCTCTATACTCTCTATGCTAACCTTTTCACGAAACACGCTTTGGTCAATCCATTACCTATTCAGTCACCCAACATCAAGAACTTCAACACCTTTACTAGTTGCACCAGCTTAACTCATTCCATATTCGATGGCAAACTAACTTTAACTAAAGCTCTTTCCACAGTTCACTTCGCGACTTTTAACTTTCGGTCTAGTTCAGTGCGAGTGTCCATTTTAATCTGCCATCTTGGATTTTGATATAAAGCTTGTTTTCGTATCAGTATCGATACATTTTGTTTGTTAAATTTATATGTGCGGTCCGAGTGCATTTCTGAACGCAATCTTGAGAGGTGACAGCTGTCACACCCTTCCTTTTTATACTCTATGATTTTTTTTCTGTCATCTGACTTGTTGGTTTCGATCATAGTGAAAAACGTGTTGAAAATGTAGGTTCTAGCTTGCGATTCAATGTAACCGAATCTATTGGTTTTAAACCTAATTGTTTGCTATTGAACTAAATTTGATTAAAGCCCCATTTAGTGTAGTGATGAAACGGGTTATTTTGTGAAAATAATTGGAAGTTTGATTGGTTTGCGAGAGTCACGGCGCCATTTTGAAGTCACCTTTGGAGTCTGGTATACTTACCTACTAACAAGCACTACACTTCCCATTTAACTCTGACATACACACATTTACCCAGATTGCTCCCTGGACGAAGACTTCGGAAACCTTGGGTAAGTTGTTCAAAGCGTTTGTAAATTATTCTTTAGCTCTGTGTACTTGCAGACAAGTTTGTGATCAGGTTGGAGCCGGGAATCCGACAGGCACGCTTCCACACCCGGGCCTGCGGACGGCGAGCAGTGGGTAGCTCGCCGTCCGATCAGCACCAGGCCCGTGAGTCGACGACGCGTAGTCCATTGACGGGGCCCAACGTGGCCGGTGCCTGCATGCCCAGGGGTAGCGGATAAATTCTGAAAATGAGTTACTGCACCCCTGGGCACTCAGGCAGGGAAGGAACAGGGGTGGGTTTTAGTCAGTAAGAGTCTGACACGCCCTCCCGCTCCACCCAGAGCAGAAGTCAGTGGATGATGCCCCACCTTACGAAAAAAAAAAGATAGACCAATATTCCTAAGTAAACGTTCCTCTTCACCTCTTTCGTTACTTTAAATGATAAGCAAATGTTAATAAAATCAATACAAAACCGAACTTGAAAACGTTTATTTACAACCAATTTGCTTAGCCTTTACCCAACTATATTAAGGTCTTTATTTATTAAAAAAATAACCGGCCAAGTGCGAGTCGGACTCGCGCACCGAGGGTTCCGTACAAACTTGAAGGTATATATGATATGGTACTGGTGGAATCTCGGACAAACTTAACTTGTGGAAAAAAGGCACGCTTCCTTATTCTTATCTCCTCAAGCCGAAACCCGGCTTCACTTCCACTTTCGGCCGAAACCGATACCAACACTTACGTGGAAACAGAAACACTGACTAAAATTAAAACAAAAATTATCTTGAAAATGATATCAGACCATTGAGAACTCTAAAAAATACTAATGTAGCGACGTCTGTGACGCTACATAATAACTGGAACAGCAAAGTTCCTACATCGCGCAAACAGAGTTCTCCGCGCGATTTGAACATACGAGTATGCAGCGGCCCGAAATCAACTATCGGGCAGTTGCCCGGACCAGACACAACACCCGTCTAGTCGGAGGATCCTCCCTTTTCAATGGAGGTTGTGGGACTTTACACTCTGTTCCGCATACCCCTAAAATGGTGGTGACCCCGACGTGATGATTATAAATGCAAAAGTTTGTATGTTTGTGTGTAAAATAACGGTAAAAAGGCTGAAGGGATTTGAATGAAATTTTGCACACAGATGGATGAATGAATGAATGTGGAAACGTGCCTATCCGATGCCCGGCTCCAACCTTATCACAAACTTGTCTGGAAGTACGCAGAGCTAAAAAATAATTTACAAACGTTTAGAACAACTTACCCAAGGTTTCCGAAGTCTTCGTCCAGGGAGCAATCTGGGTAAATGTGTGTATGTCAGAGTTAAATGGGAAGTGTAGTGTTTGTTAGTAGGTAAGTATGTCACGTTGCAGGTGCCGGAGGTAAAGCTGACACGTAGAGGAGGTCGTAGGAGTGACACGCAGAGAAGGACGTAGAGTAGCAGGACCGTAGATGAGGAGTTGGATGAAGGGTCATTCCTTAACACGACGAGTTAACACGTATATTTTGTTATTTACAAAAGTAGGCTTGAATATAAGAAGCACTCATTAATAGTACGAACACATACACTGTGACTAGGTACGTAATTAAATTGTATTATTGCACAACTGTTGGAAACTGGTAACTGACAGTTGAAGAGTAGAAAAATGACAATGATAATGAGGAGCTTCTACTAGCTCGGCTGCTCAATCTGAACTATTTTTTAATATAAAAACAGAGGCTTGACAGAGGAAACAAGTCATTTTTGAATTTTAAATTAAAATAGGTAGGGAAGAACGTAATTTTGGAATAGATGTCAAAAAATAAACAAAGCTTTAACACTGCTTTGTTACAAGTATACCAGACTCCAAAGGTGACTTCAAAAGGGCGCCGACAACCAAACTGCCAAGTATTTTCACAAAATAACCCGTTTCATCACTACATCAAATGGGGCTTTAATCAAATTTATTTCAATAGCAAACAATTAGGTTCAAAACCAATAGATTCGGCTAGATTGAATCGCAAGCCAGAACCTGGATTAAAAGTTTCTTAACCTTCAAACGCAAGTCCGATTCACACTTGGCCTGTTTTTTATTTATTTTGAGGGGCTCAGCCGCATGGGTCGGCCTACAAGGTTAAGCATTGAGTAACACTTGCCAAGGTCAGTCCGTGGAAGGGTGTCCATCCGAAAGTCTGACAAGTAGTGTTACGAACGGGTCTCGTGTTGCCCAGTAACTTTGCTGTGATGTAAGACCGGCTGTGGCTTCATGTAAAATGCAGACTGGAAGCCGAATCCTACATTACAAAAGCCTTATTTATAAAACTCGCTAAACATATACTTATTTTAAACACTGGTTAGTTTATTCTAAATTCAAGATGGACGGATGTCTCATCCATCAAATTCGTCTGTATATAGGACAAAAGCACCTTTTTAATCAATAGTCGGCACTTTACTACCCACATTTACCCTTCGTTCGGAAAGAAAACGTTGAAGTAAGAACCTTTTTATGGTTCCGTACCTTAAAAAGGACAAAAAAACTCTTATAGGATCACTTTATTGTCCGTCTGTCTGTCCGTCAGTCAAGACCCTTTTTCTCAGGAACGCGTGGAGATCCCCGAATATTTGATATTAATTTCAGCTGGATAAGTATCCAGCTCAAATAAATATCAAAAACTTGGGTATGGAATCCCTTGTAGCAGTGAAAAAATCAAACTTCTAAGTTGCGTTGGCAAACAAAAGATACTGCCGTTTATTCTCCGTTTATGTCGCATATTTTGACACTCTCAAGAGAATCAAAACCTATAAAGTACGGGAAGTACTTGACCTATAATCGTGAAATTTGGCAAGAAGCATTGGCATAGAGCATAAGTAAAGAAAAAAAATTCGAAAACCGTAAATTTGTTATTAAATCACAAAAAAAAATATACAAACTTAATTGCAGTTGGTAAGCTGACCGCGACCTATGTCGATGTATGGGAACAACAGTTTCACAACGGCAAAGTAAAGTTTGTCCGAGATTCGATTCCCATGATGGACGAATTATAACATACATACCGTACATACCTTCAAATTTGTACGGAACCCTCGGTGCGCGAGTCTGACTCGCTCTTGGGCGGTTTTTTTTTATTAAAAAGACCCATAATAGTTGGGTAAAGGCTAAGCAAATCGGTTGTAATTAAACGTTCTCAAGTTCGGTTTTGTATTGATTTTATTAACATTTGTATACCATAACCAGTAGCGATAGGTGTGTTGGTTTACTTAGGAATATTGGTCTATCTACGCGGTTATTTCTAAATTAATCAATGTTGTTGAGCACCCTTATAAGCTGACTCAAGGTCATCCAATGTCGATATAATTAAAATTACAGGAATTGGTTGAGAAACAATGGCGTCGCTAAGCGTCCTTGATGTGTGACAATAGAAATTTAAGTAAAAGTTTTCTTTATATTTCAAGTAGTAGGTAATTATTATAAGTAACATACGTACGACCGAGCTGCTGCTCTGTATTACTTTTTAACACGGTTTTCGATTGAGCTGAAATTTTGCATAATTTTTAGTTTGGATGACAATGCATGGCAAGCTTAGTCATTCTAAATCCAATATGGCGGACATCCAAAGATGGCGCACTAGTTATTTATCATGCTCATGGGAATGCATGATAAATAACTAGTGTGTGTATGTGTGATATGATCAAAATGAAAGGGTATCCTTAGTTGAAAGGGTTTTGGAAAAATAAAACTTTTTTTTTTCGTTTTTAATTTAATCTTAATAGGTATCGTAAACTCAATTATGTTCATAACGATAAACATAAAGCCCTCTTCTAAGTTCGCATGTTACAACGGTATGACTACGGAACCCTACACTGGGCGTGACCCGACACGCACTTGGCCGGTTTTTATTTAGTTTTATTAAACTATATTATTTTAACATTAATAAATAGAGGTATATTTGCTTAAATTATAACTTTTGAGACTTTACAGTTTATCGCAAGAATCTTAATTATTGAAACTTTAAGTACACACCCAAAAACATTCAACCAACTTAATTCAAAGTAATTATTATAACAAAACATTTTAGTCGCTAACAGTTGACGTTTGTCGTCACCATAGAGCAACACGGGCCACCGACGTACCGGAGGTCGTCACCCACCTAATCCGAGAAATCACGAAGTTGCACGAAGCAGAGATCTCCCGTTCATATTTCAAAGTTCACTAAACTAATTCAGAGTCAACGAATTCCCATCTAGGGCGACACTCTTCCAAATTCGTATTCATTTTCCGTTGACAATTGAAGTGGCCATTTTAATCTTGTCGCGAGGTTACTTAACAATTTCAAAAGCCCTCTCGACAATACCTGTATAGAAAAGTTCTAGTCCCCTAAACTCCCCTTCGGAAATGCCCCTAAGAAAATAATTAACATGATTGAATGAAAGTTCTCAGCGGCGAGGATACCACAAAGGGCCTAAAAGGTCCAGTGAATCGTTACTGTAATTGAAAAAGATTGAAGTGAGGGGAAGTGGACATTGTTCGCTTTAGAACTAAATAGTATAGCGATGTTCGCAGTTCGATGAAAGTAAGGAATGACACACACACATGAGCCTGTAAGCGTTTGTGCTTGAACATGATAGTTGTCACCGGATTATTGCAAACATCGTGAGATCGTGAGATGTATGTTATCTTACGATGTTTGCATTTATATAAGTACTTTGAGACCTCGTGGCTAAAGTAATAACTGCCGCACGGGTCGATCCATTAGGTTAAGCTACGCTTGCCGGGGTTGGTCCGTGGATGGGTGACCTCCGATGGGGATCTATACACAACGAGATTCCTCCGTGCCTCGGAAAGCACGTTAAGCCGTTGGTCCCGGCTGTCAATCGTGGATCTTTGACAGTCGTTTACAGGTCGTCAGAAGCCCGAAAGTCTGACAACCAGTCTTACAAAGGTGTATCGTATTACTCAGTTACTGGGTTGTGGAGGTCAGATAGGCAGTCGCTCCATGTAAAATACTGGTATTCAGCTGCATCCGGTTAGACTGGAAGCCGACCCCAAGATAGTTGGGAAAAGGCTAGGCAGAACAGATTATATAAGTACTTTATACAGGCTGTAAGGAACAAGATACCGCAAACTTCGCGAAAAGGTAACACCTAATGCCACTAACAAAATTATGATAGTCATTAATCTCGGTAATGATCGGTTACAGAAATTGTCATTTTTGAGCGTGCAATGTGCAACGCACTGCACTACTACTTACCTACACTCGCGGTGCCCGAGCGCGCCGCGCGCCGTCGGTATTAGGCCGTCGACGCGAATGAACTAGCGAAAAAACAGCAATGTAAATAAAATACGTACAGTTAGTACGTATTTTATTTATATTGCTGTTTTTAGTGTAATTAGCGATTTAATTACTTTTTAATTAAAACTCACATTGGGTTGGATAGAAATAATTATTTTGAACAGTCTAAAGTAAAAATAACTGCAGAAAAAATTAAAAAATGGAGGAAAACGCCGACAAAAATTTCAACTCTAGGGGGTCCAGAATCATATAATGAATCACTGATACACCGCATGTGCATTTATGTGCCTTACACGGTGTGAACAGATAAAGTCAAATACAATATCTCATCTAAATTCGATAGTCCAGATAGTAGAGTAGTAGTTATTATCCTACTTCCTACTAATATTATAAATGTGAAAGTTTGTGAGTGTATGTTTGTGACTTCTTCACGCTCAAACGGCTGGACCGATTTGGATGAAATTTGGTATGTAGATAGCTTATAGCCTAGATTAACATATAGTACCTTTACATTATAGTACCTTCCGGTCTAGGCGGGTAAAACCGCGGGGCGCAGCTAGTTAATATTTTAAATGCGAAAGTTTGGATGGATGGATGTTTGTCACTCAATCACGCCAGAATGGCTGTACGGATTTGGATGAAATTGAGTACAGAGATAGAGTATAGCACATAGGCTATAATTAATAATGGGAGAAGTACGAATTCCACGTGGGCGAAGTCGCTGGTAGGAGCTAGTTTACAATATATATGTGTGTTATTGAGAGAAGGTGTACATAATCTCACACAATTTATTATGAACTGACGCTGTTTGCAATAATCCGATGACTTCGAAGAATTCTGAAAGCGATTATTCGCAAGTGCACTTATTGTATTATTGTGTATTACCTATGAAACTGCCGTTTTATGAAACTGCACTTTTTAAACTGCGATAACTTCGGATTGACTTGAAATTCAAAATTTTTCAAAATAAAGTTATTCATTTGTTTGTTCAACGCAAAGAGCGTTTAGTTTTTTAATCAATCAGAAGTTATCGCAGCTCAAAATAGGCGGTTTTTTTTTAAACGGCATCTTCATACGTGAACAGAAGACCTAATATTATGTTACTTAATAAGTATTGTGTTATCACTAGCTCTGGTTTAGCACATAGCACTCGACTAAATCCAGTTTGATATTGAAGCTAATTTGTTTGCAAAATTTTAACGCTCTTACGGCTTTTTAGAGTATTATCCTAACATTATTTTGGTAAAATAAGAGTATTTAACACGATTAAACTGGGATAAAGCTATCTTATCATCAAGAAGTTTTATATTTCGTTTAATTTGCGGCAATATTAGATTTTTTAGTCTAATAGTCTCTCATATATTTCCATAATTCTCTAACATCATCTCATCTAACATTGGCAGTATTGTAAACCAATTGCTATTAATATAAAATTTTTAATTGAACAGAAGAACTCAAAACTACACGGTAGTTTCTCAGTCAAGTTCGACAAAGCAAAATGGCGACACACTGGCAATGGCACTTTATTTAATTGAACTTAAACACAAAAATTAAGTTGGTGGTTAGAAACTTGCCAAGTCGCAATATTGAGTAGCAAATACCATTAAATTTTTTATTAAAGCAACTGAAAAAAGGATGTGCAACTCAAAAGAACTAGATGTACAGTTAGAACTAGGTATCTCATTTCTTTTATACGCGAAGTTGTTATAGAGAACTTGGCATTCTTTTCCATTTATTTTTCGGTGAGATTAACTTCCAAAAATATACCAAAAACCCCAACTACATTGATAATAACTGACGCGCCACGGAAGTAAAAATGTAAGCAAATAAATAACATGTTTCACTATATACGGGTGTAACGTAGAAAAGCTCGAGCCATTTATTTGCAACATTTTCATTACAGGCTATATTGTGAACCAGAACACGTTCCCACCCTTTATGAAAGCCTTAAATGATCGCACAATGATATTTAATTAAACATGTTTAAAATCTATTTTGATAAACATGCTGGAATTATTACTTGGCATTGTGTTTACTTTTAGTCTGTATAGCTTCTGCCAGCGGCTTCATCATCAGCCTTTTTAATGTCACTGCTGGGGCACAGACCTCCTCTCTGTGAGAGGGTGTGGGCCGTAATCCACCACGCGGGCCCAATGCGGATTGGTGGATGACACATGTCTTTGAATTTTTGGTTCTAGGACATCCTGACGATGTTTTCCTTCACCGTTTTGAGAGCACTGGTGATGAAATAATTTACACAAAGTAAAGCGCCTGCCTGGGTTTGAACTCACGACCTACAACTTGTAAGTCGCGGCCAATACCACTGGGCCACCACTGCTCTGCCAGCGGCTTCGCCCGCGTGGAATTAGTTATTCCTCCATTATAAATTAATCCTATAATCTTTCTCTATGACAAATTTCATCCATATTGTCTCAGCCATTCTGGCATGATTGAGTAACAAACATTTATCCTTCCATCCATCCATCCATCCAAATTTTCGGATTTATAATATTATTAGTATAGTAGGAACTAGATTAATGTATAGGTTTGGCGAAAGAGTTAACTAATGTATTTATTTATTAGGCTCACTAACAATAATAATTTTATTGTTAACACAAAAAATAAAACTAAAAATTTTACAAAAATACTTTACAACACATATTAGTTCAACAGTCGTAAATTTGGAAAAAAAAACCAAGTTTAGGTAATGTTTGAATTTGTGAGAGAAAAAATCCTCTCCATATATTGTAAACCTATTGTATTAAATACAATAAATCCAAAATAATTAGTTAACAAAACATTCGTGTCTTAACGAGAAGAAATAGTTTACAATCTCACGCGATTTATTATAAACTTACAGTGTTGCAATAACCCGTTGACACATTACGTAATATATGTCGCTAGATGATTTGATCATTCGAATTTTAGCGGCAACCCTAGGGAAACCAAGGGGATATTGATAAAATACGGATAATTAGACAATGGTGAAAATATTTTTCAATTAGGTTAGGTTTAAACTGTAACCCCTACGCTAGATTTTATTTTTAGTAGGCTGCCTGGAACTACTACTTTGAAAATTGTCTAATTATCCGTGGTTTCGCGATATCCCTAGGGTTTTCGCAAAAATTCGAATGATCAAATCATCCTACGCTACGACATACACAAGTGGAGACATTAATACAACAATATATAAAAACACTTGCAATAGTCATAATTATGAACAACTCATAATATGAAATCAACTACGAAATCGCAAATAAATGTCTGCGTAACTCATTGATATACATTTTTGTATATCAATGGCATAACTCTACAAAATGTACTGCTCAACTGTCAGCTGCAGCTAGTCCCCATAAAGTTGATCATAATGATGAGTCTTGCCAGTGTTTTCATTTATGGTTGTATTGTAGTCTGCACCTTGTAGACATCTGCAATATCAGGGCAGAGTTGTTCATAATGATGAGTATTGCCAGTGTTTTAATTTGTGGTTGTATTGTAGTTTCCACCTTGTAGACATCTACAATATCAGGGCAGAGTTGTTCATAATGATGAGTCTTGCCAGTGTTTTCATTTATGGTTGTATTGTAGTCTCCACCTGGTAGACATCTACAATATCAGGGCAGAGTTGTTCATAATGATGAGTCTTGCCAGTGTTTTCATTTATGGTTGTATTGTAGTCTCCACCTGGTAGACATCTACAATATCAGTGCAGAGTTGTTCATAATGATGAGTCTTGCCAGTGTTTTCATTTATGGTTGTATTGTAGTCTCCACCTGGTAGACATCTACAATATCAGGGCAGAGTTGTTCATAATGATGAGTCTTGCCAGTGTTTTCATTTATGGTTGTATTGTAGTCTCCACCTTGTAGACATCTACAATATCAGGGCAGAGTTGTTCATAATGATGAGTATTGCCAGTGTTTCATTTATGGTTGTATTGTAGTCTCCAACTTGTATAAAGTGTTACTCAGACATATTAAACTCAATCTTAAAGCATTTTTTTCAAACTAGCGACCCGCTCCGGCTTCGCACGGGTGCAATATAGGTATTTTTGATACCGATTACCCAAAATTTTCTTCCTTGTCCTGACAAATATGATCACAACAAAAAAAGAAATAGCCAAATAAGTGCAGCTGTTTTGAAGTGATGCGCTTGCACACATTTAATAAACCATTTACAGGCACTTTTGAATTGTTAAGTCGGTCAGTCAGAAAATTGAAGCTAATTGCACAATTTTTTGTTATTGTTGATAGGCACGCGTTTGACCACTATCTCACCTGATGGTAAGCGATGATGTGGTCGAAGATTTTTTTGGAGAAGAGCAAGAAACTCCGTAAACACTCTTTTAAACAATGTTATGTACCTATTAAAAAATCCTGGTTACATAGTATGTCTTGTTGCTTCTATTATATGAGAACAATGTTAAATAAATAATAAATAATTAGATTTTAATCATATCTCTAAACTATTTAGCACCTTTTTTTAACTATTTAGCACCTGCCATGCAACTAATTAGAAATAAGTCACTAAGCAGAATTCAAATTAAGAATGTGCTAAACAGGTCCTTAAGCAGTTCATAGATTTTTTCGAATAAGGCCGAGTATGCCTGATAACTAGTCAGGCATACTCGGCCTTATTAGGAAAAATCTATAAAGTTCATCATCTAAAAAGTTTAATTTATTTTAAACCCATATATGCTTAGTCATTATTTACCATCAAAATGTGGTATAGTACAGTTTTAATAGTAAGATCTAACAATAATCATTTAATTAAACATTAACAGCTTTACTCATAAAAAAGTTTAAATTGTTTTAACAGATTCTATATTCAAACACTCCATAGATTTTTTTTTAAATCTGCTCTTCAGTCAAAGTTTGAATTAAGAATCTGTAAATCAGTATATAAACGAACCATTTTCAACCGTTTAAATTATCCGTTTTTCTCGATGTATAGTAGTCTCACTAATCCGACATTTAAGTACTTACTCCGACACATCCATTAGTCCGGCACCCTTCACGCGGGCGTACCCCACTATTTCATATATTAAATTAGTAATATTCTTACATATTTATAAAATACTTAACTAACTATATCTACACTAAAACCACAAATCTTAACCTAACGTACATACATAATATACAGGGTGTAACGGAAAGGTGTAGTCATATTTTAAGAACTCCATCTGCCCATTGATATGAACAAATTTATTCAAGAAAACAAGAGGAAATTCTCAAAAAAATTTTTTACCTCCCATACAAATATTGATCAGCTGATGATAACTTTGTATGGAAAGTCCAAATTTTTTTTTGTAAATTTTCAATTTTTTCTTAGAGAAAGTAGTTCAGTTCCATGGGTAGATGGAGTTCTTAAAATATGACCACACCTTTCTGTTACACCATACAAAAACAAAATACGTTCAGGCGTCGAAGTACTCCTCCACATCGCTCTCATCTGGAAACGTACCCAGAAAACTGGCAGCATTGCCATATTCCTAAATGCTTTATTTTAACAAACTTGATTTTTTTTCTATACAATCCTGTAATCCGAATATTCGAATAATCAACCAACTGGTTTTTAATACTGCCGAATAAGTGACTACTGTACTCAGTTGTTTTTCCCATTGTACCAACTTTTCCAACATTAATACTATCTTAGTAATTGAATATGTAACGTATCCATAGGGAAATAGATTCAATTGAGGGTAAAAACAGGGAAAACAGTGCACACATGTCTTAACTTTTTTTACATGTTCAATGTTCGTGTCAAGGGTCATCGGAAATGAAGCTACAGTTTTTACCGAAATGGAGTCCCTTGAGTTTTACTTTGAATATTGTTTCTTATCCGGGTAAAAGTATGGGAAGGTTTTAATAATGTAATGATAATATGGTAAGGCGCTATAAATATTTATATCGATAAAACATTAATCGTTTTCTGAGTAAAAAGGGTGAGAAAGCATATTTAGTTATCTTTTATATGCACTCGTTTTATAAGATATACTATACTACTTATAATTATTTTACAAAAGAAGTTAATTCGAATAATAACCAATATTGAACAAACAGAGAGCTGCACACCATACTTCCAAAAACACAAAATACTCACACTTCCCTGTTTATATATGTTTGAGTTATGTAAATTTGTCAAAAAACACCCAGATTTGTATACCAATTGCGAAGAAACACAAACTAGATACAATTTACGACACAAAAAAAATTAATTAAACATACCTCAATCCCGACTGGAAATGCACTTAACCAGCCCTTTAGTTATGTCCATCAAAATGTATAATAAGTTGCCAAAAAATATTATAGAAATAGGCAAAATAAATATGTTTATTAATAAATTGAAGTGATTTCTCGAATCAAAGGCATACGACACAGTAAAGGAGTTCTTAGATGATAAATCGATTCCAAAATAATTTCTTTTTCTGTCTCTTTTACACCAAACATTTTGTAGAAAAATAGAAAATCCTATGTAAACATAAATACATAAAAATAACAATAATTATTAAAAATCATATAAGAATAAGAAGAATAATTTAATAATAATATAATAATTATTTACAATTAATAATAATTTAATATACCTATATACACAAACCTTATATATATACATAATATTATACACCCAATAAAACACAACTAATAATTTATATTGCTTGAATAACTACTTAGCCTTCTTCCTCTCTTCTACTTTGCTGTGCCCGACAATCCATATTGATATCTTATTATGTTATACCACCTATTTAACACATATGGAATGCAATAAAGTATTGAGTATCGAGTATAGATAACATTATCAGCCTTATTATAATGTTCCCACTGTTGAGATTCAGGCCTCCTCTCTAAAGGAAGAAATGGGCCGTAATCCACCACGAGGGCCCAGTGCGGGTTGGAAAGCATATTGCTAAAGCAGAAACTTGCGTGTAATACCTATATTAAACTTGTCTACAAACAGAAGAACTAGCCCGAAAAAAAGAAGACATCATAAAAACTAGGATGGTATGTAGGTCTTCAAAAAACTTTTTTACAAAAAAATAGAACCGACTTCCAAAAAAAGTGCAAAATAACTTTAATTTCGGAAGTCGGTGTTCCTGTTTTGTGTATTCGTTTTTTGACACCGACTTCCGAAATTAAAGTTATTTTGCACTTTTTTTGGAAGTCGGTTCTATTTTTTTGTAAAAAAGTTTTTTATTTTTCACTTTTTAGTTGTGGCTCCCCATTAAACTGTGTTAATAATTCATAGACATACGATAGCAGCAATCGCGGTTGATTTGCTGTCAATTTTTGAAGAGTTCCGTTGTCTGTCTCCGAAACCCATCATTAGATCTTTTTGAAATTTAAATGGGACCATTTCGGAATAAACCCCTTTCGATCAAAAAAAGAATTTTGCAAATCGGTCAATATATGACGGAGTTATGCCCGAACATACATAAAAAAAAAAATAAAAAAATAAATAAAAAAAATACAAACATCCGAATTGATAACCTCCTCCTTTTTCGAAGTCGGTTAAAAATAATAATTAGGGGCCAAGTAAAATATTTTATCCAGACAGAGTAAATGCTCAAGTTTCCTCTCGACTCTCTTTTCAACGTTCCCTTAATGAATTCCCAGTAACTCAGATTCTACACAAAGACTTTCATTTTTACAATACCTATTACACTGGTTCATTGATTTATGACAAAAATATTATTCCATTCCTTATTTCCATTTCCAAAAAGTCACGGAGAGATTGCCTAACTTTACTCTTAAAATGCGACCAAACTCCGCGACATGAAAAACCTTTTATTTATTAACACAGTTCATCATTCGGTACAGTTGATGCAAAAGAAATAAAAACGGGTGACAAACAGCTTTAACATGTTCGCACAAAAACGTACAAGTAAGGGAATAATTTATTCCAGAAATTCCGTGATATTTTGAAATTATCTCGATCGGAGCGAAAATCCGGGAAGTGTGCGTCTAATATTCGGATTTGAAATTTCGGATAATAGAGAGGCGCCTATTCCGATCCGTGAGCGCTCTCGTCTCAGTCTCCCGAACCCGACCAAATGTCGTCATCAACATTTACTCCGACCCCTCCCGTCCGCTGCCAACCTCCGGGCATGCGCCCATAATACCGTAGGGTAATCAAATTGCGATAATATCCCACTGCACTTGAATCATCTGCGGTGAAAATATTATTTTATTGATTTTGACATCTAATTTGTTTGATTATTTAAATTAAAAATTTGTGCAATGAAGCGCATAAAAAATATTTTATCTTAAAATTAAGTATTATAAGTACTGCAAAATAATGCATTATTTATCAGTGTACCTACCATATTGTTACTGGCTTTACTATAATCAACACTTATAAACACAAAATGTTTTGCCGCCAGCCCGTGGCGCGACGCGCATGCGCCAGTTCAAAACGACCCGCAGTAAAACGACGGGTCACGTGACTTGACGCGGCATTCGCTCGTCGCTCTTCGGCAGTTGTCGGCGAATCTGCCCGGTGAGCGGGCGTGTCCACGCGCGTCGGAACGAAACTATCACATAAATGTCAAATGAAATTATTTCGAAAAAACATAGTGACATGTGCTTCGTTAGAACCTAAACATTAACAATAACATTCTGTTTATACTGTTCGGTAGTGTTATTCTACGTATTAGTCGTTTTTAATCTCTGATTTTGTGTAGCGAAATTTATTACCCCGGCTCTATTCGTGATTGTGTTTTCGCTAGCTCCTAAACATTTCTGGCGGCTCGGTTTTGCTTTTACGTAAATGACTGTACTTATTAGGAACTGTTCTGAATAGTGTTTCGTGTTGATTAGTAAATAATAATTGTTTGCCGATGTGATACATACATGATGGACCGCGTGAGTGGCGTGTGTAGGTTCGGAGGAGTGATGTCGGCAGTAAGAACCAGAACTGGTCGTAGTAAGCGGCGCCTGCCGGGTCAGAACCAGCTGCCTGAGGATCTGCCCGAGCCCACGCGCCGTGGTCTAGGCGCTATTCTGGTTCTCGCCTGTATACTCGTCTACCACAACTGTTTGTACTGCGGTTTCGTCTTCGATGACATAAGTGCCATAAAAGAAAACAGAGACTTGAGACCACAGACTCCAATATCAAACATTTTCCTCAACGACTTTTGGGGGACTCCTATACATAAGGTAAGGACTTCGCCCTAGTTACGCTTTCGCGGATAATCCCGAACATTTCTTTAAGTGTTATTGCTTGTTTTATTTTTGTTATTATCCTGCAAAATCCTTTACATAATATATCTGTTTCAGTTAGATCTCCAATTAATCCTCGAAAATTGTACTGCGAACGAACAGTGAAACGTTTTTTTAATAAAGAATTAACAGAATAATAAACGAATCCTCTTTTCGTACTTTCATCACTTCCTTCCTTAATTACAATTTTACTGTGATTGAATAATAATATGGAGTTACCAGATTCCCGTTTCCCGTTTTATCTTTACTAATTAATCAAACCTGTCTGAGAAACATCGATAATGATTAAGAGATTAATCAGAAGATGGTATTTTAGGCTACATTGTGATTAGGTAGACTACAATTTGGTTTCTAAGTCGTCATTGGTCATCAGTTGTGATTGAATGCACCAAGTGCCCAAACACTTGCACTATGAAGGATCTGATGAAAGCTACTGAAGCTGCAAAAGAAGTGGTGTTTGACAATTTTATTATATTACCTATACATGAAGCAGAAACAAACTAAAAAAAAACAGCAGACAGAGTAACTGTACCTATCAGTTGTATTGATATACTAATTGGAAATGCAGATATTATAGCCATACTCATAAATCTACCATCGTTGATTTAGTGACGAAACCAAAATTCCTGTAGATTAATTCACACTTTATTTCTTTCTTATATCCTATACTTAGGTATCAATATTAAAATACTAATTTAGGCAGATAAATCAGCTTTAGCACTATTCTGACCAGTATTTAATTTTTCTGGTATATTGTATTATATTATACATATAATTTCTAGAAATGCCACTGACTGCAGTTCAATGAACAAGTCCAAAGTCAAGAGACAAGTCAAGTCCTAAGTCTTGTACAGATTTTGGAGCATTTCGGTTCTCTTATGAACGGGAGAAGGAAACATAAATTGCCTTTCATACTGCAATTTCCGATATTGAAACTTTTACGTTTCTCTAATTAGAAATTATGGATCTAATACCTTTCCAATTACGAATGTTCTAAGTGGATCGTGAGCACGGGTGCTGCTCTCCATGTCCATCTGATTATCCTTAGAGCTTTTGCTCTTGCTTCCTACTTCCCTGCGTAGCAAAATACTAATTTACCTACCAACCTGCATACAACTCGGACCTTTCTCTTCGGCATCATTATTAATTGTATCAGAATGGCTGTACCTAAGTGTTATGAAACTTACTAAAAATATCTATAGTCAAATGAAAGTTTGTGGATAAGTAACTACGGAAATGTATATTAACACTATGCTTCGCAATTATCTATGTGCTGTCTAGTCTTAGGATGTCTACTGGTACATCAGCAATTTGCCCTACATGAAGACATCCATCACGTAAAAAAATAAAGTTAAGAAACGTTATAGAAACAAAAAAAAATTAATGCGTATCTCTCCCTGATCATTGGAAATATACAATCTGGAACTTCAAAAATAAAATCCAAACCTTCCGATGGAGTATAAATGATGTTATTTTATTTTATCCTCACTGTCATTTATCACGCACTCACGACTAATGTATTTGCACGAACATGCAAATATAATTGGTGACCCGAAACACTGCGACACATTACTTCTGTACGAGAGTGATAAATCAACCATTTACGCACAGGTAACCGGGAAATTTATGGACGTAATCATCATGAATGTTTCAACCTTGTGCATTATGCCTCGCACCGATTTACTATCCACTATGCCGTTTCAACTGCAAAATGATATTACATTTATCAAACTTGATTTCGTTGTTCCCAAGCGAGATTTTCGGAGCCATGTAAATTTTGGGCAAACAAAACAAATTACAATCGCTGTATTGTATAATAATACCGTACCGTAGAGCGTTATGTACCCTCGAATGATCCTGAATACATAGAAGCACTTTACACAAATAATTTGCGGTTCCCCATAACATTTCGTACTGAAGAGTTTAATGAACCTTGGCAGCGTTCCTCCCACTGAGAATTTTAACAGACAGTTTCTTTGTATCGGATGTTGTGTGGATCCATCTTAGCAAAATGGTTATTTTTGAAAATCTCTTAAAGCCTATTAAAGAACAATAGGCGCGTGCTTCGGCGAGGGTATTGTAAACGGAAAGTGTAATCAAAGTAATCGTTCCTCTTTCGTTTGAATATATTCTGCGTGAAGCAGTGAATGGAATGTCAGGGGAATGGGAGGAGTACACAAATGACTGCGAGAATCTCTCTGGCTGTTCGCGTGATTTGTAAATAAAAACAAGAAAATCTTGACAATAGTTCTGTTTGCGTGTGTTTATGAAAGATATTTCTTAGAAAAGATGAATAGAAAGATATTTTTTTAAAAGATGTAGACGACACAAAAGATTTGAAAGGGCGCTTAGCACTTGTGTAACTTAGACCTAAATAATAAATATCCCTTACATTCTCTCTTGTTTCATTAACAAGTGAAAATAATCTGATTTAAATTCCAAAACCTGTTAACAACCGATGCACTTCTTAAAAAAAAAAACCGATATCGTAATCGAGCTCTTAATTTATTCATCAACAGATCCGGTTTATTTAATGAGGTGAATGAAACAGGCTCGTGATGACACGTTCAAGGGCAAGATTAAACGTATGACATCCATATAAAATCCCTTGTGATGTTAATTTTAAACTCCATAACGAAGACAAACAGTAGAGTAAGATGAAATGCACTTCTACCGACATTCTCAGACCCTTCGAAAAAAACACATCATGTATTATGCAGTAACATGAATCGTGTGATTTTACTGTCCCAATGTTTTAAAGCTTTAAATATTTATCGTAAGCCCAGCCCCAGACAAAATTGAGAAGCTCGAAGCGAAAAGATTTCTTCATTCACGACTATTTCTTTTGCAAGTTTTCATTTAGAATTCCAGTTACAGCGATGTAGTTTGATTAAATCGCTTTACTACTTGCAGTGCGGATAAAGTAATTGAATGTCAAATAAAAGGGCACTGGAAGATGTAGGGCTCCTGAAATAAGAGCTAAAATAAGCCAACTAAATGTCGATAGCCTTTAGAAGACTTAGAACGTAATTACGACTTGTGCGAGGTAGAGAAAATTACTGTAAAATGAGATACTGGTGTTGATTCTGTTATGCACAAACTAATTTTTTTTTATTATTATTTCGTTTATTCATTTGTAAATACATATAAATTATATTTTTAAATATTTCAATGAAAAAAATAAAAAAAAACATTTAAAAATATAAAAAATAGTATCCCACCGGTATCGGGAACAGGGTCCAAGCTACCGGCGGTCAGGGCTCCAGAGAGAGGAACCGCCTGACAATGCGAGCCGTGTCCAGAAGTACTGCTTTCTGAATCAAGCCCTTGATCCAGCCGCCTAACGAGAGCCTCCTGAGGTGTTGGTCGAGGCTCGTGGCTATTAAGCCATTGGCTGACACGACTATCGGTACAATGATCGCTGAGTCCACATCCCACATGTCGACAACCTCGCGAGCCAAGTCAATATACTTGATTTGTTTATCTTTCTCGGCTTTCACGAGGTTCTCGTCATGTGGGACGGTAATGTCAACAATCATTGCACGCCTCTCGATTCGGTCCACCACCACTATATCAGGCTTATTGGCTATAATAGTCCTGTCAGTGATGATGGACCGATCCCAGTACAATGAGATATGACCATTATCGAGAACTGGGTCGGGCGCATATCTGTATTATTATTATTATTATTATTATTGATAGGCACGCGTTTGACCACCATCTCACCTGATGGTAAGCGATGATGTGGTCGAAGATGGAACACGCTTGCCTAGAAGTAACCTAATTATGGCTATTGCTATCTTTTTCTCTCTAATAAGACAAGAAAGAGACGGACGTAAATTAGAGCTGTCAAAAGTTGACCTAATATTTCCATACAAATTAAAGGTACACGTAAAAACATGTCGACTAAATACACGGTAAAGCATAGGGCGTAAACTAGTTTGACATCTCTAACTTAGATCATAGCTATAGCTATCCTTTTCTCGTACTGCCTCTTAGTAACAGATAGCGATTCTCTAATTTTAGTTTAGTTATTGAACAAGAGAATCAGGACTACTGTTTTTGCTTTCAGCGTGAAAAATACAAGCAACGAACCTCGAATTATTTAAATCCCGTATCAATGAATATTGAATGGCCAAAGAGAAATGAAATTACGGTCCGAAATATAATTTTCTATTAAATCGAAAATTGTGGTTTAAACAATTCATCAAACTTTTACTCATATCCTTTATCCCGTTAATGTTGAGCTGCACCGGTATATATTTGTATGTTTGTATGCGGTTTTTCTTATGGTGGCACTTCACATCGCTATTCGTGTTCGCGTATTTGTCTTATTCGCCCAAATAGGACGATGTGAAGTAGCTCTATTCGTCTATATTTGCCTATTCACGAACAAGACGAATACGCCAAATACCCGAACATTCGTAAATGTTCGGCTCTTGCTGTTCATGAACGATGTGTAGTCGGTGTGTTCGTGTTATTCGGAATTCAACACGAATATAGCGAACAAAGACGAATAAAAACCCGAACATCGAATAGCGATGTGAAGTGCCACCATTATGATGGAATAAAAATCTTTTCATCTTTTGTTTTCCTAAAATTTAGGATGACCAACGAAGACAAGCTATTGATCAACTCTGATTTTTTATTATTTTACGAAGTTTTATTTAAAATAAAATCTTGCAAGCTGAAATAGAACCAGTTACTCTTATTCTATGGAGTTGAATTTTTACATGTTGGTTCAGCTACTAATTTTAATGGTAAGCATGACCTGTATAGACATTCAGGTTCAGCTCCAGATAGAGGAAATCTTCAACGCTCAGCAGCACAGACTCGAAAACCTGTGTATGAATTAAAAAGTTTGTTTATAAATATATTTTTACTATTAACTTTTTAACTAGGGATATAAACTATGGAATACGAACTATGGCCGAACATTCGAAGTTCGGTTATTTTCACCGCGTTTTTTGAGATGACATGTTGAATCTTAATTTTGCACCCTATCCTGCCCTTGGTAAAGTTTAAAAACTAGTAAGTAATAACAATAAGATTTCATTTAACGCTTTTATAAAAATCATAAATAGTGATTTTATTTTTGACGATAATTATTTATATACTATGTTTATATGTCCAAATTCTGATAATGTTAAGAATACATTTAATTGTTTTGATTAACTTTTTTAAATTAAAGATGATCAACGACACCTAGCTAGCTATTAATCAACTCTGATTTTTCCTCCTACTTTTATGTCATAAATGCAATTTGCCTGATTACTAGAACGAATAGTATTTCCTGTGTTTTTGCAAACTATCTGTTTAGAACCAGAAGGGGAACTGATAATCAATCTGCCTAGCCTTTTCTCAACTATCTTGGGGTCGGCTTCTAGTCTAACCGGATGCAGCAGAATACCAGTATTTTACATGGAGCGACTGCCTATCTGACCTCCACAACCCAGTCACTGGGTAATAATAGGGGTATCGACCCCTTGATGAGACTGGTTGTCAGACTTTCGGGCTTCTAACGACCCGTAATGACTGTCAAAGATCCACGATTGACAGCCGGGACCAACGGCTTAACGAGGAGATTAAGGAGGAGTCTCGGTATGTAAAAATCCATCACCCATCCATGGACCAACCCCGGCAAACGTAGAGGAAGAAACTGATAGTTTTCTTCAATTCTTACATTTCTTTTGATTGTACTGATTTTATGTTTGCATTAACTACGTTTTGGTGCTTCTCAAGTAATATCCTAAGTCTAGTAGTAATAGTCTAGTCAAAGTTTTTTTTTTTTTCAAATAAATTCTCCTGATCTGGGTGGAGCGCGAAGGTGTGTCAGACCTAATTAAAACCCACCGAGTCCCTTCAGTTACCTGTGCCAGGCCCGCGGTGACATAGCCTAAGTCTGGCATTATGTTATTCACTTTTTTATGATAAGTGCCTCACATAATGCCTGACATAACATTGTAATAAATACCACCATTTGCCTAAATAATAAGAATAAGCCTAAAACCGTCATGTTTGATTTCAGCGTGACGACGTTACATCCATTCGAATGTTCCGTAATCCGGTACAATAGAGCAAACACAATGGACGGGGTATTACTAAGTATTTAAATAAGAGATTAACGCCATTTTACACGTCAGCTTAACAAAATCCTGAGTTACGTCATTCCCGAAATGCAAATAAGCTATCGAGAGGTACACTCGCGAGCAAGCGTACGCACCAACGCCGAATTTATGAAAAAAAAACGTACTAACATTATGTAAATGCGAAAGTTTGGATGGATAAATGAATGTATGTGGGTATAGATGGATAGATTTTTGCGGTTAGTCCCCCTATGCTACGTATAGTCCCGCTATGCTCGACTCGTAAAATACCTACTAAAAAGTTTCGCTATGCACGAAATCACATTCGCGGGCAGTGAGAAAGAAAACTGCTACAATGTAATATTTATTGAAAAAAATCAAGCATTGCCATCGACAACCAAATTAAAAATTTGTCAAGATCCTACGAAAAGAAAGATAATTGTCTTTTTTTTGTGTATAATAAAGAATTAAAGATATCTGCTTGAAGATCTTTTTGGACGCCATCATCCACATAACTATTTTTTGGAAAGATAAAACAAAGAACAATTAAACCAAAACCTAATTATCGAGAAAGAAATGTTAATTTTATATTAGTAGTAATGATTTGATTCGTATTGAAATCTCTGATTTAAATAGCAATTTACTATATCTCATTATTATTATTTTTTAAATTATTATTTTTTAAATAGTTGATTATTTGTATTTTTTTTATGTAATTAATAAGACTGGAATATTATGAATACAGGATTTGACTTTGAGAATGATTTTTTTATTTAGGTACGCTCTTTTATATTTTACTATTTTCTGCCCGCGTCTTCATCTTTATGTTAATTCAGAATTTTAACTATCTGTGTATCTAACAAATTTCATCCCGATCTGTCCAGCCGTCGAAGCATGAGTGCGTAACAAACATTCAAACATCATAACTTTCGCATTCATACTCATCATAATGAAATATTAGTAAGATAGGATTTGTAATGAAGTCTACACACTTCGTTAAATCTTGTGAGTCCTGTATTGGCTTACATCTCTATTTATAAACATTTCTTATCTTAGAATTGCTCTGAAAGTCCTTTCTCCTTATATTTCATTTTGACTTTTTCGATCGTCAGAACGAGACAAAACAAATTTTAACTTACAGACGCTTACGAGTATACGAATAGCGCTATACATTTTTTAACTTGAATTCAAACACTTTTCTTTCCAACTGTACCTTCCGTTGTTTTAAGTAGAATCGAAGAATTTCGTGCATAGTGAAACTTTTTAGTAGGTATTTTTCGAGTCGAGCATATTTTTGTTAGTCAATCACGCCAGAACGGCTGAACGGATTTGGATGAAATTTGGCACAGATATATTATAGAATAACACGGTATTTATAATGGAGGTACTAATTCCACGCGGGCCAACCCGCTGGCAGAAGCTAGTAAGCTTATAAAAGGGACTATTAGCGATTTCACTCTGTCATTCCCATTTTCGTTTCCAAAAGCTTTTCCTGCAAGTAATAAAACGATAAACATTCTTGTAAATTAAATTACTGCTGCGTAAATTCTTACTGTTACCGAATTACAAATAAGTATAGGTATTCAGAGGGTACCTTTAGTAAAATGGTCGGCGGCGTTAGCCTGTTTGCTGGTCACATCAATCAATCAATGTCAACGGAGCAAGTTTTTCGTTTGGTTCCGTCGAAGCGTCCGCGCTGTTTTTGTTTACAAACTTCCAGGCTGTATCACTTTAAATATTAACTTTCTTAAGATTTGATTAATACCAGCAGTTTCGCAGAACTAGTGAGCAAGAAATGGAATGAATTATAATGATCTTTGTCCTTAACGCGTACGCTATTCATTATCATCAACGCATTAAAGCATTTTGACAAGACAAGACATTTATTTGTAGAAACATGAGTATACATATAAGGAATGCAGGTTGTTTATAAACAAAAAAGGTTCGTCATGTTCGGCCTTTGTGGCATACAGAATTATAGAAAGGTCATTCACAAAGTTAAAATTATTATAAAAATTGTCACCTAAACTATAAATTTAATTAAACAATAAATTAGAATTAAACTGTCCTATAATCTAATTATAAATAGTCAAATTATAAATTAACACAATTATAAAATGTCACAAAATATTTGTCATTTAAAAAAAAATTAAAGTTATTTTTATTGTTTTTTAGGGAAGTCGGTTGTATTTTTTTGTAAAAAAATAAAAGTGTATGTGTACTTATGTACGCACGTAAGAAGTTATACTTCTTTGGCGTAACAAGATAAAAAACCAAACTGTCACAAAGTTTACAAAAGAAAAACAATAATTCTTCATGAACCACAGACCATAGCTAACTTCAGGGTGTCGGTTCTAGCTAACTTCAGGCTGTAGGTTTTTTGTGACGGTGTGCGCGCGCATCGTAAAAATTTACTCTCATCATTTTTCCCTAACGCGCCAAAAGAAGAATAACTTCAAAAATTCTAAAATACTGTACTATGCTTTCCCAACTAATATATACTCGTCATTTTAGCCGCTTTTTTAGTATGTGTGCGCTTAGTTCCCTCCATTCCTTTGAAAGTTTATTAAATATTAAAAGCGGATTGGATGGATTTTTGGACTTCTCACACTTACTCTATAAATCATGGTCATTTCTTACGTGGATAAATAGGGATGATTTCGGGGTACAAAAATTAGTAATTCTATTTAGTTCGTAAGTTAGATTATCTTAAAATATTGGATGCACGTATTTCTTGCTTTACCAAACCAATAAAAAAATACAAAGGAGAAGCATCAAAGTTCATGACTCAGGAGTGGTGGCTTGTTGCGTCATTTCTAGGTAAAAAGTGGTACATTTTTAACGTAGTGTGTCAACGCGCTTTATCGTCTCCGTTTTTAGGATTCCGTACCCGAAGAGTCACGTGTCCGTCTGTCTGTCCGTCCGTCTGTCACAAAATTTTGTACCGAAGAATTGTTTTAACTTCCCATTGACCTATGAACTTGAAATTTAATGATAATGTTTATTATTACGTATATTTGACTAACAAATACCAATATATTGATAAATCTGATTTTTTCCTTGATAATTCCCTCATTTGGTACGGAACCCTAAATGTGCGAACTCCGACATGCACTGCACTTGGCCGGTTTTTTGTTTATGTGACAAACTTAAAAATACTTGTCCAATATTTTTTGGGAATCTAACTGACAGACTAATTATATTGTTTTAGTTATCTTTTATATTGCATACGTTGGTATTGTAGAATCCCACGGCACTCTTGTAACCTGCAGGGATCCCTGGACGCTCCTCGCAGCCCGGGTACGGTTGGCTTGGCGCGAGAGGACTATTCGAAAGGATCTGACTTCGGGCGAATAAGATAAAGAGCTGTGGGCGACTTCAATTATACTATATTGAAATAATCAAATTACAACCGTGTCCACGTCAAGCCTACACTTCTTTTAATATTCAAACGGCTTTCCAATAAGTCTAGAATGTTCTAGTCAACCAGTTAAGGCCGGTGCACACCCGCTAATATAAGGCTGTGTCTACAATCGTCACAGTATGTAATAGGGAAGATGACTCAGTTATTCAAGTGAACCTAAACGGCGCAAAAATTATATTTTTGGTGCCAAATATCGGTTAGACCTAGGGTTGCCAACCGTGGGTCGCAGATAAATTCGTAACAGAGTTTCCGCGCCCATGGGCACTCAGGCAAGGAAGGAACAGGGGTGGGTTTTAGTCAGTAAAAGTCTGACACGTCCTCCCGCTCCACCCAGAGCGGGAGAAGTCATAGGAATATTCCAACCCCAAAAAAAAAAGCTTGTCAACCGTACTCTAAAATAGAGTATTGTACTCTATTTCCTGTAGGTGTACTTTATAATCTGTAATACTAATAGAGTACCCTAAAATACTATTTTTTTACACAATGTTTACGTTCCACCACCACCAGTCATGCTTAATTGTCGTTCATAACCGAAAAATTTAACTGTTAACATTTTCATTGAAAGTATAAATAAGCTCATGATCTACAATGTTTGGAGTCATACAATTCTTTTAAAAATTATGAAAAATTGTTGTGTCGCAAACGGTACAAAAAAACACCTTTTTAAAAATGAAAATAAATGTAGGTACCTACTCTTTTAGATGGTACAGGTCTCCTAAATTAATAATGGGCATGCAGATCTTCGCTAATTGTCGTATTCCCGGAAACACCCGAATCATTGAATCGTAAGAGCCCTAAACAATGCACTTGCAAATGCACTTAACCACTCTATATACATATCGTCTTCTGACGCTCGGGGAATACGACCGTTGCCGAACAGTGACGAAGATTTATGCGCATTATCACTTTAGGAGACCTGTACTCTTTATTAATCCTGTCTGATATCAGATATACTCAATTTCATTCAATAAAAGTTGGCAACCCTAGTTGGTTCCTACACGAGAAGTACCTGCAAGAAACTCTTATCCTACATTACAAATACACAAAAAATCTCGCGAAAATCTTAAAACGTTGATATCAATCAGCATCGTAATCTGAAACATGTGTAATTGTTTGATCGAACACCTGCTGAACAAAGTTCGGTTTCGATATCGACAAGGGTGACAATCGAGAATAAATTATTCACCAGAACAGAATAACATTTTATATTGCTTATGCATGGAATATCAGGGATCGAGCCACTCGATTATTTTATTCCACGCCTGCGAGCCGATGCGGATTTATGGGAGGTTCGCGTTCGATGATCCTCAGTTTTTTTTTTTTGCTATACGATTTTCATGTTCCCTGTCAGTCGTTTGTTAATTACAAGCTATGGACTTCCACTTTTACGATGAGTTAAATTTTAACCACACAAGACCACGGAGCGCACACGTTTTTTAAAACCGAGGGAGTTCCTTCCCGAGTTAATCTTTTAAGCCCTCTTCCTGTTGCGAGATAAATGTGTTTTTCTACGTGAGGTTTTTCTCAAGGCTGCACCTAATTCACTTTTACAGAATAAAGGTTCTTTCACCTAATGAAATGGAGGAAAAGTTTGGTGCGTACAATACCTGCGTGGCAATAAGTTTGTGTCCAAAATATTCAGGTTCAACAAAATGTTTCATTCACATAAAATGAAGGGTAAGTATTTAATGTCCCTCTGAAACAAACTGCAACTATTAAGCAAGCTAACACAGCTCCACACTCAAAACGGCGCGTGTTTGTCCCTATTTCTGTCATAAAAGTTTCAGCCCCGGCACTTATATGGGTGGTTCCGTATAACATAGGTAGTTATTATTTAGGGAGCGAGCAGTGAATTACAACTTGGTTATAACCACCGTGGTTAAATAATACAACAGGTAAATATGTACAAAGAGTTTCGGGCTCGCGTGACCGGACACCGACGACGTGAACTTCTAATTTCTACGACCTTTTCAAGAAATTCGTTTGTATGTAAGGGACTCGAGTAATTTATGAGATCGCGTGGACTTGGTTACACGAAGCGATTAAACAGTTAAAATTGTTTATTAAAGTAACGTTATGTGTAACGTGGTAACGTTATCAGTTGAATACATTATTGTCATTAAAATTACTAGGTTTTTAGTACTTACATTCACTTTGATCTTAGTGCATGATAGGAATGACTGTTTTACTGATCATTTTGTGTTAGCAAACGGTGTTGTAGAAAAGATTTGAATATGTATCTAGAACCCTAAACAGTCAGATTTATAATATTAATTTCGATCTAATAGGTAAGTAAAGTACATACATGTTCCTATATGAAAACTTGTAATCACGATTCCAATATAAAAAAAATCAATTTTAAATATATTTAATCTGTATTTTAAAGGCTTGTAATGTTAACTCTGTAAAATATCCTCAACAAGTTATCGTATTGTTTCATAAAGAAACTTTCACTTACCCATGGTCCAGATAAAATGAAAAATTAAAGAAATCAAATTAAAACGTACGCATCAGCGAATAACAACATCGTAATAACGAGTTATTGAAATATTTTCAATAACCAACTGCCGGCAGCGTTCAACGTAGTAATAATTTCATCCTTGTAATTTTTGGGTGAAGCATTTAAAAGGCTCGCCAGTGTTTAACTGAGACCCCGAATGTAACCACAATTTATGTAGCTTAACAAGACTATCTACCAATTTAAGCTGGACGTCCCTTCCAGCGATTTACATACACATTTTTATTTATTTTTGTTTCGTTGGTCTGTTTCGTACGGTAGGCTGATAATATTTTGTTGTAGCATCATGACCCTTACGTTAAAATCCAATGTACAAACAGTTTTTGCTGTAGCTAACTACAGCAAGAAATTCTGCAGTCGTTTTTGTTATGTTTTCCATGTTAGTACTGTTACTGTATTTTTCCTCACAGCTAGAAGCTTTGCTGTGTTCCAGTGTGTTGCGTGATGCTTTCCGATTATAATTAAGGCGCAGTTGTACTACTTTTAATTGTTTTTAATTGAACATCACGTCTAAACGATTAGTGTTATTTTTTTGAAAAAAATATGTGTTTCTTTAAGTAGATAATATTCTTTGTAATTTGATATGTGAATGTTTGAAATTATATTTTTATAACATGGTGTATTTAATTTGTAAAGTTATGTCTAATGATAAAGAAATTGAGAATCACGCAAAAACTACCAAGCGTATTTTTTATTAAACCTTTACCATTTTAAAAATAATTTAATTATTTATCTTTTAGTATACGTATTTTAGTATAAAAAAAAAATTTTTTTTTACGAAAGATACATAAACGCGGATGAAACCGCGGGCATACTCGTAGCTAGTATAGAATAAAACAAAGTTGTTCTCCGCGTCTGTCTGTTTCTCCGCTAACTCCTATACCACTCAACAGATTTTAATGCGGTTTTCAATAATAGAAAGAGTGATAAACGAGGAAGGTGTGTGTCTATAATTTGCACTCGTGCAAAACCGGAGCGGGTCGCTAGTCAATAATAACAAAATTACCGTTTTTGCCGCTTTACTAAACCTTAACCCACCCTCACAATAGGGATAAATAACCTCACAGGGTAGAAAAAAATAATTCTATTTAGTCCGTAAGTTAGATTATCAAAAAATATTAGACACTTATTTCTTGCTTTATTAAATTAATGAAAAATGACAAAGATACAACGCATCAAAGTTCAGGAGTGGGGGCTTGTTACGTCACTTTTAAGTAAAAAGTTGTACAATTTTAACCTAAGTGTGACGTCATCCGAAATTTCAACCCACTCTATCGTTTTAATTTTTAACCGACTTTTGAAAAAGTTTTTTTTTATGTTTGTCCGCCGATTTCTCCGTCAGTTATGGACCGAATTTCAAAATGATTTTTTTATCCGAAAGAATATACCTACTCCCGCGGTGGTCCCATATAAATCGTTTTAGGTACCTCGATGACGTTTTGATGTTCACCAAATGTTTAAATTTCACGTTCCATGTTATTGGGGTTTTTAGTTCTGGGGTATTACAACTAAAAAGAGAAAAATAAAAACTTTTTACAAAAAAAAACAACCGACTTCCAAAAACAAAAATAACTAAAAATAAAAAAATAACTTTAATTTCGAAAGTCGGTGTCAAATAACGATGAAGTAAAATACAAACACCGACTTCCGAAATTAAAGTTATTTTTTAATTTTTATTGTATTTTTTTTTTTGGAAGTCGGTTGTTTTTTTTTTTTGTTAAAGTGAAAAAAAAAAATACGTGTCCAATATTTTTTGGTAATCAATCTGACGGACTAATTAAATTTTTTTGGTCGTCGCCTATTGTGTTTATTAAAATAACTAAAAATAAAAAAATAACTTTAATTTCGAAAGTCGGTGTCAAATAACGATGAAGTAAAATACAAACACCGACTTCCGAAATTAAAGTTATTTTTTAATTTTTATTGTATTTTTTTTTTTGGAAGTCGGTTGTTTTTTTTTTTTGTTAAAGTGAAAAAAAAAAATACGTGTCCAATATTTTTTGGTAATCAATCTGACGGACTAATTAAATTTTTTTGGTCGTCGCCTATTGTGTTTATTAACTTCTTTAGTCAGTGATGATTTTATTCAATGGACTCATTAGGCATATTTTTATAGGTGTCCATTTAAGTCAGCAAAAATGGAGTACTCACCGTTAACAAGCATAATAAAGCCAAACAAACTTGAATAATTTTCTTTTTATTCCTGCACAGCACGAACCTGATTGTGATATTCATGTCTGTATTGTATTTTAATAGGTAGCCATTAAAACAATATTCTTTTCCGTTCCATATTCGCTTTCAGCAAAAAGTATATACGCGTACACATACTCGTAGGTGTGTTTAACAGCGCTCAACCATTAAACTCCACGTAGGAAAGCGCAATACATTTTTCAAGAGTTGTTTTTGTGTTGAAGATAAACGTGCACCAGCAATGTCGTACGGAATTGTACGTAAAATAAATTACTTTTGCTAACAAAAAATCAAACTGTGTAGAATATGTAGGAGGCTTGGATGTGGGCTATTTTTTCAGGTTATGTAAGCTAACTTTTTCACGGAGTACTGAAAATTTACAAGTCATCGACCTTGAATCATACACTACAAATATTTCTTTCTAATACCCCAAGTATTACTAGGTAGCATAACATGTATAGGCACCTACTTATTATCATATTATTATCATATTATAGTAGATTATACTACGTTATTACAGGAATTTGTTCACAGTATTATTACGACGGTTGAAGTCTGGAACTCTGGACTCATCTAATGCTCATAAGAGTGAGTCAATCCTGTGTTTTGGAATCAAATCATCCCATTTTCTCATCTTAGATAACGCCATAATAACACACCTGAATTCCCCGAAGAGAGACACAGGGCCAGTTATGTTTTATGGAAACCAAGGGCGTCCAAAATCGTGTTGGGTGGATGATATCGGCAACGCTGAAAAAAATACCTGGAAACACAAAAGCAGAAAGGAAAGGAGGTATATTCCTAGCAGTTTGATATACTATTGATGAATAGGCTCGTCTATTGACAAAGCCTGGCTTTAGATTGTACAGTTTTGTCACTCCAAGCTGGTATTAAGATATTCCCGATACAAAAACCAATCACCCCGTCCAACCTCAGAATTCTACAAAACTCCTGAGTGATACAACAGAATTCCAAAAATACCTCCATGCGGTTGACAGGTTTAAACAATAACCACAAAATGTTCCAAACATTAAAAACATGGCGAACAGATCTCGCTTGGAGTGGTGACTGCCTAGTAAACTGCTGACATGTGTAACCCGACATGCACTGCCATGTCAGCGTCGATGACAACTTTTTATGTTTCATTAACTCATGTACCTACTATCATTTTAATGCCAATTATTTAGCAGTTTGGATTTGTGAGTTTGTTTTTGAGGTAATACTTGGATATACTTAGTAGGCACCTATTCATAGCCTTCTCTATATAATAGTCATTGGTGCGGATTCTGTTGTGCTTAAACTAAACTTAATCTAGGCTATCCCTATTTTTTTCTCTCTAATAAAACAAGAAAGAGACGGACGTAAATTAGAGCTGTCAAATTTAGTTGAACTAATATTTCTATACAAATTAAGGGTACACGTAAAACATGTCGATTAAAAACACGGTGAAGCGCAAGGCGTAAACTAGTTTGACATTTCTAACTTAGTTCATAACTATAGCCGTCCTTTACTCGCACTGCCTTTAGTTATTGAACAAGAGAATCGGCACCATTGTCTTTATCCACAGCCTGACTTTGGCTGCTGCTGAAGATAGGCCTCTCTTTTCTTGTGTCAATCTCTATCCTCCTAAGCAGCCTCATCCAGGTTACACCATGGCAAAAATGTTGTCTGCTCATCTCTTCAATATAGTAGCAGATAAATTTTACAAAAAATCCATTAAGTTCTATTTAATATTCATCTTAACCTTTTATGCTCTGTTAGAACAAAAAGCCCCTTTCTTTTATAAAATTTCCTCTGTTCCCCGTACTTTTCCGCTTCAGGGACCAATTTGTCATAACACCAATATTATAAACAGCCTAAATATAAATATATGGTGTTCCCCCCAAAATGTATTTCATTGTACTTCGAAACTTCAAGTCATCTCTCGCCGGCGAACTCTGCTTCCTCGTTTCCATTAGACGCATGCACAGAAATGAAAACTTTATCGCTTCCAGTTAGAGATTATTATCGCATCGCGGGGAGATGGGATAATCAAGTCCGCATATAAGGTAAGATAGTCCCCCAGACGAATTAGCAAGGGCCCCCCGTCCCCCGTATATGCGTAAACAGCAATTTCGTCCAGTAATTTGTAGTATGCATTAGAGGCGTCTTATCTTAACCGGTATTCCGGGATGAACCGGGACTTGGGAGCCGGCTGTCTCCGGGACAAACAAACGGAGACATAAATCAATGTCAGCACAGCAAGTTTATCGCGCCTTCGAGCCTCGCCCCAGGACGTGGACGCACGATCCTTTAATGTGTTTGTTCTGCTGTGGAAAAAGTTCCCCTTCCAACTTCTATGCAGATAACAGCACCAAGTTCGTTATTTAAAAGTTAATAAAGTTTGCTGTGACTGCCTCTAGTCGGGCGTCTAATAACGTTATTACTTGAACAGTTGGTGATCAGCGGAGAACCGATTCACGTCGTGATTTTAAACTTAATTACTTTTATCTTTCTCAGTTTCCTTGAAATATCTTCTTCAAGGAATTCTTTGAATCCCTACAGTCTAAACCTACATTACAGTATATACCTACTTAGACTCTGTAGTCGGCAAGGCGCTCGTGGCCAAACAATTTGCTTACTCCCTGTTAGTGAGAGGGTGAGTTTAACAGGGAGAGAACACGTCAACAAGTTACCCCGTACACACAAGCATAAGACATACATACAACACACAGAAGTAATCCCAAGAGCTGGTCAGTACCTATCCTATTAGTAATTCGAGAGAATAAATAACAAATACATTTTCTAAGTGAATACCGACTAGGTTTCATATTCATGAGAAAATAGTAAATTCAAAAATGCGGAGTTAAACACGAAGATATCTAATGAGCAAAATTACTGCTACCTCATTCAAACTTGATTATTTGGACGAGTAAATCCAATAATCTAAGAGTATTATTGAATTTGCTCATCCAGATCTCTTCTCCATTTTATAATTTGATACCGAACGAATGGCTTTGTTCCTACGCGAAGTAACCTATTTTGAGACCAGCACGAATGGTACGTGCCTGTGTGAGAATTATCAAGGCTCTAGCAGAGTATACCTCAGCCATTCTTAACTTATAAATGTTAGTTATTTTCACGTACTTGGCCCCTAAGGAGAAGAATGAAACTCTTAGCGATATTGACACTAATTTTATACAAGTGAGGAGTACTTGGAACCTGAGTTGAAAGTTTAATTCGTATACCGCAGAAGCAGAATTGAGTTGATGCTCTTTTTCTTTTCGTGTCGCCTATCTACATTTAGAGTTATACTGTTTGGGCCCAGTTAGTGGCCACGGCTATAGCGGTATCGGAGGTCTTGTTCAGATCATCGAGGGTGGTGAAAGCACATTTGGGACAGACCAGCAGACGAGACATAGTTGGTTCATGAACACCGCACTCGCACTTGCAGTTGATGCTATGAGAAAACTATTTATTTGTCAATGTGTTAGTCGAAACTAATGGGACTTATTCTCAACAACTCTCATAAATGGGTCAGGCCGCGAATTTTAGCACTTTTACTATCAAATTTAGATAGTTCTTTCGTAGAATGTTTAAAAACCAAAGCTTTTTAGATTTTTTACAATACTAAATACTCGTAGATTATTATCTAGCTTGGCCATAGGTTAGAATTCCAAAATGTTCGCCTGTGGTCGAGTAAATTGAATATTTCCATCAAAAACTGGCAAAATTTGGGTTAAATCCTGCATTGTTTTTGTTCCTTGTGCACTTAAGGCACTATTAAAAAAAATATTTATGTTAATTTAAAATATTTTTTTTTGTTTCTAAGGCATAAACATAATACCGTGCAAATCTTTAAGTTGAAAATGAATAGGTTACTTCTAGGTTCCAGGCAAATGTTCTCTGTTTTCGACCACATCATCGTTCCCATGCCCATTGCCACCAGGTGAGATAGTGGTCAAACGCGAGCAATATCAACGACAAAAAAAAGCGGTTGGCACTTATTTTAAGAAAGCAAAAAAAATGTAAGCCTAGAGCCCGAAAAGGATTTAATTAGAATACCTAGTTAAACAGCAGTAATAAATTAAATTACCTACTTCAGAAAATATTAAAACGTAGAAATAGAAATGTCTAAGGAAACCAGCTCAAAATAAGTGGGCTTGTGTAAAATGAAATCTAAAGCATAATAAAATTTTCTTAGAAACGGCGGCGGCGAGAGTAAACAAATTAAGATTGATAATTAGCAAGGCCTAATTAGAGTCTGTCTGTAACAACTTAGAAGTTAGCGTAGTTTATAAATATTAATTTCCGTGCCTAAACGTAGCGCAAAATGATTTTGGAAAGGTTTTTGGCAGCATTAAAATATGTTTTTGCAATTTTCTGAATCTGCTGTAATAAAAATGCATGAGCCCTTTAAATTGAAAACATAAAATTTTATGTAAGATCCCGTAAAGTAGATGAAAAAATGCAAAGGGTCTTAAATGTAAACCCAAAAACATTATTATATATCACGAACATTTCTACGCACTTAGATCGTTTCTTAAGAACGAGAAAATATTAAAATGTATAGAATTTTCCTTCTCACAACTGTAAAGTACCCAAGTTATGAAAATAAACGAATATTATACTAATTAACAAAGAAAGAAAATACAATTATTGAAAATGTTTCCATCGTTGCTTTGTTTTTATTAGGTACTATTTACCTAAAAACTGTTACGAGTTGTATAATTCGCACATACATTAAATCCAACTATTAAATCATTTAAAGTATAAACAAAAAGAAATCTTTCGTCGACTTTATCAATACTTGAAATCGTAGTTCCTTTTGTGTTTCAACACAATAGTGGGGACTTGAACAAAATATATTCAATTGCTAACTTTACGTAAGACAAGGTTGGTGGAGCGAGCATTGTGAACGAACAACCTACTGAGATACTTTACCTTATACCGAACTTCGGAAGTTTTCCTGTTCGGCTCGAAACATTTTTATCCAACAAGTATCTTGAAAGTTAATTCACTATCCCATGTACCTACCTTATGGTGTTGTTCAAAACATCTTTCTTTTCACTTAGTTTGAAGGTCTCTATAAAATTGCTCTTTTTGTTTTGTAACAACACCATCATTAATTTATAATTGAGTATGCCAACCATTTAAAGTATGCTGTAGGAGAAAGAGAATCTCGTTTCGTCTTCATTCATCATTCAATCATTCCAAATCAGAAATATTCCTTCTGAATTCCAATTCGGTACGGAATTCTGAACTAGCAGCGCTATTTCCAAATGCCATAAATTCACGTTGCGAACAAATAGAAAACGTCGGCGGAAAAATGACATTAGAAATGCTGTCAAACGACAACGTTCTGACAAATGATGTATGGAACGATGAAACGAGAGACAGTAATCCCGGATGTGTCATTGGCTAAATAATTATGCAGGGGCGCAGTTGTGTTGTGGGAAAAAACGACGTTTATTTTCATTTAAACATCGACATGAACATGAACGCAGAGAAAAGGAAGACAATTGAGATAAATGTGATGTAAGAACTGGAGAAACATACCTAATGTAAAGATTAATATAGACGCAAGAATTGAATATCAATATGTAGGTATCTATTGTCCATTCTACTCATGATGGTTTCTCATGTATATCGTAGCGTTTGGGAACTTAGAATAAGAGTGCATATTTTACACCATAAATGATAGGTGGGTACTACAGATATTGTTTTAGAACTATAAACCCGAAACTGTAGATAAATAAACACTAACAAGCCAGCAAAAAACGTGGAAATATATTTTAAATAAATCGCTATATTACCAAAAATGTTCGGGAATGATGAAGGAATATTCCGTTGAAACAAATTAGAAATAACTAATTCCATCTCTTGGAAGTGAAATTAAATTAAAAGTAGCCACTTAAATCAAAGTAAAATTATTTTATTCTAGAAGGGAAACTTTTCCTACTGCTAAATTTAACGATAATTTTGGTAGTGATTATATTACAGCTAGGATTTGCAGAAACCTATCAGTAAATATAAATGCCCCAGTAGGAAATATTAATAGTTTGCATTACACGTCTGTTGATATACCTTTTGTTTGTATGTATGTTATACTCAGGAGTTACTGACAAACCGTAGTTGATGTTTACAAATAATAATAATCTGTACCTGCCTCTGGTACTGAGATAAGTCAAACAATACCGCCATTTGTCATAAGCGGATCAGGAAGGGCGAATGACAACGTTTCAGCTGTACCTACAGATACATCCATCCCTGCTTCTGGCGTTTATTTTGTTTATCTTTCTCCTTATTATTTTTAATGGAAAGCTATAAGTAATGTACCTCTCTCGAAAATAACGAGGGCTGTATTTAAAATGTCTTTTCCGAAAAGCTAAGGCGGATAAATTGAAGATGCTAAATATGGAAGCAAAACCAAACCCGGGCCATTATGTGGCTTAACTGTCCCAAGTCTAGCGCAGTCCAAACAGAGGAAGAAATAGATCTCCTTATTTATTTGCGAGTCGAGTATTCAGAACTTTTAGCTCGTTATCTGCACTATTTCGACGGAGCACTAGCTCCCATTAGTTGGAACTCGGTCGAACAGTAATTTCGTGTGTTTGACCATTATTCATATTTTCAAGCGACAATGTTAGCATTTCTAGTGTACATAACTGGTGTTTAAATCCGCCGATATTGTCTGCCGTTTTTATTTTTGACACATCCATTTCAACTTTTTTTTTCTGTTTGCATAATCTAAATAAAACATTTTGTTTCAGTTAAAATCACTGGTTTATTTTGCGTTTTTCAGATAGGTTAGTATACGCGAGTAAAGACTTTAATGAATTATGCAAGCAGTTCTCATTTGACATCTTTTCAACCAAAGGCTCAAGCGTACGCAATAGGCTGAACCTTGAATTCTTCAAAATTGGAAATTAATTCGTTAATGTTAGTTCTTATTTAAATTAATTTTATTGTAGTTTATTTCTTATGTTTGGCGGTGCCGATTTGGCGATTGATACTCTTCTTTTCTTGATATCTTGTCGTGTATAAGATCTCTTGTTGTATTACTATATAGCTAGCCGTGAAAACCTATAATTGGTTTAATGTCTCTTATTCTAGTTTACTTATTGCATTTATGTAAAGCTGTTGGTTTTCCATGTGACAAATAAATAAATAAATAAATACCTTCATTTCTAATTTAATTAAACCATGTACTTCAGTCAGACATTCCTAAACTCACGTGCACATAACCTTCGCAGGACCGAGACCATTTCTAAAGACGTATACAGACACAAATCCTCAAATTCAGGCCTCCAGTCTCCACAAGTTCATAATTCACAGTAGTTAACGTAAATTTAATACGAAACTACGTCGTAGTGCTTAATTACCAAGTTAGTACGAACTGTATGTCTTTGCTACATTCTCTTTTCCCTGAGGGGTCCAAAAGTTGTCTTCTAATACGTGAACATCGATCAAAGTGATGATACCGGAGCTTATTGCGTTAATTCGACGGTAATCGAGGGATTAAAGATGGCATTTGTGCATAAGCGATGACTGGTAGCTTGCCAATCGTCTAACTTATTGATTACTGATTGCTGTTAATTCCTGAACTAAGCTTATGGTGAATGGCTTTAGTGGAGTGACAATTGATAGTATTGTGTCCAAGATAGACTGTATCAATATACTTACATGGAACTTGAATATAACTTAAATAAAAGAAACTTTTTAACAAAAAAAATAACCGACGAAAAAGAACTAAAAAGCAAGAAATAAATAGACCTTTTAAGTCTTGAGTATTGAGCTTATACTTATAATATCCAATTTAATATAAACTAATTTTGAGTCGGCGCCAAACAACAATCTGATTAATCATCTAAATTTAATTTGTACGTAGAAATGAAATAGGCTCTACGTAGGTAATTAATCATTTTACAATTTGGCGCCGACTCAAAATTAGTTTATATTAAATTGGATATTATAAGTATAAGCTCAATACTCAAGACTTAAAAGATCTATTTATTTCTTGTTTTCTTTTAATCGCTCGCGTCATCTTTTAATACTCTTAATATTCAGAGGCTAATTTCTAATCTTTTATCATTCCTCTTGCCACTGAGCTGATGATGTAACCATCCTTCCTTGGGGATCCCAGGATAATTGACCAATTGAGGTTACCTCCAACATTGTAAAGACGTATTTTCTTCAAAGCATATCTGTCACTAAAACCACAGTTCTTATATCTAACTTCTAATTATTTAGCAAAGGTTCTTTCCATCATCATCTCAACTTCATGATGTGATGATTCCTAAGCGCAAATACCTGATAAGCTATGAAAAGTAAACAGAAACACTATTGTGCTCTCAATTTTCGAGGGTTTTTCTCAATTTTATCAGGATGTCCTCATCATAATTATCCTGGTTTCCTTAACATGGAACCACCTTTGAGATACAAAATCGGTTCATAACAAACGGAGTGAGGGCTGAACATACAAGCAGAAACACTATTTGTGCCCACAATTTTCGAGGGTTTCTCTTAATTTTATCATAAATCCATCATCAGATCCTGACTTCCTTGACATGGGACTACTCTTGAGGTATACCCTATCTAACAAAAAAGGAATTATCAAAATCGGTTCATAACTAAAGGAGTGAGGGCTGAACATACATGCAGAAACATTATTTGAGCCCACAATTTTCGAGGGTTTCTCTCAATTTTATCAGGATTCCACTATCAGATCCTGACTTCCTTGACGCGGGACCACTCTTAAGGTATACCCTATCCAACAAAAAAAGAATTATCAAAATCGGTTGATAAATAACGAAGTGAGTGCTGAACATACAAAAAAAAAAGAAAAAAAATATATACGGTCGAATTGAGAACCTCCTCCTTTTTATTTCGTCGGTTAAAAAAGCTTACATCATCATCATAATTTTTGCCGAAAGACTTCGACTGCTGGACAAAAGCTTTCGACAACAAGCCCTATCCGACAGTTTAATATGTCACTCTTAGGATGATAGATTTTTAGTTGCTAATAAGTGCGATTGTTCAAATCACTGAGAAATAAGACACTGTAAAACTTTTGAACCCATAAAATGCATCAGACCACATACAAAATATTGATGCTCACCGAACAAAACTGTTACAAGCACCATAAATATGGAACGTGTCATCACGATCTTCAGTTTAGCGAACAGAAGTGCACGAGACATCGATATGTCCTACTTTAGCACCAATAAAGCCACAGCCACATACTGCACTATCACACAAGAACATGCTATGTGCACTGAATAGTTACGTGCATAATGTTGGCTTTATATAGCGAGCAAAAACAGGTGCGTATCTACTAATTCCCCATCATAATCACCATCAACCGAGCGACTTCTACTGCTAGACATAGGTCTACTGCAAGCGCCACTACTACGACCTTTCCTGTGCTTCTCGCATTTAACAGATTGTTGCGGCCTTTTAACACGCTTTCCACCAATCCTGAACCTCTCAGCCCCATCAACCATTAGTTCTGCGAGCAACGTGCTCTCGCTGCCTATTACCACATAAGCTTGGCTATTCTCCTCAAAAGAAATACCTCAAAAAAATTATCCTCTACACACACATACTCCTTGAGCTTTGCTCTTGCTGTATCTACCTACAGTAGAGCGCTGGTCAGTGTTATAAAAACCAGTATAACCTGAGCTGCTATTATATTCTTACACCGTACTACGTTAGGCCAGCTCAAGGTCACCATCACTACATACGTGAGCCATGTCGATGCGTGCGTTTTTGCTCATTATATGGAGCTGTATTTCTGTACCAATACCTTTTATATGCAATGTTATTGTATGCCTTATTATATGCAATGTGTCCGTACCTAGTCCGACCCTGTTACAAAATAGGAGGGACCAGAATGATACACGGTCCATGGAACGCTTCGCACGGGTGCATCTGCATGGTTACATGATCATCGGACTATGGCTGGCTGGAGCTAAACTTGTTATGGTTGCGAAAAGTGGCTCTTACCCAAAACCACAAAGGTGGCTTTGGAATGTAGAGTGATCATCTTTCTACAATATTGATGATACCGTTTCAATAACAAGTTTAAAAGGATGACATTTTTAAATGGATATAGCTATGCTACACTTATACTCTTGTATTAAGCACCCATGTGAAATCGACACGGTCCACATAAAGCTCGCCATCAATGTATTTGCGCATGAATCGCTGGATTGCTATTCGGAATGCGAATGATAGATATACCTACGCACAAGAATGATCCTGAGAAAACGTAGCTTCAACACGTAGGTAGGTGTTACTAAAGTTTACTAAAGGATTTTATTCGAACGTTGTAGACGTAGGCCAACAGTAGGTACAACGTTCGAATAAAATCCTTTAGTAAAATAAGGGTTGCTGTGATTGCAGCTGTAGGTAAAAAAATAAACTAATGGAAACCGTCTGCGGAGGACCCGAGCGTCGAGCGCTCAGAGCAACGTATGGAAACAATGCGAAATAAAGAATGAAAGAATTATTGCAGGTTCTTAAAACATTTCTGTACGTTAACCGTCTTGTAAGGAATAATAAACAACAAACATACATACACCGAAATGCATCATTTCATTCCACAAACATCAAAATAATAGCTTACATTCGCAGCCACCATTACTCTCACCCGGGTTCAGCCTAAATGATTCCAGATTTATCAAAATCATGATTCGCCCATTAAGCACCAGAAACATTATACGACCACAACATTGGTAGCTATTAATAAACGAGGCAAGCTATTACAGATGGGGTAAATCTCTCGGTTGTTGGCGCCGAAGCACAATAAACCAGGCAGCTGTGCCAAGGCGCACTGCCAAGCAAGTTTAGCGGAGCCCTCCCCCTAGACATCGTATGCGCGAGCGTCATTACACGGGTCTTTTAGGTGACTTGTGCGCCAAAACAAGGATTACAGACTACTTCATAGTTAGTGTTCGTCGTGAGTTAGAATTAGAAGCTGGAAAAGATTTTTAGCATATTCTAGTTCAGGAAAAGTAAGAATTGGTACGTTGCCATTTGCCATGCGATCATCTAAAATTCTAAACAACGATGTTGTGTTGGCACAATTTAAGGATTTCAACTTCCTACAACTTATTCTATGTATTTGAGTTCAACCAAGTAACTTTAACAATCCAATCATTATGTCCCAATGTTTGAAAATATTATATTTCTTATATCCGAGCTAAAATAACATTTAGGTACCATCCAATTGACACCACTTTTCATTACCCGATTGGACATCATTTCTAAAATTAAGTTACTCATTCTAACCACCATACTAAAATGTATTGGTTTCGATCCTTTCACTCCGATACACAACAATTTACTATCCTCAGGGTCAGGGTTTATGCATCATTCATGTTTTTATCGCTGTGCGAGTACCATTCATAACTTTATCATACACACGTACCAGGAAAGGGGTTCTAAACTTTGCTGTGAAACAGTATCTTGCTATTTATCGTTTCTTGTTATTGTCGTGAAACTTACTGAAGTCTGCAACGGATTGTAAACGTCTGGTTTGAGATCGGTTCTTGTGTTCTTCTTGGTTTTATTTTTATATGTAATGTTCTTGTGGGTGGTATTTCTACTCGTATGTAATAGTAGGCGCATGAGTTTAACTCATGCGCCTACTATTACATACGAGTAGAAATAAAATAATATATAAACCTGGGTAACTGGGATCTCAGGGGACCTAGGTCCCTTGAGATCCCAGTTACCCAGGTTTGGATCAGGGATTGTTATCATTTTTATAGGCTTTTCATAATTTAACCAGTTTCCCAAATAGCCAGATTTAAAGGGACGTACTCTCAATTACAGAAACAAACAAATTAGAATGTTTGCAAACAAATGTGTCTCAGCCTGTCTGGACCAATATTCAAAATGATAGATTTTAATTTAATTGTGTCACTTTTAAGCTAAAAAGTCCCAAGAATAGAGGTAAACAGAAAATATATAAAATTAAATCTCATTTATTAAGATTTATTTTTCTCAGTAACAGAGGTATTTCAATGCAAAAGTGTCGGGACCTCATTGTAATTATCAATATATAGTAGAGGTATCTCGTATATCCAGGGCCCACATAATGAGGTTTCACTGTATTACAGCTTTGTGTAAAATGGATTCTGGTGTTGCTAATGCTCGTAGATGCCATTGACCCTTTATCTTCAGGTGGGCCGTAAGGTTGTTTGCCATCCAGTAACAGAAAGCCTTACGTATCAAAAAAAGATAATGCTGAAAGACAAAATGTATCAAGAAGTTCCCCGTTAGCTATATTTCAAAGCCGAAAAAAATATCATTGCAAAAAAAGGATAAAAACGTGATTGTTATGTTTTCCAAAATAACAGTAAAGCTTTATTTCTACTGAAAAATCAACATAAAAGAAGCAGGTGACCTGTTTATTCCTCTAAGTCCCTTTACCAAAAAGGAATTCTGTCCGCTCCACAGTTAAGATCCGAGATTTCCTGTCCAGAAAAGATATATTGAGCTACATTTTTACGATATTTTACTTGCTTTCCTTTTCGACCGAATATTGGATTAGGCAAAAAAGGATATAGTGAGGTTCTAGTTCATCTAATCCTATTTGTTGGAGTGTTTTTTCTTCCTGACATTACACTGGTTAAGGTCTTGTGACATTTTATGAATGGGTATTTCAACGATACTTTTTATTTGGGACTCATGATCCGGTGAGTATGGCCTTACTCTAGGATTATGCCTGCGCCTGCGTTTGAAAACCTATATTTTCGATATGGCTTTGTGGACTTTTAATTAATTTGTTCTAGTAAACAAAAGAGCCTTTAAATTAAAAAAAAATGTAGATCCTTCTTATCATTAATATGCTCGCGTTTGACCACTATCTCACCTGATGGTAAGCGAAAGCGATGATGTGGTTTACGATGGAGTAGGTACTCTTGCCTAGAGGTAACTTATTCACTCTTAACTTAAACCCAAGTTGTAGCTATCATCCGGGTGTCCCCACTGTGAGGATCGCCCAAAGGACACGGTGGAGCATACGGTGGAAATCTGCCCCGCTTTGGCGGAACCCCGCCGTGTTCTCGTGGAGGTGATCAGCGGCAGCGACCTCTCGCGCCCGGCCCTGGTCCAGGCCATGGTACGGAGCGAGAGGGAATGAGAAGCAGTCTCCTCCTTCTGCGAAGCAGTAATGCTCGCGAAGGAGGCGGCGGAACGGGTGAGAGAGACTCAACAACAGAGTCGCCCTCACGCCCTCAGCAGCAGTGAGTACCTAGTAGGTAGCTCGCCGTCCTATCAGCACCAGGCCCGAGAGTCGACGGCGCGTAGTGTTCCACGCGCGCCTCAAAGAGTTGTCAGCAAATAATGACGGGGCCCGTCATGGCCGATGCCTGCCGTTGTGGATAAATTCGAAACGAGAGTTACCGCGCACCTGGGCACTCAAGGCAGGAAAGGAACAGGGGCGGGTTTTAATCATTAAGAGTCTGACACGCCCTCCCGCTCCACCCAGAGCGGGAGATGTCATTGGATGATTTCCCAACCCCCAGAAAAAAAAAATGGTTGTAGCTATCGGGAAACGCAGACTCCGGCAGGGACTTCCACTCCTAAGCTGTACGCACAATGAATTTGTTCCCAAAACGTTTTGTGCGTGTGGGTAGGATCCACCGTGTACAGGCACTTAAATAAATAATTTGTATTTAAATAAAATTAATTAGACAGAAAAATACACAATGAACAATGAGATCCGAGTAGATCTAGCAGTAATTGTTACCAACTGTTGTTTACCGTTGTTAACAAGTTGTTGTTAGAGTTACCTCTGATGCAATATCTGCCCAAAATACATCTACTTATTTTGGAAGAGAGCTTACAATAAGTCTTTTAATAGAGTCTGCTGAAAACGACTTATCAACTTAGCTCCAATTGCAGCAATCGTGCCGTTAGTTTGCTCTACGAGTACTATTTACTAGCATCAGTAAAGTTTCACTGGAGCTGACGGAACATGGTTAAGAGAGTAGAGTTAACGGACTGTTCCACAAATTGTGTTCATTTCCACATAGTTTTATATATTTCTATCAAACGTGAGTTCACTATTCTCTTGTCCTCATTCTAATTAATTTGGGTTCAGCGCATCATGTCTTCTTTTTTCATTTTCTCTGACTTCTTCTTTATGAAACACTAACTTCTGCCATTGGCGTCGCCCGCGTGGAATTAATACTTCTCCCATTGATAATGGGAGTTATAGCATATTGCTATTCCAGACTATAATATATCTCTATGCCTTTCATCCAGATGTTTCGTTCAGCCGTTCTGGCGTAATTCGTAGCAAACATCCATCCATCCAAACATTCACATTTATAAGGTTAGTAGAATGAGTTGTATTATAGAGTGGAAAGCCTTATGTTTCTGAAGAGCTTCTGTCAATGTATTTTCCATTATAACTTACAACATCCCAAAACAACTTCATAATAAACCTCCACGAGAAATAATGCGGAATTATTAACTTATCTGTCTTCGGAGACCCATCCCATGCAATTATAAGTCCAGCCTTCCTCAACTTCACAACACAGGGCTGTCAAAATGTTTACGATTACCGTCGTAAGTTGTTGAAACCACGTAACGAGGCTGCCGACCCTAATGTATAAACTACCCACATTATATTTAAGTTGAAGATTCCTCGCATTGTCAAGAGTGGCGAGATGCTGTAACTACTTACCAACTGGGTTAGAATGAGCCTCGCGTAATGCGATTCTGAAAGGCTTATTTTGTTGCTATCTGGACTAAAGATTATCTCTAGAACGGCTCCGCTGTACGTAGCTGGCAAACATGCTTTTACAATAAATGGACAACCACTACATTCGACGGCACAATTTCATGAAAACAGACTAGTAATCATTTTCTATAGTTAAAAAAAAAAAACACGCTTTATTTTTTATTTTCCGTATTCTCTGCATCATTTGATACCTATATCATGGAAATGCATAAAAAATAACTAGTCCGCCATCTTTGGGAGTCCGACATATTTGATTTCGAATGACGTCATTTAGCAAACCATGCATTGTCATCGGTCCTTGATAAGTGTGCAAAGTTTCAATTCAATCCGACGTTTGGAAGTCACATTCAAAGTTTCCGTTACATAAGTAGATCCATGCCAAGCTAATAAATAAAAAAAACGTGTTAAAAACTGAATTCTTTGATACTAAATGTCACTCAAAAAAAGACTTAGTAACCCCTATTTCAGACTGAATTAAACTAATCATATATTTTTTGTTTCAGGTAAAAACAACGTTGTTTCTGCTAGACAAACACTAAATGTAAGTTTCTTTGTAAATGGACGTAAATAAGGTCAGTGTACAGTTACTGTAGGTACTGAACCGAAAAGCAATGTGGGACGAAAAAATAGAGAAACGTCACAATGAAGAATCTTCAGAGTTTGTAACTCATATCAAAATAAGTCCCAAGTTAAAGTGGGTCGCGCGCAACATTGTGTCACTGTCTCAAAATTGAGTTACAATACTGAGAAAGGGGAAACTCTAGTCCTTTTCAGCGGCACGTTCGAAAATTGCACATTTGGCGCGGATGTACCGGGAACCGACCAGGGCCGGATCGGGCACTCGCCGCATCACTCATTGTCAACAAAGTTTATCGCCTCTCCTCTGCAAGCGAACGGAATCGCCCAAATGTGTTTGTTGTGGTCTCAAAACGAACTCGCAGCGTCGCAAAATACGGATAAATTGCATTTGCAACTGCTAAGTTGTGCATTTCTTGTTAAATGTCGGCTATTCAGCGTTTGCTCGACTTTCGAACCTCTCGAGTATTAACTTCTTAAAGGTTTGCGGCGACCACAATGTTGCTCCATTTACATTTGTTGAGTTAACATTTTCAAATGCTTTTCGTTGGACAAAGCCGTAAAGTCAGAGTATGCAGATCCATAGAACTTTCTGGGCCATTTCTTTAACTTACAAACGACTTTTATATTTCTAAAAACTACATTAACAAAAAGTATTAAAATAAGTCAGTAAATGAATTTCATTTAAGTGTTCTTCCCAGAACCTCGCCGTCTATGCCTATTTCATTCAAATGGATAACATTTCACGCGTTAAAAAATCAATTACTTTTAATGATTTCTAGAATTTATAGCCAATGCTGATGGTTATTACTATAAAAACCGGCAGGTCTTGCAAAAAGTGAACGACATGGAATATATATTCTCATATTCATACTGCAGATGAGTTTACCGAGTCTGATTGACGATGGTCTAGAACATTAACGAGAACTGCACAAAAAGTAGTTACAAGCATCTTCTGTTTTGCATGAAAAAAGACAGAAGCGAATTGTGACGTCAGACAACCAATCATGGCTGCTACCGAACAGGCTCGTAAAAGCGGGCCCTAATATAAGATAAAACATCGTTTGACAGGGTTACATATACATATCTAAGGCACAACAAACTAGGGAGATCGATAAGGCTTACTTGAGTAATGGAAAGTTGAGGAAGCAGGCAGGAACGGTCCTGACTGACTTCTGGGGGGGACTTCATTAAGTTGGGCTCAAGCTGACGGAGGATCAGCGGCTTATTGATTGCGACGCGGCCACGGGGCTCATCCGTACGGTCCCTGACCGCATAATCTGAGGATTACTGAGGGACACAGTATTTGTGTGTCAGTGTGTAAAACGAAAATTAATGGGAGTCTGTGGGATGTCTTGGTGTAGAAAGAAACATTTGTTGTTTTATGAGCTTTGTTGAGTTTTCTCGCTTTATTTAGATTAACCTACTGACTTTGGATCTGACTGGTGCAATTATTATTGAACTAGCAAACCCACCCGGCTCCACACGGAGAAATTATATGTATACACCAACCTGCCTCGTTTATCGCTCTTTCTATTAGAGACAACCGACTTCCTTAAAAAAAACACAAACAATTGCAAAAAACTTTAATTTCGGAAGTCGGTGTTTTTAAGTTTGTTTCTTCGTTATTTTACACGGACTTCCGAAATGAAAGTCATTTTAAATTTTTTTCTCTGGATTTTTTATGTAAGTCGCGTACACTTTTTAGTTGTACCTACCTACATAGTTGTATGATTTTATTTATGTAAATAGGTTATTAACAACACTTTACAACGTCAACATTTTTTTTTTTGTCATTTTAAGCTAGATGAGGCCGGTTATTTTAAAGTTATGCCCGAATTAATTGCCCCAAAATATAGAATTCGAACATAATTGATGAGATTAGGATGTATCAGGGTGAACTGTAAAATTCTGTGTACCCCTTCAGAGCGTATCACCGAGATGTTACGTTATGAAGTGGTTGAAACAATAAACAGACATGCGATTGCAGCAATTCCGGAAGGTTTGCCATCATTTATTGAATAGTTCCATTGTATATCTCCGAAGATCTTCATCAGATCTTGACCAAAGCACCAGCTTTCATATAGGTTAAAAATCGTATCAAAATTTGTTGTGTGGTTTAGAAGAAGTAAGCGGAGAAACAGAAAGACGCAGGCAGGGACTTTGTTTTACCTATACAGGGTGTGACAGAAAGGTGTGGTCATATTTTATGGAAATGAACAACTTTCTCTAAGAAAAAATATAAAATTTAAAAAAAAAAATGCATTTTCCACACAAAGTTATCATCAGCTAATCAACATGTATTTTTTTTTTGTGTTGGCTGGGAAATCATCCAATGACATCTCCCGCTCAAGGGTGGAGCGGGAGGGGTGTCAGACTCTTTCTGACTAAAACCCACCCCTGTTCCTTCCTTGCCCTGAGTGCCCAAGGGCGAGGTAACTCTGTTTCGAATTTATCCTCAACCCCTGGGCAGAATCAACATGTATTGGAGGTAAATTTTTTTTTTGAGAATTTCCTCAGGTTTTCTTGAAGAAAGTGGTTCATATCGATGGGCAGATGCAGGTCTCTTCTTTCAGGTTGATAACAAACTTATTATACTGTGTGTGTTAATCTTAACTCAAGAATTTAAGTTTAATAGCAGCACACAACTCATTTTGGCTTTACGACTTCATAAAACTCTCTTTCAACACCACTCATATCATAAGTTCCTGTGCGATTATAATAAGCCCAACTTAGACTAGTGTATAATCCAGAGTATACACCGGACGTCATAACAAGGTTAGTGATGTTCCACTATTATATAAGTTGTTATATACCTACAAAGTTATACAATTCACAAAAGCCCAACCGTAATCCGCTGACTCGATATTTGAAAACGCAATTTCAAAACTTCACCCAACGTTTGAGTTGATGCTTTGTTAAAACGAAGATATATGTTAGGTCGGAACGTCAGTTTGCATGTGCGGATTCAGGAAAGCATTTTGTTGAAAATTGTTATAAATCATAGTAGCTATGATTTAAAAGAGTAAACACCATTATTTTCAGTTTGCGCAACATATCATAACATAATTATTCAACTTTATAATTTTCCGATTGCAGGGGCTCAGGCCTTCTCTTTAGGGTGGTATTACGGTATTATTATTGCTATTATCATATTTCTTTGTCCAATATCTTTGTCCAAGATTTTACATAGTCTGAGAAAATGGAGGAACGTGGAGCAACTTTATGTGCTGCTATTATCATAAGATTATTATTGAAAAATAAGAAATAAAACAAGAAAAAGCTTTGGGTGAAGCCATGGATCGAAAGGCGAAGAGAAAAAGCATTCAAGATTAATTAAATAATTACAAGTGGAGGACAAACATTCCTAAAAACGTTTGTTACTTATAAATGACTCAACATTCAAATACATTGTTATGAAAGTATCACCGTATAATAAAGAAAGACAAAATCTAATTTGTAGCAATTTTGATTTTAATGTCAATATTCTTTGATCAAATATTGGTGTGGATGACACATTTGACTAAGTCTTCCTACTTCTTTGATCAAACTCACATTGGACAAAGATCTAGGATAAATGTAATACCACCCTAAGAAAGGGAATGGACCATAATCCAACACGCGGGCACAGTGCGGGTTGACGGATGTCACTGTCTTCGAGTTTTTTGTTCTGGGACATGCCGGTGTCCTGATAATGTTTTTTTCACCGTTTTTAGAGCAGTGGTTATGAAATAAATTACACAAAGTAAGGATCTGACTGAGTTACAAAATGCGACTTTAATTTTCATAACTTTTACTGGTACATAAAGTCGGATACGCTCGATAATTTATAGGTTCCTATATACCTGTACAACATAGTATATAGGAAACAATACGTTTCTCCCCTATTAAAGGCCTGGCCCATTTCGGAATTAACTTGTGACAGTCAATCGAAAGTTCAGTCACGTACCAGATGACCCATCGAATGGTCCTCGATAAATGGTTTAATGTTCCAAACCCTATTTAAGATTGCTTATCAATGCAAAACTGAAGTAATCTTATAAACCATTGATTTTCAGATGTAGGTAGGTAAATGAGTAAAAGTGACAGCTCGAATAATTCCCTAAGGCTTGCCATAAACGCGTCGACTAAGCACCGATTATAGTAAAGATCGGTATCTAAATTTAAACGCCCGCAAGAATCCTTGTCGCGCTCTAATCCCGAAGATGGAGCGTTTGGCGGCGCTCTGGCTTGCTCCCACCAAGGCTTTATTGATAGCGAGAGCCGGGCTCCGAAGTAAGAAACCCCCTGCTAGAAATAATAATTATTCACGTCTAAAAGCGTACTTACTAACGTTCCCAACTCCCCCTTCCTCACAAAAATACGATTGCCCGTTTTTATCTTCGCTTTTATTTCCTTCATGTAGATGAAAGGTAATATCTACATAGCGAATACTGTGTTTAAGTACAAAACCGTGTTCGTATAGGAGGTATAAAAAAATATTACGTCTGGTTATTGCAGTTTGGTATAATAAAGCGACAATATGTCTTGTTATAATAGAAGGAGAGATGTACGTCGTACGGTCGTGGATTGAATGGGCTTCAGACTTGGATAAAACATAGTGCCCAATCCTGCTTTATTGTTACAAGTAAGATATCCTTCAATTACCGGGACTAAAGGCCTGGCTCCGGATTGTTTACTGGAAGCCAGATAAATGATGGCAAAGCGTTGCAAACGTTGTGTTAGGGGACTGGAAATGTACTACCTGGGATTAATGTAATGTGTACCTATTTGGGACGTATGTGGGCGTTCGTTACTAGGGACTACCATGTACAAGCCTAAGTAGGCTTGGTACATATAACTACATTAATTAGTGTTCTAAGATGGCATATGTTTAGCTATGGTTTTATTTTAACACGCTTTTGTTAGCATAAATGAACATTTATCACGTGTGCTGGTTCTGGAATGACAAGTTATGAAGGACGTTTTGAGATGGGGGTTATAATGTTCTTTTGAGAGGATGATGGGATGTTGTGGCGGGCTACTCAACTAAGAGGTGCTTTTTTAACACTCTGTTATTAGCTTCAACTGTAACTATGTGCAACTATGTGTGTGTGTGTGTGTATTTTAGAAGTTAAAATTTATCCTCTTCCCGATTTCCGATTGAGTTGAAATTTTGCATAAATGTTTAGTTTGGATTACAATGCATGGTTAGTTAAGTGATGTTATTCTAAATAAAATATGGTGTACTAGTTATTTTTTATGTGTTCCCTGGTCAAATGGTGGTGGTGGGTATCAAATGATAGGTTTGCTTAGAAAAATACAAAAAATAAAATGACGTCACTCTAAATTTAATATGGCGGATTCCAAAAGATAGTGGACGAGTTATAAGCGTGTTGGTAGTTTTTTTTTTAATTATCTTCTGCCAGCGGCTTCACCCGCATAGTAACAAGTAGCCTATGTTTTAATCCAGGTTATAATCTATCTGTGTGAAAAATTTCATTCAAATCCCTTCAGCCGTTTTTGCGTGATTGTAACACAAACATACAAACTTTGAAACATACAAACATTCGCATTTATAATATTAGTAAGATTTAAACTGAACCCGCATTATTTCAAACATTTACCTACATTGTTTTATCAACTTTTAATTTTTATTCAAATTATTTAACAACATTTTTTGTGAACATGTAATAAAAAACCACGCAGGTCCTTAATTAACTAAGATCTTCTTTACGTGAAGAGTCTGTTAACTAACCAACAGCTCATAATACCTGGAAGTCAGTCCTGGAAGCATCCCCGTAATATATCAAGTGTTTTAGCAGTCTACTTTTGTTGACTTCGATGTCAAAGCCCCTTTTATTTTCATCTCTAAATCAACATAAATAATTCACCATAATCAACGCTATAAATATATCCATACCTTTTCGTACCTAATCTTAACAAACATCTGCTAAAGTATACGAAAAATTAAATCTTAAATCCAAATCTCTCACCCGTACTACAACACATAAAAGCGTCTTTATTCTTACGAGTTCGCTAAAAATATTCTCCCTCCTTCCGTTCTAATAAAGGGCGTTCGCCTTTAAAAGTCCCAGATCCACCGTTTGCGAAGACAAAATAGATTACGTAATAGGTCCTTGTTATACTGTAAGGCGCCCTGTAGACTAGGTTATATTTTCTTATTATTGTTACGAGCTGGATATGGGATAAATTAATTTACACCGATTGATTACATAACCAAATATCGTTTATCAAACACAAACACTAATTCTCTAATTATCACTATTTTCTTCTTGATTACTTGCGTTCGCATCCGTAGTCGAAAACAGACTGACTCACTCGCGGCTAGGAGTGAGGCGAATTTATCGTAACAGATATAAATCACAGGTATTCGTAGATACTAGATAACAGTTGTCGCTGTGATATCTTATACCTGTTAATAAATATCATTCATAATTCACAATACTGAATCACAATCACTACACTCTTCAGTCTCAGTAGGTACTCAATAACAAGTAACAACTATTCGTGTTATCTGTTATTTCTTCTTCGTATATATGTCTCGCTCACACCCGCTTGACTGAATCTTGCTAAAACGAGAAGGATCTAGTATTATTATCCGAAAATTCAAATTGTATTCAAGAAGATAATCATCCTTGAAAAGTAACAACTATTTCTAGTCGTATTATCTTATCTGTTCCTAACTTTCAATTCGGAAACACTGCAAGAATAATGCTAACATTACTACGTGTTCCCTACGTGATTTATTTACCGACAGACAGTGCTTAGAAAAATTACAGGCTATTATATAATAACAGGTATTGACATCTATTATTATTGCGTAACAATAACAGTAATAACAGGTATCTTGTTTGATCTGTAATAACCCAAATCTACTCGCGGCTAGCCCAGCCTATTTATACGCCGATCGGTCATAATAGAAGTTTCCAGAATATTTCCGAACCAGCCTATAGTGGAATGTTCTCGAACGAAGTGGAATCGTCTGGAAACTTCGACCACATTCTCGAATGGTCTCTTAATACGGTCGACTTATCAGTTTTTTTATTTTTTCTTTAATGACTGTGTATCTCTTCCGTATATCTAAATAGTAAAAAAGTCTTCTGCCTCTGTCTGTTTCTTTGCTTACTTCTTCTAAACCAGACGACAGATTTTGATATGGTTTTCAATAATAAAAAGAGCGATAAACGAGAAGGGTTTGTACAAACCCTTCTCGTTTATATAATTGTGAAGCCGGAGAGGGTTGCTAGTATTGTAACTGATGAATCGGTGTGTTATTTGCCGAAATAAATAAATTAATAGACACAGAACATTCAATCAATGAAATAACACCAGTATACAATTATACAAGGAAATGACGATTAATTATTCTCTTAGATGTCGAAGCGATGCGAAATTATATTACATGAACAAACACAGTTCAAGACATTTATATTCTAATCTCACGTTTTGGACGACATTTATTAATATTGACGACTTAATTACGAACTTACTAATCAATTAATAAAAACAGCAATTCCTTATTCCTTTGAATGAATCCTTTACTGAAAGCTTCGCTATACACTTTTTACCTATAAAAACTAGACGTGGAAAGCGCAAACATTGCTTTTGTAACGGAATACAATTAAACATTTTTTTATAAAAGGTTATCTTTTAAAAGTACCAAGTAATTATACTATAAAATATCAATGGTATCATTATTCTGTTGTGTAAAGGTGTCTGTGGGGATCAGGAGTAAAGCAGTGGATATAAGCTAGTGCTTATTATAAGCCGATTGAATGAGGGTTTTTAGGAAAATTTACCCCACCAGATGGCACAACTTAGGCGATAGGTCTTTTAATTTGAAAACGACACATAATGACTTAAACATGACATTATTTGAAGCGTTTTGACAGGTCTCTGGACGTGACGCCTCAGTGCTGCTATCTAGTGTAGGTACGTCATTTCTGGAAACCTTAATAATTTAAAAAAACATGCCAAGTGCGTGTCGAACCTCGCACATTTAAGACTCCGTACCAAATGAGGGAATTTTAAAGTAAAAATCTGATTTATCAATATATTGGAATTTGTTACAATAAAATATACGTAATAATAAATATTAACACCAAATTTCAAGTTAAAAAATTCTTCGGAAAAAAATTTGAGACAGACGACGGACAGACGGACACGTGAGTCACAGTAACTGGGCTCCGTTTGGACCCTTCAAGTACGGAACCCTAAAAACGGCTAAGTTATTGAGTGTGAGAAGCTATATTAGTAGGTAGTTTTTGTTCCACCCGCGACCTACTATGATTTCGTATATAGAATACGTAAGTATATAAAGTTCTGAACTAGCCAACAACGCTAGCGAGGAATCAATAGGAATTCAAGCTATTTGATAAGTGAGTTCTAAAGCAGAGACTAGGTCAAAGCGTTCATACCGCGATCGTCTCATATTTTAAAGGAATTCTAGGTAATAGTGGTAAAGGAAAGATGGATGGTTTTATAAGTATTTTATTTTTACAAAAACTCGAAGAAAATTGTATTATGTTGAACAGTAAAAAGGTGGTTATTGATATAAAATCGGAGAGTGGTTGTATGTATGTTAGAAAATATGCCTTTCAATTTTTAGAAGTCTTTCTTCTATACAAAATCTATAAGAGGCCGAACTATTGACTTGTAGTTGTCGCAAGAATGTTTGTCATATAATAATAATAATATTTAGTTAAAAAAAAATGTCGTCATTCTTAATCCATTAAGGGGGACTCCCAAAGATGGTGGACTAGTTATTTTTTATGTATTCCAATGATTCTAGGTATCAAATGAAAAGGTTTGCTAAGAAGAATAAATACGAAATATAAAACGATGGTTCAAAAAAAAAAAGTGAAGTTAATAAAACAGTGTTAAAAATGTAGAACAGCCTTTTTTGACAAGGAACTATTAACTTCAGCAAGAAATATCACTAATCTTAGGTTAAGGTGAAAGCGCCAGGGTAGTCCGCGAATTTAAATTTTCTTACGTTTTTTGCAAATTGCAGGTCAGTATCAGGTTGTATGTTGGTCAAAATATGATTCGCGACCGTAGCAAGTACGTATTTACAGAACTGTTATCATTAAAATCATCAATTCAACTCTCTCAGTTCGAATTGCCAAATATCATGATTTCCTGAAATACTACATTTGGCATCAATGACCAACATACAACCAGATACTGACCTGCAAATTGCAAAAAACGTAAGAACATTTGAATTTCGCGGGCTACCCTGGAGCTTTCGCCTTAAACTAGAAAAAACTTTTTACAAAAAAAATACAACCGATTTCCACAAATAATACTAAAAAATGCAAAATAACTTTAATTTCGGAAGTCGGTGTTTCTAGTTTGGTTTCTTCGTTATTTGACACCGACTGCCGAAATTAAAGTTATTTTGCATTTTTTAGTATTATTTGTGGCAGTCGGTTGTATTTTTTTTGTAAAAAGTTTTTTATTTTTCACTTTTTAGTTGTTATACCCCAGAACTAAAAACCCCAATATAATGGAACGTGGAATTTAAACATTTGGAGAACACCAAAACGTCGTCGAGGTACACGTATTTTTCGTTTTTGTTCAGTTTCTCAAAAAGCGCTGAAGCAATTTCGATAAAAATTATATGGGACCACCTCGGAAGTATATTCTTTCAGATAAAAAAAGAATTTTGAAAATTGGTTCACAACTGACGGAGAAATCGCGTAACATACATACAAAAAAAAAAACATACAGACGAATTGAGAACCTCCTCTTTTTTGAAGTCGGTTAAAAAGAATGAGATGTTTTGCGAAGACTTTATCTTTCCAGAAAAGGACTGATTTTGAGCCTAGTTTGAATCGAATTTTCAACTGCACAAGGCAATGAACTTTAATTAACTCTTGCACAAACACATTACCACGAAAATTCCATTACATATCTTAAACTACACACAACGTAGGTACTAAACAGTTTACGAACTTGACTATAATTACACGATGCATATTAATGACTAGCGAAATACTATGACACCGTAATGAAGTTAAATTGACTTAATTTTGTTGGCAACTTCAATTAGCGGGGTACCTACGTTGTTTACGTCGAACGTAGGCTTTATGTAGAGCACAATCATTTTTAAATTGAATAAACAACACCATGTAGATTAGAGGTTTTTTTTTATTATTAGGGGGTGGGAAACCATCCTATGACTTCTCCCGCTCTAGGTGGAGCGGGAGGGCGTGTCAGACTCTTACTCACTAAAACCCACCCCTGTTCCTTCCCTGCCTGATTGCCCAGGGGTGCGGTAACTCATTTTCAGAATTTATCCGCTACCCCTAGGCACGCAGGCACCGGCCACGATGGGCCCCGTCAGTGGTGGCTGACACTCATCTCTTTGAGGCGCACGTGGAACACTACGCGCCGACGACTCACGGGCCTGGTGCTGATCGGACGGCGAGCTACTCACTGCTCGCCGTCCGCAGGCCCGGGTTGATAAAAGCTTGGGTTTTGCTTTAAGCTTTTAGTAGCGATATCTACAAATAAAAAGAATGGCTACATTTGTGTTGCTAAGCGCGAAGCTCGAGAACGGCTAGACCAATTTGGAGAACTTTTTTTTTTTAAACTATTCGTTGAAGTCTCAGGAAGGTTCTCATGTAGAGAAAAAATTGTTAAAATAATCCGCACAAAATACATTTATCTTTATTTCATGAGTTGCGGGGCTTCACAGGTTAAACCGAAGCTGCGCGAAAGAAGCTCGTGACCAATATAGGATCATTTAAACCAATAAACTATCAGTATAAAAGTCCTCTCTATACGCCTTGTTGACACTTCGCGTGACCCATGGGCTTTCTTTTACCTCGGACAGAGGATAAGAATTGCCATACAGCGTGGTAAGACAGCCACTCTTTTAGGCACATTACCACTCGACAGCGATGCGGAGAAAGCTTCGACACCATTTTTTTATTATTTTTAGTTAGTTAATAGGTTTTTTCTTGTTTTAGTATGTATATACACTTAATTATAGTTAGTTAAGTATTTTATGATTATATCCATATAGACATGGTAATTGCAATAATTTACAACTGTAGGTAATAATATTATTTTTACTAGAAAAGAGTATGTAATGATAATAAGTCACATTAATTTAATAATATTGGAAATGTTTTTAATGCATGAAATAAAAGGCTGTTTTATTTATTTATTTATTAAACTTAATGCACAAGTAAGAATTACTGTACAATGGCGGACTTAATTGCCTTAGGCATTTTCTACCAGTCGACCTTAGGGTGGTACAGAGACGGAACGTGACAGGTGCAACTTAAGGTGCTATTAGCTGCCAACGACCTTGAGTGGTTAGCTTGCGTGTTCTGCGCTGAGCTCACGTAACGCGTCGTATGGTCCACCCAGTAATAGGACTCGCCCATCAAGGAGCGCTGTCCGAAATTAGACGCATTATTAAATTATTACACATAAAACAACAAGTATTAAACTAAAACTCTGAGACTAAATTATGAATAATTAAATGATCTTTAAAATGGTGAAGGTTTCATAAAAATGCGCTTTATAGTTTTTGCGTGATTCTTAATTTTCTTCCGCATTAGATATAACTTTACAAATTAATTACACAATGTTATAAAAATATAATTTCAAATATTCTCAGATCAAGTTACGACGGAAATAGTCTAGACTAATATATATTTTTTTCAAAGAAATAAGACTAGTCGTTTAGACGTGATGTTCAATTAAAAAAAAATTAAAAGTCTTATGACTGCGCCTTAAGGGAAAGAATAAACGGAAAAAAACCAATAATAAATAGATACTTAACTACATACATACAACAAAATTAAAATGTAATTGAGAATAACGAAAACAACGAATCAGCGTTGTGATGATTTTTCCAACTCTTTTATTTTATTGTGTTTTATTTTTATTTTATTTTTTTATTTTTAAGTATTTTATAAGTATGTAAGAATTGTTAAATAACTAAAAGTCACCTGGTATAGTACTTGTTTTTAAAGAAATCAATACACACATTACTACTACAGCAGCCATTAGAGAGACTACAACAGCATAACCGTGTTGTTTCAGTCGGAAAATAAATTGTTACTCCCCTCTTTTATAAATATCAACCATAACAACATCATAATAAAGGGGGCGGCACACAAACACAGAAACACACGCAATTTCACGAACCGTCAAACAAGGAAAACAAAGTAACCAGCAACATTTTTCAATAAACGTAAAGTAATTGTGGCATTGGAAAACGCACAAAACCCAATTACGAACGGTTAATAGTCGGATAAGTTAATGCTCCCACAACATGCAAATAACATTAAAATATCGGTGGAAAGCCAATTAAAGTCGTAAACTTTAATTGATATTCATGAACTCATAATGGGAAATGTAGCTGAAAACGCTGTCGAAAACTTCCACTTGGCGGAGCCTCTAATTATGCTTAAAACGAGCACCTGAGGCCCCAGCCACGAGCCACGCTCCACGCTTCGTTATCTTGCTCGCTTACTGACTATAATTTTTTATTTCCACACAAATTATGAAAATAAGCAAGATAGTTAAGTTAAGAATTAGCTTTCAAGAAAACACTGTCTTAGCGTCTAATTAGTCTGTGACGAAAATCAGCCTTTTACGCTAACCTAAAAGGGGAAAATAAATTGCTTTATTAACAAAATTCACGGTAGTCTACGAAATCAGTGCCGAGAGAAAATCCGTAATATTATCTACTCTTCCTATCATCCTCGAACCTTCAATTAAGGTCTACATCGGAAAAAGTTCATCACATTAGTGAAACGGGGCCGATTTTTGAACCCCGGAACTGAAAATCAAAGGAAAAAAACTCAGGATACAGAGATTGTATTACAGTGAGCTTAATACGGAATTTCTACGAAATATGAAATGGGGTAGTATTGGAGATAAAGCTTTTATAACTTCGATATATTTCACATTATGAACGCACACATTATTATTCCTATTTTGCATACTTATCGTTCTGGTATGCTCAAAGTTTATTGTTCCCTTTGAGCCCAAAGGGGCGAAGGCGTTACTACATCAATACCGATTCGACTGATTTTACGGAAAATCGAAGGTTCACATGGCTTACGTTCCAATTACCCACTGCTTCTCCCTTCAAGTTGTTGACCTACATACCCTCAGTTTGTTTCCTGAGCCAAAACTCTCAGATCACGAACCTCTTAAGCAAATCAATTCGATCCTTATTTTTGTTCGGGTAAGGCTGTTATTAGAATAACAAATGGCCGCGCTTCAAACGATTAATATTCAGTAGCTTTTTACTGTTCGTACCTATCAATTTGTTTAATAAATGATACTTCACACTTCTGTTCTTTTGTAAGTTTTCACAATCAGTTCGTCTGTCATCGGTGATGCTTTTTCCATCTGTATATTTTAGCATGTCTGTGCCATTGTCTTTGCGGGATACATTTTGGTCACAATTGTATTTTTTTTTATCATTGGCTCGTGTTTGACCACTATCTCACCTGATGGTAAACGATGATATGGTCGACGATGGATCACGCTTGTGACTCCCAGGTTGTAGCTATCAGGAAACACAGACTCTATTTTTTTTTTGTGTGGGGTGGGAAATCATCCAATGACTTCTCCCGCTCTGGGTGGAGCGGGAGGGCGTCTCAGACTCTTACTGACTAAAACCCACCCCTGTTCCTTCCTGCCCTTAGTGCCCGAGGGCGAGGTAACTCTGTTTCGAATTTATCCTCAACCCCCGGGCAGGCATCGGCCATGACGGGCCCCGTCCTTATTGCTGACAACTCTTTGAGGCGCGCGTGGAACACTACGCGCCGTCGACTCTCGGGCCTGGTGCTGATCGGACGGCGAGCTACCCATTACTCGCCGCTCTGGCAGGGAATTCCACTCCTTAGCTGGGACACACAGTGAATGTGTTCCCAAAACGTTTTGTGCAATTGTTGCGTTTTATTTTTGTATCAAAAAATATTGCGTAAACTGGTCACAGGTCTTTTTACATTGTGTAAAATAAACCAACCTATTTTTCTATGGGTTTGGTTTTTAAAAGGACTGTAATTAGTCTTTGCTACTTCGTGCTTCTGTTAGAACAAATCCCACTGCATACAATAACAGACGAAAGGTTCCTTTTTAATGCAAACTATGGGTCTGTTTTGGTTAGAAGCTGAGCTATGATACTTATGATTGACACTGAAGGAAGGTTTCTGCTTTCCTTTTATGTATAAGAGCAAACAATGTTGCGCCTCCCTCTCGCGAGTGTTCTTTGAAATAATTACATCCCCTTAGTAGAATACAGTCGCCGGTTTTAGCGTAAGTATAATCCTTGTTAGTTTAGCGCTACATTTGGTTTATTTTTTAACTTGTTCCTAATCATTTTTAAAAGGTGGCCTCATTAGACAGCACCTCTCTTTGTTAACCTTTAATGTCGAGTATGGCTTTCCTATGCTACTTAAGCCTGCCACAGCCAGAAAAAGCCCAGATTAACAGAGTTTTAAACCTTTGCAGAAATTGGACTCATAGTTATATTTTAAATGCAAAAGTTTGTATGTAAGCGAGAGCCTGTAAAAAAATGCCGTCCTTTTGCTGTCTTTTATGTTTTTGTGGTGGCGCGAAATCATTCTATGACTTCTCCCGCTCTGGGTGGCGGGAGGGGGTGTTTAAACTTTTACTGACTAAAACCGACCCCTGTTCCTTCCCTGCCTGAGTGCCCAGGGGCGCGGTAACCCTGTTTCGAATTTTCCACGACCCCTAGGCAGGCATCGGCCATGACGGGCACCGTCGTTATATTGCTGACATCTCTTTGAGGGACGCGTGGAACACTACTCGCCGTCGACTCTCGGGCCTGGTGCTGATCGGACGCCGAGCTACCCACTACTCGCCGTCTGCAGGCCCGCGTCTACGGTGGCCGGAGGTCGTCTCGCGACCCCGACGCCCAGGGCGTCTCTTGCAGATGCTGGGGGCGTGAGGGCGACTCTGTTGAGTCTCCCTCTCCCCTCCTCCTTCGCGAGCATTACTGCTTCGCACAAGGAGGCGACTGGATCCCATTCCCTCTCGCTCCGTACCATGTCCTGGACCAGGGCCGGGCGCGAGAGGCCGCTGCCGCCGATCACCTCCACGAGGACACGGTGGGGCTCCGCACAAGCGGGGCAAAACTCCACCGTATGCTCCACCGTGTCCTCCGGGTGACCCGGGCGTTTGTGTTTTATTGCCTGTTTTTTTTTGTATTAAAACGAGTCACGTCGCACCATTTATTCTAAGCTTTGATAGTTTCCTAAATTGAATATCTACCCACATACATACTACTACGTAATACACGTAAAGCGTTATTAAATCAGTGGTATACATAATAGCATTAGGTACTTACTCGTACAACGGCTCGTCAACTCGTTAACTGCCATTACCAAAACGTCGTTAGTCGATAATTTATTTAAATTGACGCGTAAAAGTGTCTAATAAAGTCTATTTTATGAGTGATTTATTACTTTGCGTTGTTTTTATTATCTTTTTGGTTTTGGGCACCAAGTTTTTTTTCAGTACGTAGGATACAGGATGGAAAATTACCTACTAGACTACACTTACCCGAGTTATGTATTTATTCGCTAAGTGAACAATGTATGTTCTTTTAGAATAAATAAAGAATCTTTAAACCGAAAGTTGACTGCATGGAGACTGCACTGACTGGATGGAGGCAAAGCACCTTTAGAGGCCGTATCCAAAATTTTACCGATTTTGCTGATTTACGTGATTTTACAGACGTGATTTTCCAGTTAAAATAATGTATTTCTAAAAGTTTTAATGCACAACATGAATGATCATTTCAATTATCATCTAATTACAACTGGGTCTCATCTCGAACAAAGAACATTTAGTTCAAATAAATTTCAATAGATGCATCGATTTCATTGAAGTTTATGTAACATCAATATATTGAAAAAGATATAGTAAAAACTACATTTTCTTATTTAATAATCTACCCTGAGCATAAAATTGTGGAATAATTGGCTGCTAATTCAAATTTAAATGTTTCTTGGAACGAATATCCTTAAAAAAAGGCATTTATATTTCTTGTACCAATAGATGGCGTTGTTTGAAGTTTTAGAGTTTATCCATTCGCTCGCAATCATTAAAATTTGTATAGTGACACATTTTGAAACGGTAAAAATGTTATGAAGTGTCAAAAATACTATAAAGTAATATTTCTCAATGTGTGAGAAAATATTGGTAAGACTTTATGTGAATTCATTCAACTTGCAAGCCGTCGCTGCTAACACCATCTAGCGAGGTGTAGAGGACGAGCCCGAACGAAGAACAAAAGTTGCTTGTGCAAGTCGAAAACCCGTAGTTACGGCGGCGGTACCGTTTCTTTGTATGGAATGAGGCATCTGTACGCCAGTATTTTATACGCTAGTATTATATTATCTGTGATAATACTTAGTTCATTAGTCATTAGCTCGTATAATAGCCGAATAATAATGAACCCAAATCCTCTCATACACAACAACATTTTTATTGTCTATATATATGTATCTTCGTAATCTCAAGAAATAAATCGCTGGAATTAATTCATACAATAAAAGAAAACAACGAAATAAAAACACACAATACAGAAACAAAATTAAACATATTTCTTAGGAAATCTCCAATCCGACCGTCGCCGTCGACCGTTAGCTTGCTTCATGAAAATACATCTGTGTATTTCTAAATCTTGTAATATTTACACACGGTTGGATATCATATAGTCCCTTGGGCGACCCTTAGTATCAAAATCCGTTGTTCCCGTTCCCTTATAACTAAATAATTTCACAATACACAAGGGGAGAATGGGGTCATACTACTCGGTTGATTAGTTATCCCCGTGACCGTTGATAAAAATTAAATGAACATGTCGCGCGTGCTGGTTCAGGCATGACAAGTTATGAAGGACGTTTTGGGGTTGTTTATAATGTTCTTTTGAGAGGACACGGGGGTTCTGGCTGGTTACTCAACTAAGAATTGTATTTTTTTTTTTTATATTGGCAGATGACATTAATACATTTTAAACTGAGGATTGATTGCAAAAGCTGTGAAAAAAAATTCGGGAAAAGTCTAGGACTTCCGTCACAGTCCTATCGTTCTACAGGGTTTAACAAAAATTGGTGGTCATATTTTAAATATTTTTTGTGCCCATGGTAACGATCAACATTCTTCCAGGAACATATAGTAGATTCCCAAAAAAAAATTGGTTTTACCTTATAAGCTGATCACAATTAGAATGGAAGGTCAAACTTTTTTTGGAATTTATTATTGCTTTCTTGAAATAAGTTGTTCATTTTTATGAGCAGAAGTGGTATTTAAGGCGCAATTATACGACATCTAATGATTTTTAATTGAACATCACGTCTAAACGACTAGTTTTATTTCTTTAAAAAAAATATTTGTCACTAAACAATTTCGTTCGTAATTTGATATGCGAACATTTGAAATTATATTTTTATAACATAGTGTAATTCATTTGTAAAGTTATGTCTAAAGCGGATAAGAAATGGAGAATCACGCAAAAACTACATATAAAGCGTATTTTTATGAAACATTCACCATTTTAAAGATCATTGAATTTTTTTTTATATACGTGTTTTAATAAATAATACCTGTTGTTTTATGTATAATAAATTAATAATGCGTCTAATTTTAGACAGTGCTCCTTGATGGGCGAATCCTATTACTGGGTGGACGTAGGACGCGTGACGTGAGCTCAGCATAGAACACGCAAGCTAACCACTCAAGGTCGTCGGCGGTTAATGGCGTCTTAAAACATAACCACGCATTTCTTTTACACTCTATATAACAGTTGCAATGCAAATGGCTTTAAAATGGTCCATCTACTATAGAATTACTATAACTGGGTAAAAAAAAAAACAAGAAATCTTGCTTACTACAAACATACTAATTTTCCTTTTATTTTTTATTTCAGTCCTTTCTCAAAAAGTGATCTACGAGTAAGTCATCCTATCAACAAAGTTCCCAAATAACTTTTAATATTTTTTTCGCGAGTCAGGTGGGCCAAAATGGAATCACCATTAGAGGTGAAAGCGCTTCAGCATTTTATCGGAAATAGACTTAACGATGACTTTTCGGGCTTGAAACTGAATTGAATATTTATGAGGCACCCTTCTTTTGACGCTCGACAGACAATACTTAGCTACGCAATCCTATTTCATATTATTCTCGAATATTATGAAGGGATCTTAACTCTGAAGTAGAATATTTTAAGCCAGGAATACACTTGCCAGTATCTTGCAGAAAGATATGCAAGTAACTTCTTAATTTCTTCTTAAACTTATAGCTAAATTCCGAGCAAAATAGCAATCCTTAGAAGAGGCATTATCCTTCGGTTCCTGTTGCCGACATAATGAAGATAAAAATTTAAAAAACTTATTAAAAAAAAGCCTTTGTTATTTTTAAGTACATAGTTTGTAACTTTGTATTCTAGTCACGTTCTACCTATCAGAAGTCTTATGACAGAATAACATGCACTACTTGCATACTTTTGTGCAAACTGCGGGCACGTGTGTTCCGGGCTTAAAATATTCTACTTCAGAGTTATACGTATTACACAGATTCCTACAGAAATTGATGAGATCATCCGTTTCAGTAAGGAGTTTATTGAATCAAAATAACCTAACATAAAGGAGGAGTATTTCTTTCGTATCGGTGACCTATATTTTATAAATTCACCATAAATAAGTAATTGGTATCCATTACTCCATTATTTATGAAGGCACTCCAGTGTTCTTTTCAAAGGAAAAGCATACGAAGTTTTTGTAGAAAACCCGTCATATATCTTATAAATAATTAAGAAAGTAAACGATATTATTACAATTTATTTATTACTTTCGTGAGTTATTTTTTTATTGTGTGGAGAGAAAAAATAATTAAGAAAGCTTGGGTTTTATATATAGTACCTAATCAAAACCAAGCTAATCTATATATGTAAAAAACAGCCAAGTGCGAGTCGGACTCGCGTACGAAGGGTTCCGTATCATTATCTATAAAAACGGCAAAAAAAAAAATCACGTTTGTTGTATGGGAGCCCCCTTAAAAAAATATTTTATTCTGTTTTTTAGTATTTGTTGTTATAGTGGCAACAGAAATACATCATCTGTGAAAATTTCAACTGTCTAACTATCACGGTTCATAGATACAGCCTGGTGACAGACGAACAGACAGACAGACGAACGGTTAGCGGAGTCTTAGTAATAGGATCCCGTTTTACCCTTTAGGTACGGAACCCTTAAAATGAATCCCTATTTCCTTGGTCACGGCATCACGCGTGAACGGTTTGACCGATTTCGCTAATTCTTTTTTTGTTGTGTTTGTTATTGTCAGGAGAAGGTTCATATGAAAGAAAAATTATGAAAGTTGCGCGGAAAATTAGTAAATTTCAGAAAACTTAACGACTATTTAAACATCGCGCGTTTGGCAGTTCATAGCTAAGACAGGACAACGTCTGTCAGGTCAGCTAGTTTCTTTATAATTTACTAGAGATCCGCCCCGGTTTCGAACAGGAGCAATATGATTCGAAAGACACGTAACGCCATCTAGCGTCTTAAATCAAATGTGTGCGCGTCGAAAGTTATTAAAAAAAAAAAAAAATTGGACTTTCCATACAAAGTTATCACCAGCTGATCAATATTTGTATGGGGGGTAAAATATTTTTTTGAGAATTTCCTCAAGTTTTCTTGAAGAAAGTTGTTCATATCGATGGGCAGATGCAGTTCTTAAAACATGACCACACCTTTCCGTTAAACCCTGTATATACCAATAATTGGTATGGAACCCTAAACCTTTTTTTCTGGATGAGAGGTACCCTATGTCTATTTAACCGACTTCAAAAAGGAGGAGTTTATCAATTCGGATATTTATAAAAAAAAATCTGTACTGACGACGTAAATATGCAATTTCATGACGATCGGTTCAGTGTTATAGGCGCAAAAAGTTGACAAACAAACTTACTTTTGCATTTAATTTTATAATATCAGTAATGTTAGGAGCTAATTGCCGGGGTTGGCCCGTGGATGGGTGACCATATTTACATACCGAGACTCCTCCGTGCCTCGGAAAGCACGTTAAGCCGGTGGTCCCGGCTGTCAAACGCGTATCTTTGACAGTCGTTACGGGTCGTCAGAAGCCCGAAAGTCTGACATCCAGTCTTACCAAGTGGTATCGTATTACCCAGTAACTGGGTTGTGGAGGTCAGATAGGCAGTCGCTCCATATAAAATACTGGTATTCAGCTGCATCTGGTTAGACTGGAAGCCGACCCCAAGATAGTTAGGAAAAAGGCTAGGCAGATGATGAATATCAGTAATGTTAGGATACTTGACACTTACAACTAATCAACTCAAAATTGGGTTAACCCTCGGAGCAGGTGCCTGGTCACTGTTCTAAGAGTTAACCCGTTGAACTCTGTCACTGACCGACGTTGATCCGCACTGTGGTCTTACAATGTAATGGACAGATCAAAGATATAACATCATCTTTGATCTGTCCATTACATTGTTCATCTTGGAAGCTCACTGTTAAGTGAAGCCACAGTGAAATGTGAACTGTATCATGATGGTTGTTAAGATAAAATAGATTGAAATGTGGACAGGAGTTTATAAATTCATTCAATTATGAACCGTACGTAATGAACCCAAATATCTCACTCTAGGAGTGCCTCCATTCTGTTATTTATGTAGGGATGTATAAAATTGTGTAGTAAACATCAGAATGAGTGATCATCTGTTACAAAAAAACGAGCGGGCCTTACAGTAGTCGCATATACCTATGATGTGTAACATTTGACATCTCACCTTGGTAATAAGCAACATTAACATCTATCCTGAAAAATAAAATTAAAACGTTTTTTCCTTTTCCGACCGCGCCCAGACTTGTCGTGCGCTTGCTCTACCATCTTTTTTTTTTTTGGGTGGAATATCATCCTATGACTTCTCCCGCTCTGGTTGGAGCAGGAGGGCGTGTCAGACTCTTACTAAAAATAGAGATATTTCCTCTCTTTTCCTGCAATCTGTGGAAGTGATTTCGTGAAATGGGACGGAAGTGTGTAACAAGAAGCTGGGGAAGCGTGCGCTATTTGATTTGACCAATTTTTATTGTATTTTATTTGACATGACATCTCCCGCTCTAGGGTGGAGCGAGAGACTCTTATTGACTAAAACCCACCCCTGTTCCTTCCCTGCCCTGAGTGCCCAGGGGCGTGGTAACTCGGTTTCGAATTTATCCACGACCCCTGGGCAGGTTGCTCTACCATCTGACGGCCAACTCTACCACCGCGCGCACTTATTGGTCCTATCAAATAGCGCGCGCTCATTCGTCAAATCACTGCCCAGGGGTTGTGGAAAAATTCGAAACAGAATTACCACGCCCCTGGGCTCTCAGGGCAGGGAAGGAACAGGGGTGGGTTTTAGTCAGTAAGAGTCTCTCGCTCCGCCCTAGAGCGGGAGATGTCATGTCAAATAAAATATAATAAAAATTGGTCAAATCAAATAGCGCACGCTTCCCCAGCTTCTTGTTACACACTTCCGTCCCATTTCACGAAATAACTTCCACAGATTGCAGGAAAGCGAGAGGAAATATTTTACACATCAAAAATCTATACCAATCCATTAAAAGTACACTGTTCTTCAAGACACAGGATAATATTCTAGTTTGAAGGACGGGGGTCTTATATATATGAAATAGCCATTGCCATATTTGTAATTTCAACACTAGTGTTACCTAAGGGCTAATCTTTTTGCGAAAAAGAAATAATTACTTACTAACTTATATCTACCTGTTAATTCATACATTAGGTGGCACTTTAGCGTTTACGATTTATTGTTGCGTGAACAGCCCCCCTAGCCAAATAACTTTTATAATAGCCCTAACGCTAACGCTTCGTGCACGTAACTAACGCCCAGTAATGTCGTTGCCATACATTTTGCATGAAGCGTTAGCGTTAAAGTTGACAGAAAAGTATTTTGTCTAACCCCTCAGAGTTTCACCATGTAACATGATTGGCATCGGATAGAATAAAAAATGTTAAAATAAATCCTAAAATCTACTAGAGTTTATGATCGTAACTAGTCCGCGGTAGGTACACAAATTAATAGTCACAGCCTACGGTTACGCCGCCAATTATTTCATACTTTTTCGGGATTCAATTAATGGCCAATATTTTTTTAAATAAGCTTATCCAACAAATTTCGGTTCAGTGATTTTAATAATTGCTTCAGGCCATTTTTCCTCTTTTATCATAGTATTTTGTAACTGGAAAAGGAAAATTATTACTACTGGAAATTTTATTTTAATAAAATATTGCTTTTTGATATAACAATACCATCTTTACATTTTATGTTAAAGTAGTAGTCGCCATTGTTTTTGGCACTGCAAAAAAATCCAGTCTTCCTTTCACACAATAATGATAGAGCAAGTTCAGGCCAGACCCTTTGTTTGTTATGTAAATATCTGTGCGTCTTTGACTTCGCCCTTTCACTTTACACACACAGCCATGTTTGGCAGGGCTAATTTGCTACAATATTGAGTTGGTAACTGTTTGATATTTGATATGAATTAAATTGAAACTGTTTATGTTATAATATCAATTAGCTAACACATACTCAAAGCATGTATCAGGCTTCTGATACCACATAAATTACTGTAACGTAATTTAAACGTAGTACTCACAGCTCCTTGTGTCGGAGCTCGTCCGGGTAGCAACTGCCATCTTACTTATTTCTGCTGCCAAGCAGAGCGATACTTTGTTCAAGTCTGGCTCCCGTTTTTTAGGTTTAAAGATATTTATTCTCAAAAAAGACACAAAGTCACTTACATGAGAACAATTGGCATAAGGTAACTTATGCTAATTACTAAATAGGTCGAGGTCGTCAATAAGTTAAATATTGAGTTTATCACTGATCCAATGCATTCCCGCATTTAAGGAAATTTGTTATTATTTATTTATTAAATATTGGGCTAATTGCTTCTTGAATACATTGAATGACTGTACATTTTTATGCATGATGGTATTTTGTTATACAACTGTGCTCCTTCAAATGTTAAATTTTTCTTGCCGAACTTAGTTCTCATTTTTGGTAAGATAAGCAAGCTAGCTCGACGAGTGCTACATTGGGTTACTTGCTTTACTTTAGTAAACGATAGGTTTGTTTGTATACTTTTGTTAAGAGCTTTTCGGATAAAAATACATGTATTGTAGATAATAGCTGTCTAATGTTCATAATTTTTGTTTCTTCGTAAATTGTGCTTGTTGGTGTTAGTTTTTAGAGTTCTGTACCCAAAGGGTAAAACGGGACCCTATTAATAAGACTCCGCTGTCCGTCCGTATGTCTGTCCGTCTGTCACCAGGCTGTATCTCATGAACCGTGATAGTTAGACAGTTAAAATTTTCACAGATGATGTATTTCTGTTGCCGATATAACAACAAATACTAAAAACAGAATAAAATAAATATTTAAGGGGGCTCCCATACAACAAACGTGACTTTTTTGCTCGTTTGCTCGATATTGATAACGACAACAGGTAGACGCGTATAATCTTGTACGATGGTAGGGAACCCTTATTGCACGAATCCGACTCGCACTTGGCCGCTTTTTCTTCTTCTTTCGAATCAAAGGTTTCCTAACTTTTTAAATAATTTGGCCCAGAAGCTGTCCACATTAATAGCAGCGTCAGTGGCGTTTACATGTCCGTAGGTGTATGGCCACTTGGGGCATTTTAGTATGTCTGTCATGTTATCCGATGTGAGTAAACTCAATGATTGGGTTTCAGACGAGTCTATAAAACCCCATTTTGCACAATTAAAACCCCATTTTGCCAAGTATTATTTTGCCAAATGAAACCTCATTTTGCCAAGTAGTATTTTGCCAAATAAAACCCCATTTTGCCAAGTATTATTTTGCCAAATAAAACCCCATTTTGTCAAGTAGTATTTTGCCAAATAAAACTCCATTTTGCCAAGTATTATTTTGCCAAATAAAACCCCATTTTGCCAAGTAGTATTTTGCCAAATAAAACCCTATTTTGCCAAGTAGTATTTTGCCAAATAAAATCCCATTTTGCCAAGTAGTATTTTGCCAAATGAAACCCCATTTTGCCAAGTAGTATTTTCGGTGACCCCCGCTGACACTTCCGCTTTTTAACCGACTTCCAAAAGAAGCAGATTCTCAATTTGTCTGTATGCTTTGGGTCTTTCGGGCGTAACTTAATTATCTAGTTTTAGTTCTGGGGTACCTAAAACCACTAAAAAGTGAAAAATAAAACATCTTTACAAAAAATACAACTGACTTCTAATAATTAAAAACAACATAACTATTATTATATTAGTGATATATTCGACAATCAGGTACTTGTGAACCCGATATAAATACGTATAAATAAAATAAATGCGGTGTAATGAAAAGAGCGTCGTTTCTCCCCCTGTTCCTCGCAATATTTACTCATACAAATAAACAATCATTTTATTTGGAAAACATTTAGGTTGACAACGTAAAAGAAAATTGCCCGCGAAACATTTTCATTTCGAAGTAATCTGGTGCATTGCCAAAAGGTAAATTTTCACTACGGAAATGACTATCATAATTTGTTCTGCTTTAATAGTGTTACTAAGCGAGAAATAATGTTTCTTTTGACCAGTCCCAGAAATGTTTTTACTTCAAATTCAGTTTTTACATTTAAAAGGAGAGAGAATGACTAAAGAAGGGTGAAACAAAAAAGAATCCCATAACTAAATAGTAAAGTTATGCCAAAATTGCTCCCCAAATAACATGGAATTTCAACATAGGTAATTGTAGAAAACCAAAATGTGATTGTGTGTAGGTATAGGTATGTTTTGCTATCGTTGTTTTTTTTTTTCAAAAAACCCTGATTCAGTTTCGATTAAATTTATGTGGGACTACCTCTGAAGTATGAACTACCAAAAAAGAAAAGAATCATCAAAATCAATTCATAATTGGCGGAATAATCGCGTAACAAACATACAATAAACTTTTTTACAAAAAAATTGAACCGACTTCCAAAAAATGTGCAAAATAACTTTAATTTCGGAAGTCGGTGTTTCTAGTTTTGTGTCTTCGTTTTTTGACAAGTTTTTATTTTTCACTTTTTGGTTGTAGTTCCCCATAAAATTGTGTTAATTGCAGCAATCGCAGTTGATTTGCCATCATTTTTTGAAGAGTTCCGTTTTCTGCCTCCGAAATTCATCATCAGATCTATATGAAATTTAAATGAGACCATTTCGGAATAAAGCCCTTTCAAACAAAAAAAGAATTTCGAAAATCCGTAAATGACGGAGTTATGAACATACATAAAAAAACAAACAAACATTCGAATTGATAAACTCCTCCTTTTGGAAGTCGGTTACAAATACCTTAAAATCCTTAAATATAAATTGCAAACATTAACCAAATACAGTGCATAACCCAATTTGGGGCACAATGTGATTGTTTTAGTTCCATTTCCCCATTAAGAACTTATTAGGGTCCCTGTTATAGCAAAAAGGTCTTGCATCCAAGCGGGCATTTGTTAAGATGTAAATTTATTCAGGAATACAAAGCTCGCTCAGTGTAACAAAAACTGTATGAGGGTAATGTCGGGGAGACATGACCTCGCTGGATTACCTACCACGAATTTTGAAACACCCAGCTAATTTCACGGCATTTGTCTTTTTTGTGCATTCACGGTTAGGGGAGTTAGGACAAATTGGCTCACTTACTTCTGTCTTTTGATTTTAGTTTTTGTTACTGGGAATTAATAATGGGTATTTGTAACCCGGTTCTTCTCCTTGTTAATTTTGTAACGGAAAAAATGCAAATCTCTTTTTTGTTTCGAAAGGAAGCTGAATGCGTTTAGGAGAGTAACAATGTGATGGAGGGAAGGGTAAATTAAATTCGCAACGGGTGGATAAATGGGTCACCTTACAATCGACTTCATTTGAGCTTGATTATCAAGTTATCTGAGGGTTTGCGAATTCAAAGTTATAATATTGTGTTGTAAATTGTCACCCTGCCTTCCAATAAATTGTTTTATTTGATCAGTTAATTTACTGGCAATGGAACAAAAATAAAGCAATTGTTACAAAAATAAATCCTACTAATATTATAAATGTGAAATTTTGGATGGATGGCTGTTTGTTACTTAATCACACACACACACACACACAGATACGCATACGCACACCCTCACACACATTGTTATGATTGTAACCATCTATGTGGTCTGCCCGGGGGTTGAGGATAAATTCGAAAGAGTTACCTCGCCCCTGGATATTCAGGGCAGGGAGGAACAGGGGTGGGTTTTAGTCAGTAAGAGTCTGACACGCCCTTCCGCTCCACCCTAGAGCGGAAGAAGTCATAGGATGATTTCCGACCCCCAAAAAAAAAAAAAAACCATCTATGTGGTCAATTTCTAAACATACTTATTTGAATGCGTATTACTGGAGGAACTGACTCCCAAGTCACAGGCAATAAACGTAGATTGGGAGCCAGGGAACCTGTTACTGTGTATAATGTATATTATGAATAAAATTATTATTATTATTATAATCACGTCAGAACGGCTGTACGGATCTGGATGAAATTTGGCAGAGAGATATATAATAATTTATAGTAGTAGAAGCTAGTAGGTAATTATATACTTATTAAATGGAACTATTTTTGCGAAATTAAACCGACAAAGAAAAAAAAAACAATCTCAAACCTAAGTTCAGCCATTCCAACAGTTAAACTGACGTCGGTCAAGCAAGAAGATCAAAGTGAAACAGTAACAACAAAGCATCCGCTCAATTCTGACCGCGCGCCCAAACTTATGTACAAATATTTGTTTATGGTTACAAATCAATTGCCTGTTCCCGCTCACTATTGTTTCATCCCAAGTTACATAAAGCTTAAAATATTTGCGGACGCCCGAGGCGCGGTCTGCGGATGACAGCATAATAATAACCTCTCTTCTCTCGGTTATTTCCTAATCGGTATTGATCCACCGAACCCAGTTTTTATACGAAACGATGTACGGAACACTCTTTACCTGCTGGTAGAACAATGAGAAATTTATATGCTTGATGAGACTGTATATTAAAACCTTATTTAGGCTCCAAATCAATCAGATCCACCGAACCTCGTTTTTATACGAAACGATGAACGGAACTCTCTTCACCTGCTGGTAGAACAATGTGTAAAGGTTTATATGCGTAATGAGACTATATTGAAACCTTATCTAGGCTCCAGATCAATCAATCAAGTCATACCCACCAAGGCTGAACATATTACCAAAAAGCTTTTAGACAAAAGCCCAAATTACAAAGCTTGAAAACCAAACCTCCCTTTGTTTATTATCTAAATGTTCTACCAATATGTGAGGGGCAGTAGATTAGGGTGCGCGGAACTTTCGATTTACGCACTTTAGCAATAGTTTGTCCCACGCCGGGAACTTAGTTGAATACTCAATCGATTTACGACATCCGATCTTGGCGCCCCAAATATATTTTAGACATTCTTCGCCGACTAATGCTGGAGTGTGCCGAATACCAGACGATTTTAAGTGCTCGGAAATGTATACTTGGAAAAGTGAGTCTATACAAATTTGGGTCTCGTACAACTATAGAATAGTAATCTAAGAGTAGAGGATCACGCCCAGCGAGTTCGTGCACATAAAAATACATTACTTACTCCAAACAAAAAGCTTTTTAGGCGTAAGAGGCGAATTACGAAGAGCTCACTTCACTCATTATCTAAATATTCATAACGTTCGGCGAACTATAGAGTGCGTTCTAAAACGAGGAACCCCTTGGCGTTTCATCTTGGTGTTTCCATTTGCAGTGTTTTGTCTTTTGTTTCTTGTGAGAACTACATCCGCTTTGTCTAAGCCGGGCCGTTTGTGGGACATGCAAATATTTACCTAGCCGAGGTTTCTACTTTGACGTTCCTACATAATTTTCTGACATCGCAACCCTGGTAAAGGGTGGGTTGGTCGAGTTAACTCGCAAAAATGTTCTGACTTTCATTGTAGTAGTTAAACAAATTAGTGTTTGTTTACTTTTCTGCTTTATTAGATTGCTGTATTAATGTTTTTGGAATGTTCGCTTTAATTTATCTTTGGGGAACGGGATTGGATGGTTGCTGATACATACCCTATCAGTAAAGTTGGGAACTTAGTAAATTATTCATTCGCGGGGGTCCTGCATGTGAGTTATGTCCACCTGACGCATTGGAATTTTCCAATCTCACTTTATAGACGGAGGGGCTATCTAGAACATGAAAATATGTAGGAACCTGTAGTTTTACGATCAGTCCCTCTTATGGAAAGCACACTTAGAGGTTATTTTGTAGGATGATGGTATGACCATTTTCATACTATGTTGAACTACAAAGTCGCGTTTAGCAGTTATAGGCTAAAAATAAACTGGCTTGATGAAAATACAATACAATATTACAAAAAAGACATGTAACTACGCTCCAATAACAAAGGCCGTATATCATTCAACTCCAAACATTCCCCTCACAGCTCCGAGTCAATTTCTCAGCTATAAGAAATCGAACAAACTTAAATAAATGGCGCATAGTTGGAACCTCTCACGGAGATGAAATTCCGGGTCATCTCAACCTTTGCCGATATGATCAAATATCTCCGGCCTATACGACAACGAACACTGACATACCTAAGACCCTTTAAGATGTAGAACCCATTCTGCTTAAAATAGAAAGGTTCTCTTCCGATATTTCCATATTTTCTATAACGGGGAACGAAAGGGGAGACAAACAAAACGTGGACGGATGTTTGACAATTAACCTTAGTGAATTGGAAGTCAATTCTAGGAAACGTGCTATGTAGGTCAATGTACAGGAAGTCGATCCTAGGAAATATGCTGTATAGGTCAATGTTTAGGAAGTCAATTCTAGGAAATATGCTATGTAGGTTAATGTACAGGAATTCAATCCTAGGAATATGCTATGTAGGTCAATATTCAGGCAGTCAATTCTAGGAAATGTGCTATTTAGGTCAATGTACAGGATGCCTTTTAACTAACCGGCTATTTTTATGGGGGTGACAGTACTCAAGAATAAGAATCATTTTAACCATAAAGTTGTTAAGGATTGCGAAAAACTAGGTCTTTTCTAGATTTGGTCAAGTTTTTACTGTTGTCAAGTTACGCGACTTAAATGAATTTACTGGGCAGTAATGTTTATGAAGTGAAAACTTCTTTAGGCGCGTTGGGCATTTTTGAGATGGGAAAACAATTGAACTCGCCACCGACACCGATACTAACACCGACGCCGACACCGACACCGACGCCTACCACCGAAGCTACGCGTCGTAGCACTCGTAGCGGTTCGCGTAGCGGATTGAAGTGAAAACTTCTTTAGGCGCGTTGGGCATTTTTGAGATGGGAAAACAATTGAACTCGCCACCGACACCGATACTAACACCGACGCCGACACCGACACCGACGCCTACCACCGAAGCTACGCGTCGTAGCACTCGTAGCGGTTCGCGTAGCGGATTGAAGTGAAAACTTCTTTAGGCGCGTTGGGCATTTTTGTTCAAGTTTTCACTTCAGTCGGCACTCCCGGAGTTTTGTGTTTTTTTTTTTTTAATTTTGGAGTTGATTCCATAGTTTTTTTCTATATTCATTAGATACTAGTATGTACCTACAAACTACCCCCCTAAAATATTACTAATGAATTAAAAGTCACCCTGTGTATCCTTAAATTAGGTGATGACATTTATGTCCCCCTTTTATAAACCGCAATAATTATGCCCAGTGGAGTTGACACCGCATTATATGATATCTACCTGGTGGCTGTCTATCTATAGTCTGTTTATTATCAGGTTCAATGACTTCTTACTTTCACCCTTAATGAGTAGCTTAGCTGTTCTGACATAGGTAGATAGATAGATATGGTATACAATGAGTACATATAACCATAGCTACACTGCACGTTGAAATCGAATTTAGTTTAAGAGTATTTTAATTAGACAGCCTCGTTTGTCTTGTGAGCACAAGCTCTGCTGCTAAGCATGAGGTCCTTTTTTTGGGGAGTAGTAAATCATTAAATAACTTCTCCCGCTCTGGATGGAGAGGATGTGTCAGACTGTTACTGACTATAACCCACCTGTTTTTTGTTTTTTTTTTGTTTTTTGATCAAAAACCTGAACTTGTTTAGGTTTATGATAAAATTTAAGCTGTTGACTCGATCGAATGGAATATTGCACAGTAAACATGTGCATGCTGCGTTTTGAACTTGCAATCACAAGCATACGTATCAGTTGTTCTAACCTCTCGTATAAGGTTACCTACATCTAACAAAACTGTTGAAATTGGGAGGTGTTATAAATGTGCTAACAACGACGGTCGTAAGTAAGGAATGACGACGGAGCCCCGTAATAAGGTGAGGTGGTAGGTACCTCGTGGTACTTCTAAATGGTTAAAAAAAAATAACCACGAAGGGAATGGTCCATGGGTCGCGGGTAAACTGCCCAGGGGTCGGTTTATAATAATAAAGAAATAATTTTGTCTTATTCTGCTTCTTGCCTAAAAATAAAAATAGCCTAGGTTTTTGATCAAAAACCTGATGTTGTCATAAACCTACGATATATATATAATTAGAATTCCTCGGGAGTAGTCATCCGATTTATTTCGTCTTAACATTAAAGACGTAAAATCGACTGTGGCATTTGTGCACAAGCCAGAAGATCTGACAGCTGGCTTGGCGTTAATATGTCAGTAATTCTATATTCGTTAGTAACTGGGTTTCAGAGATGACTTGGTAGTCGCTCTGTGTGAAATATACTGTTATTCGGGCACATCTTGTTAGATTGGATGACACCCTCAATGCTAGGATAGTTATACAGGTTGACTTAAATTCATTGGCTATCTTCAAGGGGGAAAACAGACTCTTAAATAAAAACAGTTTTTAGTATGGGGTCACTTCGGAAATTTGAAAAATAAACTGTTCAATTCGTTTAAGTACACTTATTTGCAAAACTTGACGAAACGTAGGTCAAATTTTTTTTTTCGTTTTTTCAGACCCGTTTTCTTTGTAAAAGTTGTTAAATTTCATGCAGAGTAGTTTCACCCCCAAAAAGATAGCCAGTAAAATAAAATCATCCTATATTGTAAGATGTTAGGGGCAACCCTCGACTCATGGTTACAGTCAGAACACTAGCGTTTATAACGGAAGGAGTCCTACATAATTCTTTGTCCAAGACAATTTTCCATACATAGTTTCATTGAACTTTCTCAATCTGTCCGAGTCTGTGTTTCCTGATAGCTGCAACCTTTTTTTTTTTGTGGGTTGGGAAATCTTCCAATGACTTCTCCCGCTCTGGGTGGAGCGGGTCGACGTGTCAGACTTTTACTGACTAAAGCCTACCCCCTTTTCCTTCAGTTGTCTAAGTGCCCAGGGGTGCGGTAACTTTGTTACGAATTTATGCGCGATCCCTTGGCATGCATGCATCAGCCATGACGACCGCAGATGTCCGCAGGCCCGCTTCTACGGTGGCCGGAGATTGTCTCGCGACCCCCGACGCCCAGGGTGTCTCCTGCGGCGGCTGCTGTTGGGAGCGTGAGGGTGACTCCATTGAGTCTCCCTCACGTGTTCCGTCTCCTCCTTCGCGAGCATTACTGCTTCGCAGATGGAGGATGATAGCTAGGGCCTGGGGGCCTTTCAAGTCAAGAGTTAATAGGTTACTTCTAGGCAAGCGTGCTACAACGCCGACGACATCATCGCTTACCATCTTGTGAGGCAGTGGGTAACGCTCGCCTATCAACATTAAAAAGAAACAATCCAACATCACTCTCAAAGCGAGAATTAAATTAACCCATTTCACGGGTTTCACCCGTCGTCTTTCTTTTGCTTTTTCGTAGAACCGAACTAAAATACTAGTTAGAACAGTAGGCGTCAAAGATTAGTAATAAACCATTTATATTGGTTAAAATATATTTAAAGTCTAAACCACGAGACTGTCAAAGGAGTGAAGGGAGTGTTCAAGTTTCTTTGACAACGGAAGCTGTAAAGGAAATACATTAACAGAGAACAAGCGTTATCATTTCGCGTTTGTTTGAGACGTTTTATTCCCAGTAACGTCTTAATTTTTTGGTTCAGGAAGACATTGGTTAAGGGAACTTGGAATGTTTTCTTTTGTTGAAGGGGACAGAATAGGTAAACTTGTGTCTGTTAGAGAAGAGTAAGAGGGGGGCGGGGTAGAAGCAAATTGGCTGGATTCCGTTTTTCGTTCGGACTTTCGGAACCCTAAAAAGAAAGGAAAGAGAGAGATAGAGAGATTGATTGAAATAAGTATTCAGCTAAATTTGAGTGACGCATTTAATACGTTCTCAACGAAGTCTACGAAAAACATCTTTAATACTTTGGTTTCACTAGCCAAATGTTGTTGACAAAATCCGATTTCAGGCCAAACTATTTTGTCCTAGGCCAAATCGGTTTATTCTTATCGTATCAGGATATACTAGTTTAGTCCAGCTTAATTTCTAGGCAAATTGGAAATACGAAAAACTGATTTGGCCTAGGACAAACTAGTTTGGCCTGAAATCGGGTTTGGTAACACATCTACAAACATCATTACACTTAACATTAGAGTAACCCCAAATTAATAAATTAAAGTGTAATTTGACTCAGAATACGAATAATAATTAATATAATTAAAAACCACACAATTTGGAAGGTTAACCGGATTTACACAAACAATATTATTTGACCACAAAAACGAACAGAAGCTCTTTACCTCACCACAATAGAATTAGTTATTTAATGTCACAATGAAAAGTGGACTAGCCAGCCTTTAGTGCTTACAGTCATCCCTGTAGTGTACTCTAAATGTAAAGAAATGAATTGGTTTACTGTCTGGTACGTCATTATATATAAAATAAAATATGACACACTACACTGCCAGTATTATTTAACTATATAAATTATTATTATTATTATATATTACTTATTATTATATATTATTTAACTATATAAATAAAATTGCCGAATGTTTGTAAGCGCATCACTTCAGAACGGCAACAACTATTTGGCATTTCTTTTTGTTGTGTTCGTAATTGTCAGGTCAAGGTTTGTATGAAATGCCTAGGGGTAGCGGATAAATTTTTAATAGAGTTTTCATACCCCTGGGCACTCAGGCAGGGAAGGAACAGGGGTGGGTTTTAGTCAGTAAGAGTCTGACACGCTCTCCCGCTCTGGGTGGAGCGGCAGAGCGTGTCACTGGATGATTTCCCACCCCGCCAAAAAAAATATGTTTGTATGAAAGAAAATATTGAGAAAAAAAATATTGCATCCGTGCACAACCTGAGCGGGTCGCTAGTGTGTAATACATATAATCTACGTTTAAATAACCGTATTGCCACAATCTAACCTTGTAAATTTCAAACAATATCCGACTCATGTGCACTGTCTATTCTAATAATAAAAATACCCGTTACTAAAAGGGTGTCACCGAACCACAGACAAAGAACGACGCAAGAGTTACCGTACCCTATCAATAACACAGTTCTTTAACCTACTCAATAATTATTTAAAAACCCGTTCTCAATATACTCATGTATGTACTATCTATTTAAAGCGACACTGAAATTTGTATAGGAAACGTCTACGGCGTTTTTTTTTTTTTTTTGGGGGGTAGGAAATCATCTCATGACTTCTTCCGCTAAGGGTGGAGCGGAAGGGCGTGTCAGACTCTTACTGACTAAAACCCACCCCTGTTCCTCCCTGCCCTACGTGCCCGGGGCCGAGGTAACTCTTTCGAATTTATCCTCCACCCCCAGGCAAACGTCCACGGCGTAGACTGTGCCATACCTAATAAATACTTGACAGTGTCACTTCTCTGTCTACCTACTTATAGTAATAGCACGCTTCATATACAACGTTTTTTAATTATTCCAAAACAAAAATACCCCATTTATTAAAAAGTGTCACCGGACCAAAGACAAAGAGAATAAATAAATAGCGACGCAGAGTCACCTGCCCTACCAACGCACTTCTTTAATTAATCCAATAAAATTATTAAAATAATATCTCATACCCAATATACCCATATATTTAGGTTTCTTAAGCCAAACTATACTCTGTACACAACGCATTATCCAAAAAAACAAAACACCAGTAGGTAACTAAAAGGTATCACCGTACCACAGACAAAGAGCGACGCAAAGAGTTTCATGCTTTATCAACACAGTTCTTTAACTTATCCAATAAATCCAATTTTGTACATAAAACAAAAATATAACTACATATACACTTAAAAAAAATAACTAAATAAAACTAAAAATAATCTAAAATATGGCGTCAAAAAATTTCTGCGCATGCATCGCTGGTAATGTGCCCAAAAAACTGGCGGCATTACCACGTTGTATGGCAAAGCTTATCCTCTGTCCAAGAAAAAAGCCAGCCCTTGGCTCACGCGAAGTATCAACAAGGTGTTTAGATATTTCTTTTAACAATTTGTGAGCACTCGGACTCCACGATCCGAGAGTTTTAACCCCAAATGGTTCGAAAATATAACTACCAACAAGATATTCAATAAATTGTAATTATCCAATAGGTTATTATTAAATAAAATACTCATACCCAATATACCCATATGTAGGTATCTAAAACCAAACTATACCCTGTACACATCGCACTATCCAAAAACAAAAACACCTCTAACTAAAAGGTGTCACCGTACCACAGACAAAGAGCGACGCAAAGAGTTCCGTAGCCTATCAACACAGTTCTTTTTGTGCTCTATGATTGATGACCCCCCGTCTTCCTGCCGGTGACGTCGTGTCGGCTCGGATGACGGTATTGACGCAAGATTCCTTCAGGTTTCTGTTTCAACGAAAATTATCTGTGTCATTGTGAGATGAGAAAGTCATGGTTTGTGTTTTGTTTTTTGGAGATTGGTGGTTGTGATTTGTTTCTGTGTTGGTTGTTGGTGTGTGGAAAAGAAATTGCTTTAGTTTTATAGAAGCACTAACTTCTGCCAGCAACTTCGCTCGCGTGGTTTTAGTACTTCCTCCGCTATAAACTTTCAACCCCTTTTTCACCCCCATAAGGTTTGAATTTCGAAAAACCCTCTCTTAATGGAGACCTACTCTTTAAAAAGAACACACCCTCCAAATTTCATGTCTTTAGGACGAGTGGTTTTGGCTGTGCGTTGATATATCAGTCAGTCAGTCAGGACTTTGAATTTTATATATACAGATTAATTTGTTCACTATGAGAATTTGTGAACTTAGAAAAACCAAGGAAATATTCTTCTTTTCGTGACGATTTGACTCAAATTCTGTCCCGACCAGTGTGTAGCCAACCAGGATAATCGATGTCTTAGTTCATTGTACGCAAATGACTGTGAGTTAAAAGTTAGAATTTCGCTTAAAATAATCCATTATTGGCTTGTTAATTACCCTGTTTAGTATAAATATAGCTTAACTTTAGTAAGAATAAAACAAAAAATAACAAGGATGACAGTAATAAGTAACAATGTTTACTAAGCCCTCATTGACACATTTTGTTGACCAAAGAACTCGAACCATGCACCCCACTTCATTATTGGCTTCAAACCTCCCCTTCTATTTACATCTTCACATAATACATTCTACTATTTGAATACCCACTGTTGACATAATCATAAATTCACTGTAAAAACATCTTACAATGTTAGAAAAGGTTTTGACATGAAAACATGAAATGTACAAAATACATTTCTGAGACGCGACGTAAAATGATAACATTCATACATTCATTGCAATGCTCTGAATCAAAATATTTTCAATATTCAACGAGAAACATCGTCCGACATACGCCATGTCCCTAATTTGTATATTTCGATTGACTTCTACATATACAGTACATATAACTACTTCCACTCCAATATATTTACGCCCTTCCAATGAGATTACTCACAAATTCACTCGATCAGAGCCTTGTATAGGATTTAGGAGTGAGCACAAATTAAGCCCATACACACACCTATAAGTATTCCTATCTATAATACCAACATGTGAATAATATTGAAATAAAAAACTCCTTTCACTTTACGAAGAAGGCACATAATAAAAACTTATTACACACTGTACGCACTCTTATTTTCGCAGTATTACATACTCTCAGAGACTGTAATAAAGGACGTAAAGTATTATTGAGGCAGAAAGGTCTTTAAATCTTCAATGAAAGCTAAAACAGTACTCGTGCCATGAAATCTGTTGTCGAGTGGACATAACCCTATATCGTATCGTAGATATGATTTATTATGCTTTTATATACAGAACCCGTTTGATGTCACCGACCTTTCAGTTTGATCGATGTCTTTGTCTTTCTTCTCCGTTATCTTACCGAGACAATACAACCGCCCGCTACACCAAACTTCCACTATCCTTTGTTGAAATAAAAGCATCGCTTAATTGATTTCTTCATTCGTTCCTTCGCTTTCGAATTTCCCGACGACGAAGTGAAAACTGTTAACTTTTCTATAACAATGGAGATCTGACGTTTTGGCAGGCTGGGAGCTCGGACGTGCCAAACTACCGATGTGCTTTGTGTAGCGCAAAATAGACCACACGAGCCCGGCCTGCCGAATCGGGCTTGCAAATGAAATCACACGGAAAATCCCAAAGGTTTTCCTATTTTCTTTCACGTTTATAGGGCACGTTGTACGAAGTGAGAATTATGATTTATAACCGTTAGAAAATAGAACACAAAACCGCCTTTGAATATCAATCATTATCACCACAATGCATGTATACCACACGTTATTACGAACCTTCATTCATTAATACGTATTGGATTCCATGAAACGACAATAGACTTTATTAGACTATAAATATAGGGTGTGTGTTAACTCTAACACTCGAAATGGAATAGCCGAATTGAAATTAAAACCACATGGCGTATTCTCATAACAATTTCACGCAGTACGAACACTGCCCCGCCAGATTATCTCTGCCAAATCTGACAAAGCACATAAATTGCGCAAATTCAACAGAGCATAAACAATGCATCCGCGTTTAAACGACAAAACACAAATAAAAATGCTGTAGTAGTTCAGCATTGCGCAAAAACTTTTCCTATTAACGACCTATATACGACGGACAAGGAGTGCATAATGCGTGTGTTATAGCTCTACTTAATGTTCATGGCCGACATTGATGTAGAATTTATTATAAGTTATGTGCCATAAAACCTTGAATTTAAGTTTTCAATACACTCTTATTTATAGACTCTTGTTCCGGGCACCGCAGGATATCGTTTGTTCCTGCAAGGCGTTGTTAGTTCTATATGAGTTATAGAAACATAGATTTTCATATAATTCGGCCATTTCCTGGAGTGCCGAAGGACGAATATCAAGTTCCGTTAATCCCATCTCGACGCAGTGCTGTAATCGAAGCCAACTCGGTAGAAGCAATGCGTACCGGAGGCGTAGTAAAACGGGGACTTGGCAAGAGAGCGTCCCCATCTATGCTAGAAAAACTTTTTCTATCAACGACACGGAAAATTTATTGCGACAATTTTACTAGCACAGCATAATATCGTGACCGCTGCGTCTGCCGTCTACCTATATAGAGGTTATTTTACTCATGCAAATTCGCCATATTGTTTGTTTTGAATAACATCCGCTGGATTTTGCGGTCGTGGTTCGAACGCCGCGGGAAGGTCAATGATCGCTCGTTATATCGTGAAAGCTAATATACGCTATTATGTGTTAATCACGCGGATTATACACATTTTCGGATATTCTATTACGTGTAATGGCAGTGCATATACTCTAGTGTGTCGTTTAGCTAAACAGGAGCTTTCACATCAATTAAGCAGCGCAGGAAACAGACGTAAACTTGGCAGATTTTATTTTTAAAAGAACACAATGAACACCAGCTGTGTACATAATTAGATTAGAGGAATTCTGCAATATGCACACTGAGACGTTAGAGGTACTTGTTTTTCATTAAACTTCGCTAAAAGCGTTGCCAACAACAGAACGCGCAAGATATTTTTCTTTTAATTTTATTTCTGACAGACTGTGAACTGCCGGCGACTGCTTTGTTTGACGAGATGTTCCCACATTTGTTAACCGCGAATGTAATAAGCGTAGAAGCGAGTATTTGAACGCATCAAAAGACGTCTAAATAAATTACGAATGACAAATTCATATTTAACTTTGATTATCGCTGAAGTATGTGCTCCGAATTCTGGAGAGTATTTGTGCGCTTTCCGCTTTTGTTTGGGCGTTCATAAATTACAATTTACTTTAGAGAACTCAGTTACTTGAGATGTCGTGACAATTTAATGTACATTATCCAGGGTTTGGGTGTTATGACGCGACCCTTTGGCGCGCTGGGTCACATATGAAATACACCCTTCGCCATCCGCTGTTCACTAATTCGTTCGCGGGCCGGGGTGAAATGTACTACTGTTAAAGGTCCCTATTAGATTTTATATAGCTATCATCGACGCCATTACGTAACTCCTTCGAGGGAGCCCTCTCACCTTCATTTAGGTTAGTGTTGAGCTCTTACCCTTTATTCATTATTTCTAAGTAGCCATTACGAGGGAAAAATGCTCGACAGTGGAGTCGATAGCTGTTTTCCATATAAATAGTAGGTAATTACCCACCCTTCTGATTTGAAGCTATTCATGTTAATGCATGTTTCGTTTCATTATGAAACAATCGATTGAAATCCGGTCTGCGTTATAATAAGTGTGTGCGGAAAATACTGAAGCATATTATACGTCTTAATACTGTTATTACGTAACTAACTTTGACCCTCGGATCCGCCGACGTGGAAGTAGGGACGTACTTACGTCGACTTGTTACCCTATTTTTCAAATTGTTGACGTCTTATGAATGGAACATTCTGGAGCCAGAATGCTTAGTTATGCGAGTTTTGAATCGCTATTATTGAGCTCTTTAGAAATGGGGAGTTGTGTATGAATTACGACTATTTTTGCGCTTTTGTCAAGATTTTTCTATTATGTTTATATAGTCGGCATTATAGCCCTTATTCAGTTCATAGGTATAAGAATTTAATGAATGCAGATCATTATTATCGGCTGCTTAGTTTTCCAAGCATGTGGATTATTGTGGTGCCTCACTTCACAAGCAGTTGCTGCAAATCAATTATTAAAACATACTGTATATAAACATACTTAAGGTCTTAATTAAAGTTGCTGTTTTTTTGTTTTATATTTTTATTCTTAATAATTAACGTTTGTTCTTATGATAACATAAAGAACCTCGTGTCAAGGTGTTTGTGGTTGCACTCCTCCGAAACGGCTGGACCGATTTTAATGTTTTTTGTTTTGTATATTTGGTAGGAGAATAGGTCGGTCGTAAAGTATTTTTCACCCTCCTACTCTCACCCCCCATTTTTTAATCGCAGAACGTTTGCCGGGTCTGCTAGTACCTTTATGAATAATAATTTAATCATGTTGACCAACTTAAGTACTTACGTATATCGTGTAGTACCTACTCTCATTTAAAAATTGTTTCTTCATAGTTAAGAAACTATTTACCAATAAAAGAAAATCCTCAATATTTTAGAAATAAACCAAAACCAGGTTAAGAATTGGTAGACGTAATCACTTTCATACTTTGATTTCAAACCCTTAAAATATTAATGACGACGACGTACCTACAATTACCGAGCAATTGATTTCTTGGTAAATTGTTTATAGAGTCATTATCCACGCAAGACTTTTAATTGCTCAAGCAATTATTCCTAGATTCTCATGTAAAACTTAGTCTAACATGGTTCGATCTGCGCACAGGTGTAGTAAGTAAGAAGAACCCTGTCTATAACGTGTTTTGAGATAAGAAGTTTTCATTTAACTGCCATTATGGCGTGTAGTGGTGCACCACACCCTGACATATATTGTCAATGGTTGTCTTTGGTTTTGGTGTGGCCATAAATGAGATCACTAGGCAATTAGTTTAGTTTTATTTTATTTTTGCTTTGATAAATAATTTTGCTTTCTCTCTTTCTTCTTTATCCTACTTTTATAACACAGATAACACATCATCACGCCCTATTACATGTTACATAACTGGCAAATTATGGGTGTACGGGTACCAAATTCATCATCATCATCATCATTTTAACTGAAAGACGTCCACTGCTAGTTCTAGCCCCCAAAGTGTCGTCAAAAAGACCGGTCCTGTGCGTTTCGCAACCTTCGGCTACCTGCAACCCTCACCAGCAGGTGTCTTCGCTAACTCATTTGACATCAATTTGATAGGTAGGTACTATGCAGTACATTTCTCGGTGTACATCGATTATAATAGGCACTACGATTTTCCTATACGTCAAAGCAGCAATGTACGGCAAAGTGCCTATCAAATTGATGTCATCAACTGAGTTAGCGAATACGCCCGCAGGTCATCGGTCCATCTTGTTGGGAGGCCTTCCAACGCTGCGTCTTCCGGTTGGTGGGGGTCTTCCCATCAACCATCTGTTCTGCAAGCAATGTTAACTTTGCCGATTCTTCGGGCTATGTCGATTACCTTATTTCTCATTCCTGATTCAATCACGCAAGGAAACTCCAAACATAGCCCTCTCCATTGCCCTTAAGGTAATTTGAAGCCTTAATGAGGACCATTGTGAGTGACCACGTTTCAGTGCCATATGTCATCACTGACAATACGCACTATTGTCTTGAGACACTGTAGTATTTTAGACGAGAAGATACCGCACAGCTTCCCGAACGCTGCCCAGCCGTGTCTGATTCGATGGTTGACCACTTTCTCGAAGTTAGACGTACCTAACTGGGCGAGCGTATAGTCTCCGATCCGAATCAATTTAATTTAATTAACTTTATTTTACACCAAAGCTTAACATAGTGCACAGCTCTTAAACAATGCATGAACAAGGGCGAGCTTAACTCAAAGTTGAGTTTTCTTCTTTCAAACCTTTGAGTGATAGAAAGAGATCATATGCAAGGGTAGGATCTAGTGTAAAATATAAACCCACAAAAATAAGTCTAAATATATTATACAGAAACCTATACAAATATATTATTCATACTAAATATACTAATACTAGCTGTCCCGGCGAACTTCGTATCGCCTCAAAATTAATGAACATAATATTCGTTCCATACAAAATGTATGAGATAATTAATTTTGTTCATTACTTTTTTTTGGTGATTTTTTTCGATTTTTTAATAGTTATTCTGCTATTCGTAGTGGAGACAAATCAAAGATCATTAAAGTCGGTACAGCCGTTCTTGAGATATAAATGGTGTAACTAACCTGACTTTGTTTTATATACATAGATTATGTAAATTTGAAAGGGAGGGATCTTTAATTTTCCTCTTTACGACATCCAGAGCAAGGCTGTCGCGTAGGGAGTATGGGAAAGAGTTCCGGAGACGCCCCCGCACCATACACCCACATTTCGCCAGTTATTTTTAAGCCCCATAAAAAACGGAGCAAGCCTTATGCCATTAACGGGGACAAATCCAGAATCTAAGCTGCTTCCGAGAAATTCCAAATGGAAAAACTCAGTAACACTTTGCCCAACCCCGGCATCAAACTAAGAAAGAAAGAAAGAAAACTAATTTATTTGACACACACAGATACACACAATGTAGGTACAATAAAATTTAAAAAAAAACAACTTAATTTATAACAATTAGGTACATGGTGTGCCCCGCGGCTGCGCCAAACAGGTCTAGTTCAGCAAAATGCCAGACAACTAGTAGTTGCCTGACGCTGGTTTTCAACTAAACCTAATTTTGATGTGAATCAGGTTATATACAGTTAAATAGATATTTTTTTTATATATTAGTAAACTCAAGTTCTCATGCTCAGAACTAGTATTACCACTAGACCAACTAAGCATTTAAAGATCAGAAAGCATATTCCTTTTAAATACGGTTACTTTGGTTACTAACCAAACATGCGTTTCCAATAACATTTGAGCTTAAAGAAGAAGCCAAAAAAACAAACAAAACAACACAAACATTTGAGCATGATTGCCACAAATGTCTGTAAATATTTCCTTCCCTTTTCCCGTTTATTGACAAGAAAACAAGAAGCCTCCAATGAGCGCAAAATTCCCTGCATGGCGTTCCCATACCTATTGATATTTCTACTAAAGAACAATTTCCCCTGGGGGGGTTTTCGTAAATCACTAAAATAACACTCGACCAACAAAACGGAGTAACTAACGGAAGCGACTCTTGAGTTGTGAGAGGAAATGAGTTAAACCCGGAGAGTCGGCAAACAGTCTCTTTTTGCTCCGAATGCGTCCGCGGCTGATTCGAGGAATGTCAACATCACCACTTTGGCTTCCTACTGGATTTACTTGGCTTTTGAACGAGGAAGCGGAAATAAATGGAGAATTACGTACTCGTTATACTAAGTTGAGAAATAGGCTGAGTGTTTTCCGGCAACTTAAGATCCAACACTTCTCAATCTACCTAGCCTTTTCCCAACTATCCTTGGGGTAGACTTTCAGTCTAACCGGATGCAGCTGAATAACAGTAATTTAAAATGGAGCGACTGCCTACCTGACCTCCACAACCCAGTTACTGGGTAATCAATACCCCCTGGTAAGACTGGTTGTCAGACAATCGTCCCGTAACGACTGTTAAAGATCCACGATTGACAGCCGGGACCAACAGTTTAAAGTGCTTTCCGAGGCTCGGAGGAGTCTCGGTATGTAAAGATGGTCACCCATCCATGGACCAACCCCAGCAAGCGTAGCTTAACCTGATGGATCGATCCGTGCGGCTGTTATTACTTTAGCCACGATATCCAACACTTCTGTTACCGTTATAAGCGAGAAAGTCTTTTTATTGCATTTGCTAGCTTAGTCTGTTTAACCCAAAGGTTTAAAATGCCTTGGTGCCTTAAGTCCACTTAAGTACCACTATTGTAAATAAATAAAAAAATACACCAAAACAAGAAAATTTATTGAAAAGATCTCGTAATAAGTGGAACTACAACGACTTTTCGACTATGATCTACTTTGATTCAAACAAGATATAATTTCCTATGTACGGTTCAGAATTACACAGCCTAACACACATGACGCACACATTACTGTTCAAAACTATCCTACTTATAATATTATAAATGTGAAAGTTTGAATGTTTTTTTGTTACTCAATCACGCTAGAACCGCTGAACGGATCTAGATTTTTGGCACAGAGATAGATTTCCTATCTTTGGGAATAGCACCTAGGCTATAATTTATAATTGAGGAAGTGCTAATGCCACGTGGGCGAAGCCTCTGGCCGAAACTAGTTACCTTATAAAAAAAAAAAAATACTTTCAAAAAAAACCGACTGCAAAAAACAACAAAAAAATGCCAAACAAAGTCACTTTCCAAGTAGTCTGATGCAGTTGGTGGCAGTTATTTTATTTGAATTATTGATTTCATGCCACCAACTGCATCAGACTGCTTGGAAAGTGACTTGTTTGGAACTTTTTAGTTGTTTTTGACAGTCGGGTTTTTTGAAAGTATTAAATTTTTTTTTCTACAATTTAGTGAACTTTATTTTTGGAATCGCCTCCTCGAACCCTTAATTTTGATAACCCACTTAATATAGTTCGTCGACTTTTTTTTTTCTTTTTCACAATATGGCGTCTGGTTGTCGCCATATTGTATTTTGATTACTGGCATGTCTTTAGTTGCACTCGCAAGATTAAGACGAATCAATTGACGTAAGAATTATCAAAATCGCCCCACGCATTTGATCTCTATAGTGCCACAAAGGAACATACATACATAGGCTGATACCCTCCCTTGTGTCGCGTATTCGGGTAAAAAGATATCTTTTTTTTCTTTTTTTTTTTTTTAAAACGTTGCCCCACACTAGGAATTACTCCTGTATCGTGGGTGCGTTCACAAACATGTATACTCACAAACACAAGACACCCAGACCCGGAACAACTATCTGTTGGTCATACAAAATATTTGTTCCGTGCGGGAATCGAACCCGCGACACGCAGCGCAGCAGCCGAACGCTCAACCACTGCGCCAACCGTGTTGTCGAATCCCACGGGTGAATTTTTGAGCCAAAATTCATGAAAAACATCCGTTTAGATGTGATGCTAAATAACACTTTTACAGTATTAGTTCGCAAACATTTTGGAAGTCTTCTCGTATGTATTATACGAGCTAACCCTGCCAAGTTTCAAAGTTTCGTTTGCTCTAAACAGAATCCAGATTTAATTCCATTAGGCACCGGAGATACGCCACCTAGTTTTAAACTACTTTGCATTCATTCAACTTTACAACATAAAAACCACTAAGAAATGGAACTCACAAATTGATCGTAACTTTTTGTTTAATATTGTTCGACTGAAGTTTTAAGTCGGTGTAATGAATTATACAGGGTGTAACGGGAATGTGTGGTCATATTTAAGATACTCCATAAGCACATAGAAATGAACAATTTTCTTCAAGGTAGTCATAGTGAAAAATGGACTTTCTATACAAAGTTGTCACCAGCTGATCAAAATTTAGTATTCCCAGGTCTAATTTCCACGCGCGCCTCAAAGAGATTAATGTCAGCCACTACTGACGGGGCTCATCGTGACCGGTGCCTGCATGCCTAGGGGTAGTGGACAAATTCTGAAAATGAGTTACCGCACCCCTGGGCACTCAGGCAGGGAAGGAACAGGGGTGGGTTTTAGTAGTAGCGTGTCATTGGATGATTTCTTAACCAGCCCAAAAAAAAAAAACCCAGCCAAAAAAAAAAAGTCTAATTTTTTGTCTAAAAAAATCTAATTAGTCCGTCAGTTAGATTACTAAAAAATATTGGACACGTATTTTGTCTTTTATCACGTAAACATAAAATGAGGACGATACAGTGCGTTGAAATTTCGCGTCAAGTCACACCTCGATACACTTTGTACCGTTTAGTGACGTAACAAGCCCAACGGACCACAAGACGTACGGCGATGTGCCACCGGTACATGGTGAACATCCCATCTACACGCAAAACGTTTTAAGAACACATTCATTGTGCGTACAGCTAGGGAGTGGAATTTCCTGCCGGAATCTGTTTCCTGATAGCTACAACCTGGGAGTCTTTAAGTTAAGGGTGAATAGGTTACTTCTAGGCAAGCGTGCTCTATCTTCGACCACATCATCGCTTACCATCAGGTGATATAGTGGTCAAACACGTGCCAATATCAACAATAAAAAAATACCTTAAAAATGACTCCTCTTTTTGTTAGCAGAAATGATCACTATATATTTGTTTTAACTTAGCCAAAACTTATTTTTGTTGCTTAATCTAAGTGGCATACGTTATCTTAGTTTTTAAACATTATTGAATAAAAGTTTTCAAACATTAGTATTCAGTTGTTAAATAAATTGAGAAAATGTTAGCACGAAAAATGCAACTTCTTTAAAATTCTCCATACAAAACGCTGATTTCATAGGTGGGGACCTAATATAATTAGAATAGAATACTCTTCTTTTTTCTTCTTCTCTTCTTCTACTTCTCTCTTCTCTTTTCTTCTTTTTTTTTTCACACAATGTAAAATTTATTTTCTTCTTTAACTATGACTACAAAACATATTATACTAAACTAATAAATAACTTAATAAATAAAATATGTACAAGAGGCATAAAAAATACGGTAGTAGTAAAGCTCATTGGGCATCAAAAAATTCGTCCACCTCGCTGTCAATGGGAAAAGTGCCCAGAACGCTGGCAGCATTGCCACGTTGAATGGCAATGCTGATTCGTTGGCCGAAAAAAAGGCCAGCCCTCTGGTCACGTGAAGAGTCGACTAAAAGTTTGCTGATGTCATGGAAAACTCGATGAGCACTCGGACCCCATGGCCCTAGTGTTTCAACCCCAAACGGCTCAAACATATAACTCCTAATAAGGTTGTTATATTTGCGCCGTTTGAGGTTTTCTGCACCTGTAGCAGCCGCCCCAGCACAGCCCGCCGTGCTAAGAAGATGAGAAGGCGCAAGGGTGTCGACACATGTTGCATCCCACACCAAAGGCCTACCCATCTTCCAAGGCATTATTGTCATCCCGTCGGGCCTCTTTCCATCGTCACGTGCCAGGCCATGAGGTTCTAAAACGGCTGACACACCGGCGGTGACAAGAGCCCGACGGATGATGTCGTTAATGCTGGCGTGCCGTGCCATACGACCCGCGCTCCTACTGCAGGATAGGCCATGGTGTCCGAGATGGTCGACTGCTTCACCACATTGGCAGCGATGTGGAGCTCCGCAAGGAGCACCCAGACGCAGGCATGTAGCGATCCGGAAGGTGGTGTCACTCAGCATAGTACCTATGTTGGGTGACGGCAGTGCCTGTAGCCAGAGGCCCGACTCCCATTCACCCACAGCCAGCAGGCGGGCACGCTCAGCAGTATTGGTTGACGTATTTAAGAGATTATTCCGTACCAAACTACAGAGCGGCTCGTCCCACTGCCTCTGGGAGAACGGGTTCTCGGGCAACGCCGTGTCCGGGCAAGCCATTTTCCAAGTGTTCATTGCGTCGGTCAAGCACGGCACTTCACAGTTAACCAGTGATGAAGTCAAAATTCTTTTGGTTAACTTTTCAGTGCTGTGGACCGAGGACAGGAACGCCGGTAGGCTTATACTAGAAATTTTGCGGATGAATGATTTTCTTTTCTTCTTAATTATTATTTTTATACCCAGCAAACGTCCCTATTGAATATGTTTTATTCTTGAAGAAAGTTGTTCATTTCCATAGGCAGACGCAGTGTCTAAAATATGACCTCCCATTTCCTTTACAGGTAGGTACTAGGTAAGTTTTATAGGTGGTAAACATTCTTTAATTAAAGAGTTTTAGTACTGACAAGACGTCTACTACGTTTAATTATTCTTCACATAATATTCTTTCCTAGGATCTTATTCAGCTTTTGCCTCTTTGATTACGCGAGACATCCTTGCTTGCGACCTCGTTTTTGAGTTATTATTTTTTATTTCTTACGTTTTATTTAATGCTCTGCAGTATAACACATATTTTTTATATTTTTAGTTACTGGGAATCAGATACAGAAGCGTTTATAAAATGCCCCTTAGCTACAACGTACTTTACAGTCTCGTTTAATTTTTCTCGGAAATTAAACGTCTAAAAGAGACAAGAAAACTTGTTCAAAGAAATTTTCTTGTATTTATTTAAAGACTGTAAACATTTTTATTAATATGCGACTATGAAATCCCAATATACCTTTTAGAATACCCAAGAAAAAAAATGTCCAATTACAAAATATTTTTGTCTAGGCTTCTTAAAAAACACCCTGTAAGTGATCGTCTAAGGACGTTGTGAGTGCAACGCACTTCGAAAATAAGTTAACCTTGTCAGAATTCATCATCTTCCTGCCCTTATCCCATGTTACTTGGAGTCGGCGCAACACGTTTTTTTCTTCCATTCTGTTATGTCAGCCGTTACGCTATCACTAACTCCCTTTTCTTTCATATCACTCCTCACACAATCCGTCCATCCTTTCTTTGGCGTCCCTCTCCCTCTCCATCCATTCACATTTATATGCATAATTCTCTTTTAGTTACATGTGTTTCATCCCTCCTCTTTACATGACCATACCAAGATAAGCGGTTCCCTTTCAACGTAGTCAGAATTAAACCCCAGAAAAAAATCGAAAGTCCGCTAGAAACCTTCTTCGGTTTGTTTTCTCAAAAAAGACTTCATAAGTAAACGTCTCAGGACGTTCGTTCCTGGGTGCAACGCGCTTTGCTTGGCCAGTCTGTTAATTGACCGGGCAGGGCAATGAAATGTTTGTTTTGACGCCGCACCTGCTATGTTTGATGTAGAACCCTAAAAAGCCAGTAGCCAGAATAAACACCTTATGAAAACACCGTCACCCTTTGGCAAGTTATGTAGGTAGCTACCCGATACTGGCTTTGACCTATAGTATCTCCATAACTTGTCGACTACCAATTCTAAAAAAAGAAATCCAGAGTTTGAAAACTCTCTCAGAGACTGATAATGTGTCATAGTTACTTTTGGGGACGGATGTTTCTTAGATATCCGGGGATCCAGGGCTAGAACACCTACTAACTATGCAAGGAAATGAGTATTGATAAACATAAAATATAAAAAATATTCTTGAATATTCACAATTATTTCTAAAAGTTTAACTTTATTTTTTAACAATATTTTTTTTTTATTATGCCATTTTAATTTCTCACGAGTATAAATTTTTGTAATCTCTCTCTCTTATTTTACATCATGCTGTAACGCCTCACAGCCAACTGCTGTGTATCTTATATTATATTAAATAACTCAGGACTTTTTTTTTCTGTTAGCTGCCTTGAAATAAGGTTCCCTTTACTACAACCTTTCAGTTCTATCAAAGGTATCATTTATGACCATCATGCAAAGGCATTTCGAAGAACCTCAATATACTCAATATATTAAATTGCTTCCACATGTGAACTTAGGTGGCAGGTTTTACAAAAATATGATAATTGTGAGCCCTGTCGGGCACAGCAAAAGTAGGAGATATACACCGTGTCAGGCACATAACGCACATACGTGTACCAGTGATTCAGTACATGATTCTGGATGGCGTTTCCTAATTTTTTTTCCTACAGTTTTTTTTACTTTAGACTGTTCAAAATCGTTATTCCTATGGCCCAATGAGAGTTTTAATTAAAAAGTAATTAAGTCACCAATTACACTAAAAAGAGCAATGTAACTAAAATACGAAAGTTCGATGTTTCGCTAGAGTTCATTCGTAAGATCACGTCACCGGCGTAATACCTACATACCTACGGGCTACGCGGTGTGCTCGGCGGTGCTTGTGTAGGTAGTGCGGAGCGCTGAGATCGCATTGTTTACAATACATTGCGCGTCCAGAAATGACAATATTTGTAACCGATCATTACCAAGATTAATGACTGTCATAATTTTGTTAGTGGCATTAAGTGTAACCCTTCCGCGAAGTTTGTGGTATTTTGTCCCTTACAGCCTGTAAACAGAACCTGATTTAGTGATGGACAAAAGAGTCATAATTTCTAACAACTAAAAAAAGAAAACTAAAGTTGGCTGAACAATTGCACCCATTGGACTCCTCCGGGCGATCTTGCAACGCGCTTTGCTTGGTGAGTCGGTTAATTGTCCGGGCAGGGTGCTGTGTTTGCGTTGGCGCCGCGCCTGCCTGTTCGCCGACTGTGGCCTAATTGTTTGTCGCACACATTGTCTACATCCTGTAGATAAGTTCCAAGTGCAGAGGATTTTTAGAGGTGTCCTAGTTTTTTCGATTTGTATTTGTTGGTCCTTTAATGTGGGCTGTTTGTTTGGAGTTGTTATGTTAGTGTGATTTGGTTGATTTGCCATGAATTTTTAGTAATGACGTGTATAATACTCTCGATAGTTTGATTCTGTCATCAATGTATCGTTTAGTGATATTTTAATTTGCATGAAATTTAATATTTCACTCAAGTGTTAAGAAATAGATATACACACATAGGCATACATACATACGCCCGGGTGTTTCCACTGCGCGGATCGTCCCGAGGACACGGTGGAGCATACGGTGGAGATCTGTCCCGCTTGGGCGGAGCCCCGCCGTGTCCTCGTGGATGCGATAGGTGGCAGCGACCTCTCGCGCCCTGCCCTGGTTCAGGCCATGGTACGGAGCGAGAGGGAATGGGAAGCCGTCTCCTCCTTCTGCGAAGCAGTAATGCTCGCGAAGGCGGAGGCGGGACGCGTGAGAGAGCACCAACAACGGAGTCGCCCTCACGCCCTCAGCAGCAGCCGCCTCAGGAGACGCCTGGGACTTCCGGTGCCGCGAGACGATCTCCGGCCACCGTAGATCCGGGCCTGCGGACGGTGAGTAATGGGTAGCTCGCCGTCCGATCAGCAACAGGCCCGAGAGTCGACGGCGCGTAGTGTTCCACGCGCGCCTCAAAGAGTTGTCAGCAAGAGACCGGGCAGGCATCGGCCCGTCATGGCCGATGCCTGCCCGGGGGTTGAGGATAAATTCGAAACAGAGTTACCTCGCCCCTGGGCACTCAAAGGCAGGAAGGAACAGGGGTGGGTTTTAGTCAGTAATAGTCTGGGACAACGTTTTTTTTTTAAAAAAAAAGACATTGTTCAATCCAGATATCAAATCTAGTGGAGAATAACCAATTCATGTCCGCCAACTCATCTCTTCCTCGAAGCATCATTATTTTCATTAATCGAAGGTTCTTGAAACTGACTTTGAATATGCTGTCTCATCATCAGCTTATTTTAATGTCCCTAACATTAAAATAAGCTGATGATTACACTGCTAGAGCATATAAGCCTCCTCTCTGTAAGAGGTTGTGGGTCGTAATTCACTACGCAGGCCCAATGAGAGTTGGTGGGTGTCACATGTCTTCGAATATCCTCATGATATTTTCTTTCACTGTTTTGAGAGCAGAGGTGATGAAATAATTTACACAAATTAAAGCGCCTACCTGGGTTTGAACTTACGACTTACATCTTGTAAGTCGCAGCCGTTACCACTGGGCCACCACTGCTCCAATATAACCCCACCTATACAAATATACAGGGTGTAAAAAGACACATCACAGAGCCGTTAATTACGCATACTGTACGTCTAACAAAGTAGTTTTGCGCAAAAATTATTGCTGGGCAACGAATTTTATTTTTAGGTATGAAGAAAAATAAAATAAAAATATTGCGCGCAATGTAACGCAAACCCAGGCAAGTGGAGTTAAACCCTGCCCCTTCGCTCTAAGCCACGTAGGTACTTGTCTGATACGTTTGATATTCACTGCGTTTTTGTAACTGCAAATGCGTAATTTCGAAAAAAAAAAACAAATTTCAGGTAATGTTTATTAGGAAAAAAGGTTAGTAATAACACTTGGAATTCATTTTCGAAAAAAGTTAAAAAAAATTGCGACTTTGACCTTCAATAACTCCCGAACCAGGTATCCTAGAGATCCCAGAGATCCCAGGTATAGACTAGTGGAAAAAAATATCCAAATAATGGGTAGAATATGGGGCTTTCAGCTTCGGAAACTGTCTTCTTACACCCGTTGTATATAGGTGGGGTATACAATATTACTTAAAAATTCTTCTCACCTATAAGGTGACTCGACCAAAATTAAATAAAAGAACTTCAATTTACCGAAAGCTCCTAAAAATACTACAAAACAATGACACTTTTCACAGAATAATTCATAACTTATTAATTTACAATGACAGAATTTTGAGAAATAAATTATCCAAGCGAGGGTTGAGCCCACAAGGTAGATTCTTGAAGGTTTTCCTTTCTTGACTATTTTTTGGTACACAAAATAAGATCTCAACGAAATTACTTGAATACTTAATGCAGATGACTAAGAAATATCTCCTTTGTCCGTGAACGAAACTCAAGACATCTCCCACTGAATATTTTCGGGGCTTCACATGCGGGCTCGAATTTCAGTGAACCGAGAAACACGGAACGAACTTAAAAGTATTTAGAAAATTTTTGAAAGTGTTCCGTAGTTCATTGCAAAATATCGTTCTTGTATACCTACTCTAGTAGTGTACCTAGATATTATAAAGGAGATTCATAAAATTACGATTAACTAATTACAAATAACCGAAATTTCATGAAATGCATGCTATTCCGATGCGACAGTTATTCTATTTTTATTGAAAATAACTTGAATTTCGAAAGTCAGTGTGATCTCTGGTTTTGTTTCTTAGTTTTTTGACACCGACTTCCGAAATTAAAGTTATTTTCACGTTTTTTGTTTTTTTTTTTTGGAAGTCGATTATATTTTTTGAGATTTTAATTTTTCACTTTTTAGTTGTGGTTCCTCATTAAATTGTGTAAACAATACATAGACAAACGATCGCAGTAATCGCGAGTCATTTGCTGTTAGTTATTAAAGAGTTTCACTGTCTATCTCCGAAGTTCTTCATCAAATCCTAATGTATTATATACTAAAACCTTTCTTGAAAAAAAAAGAAAATCGCGAACATAAATACATACATAGGTACATACGGGTCGAATACAAAACCTCCTTTTTGGTCGGTCGGTTAAGTCGGTTAAGAATACCTCACCCAGTCATCGCATCTGTGTCGAATGGTCGCAATGAGCCTGTCTGTTGAGCCTATTATTATTATTAAAATGGTTTATTAAAAATAATTAAACCTACCCAGCTATCCTATCCTAATAATACTACAAATGCGAAAGTTTGAATGGATGAATGGATGTTTGTTAGTCAATCATGCCTCAACAGCTGATCGGATCTGGATGAAATTTATGCAACAAAAGTACAAAGGCGGACTGGTGGTGGAGAGATAAAGAAAAAATTTAAAAAAAAACGGGCACAAAAATAAATATACAGTAATAATAAACATACAATATATATTTAATATAATAAATGCCCATAAATATAATATATATATTAATATAAAGTAATATAAATGGGTTTTTGAGACGACTCTACTTGAGATAGATTATAGTTTGGAATAGCACAAAGGCTAAAATTTATAGTGAGGGAAGTACCAAACTACACGGGCGAAGCCGCTAGCAGAAGCTAGTCTTAAATTAAATGAAATATTTATAACACGATTCAATTAGTAACAGACTAAATTACAAACTCATTATTCTACGTAGCATTTTTTACAGAAAATATTTATACAAATTGTTCTGGCGAACTTGTTTTACGAATCATTTGTTTCTTCATCTAAAAATATTCATCAAAGCCCCTCAATGCTTTCGGTCTCGAAACCCTAAAACAATAGAGCTGACTGCACAATAGATCAAAAACAAAAATGCCTGTCACAAAAACTTTGAAAAGATTTGATAACAATACTAAAATGTTTTGTTATATAATGCTGAATTTTTATTTCATTTTATAATTTTTTTTTTATCATTAATCTTGCTTTTAGTTTGTTTTGATGTTTTCCAAAAGGACTTATTTTTAGGGTTCCGTACCCGAAGGATAACCAACGGGTATTACTATACCTCCGCTGTCCGCCCGTCTGTCAGTGGGCTTGTATCTCACGATCCGTAATACTCGTAGCTACATAGTTGAAATTTTTACTCTTTTCTTTTCTCCCTAGGCAGCCCCTCTTAATTTTGAATTTATTATTTGTTGATAGAGCGGCTATAGAAATACACGTTGTGTGACAATTTCAATACACGCTGTGTGACAATTTCAACTGTCTACCTAATAAGGATGATGAGATACAGCCCAAAAAAAAAACCAAAAAACAGGTTTCTAGAAACGTGTCTGTTTTTGTTTTTTTTTTTCAGTTTATGGTATAACGGGATCCTTCGTGTTCGAGTCCGACTCGCACTTGGCCGGTTTTTTAGTAATAGTTATTACAACTCGAAGTTAAATGAAGAGCTGAGGTTGTTTTCGATTTTTATATGCTCACGTTTGACCACTATCTCACCTGATGGTATGTGGTCGACGATGGACCACTCTTGCCTGGAGGTAACCTATTCACTCTTGACTTAAAGACCCCCAAGTTGTAGCTATCAGGAAACACAGACTCCGTTTCCTCCTCAGGTTCGATTCAAGTTTCTTTAGCACCGCGCACACCTACGTATCTACTTCAGTTTTGAAATACATTCAGTATTTTTTTTTTTTTTGAGTGTGTGTAATCATCAGATGACTTATCCCGCTCTGGGATGAGCTCGGGCGTGTCAGACTCCGAAGGTGGTTTTACACCGGCGAGGCGAGGCGTGGATGGGATGGGCGAGAATTGAAATATGTATGGCAAAATTTCTAACCATGCTCTGGCCATCTTTGGTGTAAAAGGTCTAGATGCGCGAGGATGTGCGAGGCGAGAATAGAAATATTTGTTAGTACAATATTGAACTTTATTGCTCTAAGAATAGATAATTTATTTACTTTGTAAAAACGGATATACAAATCTCGCACCCGCCATCGAGAACCCGCTTGGTCTCTCTCCATCAAGCGCTATCTCGCGATGTCTCGCGCTTGCACGTGTTGGCACGCGCCGTCACGCGCTGACAAACCACTGAACGTTGATCGTACAATACTGGCTCTTTCTCCACAAAACGTAGAAGGCGCGCGAGACACGGCTGGCTGGGCGGCGCGTGATGTCGCGAGCCTGCGTGAGGTAGCGATGGCCGGCGCGTGACATCGCGAGACATCTTTCGGTGTAAAAGGATAAGAGTGATTTCAATTCTCGCCCATCCCATCCACGCCTCACCTCGCCGGTATAAAACTACCTTTACTGACTAAAATCCACCCGTGTTCCTTCAGTCCTGTGTGCCTGTGCTTTCCAGGGCCGCGGTGACTGTTTCAAACACTCCCGCGACCCTGGATTACACACGCCCCTGGTTGCTGAATTTGTAGTTAAGATCTTGTCAAACTCCATTTCTATACCAAATTTTGACCGGTTTCCATGCTAGAGTACAGTTCGACATTGGTGTCGATTCTGTTGTGCACAAACCAAACCTAATTTAGGCTATTGCTATCTTTTTCCCTCTAATACAACAAAAAAGAGACGGACGTAAATTAGAGCTGTCTAATTTAGTTGAACTAATATTTCCATACAAAATAAGGGTACACGTAAAAACATGTCGATTAAAAACACAGTAAAGCTTAAGGCGTAAACTAGTTTGACATCTCTAAATTAGTTCATAGCTATAGACATCCTTTTCTCGCACTTACTTTTAGTAAAAGATATCTATTCTCTAATTTTAGTTTAGTTATTGAACAAGAGAATCAACACCAATATCTTAACTTAATTCAGAAATCGGGGGCCATACACGAACCCAATTTAAACATCCGTAGAAAGTTATTTACCATTCCCAATTAGAAACACAATTACAAAAATAATTACAGAGCTCCCGCTTATCGACCAGTGTCCGGCCATCAAAAATACTGAAAGAATTATACATATTTTCCCACGCGTCGACATGAGAATGTCACATTTTGGACAGGTAGTTGGGTAGGTGGAGCGAAACTCCCTCAAACACATTAAACCGAGTATTACTCCCTGGCGTGTTAGGCAATGTAGATAAAACATTAATATGTATGAGTCCCGTAGCTTATTTGTGGCAACAGCTTAGATTTTCAGACGTTCTCAATGAATAAAGAACGTTTGGTGTACCAACGTAGGTCCGTTGGTACACCTGTTGGCTGATTATGCTATGTAGGTAGGTACCTACATAGCATATTAAGCCTGTACCTAATGTTCTCACTGCTGGTACACAAGCTTCTTCTCTTTAAGGCGTATATAGCCGCCAAGTGGCGCCCTCATTGAATAAAAAATCGTAGCAAAGCCTAGAAAATAAAGATTTAAAAATCCTATGTTGCGTTTGTTACAAAGAGCTTATCAAAAACGGCAGTTTTTGGTATCCAAAGTAGTAAACTAAAGTGTCAAAAACGGCCGTTTTTGCTTTTGCTTACTACTTTGGATACGAACCACTTTGAGTCATGTTTTAACAACGTAAAAATACCTTATCCTATTTGTAACAAACGCAACATAGGATTCTTTAATCTTTACTTTCTATGCTAAGATACGAATTTTTATTCAATGAGGGCGCCACTTACGGGAAGGTAGGCCCTTAAGGGGGCTGTAATCCACTACGCACGCACAGTGCGGTTTTTTGTAAGAGATGCTAGTTTCCTTACAATGTTACTTTTTAGTATTTTGAGAGCCGCGGTGGTATCATCATCGTCATCAGCCTTTTAATGTCCCCACTGCTGGGGCACAGGTTTCTTATCTGTAAGGTGTGGGCCGTAATCCACCACGCGGGCCCAATGCGTGTTGCTGTATATCACATATCTTTGAATTTTTGGTTCTAGGACATACCGGTTTCCCCACGATGTTTTCCTTCATATAGAATAATGCGAATGCGAGAACTATGTATGTCGTTATATTCATGTAGATTTTATGATTGTCTGGCAGTTTGAGTATTTTTGCGGCCTACTCAAATGTCCTTACTTTGGTATTGTTCGTCGGTTCGTTGAGCTCCTCAAAGTTCTGAGTTGAGCTTCGCGATGACTGACATAATGCACTTGCACTGTCTGGACAGGTCCACTCGAATTTGTGTGTTGCTTTCTTCAAAAAGCTCATCCCAGACATAAACGTACATGGTTCTCATATGATTTAACCAGTACACATTGTATGGATTTGAACACTTTAAAAGAGACTTTGACCTCTGAGTTTGTTTCGGTGTTTCTTCTCAAGGTAGTCAGCTAGGAAACACCGGCCTCATCTAGCTTAAACTGACAAAAAACATTGACGTGTAAAAGTGTTCCTTGTAACCTATTTACTGAATAAACATCATTTATCATTTATCATTCACCGTTTTGAGAGCAGTGGTGATGAAATAATTTACACAAAGTAAAACGCCTGCCTGGGTTTGAACTCACGACACAACTTGTAAGTCACGGCCGTTACCACTGGGCCACCACTGCTCCCCCCCACATATCTACCTTCATACTTGGCTTAATTTTTGGGCCAGCAGTTAAACCGGCATAAATATAGTGAATCATCATCCTCCTAGCATTATCCCAACTAGGTTGAGGTCGGTTCAGAGTAACCAGCGACTGAATATTATATCAATATTTTACATAAGCCGACAGCCACCGGACCACAGTAACCCAATTGCGGAATATTGTGGACCAGGAACTAGCAAAACATTAGAATTAGGGACCTAACACACGCCGCATATGATTTATGATCACACCCCAGCCACTCTCGCTTAAAATACAGATTTCTGCGAATAGAATGTCATGTTCGATAACATTACAATGGGTCGGACAAGTGACTAGCGATACGTTAGGATACGTCGTAGCGTGCACAACCAGCTTTGTTTCCATCCTATCCTACTAATATTGTAGGATGTATGTTTCGATGTTTGTCATGTCTTAACACATTTGATATAAGGGTTGACCATAGCTTGGGTTGTAAAAAGTACCCTGTGTCATACAGGGTACTTTTTACACCGCTAGTACCTACATATTCCCTGGTATATATAATTTGGACTATCACACCAAAGCTAAAGCTAGTGCGCTTACATAAACTAGCTGACCTCACAGACATCGTTCTGTCAAATTGATCTCAGTTCGCCATCCCTAGGATTGACAGCTAACCTTAATATTGACAGCTAGGAACAGTTTGAATGTAATAAAGAAAAATGTGGTTTTTACCGTTTTTCGTGCTATTTTTTCAGTTTTCCTCTTCTTAGGAACCTTTCTAAGACATCAAAAAAAGTTAACTTAAAGTGGTTCAGCTGTTTTAGAGTTTTGCGTTTAGCAACACTTTAAGCCATTCATTTTTAGGGTTCCGTATCCGAAGGGTCCAAACGGAGCCCTATTGCTGTCACTCACGCGCCTATCTGTCCGTCTGTCTATCTGACTGTCCGTCGTCTGTCACAAAATATTGGTCGGAAGAATTTTTTAACTTCTCAACGACCTATGAACTTAAAATTTGGTGATAATAAATAATAATAAATAAATAATGTTTATTATTACGTATATTTTACTAACAAATACCAATATATTGATAAATCTGATTTTTTATTTCATAATTTGGTACGGAACTATAAATGTGTGAAATCCGACACGCACTTGGCCTGTTTTATTTATATATAAATTTTTATTTATATATAAATTTTTATTTATATATAAATGTAGATTATTGAGTTCGGTTACGTCCACTTGAAACCATTGAATCAAAGTCAGCGTTAGCTAGGCCACTGTGTAAAATCAGAGTGGTGTATCGCGTGACTAAGACGCGATCCTATCAAGCCAAGGGCCTGTTATCAGGTCGGACCTGAGCCAGGAAATAAAACGTTCACCCCAGTAGTGATTACCGTACCTTTAGATACTAGCCGTACAAAAAAGTAAGGTAGACAATTGCTTCATATAAAAAGAGCTCAAATATACGGTTGTTTATTTTAATGTGTCAATCTATCGTGGAAACAGTTTTGTACTCAAAAACTTAATAAAATATTTACTTCCAACTAAATTGACGTCAATTAAAACTGGCGTAGACCATTATTTTGCTACGCTTTTATTACTACGGCTACGAATATTCGTAGCTTCACCTCGGTATTTGTCATACGTACAGTCAGGAAAATTACCACTTTTGTCAACGATTCCCATTAAATTGAAACTTCACTATGCTTATATAAAGAAGCTTAAATAGTTTCTATGATTTTTTTTATGGGACAAATCCGTCACACTATGACCACCTGAAAGCCAGAATCAATAGTGGCGGCCACCAGAAAAACGCCGAGAGAATGAAGGTCGACGTAGCGATTAAACTACTCTTAGGGTTGAGGGAGCAACGAATTTAATCAGAAAAGAACAGCCGATGAGTAAGAAAAAACACAATTTCCACTTCTCTCCTTATCAAGCAGCAGACAAAAAAAACTAAACCAATTGGCACAAAGGGAAGTTTCAAAAAGGGTAGGCCAGTTACCAAGCACCACAGAATTAAACACTAATAGTAATGTGTCCTAAATTGTGAGTTGTTAAATAACTATTTAACTGTCACAAAGACAAATAAATCTTGTACGTTTAAGTGACATTGATCCTCAAGGACCATTAATTACTTTTTCTGTGTCTATAACTTAACTATGTCAATAGTCTAGCTAGGCAAACTATTTTCTTCATTCGATCAAAATCCCGCTGAAAACTTGGCAATGTGATTGTATTGTTACGTAGGGACAGATAGAATTCGGAATACGATACCAAATGATGCCTAACGTCCATTTTGACGGCAAATTGAATACGAATAGTGGGGAATGCCGTAAGGCTCCGGTAAATAGCGACTTGCAAATAGATAGGGACGTCGAAAACATTTAGGGACTCTCAATTCACCCTTTTGCCTTTTCTGCAAATTAAATGAGGATACACACAGTTTGTGATATAGCGTTTAGTTCGAATGTGAATTTGGGTATAAGCTTTAAGTGTTTAGAATTAACTATCTACTTCAGGTTTCTAGTGTTATTGTAATACTTTGATTTATAAAGATACTCGTATTAACAGTATTTTCGCCCAGACGCATTTTTTTTTTTTTTTTTTGGGGGGTGGGAAATCATCCTATGACTTCTTCCGCTCTAGGGTGGAGCGGAAGGGTGTGTCAGACTCTTACTGACTAAAACCCACCCCTGTTCCTCCCTGCCTCGAGTGCCCGGGGGCGAGGTAACTCTTTCGAATTTATCCTCCACCCCCGGGCAGGCACCGGCCGTGGCAGGCCCCTTCCTTTGGCTGACAACTCTTTGAGGCGCGCGTGGAACACTACGCGCCGTCGACTCTCGGGCCTGGTGCTGGTCGGACGGCGAGTTACCCACTACTCGCCGTCCGCAGGCCCGGGTCTACGGTGGCCGGAGATCGTCTCGCGGCCCCTGGCGTCTCCTGCGGCGGTCGCGGCTGGGGGCGCTAGGGCGACTCGGCTGTTGCTGAGCCTCCCTAACGTGTGCCGCCTCCCTCTTCGCGAGCATTACTGCTTCGCAGAAGGAGGAGACGGCCTCCCATTCCCTCTCGCTCCGTACCATGGCCTGAACCAGGGCACGGCGCGAGAGGTCGCTGTCGCCTATCGCATCCACGAGGACACGGCGGTGTTCTGCCCAGGCGGGGCAAACCTCCACCGTATGCTCCACCGTGTCCTCTGGGCGATCCTCGCAGTGGAAACACGCAGGGGTCACCTCCGCCTTGATCCGACACAGGTACCTCCCGAAACAGCCGTGTCCGGTGAGCACCTGCGTCAGGCGGAAGGTGAGGGCGCCGTGACGCCTCCGCCCAGACGCATAATGGTTTTATACTTAAACGAAAAGTTAATGTGTTGATTTGCATTTTCTATACTTATCTCAGTTCATTACTCTCGTTTTGATGCTCTTGCCTGAAATGCGTGTATTTTCAGGCAAGAACATTGTTGATTGTTCGTTCTGAAGCCCTTGAGTTAAGTTGCACACTCCAAAGCACTCCTCAATCCGGACAAAACAGGACCGGTCGGTGTGCCGTCCCTTGAGGAAAGTCTGTGTCCAGCATTGGACGTCTTTCCTCAGTGACGTGCTATGGGTACTGCAAGTATAAAAATATTAAAAACACACGCACGTACATATCGTGTTCAAAGTTTTTACTAGGACAGTGTAGGTACATCAGTATCTCATAGCGTAGGATATGGTGATCCATTTATCACAATTGACTCCAACATAAAACTCGGAGATAGCAGGTGATATACCGCCCGTTGGCTTTTTGTTCACAAAGCACTGTTTTGTAGCGGAGCTATTTACATTGTAGTTTAGGAAATAAAACAATAGTGAGCCGGAAATAATATTTTTAGCTGGAAAATTTTAATGTGTCCGGGAAATGCCATTAGGTGAGGTAAACTTTAGCAATATTTGTCATTGATTAACAGCAGGCGTAGCATGACCAATTCTAACTCTATAATACCAAGAATAGACAAAGTTTTTTTTATCTAACTTGACATCTCTCTGCCCGAGCATCATGTTTTACATTGTAGACTTTTGTCGACTGAAGAATAGAAACATTTCTACTCTTCAGTTTTAACATCGCATGCATAAAACGGTAGAAATATTTCTACAATCTGTCATTTTGTCTATTCTTCCGTCGACAAAACCCTTTTCTATGGTGGTCATGCTACGCGTGCAGCTGGCTTCTAAATTGAAATTTGTAGAAAGAACGTGTCAAAATCTTCTTTAATGCCAAAGTTTCGGTTTAAAGACATTTATTCCTCAGATAAAAAGAACATTACAGTTCACTTACATATTGAGAAATGTATAAAATATATTTAGAAGTACATAAATGCAGTTTCTGTAACCACGTGGTGACGCGGTTATATAAAACACGGAATCAAAATACTTTATGTGACAATCGATGTTATTATTTAGTTCTGACATATTCTTCCAGGGCTTTTTTAAATGAATACAAGCTGTTTCTATTGCACACATCATCAGGTATTTCATTATAAAGTCTTGCTCCTTCATATAGTATATGTTTCCTACCATAGTTAGTTCTGGGTGCTCTTAATTCTATTTTGTCTCGTCGTCTTGCGTTATATGTTTAGGTTTTCTTTTTAAATTTAAGTTGCGAATGTGTATTTTGTATTGTGATTTTGTGTATTAGGATGCATGTTTTAAGTGTGTATAATTGGTTGATTTAAAGTATTTTTGTAGATTTTTATCGTGTGCTTTTGTCGTGTGTTTTTGTTGTGTGTATCGTTTTTTATATTTGTCGTCGTCGTTTTTTTCGTCGTGTCGTTTCGTAGTTTTTTTTCGTGGTAGTCGTAGTTGTAGAGTTTGACAAGCCAAATTAGGATTTTTCTTTTATCCTTTACTGTCCAAGCTGCTCCTCAGTGGAATGCATTGCCGGATCCAATAAAACGCGCTCAATCGTTCCTTGTGTTTAAAATACTCGTAAAGGTACACTACATGTCACTGTGATTTATCGATAGTCGTCATTTATTTTTATTGCCTGTATATTTGGACAATACGTATCTATTATACAGTATATGTATGTACTTATCTGTTGTATCTATGATAATATATTATATTTAATGTTGGTTTTCTTCTTTCTTTCTAGTTACATTTCATGTCCAGGCAATTATTGTCCATTCCATGCCTGGAAGAGATCGCGGAATGCGATAAGGTCGCCCATTGTATGTGCTTAGTTTTCTTTTTAGTGTATCTTGGTGTACATTAAAGTGAATAGATATATACTGGTAATATAAATAAATAAATTCACAGTATGAAATTCTTGATTCAGAAACCTGGAGTTTATGGCAAAATACACGTTTTCTAGCTTAAAAGAAAGTGGCAAATATCTAATAATATATAAAAATAATAATAATATATAATAATATCTGTGTATCGATTGGACTTATACCACCAGAAGCCTCTAGAAATTGAAAGGACGTTCTATTTATATCAGATACTAGCTTATCGTTTTTTCTTCATTTAAGTTCCAACGTGGAATCAATGCGTTTCAAAAGGCACGTAACACCAATGACGTATACTTAAATATGAACCACTACCAACTAACGAACAAAGTATGTTTTTTTGGTAAAACCTAATAGATTTTAACCACAAAACAAGGTTATAAAGCAATGAGGTTACAATGGATCCAAAATATTAAAAAAAAAACTCGTGTAAATCCTCTTTTGCGGAACATTGAAGGGTAACTTGAGAAAGACTTTGAAAGCTTATAACTCCTTCCTGTTTTGGGGATTCAATTTATTTTTCCCTTAACTTTTCTTTTTAAGGAAGCGTCAAATAATTTATTGTTTTACAAGTAGTTAAATTGACAAGCAAAGTTAAATAAATACCTAATTTTGTTAAGTACAATTACATAACAATAAAATCGTATGATTCCTTTATAATAACAATAGGCAAACGACGGTTTCAAATAGTCCTTTCATTATTTCGATATTGTCTATTAAGGCGCAATTATACAACTTTTAATGGTTTTTAATTGAATATCACGTCTAAACGACTAGTCTTATTTCTTTAAAAAAAATATATGTTACTCTAGACAATCTCCGTCGTAATTTGATATTAGAATATTTGAAAATATATTTTTATAACATAGTGTAATTAATTTGTAAAGTTATGTCTAACGCAGATAAAAAATTAAGGATCACACAAAAACTATAAAGCGTAATTTTATGAAACTTTCACCATATTATAGATCATTTAAATGTTTATAATTTAGTCTCAGTGTTTTAGTTTAATACCTGTTGTTTTATGTGTAATAAATTAATAATGCGTCTAATTTCGGACAGCGCTCCTTGATGGGCGAGTCCTATTACTGGGTGGACATACGACGCGTTAAGTGAGCTCTGCGCAGAACACGCAAGCCAACCACTCAAGGTCATTGGCAGCTAATAGTGCCTTAATATTCCTTACTTCACGACACATACAAAGACAAGTGCTCGTTGTACCATTAATCAAGTAACTCTAAAATGCAGTAATTTTAACAATTTATGAGAGGCGTGGTGGCCCAGTATAGTAACGACCGCGTCTTACAAGTTGAAGATCGTGGGTTTGAACCCAGGCAGGTGCTTTATTTTGTGAAATTTATTTCTTCACTACAGCTCTCATAACGGTGAAGGAAAACACCTTGAGGAAACCGGCATGTCCTTGAAACAAAACTTCAAGCACATGTGACATCCACCAACCTGCATTGGGCCCGCGTGCTGGTTTACGGCCCACACCCTCTCACAGAGAGGAGGCCTGAACATTATACGCTGATAACATAATATGCAACTTTTTCCGTCCTACTAATCCTATCCTCTCTTACTAATCTTCTAATATATAAAAATCTCGTGTCTCAGTATTTGTGGTTGCACTCCTCCGAAACGGCACGACCGATTTTAATGTTTTTTTTTTTATCTAAGTATTTGCTAGTTTGGAGGCACGCGGAACAGGGTGTAAAGTCCCGCAAACCTCCATTGAAAAGAGAGGATCCTCCGACCAGACGGGTGTTGTGTCTGGTCCGGGCAACTGCCCGATGGTTGATTTCGGACTGGTATATGTTCAAATCGCGCGGAGAACTCTGCTTGCGCGATGCAAGATTTGTGAGTTTAGTTGCTTCATAGATGTCGCTACCTCACTCCCCTCCGGAGTTCGGAAATCGATAGTTCATGATGAGTCGTCCATAAATCTTGTGATGCTTGCCGGGCCAGTGAAATTTTGGTTCCAGTGAGTCGGAACCGCATAGTCACAGCCGCATAGTTCACGGTGAGTCGGAACTGTCTGCGGTGATGCCCCAGTGAGTCGGGATGATGCTCCAGTGAGTTGGGGTGGTTCTGTCCCAGTGAGTCGGGATGATGCCCCAGTGAGTCGGGGTGATGATGTCTCACTGAGTCGAGATGATGCCCCAGTGAGTCGGGGTGATGATGTCCCAGTGAGTCGGGATGATGCCCCAGTGAGTCGGGGTGATGATGTCGCTATAATAGATATGAGAATAGAAAGTATTCACCCTGCTACCCCCACCCGCCATTTTTTTATCTCAAATAACTCAGCGGGTAATATTATATTATGCGAAAGTTTGGATGGATGGATGTTTGTTACTCAAACACGCCAGAACGGCTGAACGGATCTGGATGAAATTTGGCACATAGATAGATTAAAGTCTGGAATAGCACATAGGCTAGTAGAAGCTAGTACCTACTTAAATAAATGGAGTTCCTATAGGCCTATTTAATCTTTCAACGTAATTATTATTCATGATATTAAACATGTTAATAAACCGGAGCCGCCATCAAAACTTATAGCATCAAATTCAGATAGTTATAATATAAATTAACAGCGATGTTTCAAAGTAATTAAAATACCTGTTAACGGTCACAACACGGACTAATGACAAAAGTTTTTAGTTTTACGTATTTCGGGCCGGATTTTAAGCCTAGCTAAGCTATGTTCAGAAGTAAATGTGCCTGTCTGTGTAGTTAGCTACTTCAAATTAAAGAGGGAACTGGAAATACAGGGCTTACCTTTGCACGAGTTTATTGCTGAAAACTTTTGTGGATCATCATCAGCTAAGTTTTTTCAGTCAAGTATGTCATAGTCTGTAACCCAAGTTTTGGAGGAGATTGATATCATAGCATACAAGACCGATTGATTTTAGGTTTTTGTAACTGTCGTAGGTTTTCATGTCAACCGGTATCAATGACTATAAACGTGCTGTTCGCTGACTCTACAGGGTGTAACGATGTTTCAAAATACTCGCCGACGTGGTGGATCAAATTATTCAAATAATTCTTGTACGCGAACAAAGACACTAATTTCTCATAACACAACATTACGCCGGTTTAGCGCCGCGCGATCTGCTCGCGCCGCCCGAAAAAAGAGGTGAACTTTCCGTACCAAGTTATCATCAGCTGATCAAAATTTGTTATAGGTAGTTAGAAGTCATTGGATGATTTCCCAAGAGCAGTGCTGGCCCAGTGGTAACGGCCGCGACTTACAAGTTGTAGGTCGTGAGTTCAAACCCAGGCAGGTGCTTTCCTTTGTGTAAATTATTTCATCACCATTGCTCTCAAAACGGTGAAGGAAAACATCGAGAGGAAACCGGCATGTCCTAGAAACAAAAATTCGAAGACATGTGACATCCACCAACCCGCATTGGGCCCGCGTGGTGGATTACGGCCCACACCTTCTCACAGAGAGGAGGCCTATGCCCCAGCAGTGGGGATATTAAAAGGTTGATGATGGATGATTTCCCACCCACAAAAAAAAGGGAGTTAGAATTTTTTTTTTTTTTAATTGGCTGTTATTTTCTTTAAGAAAGTTGTAGGCTCATTTCCATGGGCAAAAGCAGTATCTAACTAAAAAGTTAAAAATAAATGAAAAGTGTAAAAAAATATTTTTTAAAACGAGCTTTTATCTGGGACAATGAACTAAAAAGTTAAAAATAATTTCTAGCAAGTATTTGACGTGTAGGTACTTACCATTATACTTAATTGAACTTTTTTTGATAATCGTTTTAGCTGATAGAATGTCTTTTTGTCTAGAGACTCAGTTTGAAGCAATTGATCAATCTATAAGAAACCAAATCCAGCCAAGAGCGAGTCGGACTCGTGCGCAAAAGGGAACAAATCCTTTTTTTTCAGTTTTTTTTTAAACTGCCTCCACCTTATAGGTTTTCCTGTAATCTATAAGTAAAGAACTACTTTCTGTATTTTTTTTTTCAAAAATTTTGGCCCAGTGGTTTCGGAGATAAGTTTCCCCTTATCTCCGTCATTCATTTTCTTAAATAACTTCAAAATTCGTCGTCTCTCATTTTCTTAAATAACTTCAAAATTATAAAAAATATATATTCGGGACCCTTATAATGTGCCCTTACATTTGATATGTCGCACGACAGTTTGAAAAACTTTGATTTTAATTTTTCCGATTTTCACCCCAAAAGTGACCCCCATATTCCAAATTTATTTATTAAGGGTCAGGGATATTTATGTGTGTACCAAATTTTAACTATCGCTCGAGCAGATTTGGAACAAATTAGCTGTGACAGACGGACAGACAGACACGTCGAGTGATATAAAGTTTCCGATTTTTCATTCGAACTTTCGGAACCCTAAAAACAAACGACACCAAACATTCTTAGATCATCATTTCACACCCAACTCAAATAAAAATCCAAATTCGGACCATCCAACAGTTGATTTAACATTGCCATCGGTACAATAAATTTTATGCACGAATCCTATGTCAACTTAAATTCAATTCGGTGCATTTGTGAGACGCGCTTGGGACTCAAGACGGGCTGGCTCTATACAAGTAAATAGAATTGTTTCAATAGGAAATAGCAGCGCTGTGTAGGCTATGTAGCAACGCTTTAAAGCGCTATATAGCTTGCTGGGTGTATTACGGAGTCAACCTAGTTTGCATGTCGCGAATTTATTGGGTTCCGTAAACTGTGACGTTATTTTGTAGCTATGAGTTTTTTTGGGCGCATTTTTGAGGAAGATTACAATTTTATTGGAATCTGCTGAGAACTATTTCGTCGTTTAGGTCTGTTTTGCATCAGAGCTTATGTTCTTGAAAGTGGCTATTTTGCAGCAATTTAGCAATCACTTTTTTCAAACATTTGACGTATTTTATTTTTTTATTTTTTTTTATTTCACCGTCCCTTAAGATAAAGCAGCATATTACGGGATAACTTTCAAAATAGAGCAGTTTATTATAAGACCTTAGAGTCCTAAGTTTCTAACCAAAACAAATTGGACTATTTCTAGCAGTAGCGTGGGTATAATAAAGACCTAAAGTTTTGGTTAGTACAGTCGCAAAATATCTCAAAGCTCATTACTCTTTTAAATATTTCAAGCAAAGTATCAGGAGTTACGTTAGAATTTTATATTTGTTTTGTGAAACATGTTATAAAGTTTCAAACTTCCTAGTCTTGTTAAAGCAGCTCTCATGAGTCTCAAACAGAACGCCGTTAAATGAAGCGATTGTTCCAAGAAATGGGTTCCCATACCGAGCCAACTTAAGATTATGCAAAGTACTAACTTCGCATCTACAAATAGACCACAATTTCGATCTCGTAAATAAACTAAATCGCCCAGGTAAGGAAAACGTAAAACTCTTTTAATGGCCACATAAAATGAAAAACCTTACGATTCAGAAAGAATATTGGAATATCCAGCATTCAATTGTCCAAAGGCTATTGTTCACATTGAAAGCCTTTCAAAAATATTAGCTCCCGAAGATTTGCCTTTATCGACAAAACGGAGGCTCGAGTGCCCGTCAATGTCATTCCCAACCCTCCGATATAGAGATATTGATTGCAAATGAGATTAAAATGTACGTACTGATCAAACCCTTTTGTGTGAGCTTAATTAGTTCGTGTAAGCTCGATTGCCTTACGGACGAAAGAAACAAAGACCCTTTTATAATTAAAATATCCGTTTTGACAATATATTCGTTTATAATACATACTCGCTCATAAATGAATGTAGTTAGGATTATGAAGGAGTTTATAAATATAGGATACATATTATATTAAATTATTTTCTATAGAAATTTAATACCAGCAGGTTTTCTCAAAAGCAATTGAGGATACAACAAAAGAACGTAAAGGGCAGCTGGTACAGGCTGCTCGCTGTCAGAACAAATGGCTAGTGCTAACACGAACAGACAAATGGAACACACAATATTGCACATTTTACCTCAACAAATTTACTGTGTTCCACTTGAGGCCGCAACTGTTCGCAACCAATGCAAATGTGCTAGTCATTTTGCACAAACGCTGCACAATATCGCGTCTCCATTGACTGGAATCCAACTTGAGCACATAAAGGGCATTGACGACAAAGGCGGAAAGAAATGAGCTCGAAATAATAGAAATTAAATTTTGTATCTCGGAAGAAGTTCGCCCTCTCCTCGCGGATGCCCGCCCCTCCATCCGCTTTGTCCCACCAGACAATACCCACCGAATAGCGACTCCACTCATATTTCATCCCAATAACAATGACCGGTCTTTTGCCTTATCCAATCTCCAATACTAGATTGAAAAATAACAACGTTCCACATTTACATACAAATGAAACGGGAATAGTTAATACAAACAGCTTTCAGACGATATTCCGCCCCCACTGGCACATACTGGCGATTTCTTTGAATTGGCTGCGGTCTAAACAATTGCGCTCCGCAATTTATTACCCAAATTAAATGACATAGGAAACCTTTCTGTACGCCGTCATTAATAACGTCTAATTTACAATGTTTAAACAAAGGATCTCGCATTGAAAACCCACGAGTGCGGCCCGAACGTCATTATCCGTTCGTCACTTGACAACAAAGGTTGGTTCGTCAGATTGTAAATTAAATTAGAACATCCAGCCGATCCTGTTTATGTACCCTCTTAAATGTGGAATTTTAAGGGTATGCTTAATTCATGAATCTTTGCTGAGTTTGACCATTCAATTTACATTTTCAAACCGGTACTCTGAACGCCGATTTGCATTCCCTCACCATGTATGTTGCATTTATTCACAAAGAACGTGAATATTATGCAACTTTAAGAGGAGAGGCGCGCAGCAGCGATTAGAGGAGTGCTGTTATTTATAGGTCTGAACTCGATCCATTGGTGTTTACCAGCAGCGCCCATTGCCCCTCGTAAATCGTTTAAAGGTTGGGCGTTCGCCATCGTCAAGATAGATGCCCTTGTCAGACTGATATATTTACTGTCCGCCACATGGACTCCCACCCCTATCTACTGTTTAACATGTAACTGCTGTTGCTTTAATAAATAGCCTTCATGAATAAATGTTTAAAAAAGGGAAACCTTTTAGGCAGTTAATTTTCTCCGCGGCAAACAAACCCTCAAATGCACAACGAGGGTGAACTTGTGAGTGACATGTAAATCTACTGGGCTGAGTCAAAGGTTTTTTAAAAAAAAAAAAAAAGAAAAAAAAAAAAAAAAAAAAAAAAAAAAAAAAAAAAAAAGGGACATTATATTTTTGCTTAATATGAGAATAAGAGAAATAAAACACACAAACCGATTAGCACACGTATTAAGACACACATTAACGTGTTAAAGGATTAGCGGCAGTCGCTCAGATTTTGGTGAAAGCCTTTATGCTGCTCTTGAACGTCAAAGCGAACAAGAGAATAAACGAATAAGTAATAGCGAATATATGTTGCCTCCGCGCCCGGCGCCGGCGCGTAACATACGTACCTAAAGTGCGGTATGGCATATTACCCATTTCTCATCTAAATCGTGTGACTTTTGCCCCTTACGCGCGTGTAATGTAGCGCACTTTATCGTCAGTAATCCTGCCGTTACGTTCTCCTTCTTTACTTTTCGGGAACTCTGTTGAAAGAAATGAGTCGCTCACAATACAATGTTTCGTGTAGAAAACAATAAAGGCCAACAGGCAGCCGTAAACCGGCTTTAAAATATTGAACCACTTCATTTTCTCGCGGCGATAGCTATTATGAGCTCGGCTCATAAAATCAAACGTGTTAGTACACATTATAGTGCTCGGCTTATAAAGTCCCCCGTCACGTGAAGTTTTTATTCGTTTGGAGCCTAATGGATTTCCTTACCTTTTTATTATTCGATAAACACGACAGCGCACGGTTGATTTGAAGAATCTCTTTGAAGCCCGGAGCTCGTCGCAGTTAGACTGTGCTTATATTGCTCAGCCATAACAAGGGGCTGAACCTAAACCCTCGTTGAATTTGGTGGAATAAGCCGCAAACTTTTGTTATTTCTTTTACCTTTTCTTTAGAAAAACCCTTTTAAGTGTACACGTCCCGTGACTGTACTTATCCATTTAAAACTTGCTTCACGGTTTCCTGATCCGGTAAATCAGATTCATACCCCCTAACACCCTTGTCGTTAAATATTTTCTTACTCTGATTTATATTCCATTTGACGAAGTGTTCCGAACGAATTGGGATCGAATACATTTTGATATATGTGGGTCGTGTGTGAGTATTCTAAATTGATGAGGACAAATTCTATCTCGTACTATATTAGTAGATATACAGAGGGTTCGAGAAATATCTTCAGATGTTCGCAATCAGAGTCAATATCCTTCGGAGGAAATATTTTAATTATTGATGAGCGCGAGTGTATCGCGAGATTGCTTTGGCAGGACTAGTTACAAATGATTATTATTTGTCTTTTCAGTAGGTATGTACAATGCCTTCGAGATTTTAGTAGACTCAAAAAGATTTGAGTGTACAAATCAAAATGATCAGAAACAGAATAATCTGTTTAGGTTTAGGTAAATAAGAAAAATTTGGAAAACGGTGTCTAGCGTCGACTTTAGAAAATTGAGCCAACTTTTATATCAGCATTCTCTCACACATTTCTCGGTGACATTTTTGGTTGCGTGTTATTTTCGGCGTGTTGTAAATACGCCTGTATTTCATTTTTATCAGCTTTAATAAGTTCAGCGTGGCAAGATAAAGTGATATATCTACATGTAAAAATGTTTTCACAATGTAAGCTATGGCAGGGTCCTCCATCGTACCCAGTTAGGGTCCGGAGACAGTGTCCCTTTGCCCCAGTCGACCCTTGTCACCATGTCGCATATATGTCCAACTTAATTTTAACACCCGCCCTTCATTGGGAACCTCTAAAACGTCCACCGGCTTAGAGTAAACTCCTTCCGTTTGCTTTATCGTAAGAAATCTGTTTTCTCTAAGATGTTTTGTTTTCGTTGTAATGTTAAAAATACCGTATAAATAGAGCCTTACCATATAAAGTTGTTTTTGGTGTCTAGATAATACACAAATAAAATAGGAAGTTATGTTCCTTGCCTTTATGTCGGTCACCGGATAGTTGTAAATACTGTTAGTTTATAAAAAAATGTAAACTCTTTTTTAGGGTTCCGTAAACGAAGGGTCCAAACGGAGCCCTATTGTTATCACTCATGTCTGTCTGTCCGTCAGTCGTCTGTCACAAAATTTTGTTACGAAGAAGTTTTTAACTTCCCATTCATATATGAACTTGAAATTTGGTGATAATGTTTATTGTTAAGTACGTATACTTTACTAACAAATACCAATATTTGGTACGGAACCCTTAATGTGCAAAATCCGACACGCACTTGGCCAGTTTTAAACCGATTTCAAAAAAGGATGAGGTTTTATGTTCGATTGTATGTATGTTTTTTTTTATGTATGTTCACCGATTTCTCTGTCATTTGTGGACCGATTTTCAAAATTCTTTTTTATCCTAAAGAATGTACTCCCGAGGTGGTGCCATATCAATTTTATAAAAATTGCTTCAGCGGTTTTTAAAAAACTGAACAAAAACGAAAAATATGTATACCTAGATGACGTTTTGGTTTTCTCCAATTACGAGTATGTTTAAATTCCACGTTCCATGTTATTGGGGTTTTGAGTTCTGGGGTATGACAACTAAAAAGTGAAAAATAAAAAACATTTTTACAAAAACAAAACAATCGACTTCCAAAAAAGAAAATACACTAAAAATTTAAAAATAACTTTAATTTCGGAAATCGGTGTCAAATAACGAAGAAATAAAATACAAACACCGACTTCCGAAATTAAAGTTATTTTAAAAATTTTAGTGTATTCTCTTTATTGGAAGTCGGTTGTTTTTTTTTAACTCTTCACCCGTCGATTGCAGACCAAAAAAAAAGGTGTGCAGGTAACAATTAAAATCTATTTTCTGCTAATTGGGCGTGCAACGGGTTAATAAGACTCGAATACATTGTAAATTATCAAACTCGTATGAGATTTCATTTATTTTCCATCCATACGCACAAAGCGTTTTGAGAAAACATTCATTGCGCGTACAGCTAGAGAGTGAAATTCTCTACCGGAGTCTGTGTTTCCTGTAAGCTACAACCTGGGAGTCTTTAAGTCAAGAGTGAATAGGTTACTTCTAGGCAAGCGTGCTCCATCTTCGACCACATCATCGCTTACTATCAGGTGAGATAGTGGTCAAACGCGAGCCTATCAAACATAAAAAAAAAAGATTTATAGTATTAAAAATTATATATTCATAATATGTCAAAAGTTTACACTCACGCAAGATTTATAACAATCTTACATGCTTTACAATGAACCGGTGACATATCTATAATCCAATTACTCAGTAGTGTTGTGAAAAGCTTGATAACCAATTTTTCATTCGATAAAAATCCTAAAGCAAGAACAATAGAGCATTCACACTATCGATAGGCACCGCTCGATATCGGAACTATTCAAATTTAGTTCAATTGAATTCGCAAGTGAAATGAACACGGCGATAAATTGGCGCTGAATGATGCTTATCTGTCTCCCTGACAACACTACGCTACTCGATACGGAGTTACACGCTTTTACACCCAGACTTTTTGTTTGACACTTTACCCAAACATGGAACGTGTTTTCTGCTAAACAAGTGATGTAATCAAATCGATACGATACGAACAATGTCGTTCAGAAAACAGCGTAGGAAAAGTCTGAATGTGTCATAGATATTTTACTGTTCACCCAATAAAAAACTTTTTACCATCCGATAATATTCACAAACATGAATTTGTAACCGAAAGTCTCGACTATGTGCCCGTTAAAATAAATTCACGTAACACGATGTTGACCAAAACGTATTCGTATAAATTCCGACGACGTGATCGCTTCGTATAGAATATGGTACAGCCTACCGCTGGCAAATCGATTCAATTTGCAACAGACGAGAGCAGAGACCCCCCAACTGTAAGTGATTGCACGATCCACTGCATTGAGACCAATTTTCCCAGCCGCAGTCATACTACGGAGTACGGACTATTTGAATCGCTTACCTTAGGGATTCCATTCCAATCCTGAGCTCGAATTCCCAACACCGACCGAGCTTGATCAATATTATCTTTCGCCTTCATAAGTATTTGTTAGAATTTTTTGCTTCCTTGGCACCGGCTATAGATTTAATAACTGTCATCTTTACGACCTAATATTCAACATTTTTTATATATCGAGCAACATCTGCCAACCCTCATTTCCTTTTAGCTTGCAACATTGTGGGAGGAATTTAGTCGAATGACGATGTAATAAATTTCCTCCTTCGTATGATCCATAAAGCTACGGACTACGGAGAGACCCTCTCGAATAACGTCCGATATGGCGTAATAAAAGCGTCTCGATGAATTAACTGATTATTTGCATACGGTACGTGTGTGGGAATGTCTCTTAAGTATATATTCAATTTGGGGTATCGTCAAGTGTCATTAGTAGATAACTAGGTACTTTGATTGTGCTCTAACATTGCTCAGTTTTGTATCACCTAGAAACTGTACAAAAATACGCAAGCAAATGTCAGTAGCAATTATTATAAGTAATAAAAAAAGTTTTAAAAGCATGCACTTCACCCAGTCATTCATATTGTCGCTCTGAATAAACTAACTGAGTATATTGAAATAGATGGCAGCTCGCAAATATAAATAAAACCACACACGAAACTCCTGTGAAATGATGAGGGACAGTATCAGCTTTTAGCTAAATTGGATTGTGTGATACCAATTGCAAGCGTATGCATTGTAAAGCGCTTGATTATAGCGGCAATGTAGATTGTATCACAATTTAGGATTTATGCTAACTTCGCTTCATTCAGCGCTCACTTTAGCTTCAATAGAGAGCACTGCGAATTTATTAATTGGATTTCCCCTCCCTATTTTCCTGTCACCACTTTTTATGATTGCTATTATCCTTATTAATACCTGAGTGAGTTTTATACGATGGATGACTGGGTAACCGGCAATATGAGCGTGTCGGTAGCTTAGTCCTTTTCAACGGTAATCCGCTGTGACACACAAATGGATTGAAGGACAAACGTGGATCTGAATTATTTATTGCCAATTTCGCTTCACTAATACTGCTCAGAAAAGGTATTTTGTATATACATGAGATGTCCTTCGTACCTTCGTCGTAGGCTGATGCTAAGAATAGATGACAAAGGGATTACGATTATAATATAGGTATCTTTCTTTTTATTGTAAGATCTTTCAGTCCATCCAAAGGTTATCTGGTAGATATCGCTGTCAGCGATAAGACCGTCATTGTACCCATAGATTTAAGTTCGTGTAAAAGAGTTGCGTAACTGTTTTGTTGTAAAATTAAGTATTCTATTCTAATGGATGTCAATGTGTCTGTTATGTGTACGGAAAAAGACTGGAAGTTCAGGTAATTAGATCACCTTTCGCCAAGTTTCTCGAAGTTAGGTTCATGAAGCGAGTTGAGAATCGAAGAATCTGAAAAAAACTTAGGTATATTTTATCAATTCCGCCTCCTTGCCACCGTTTACCTCCACTTCCATATTTCTCCGATAATCACGACGATATTGCAAACTTCCATCCACTTTACCGAAGTATACTTTATTTGATCACCCAAAAACGTTATTAAATATCGCAAGGAAGGCCACGATACCTTGTAATTCAGGGATCCTCAATAACAAATTGTTGGAGTTATTTCTAGTGGGCCAGTAGGGAGGGGTCTCGGCAATTTATTTTTCGGTCGCGATCCAATTATTTTTGGGCATGTTAGTGGCGCATAAATCTGTGGACTGGCCCTTGTGCACGCACCTACGCCAGCTTGTAATAGTTCGGACGTGGGGGGAGGGGGGGCTAATGCGATAAGCCCCAAGATTAATTATTTACCAAAAAGCCGCGGGCGCGGTGTTTACGTTTTAAGGAAGTAAAAAATGGTGGCTCGCAGACCCGCCTGTCTGACACTCGCGGTATAAATTTTATCGCACAGTCTACCTCCCCACTCGTATATCTGAAGTTAGAACTTTTAGAAAGTAAACTTTAAGACATTGCAAAGAAGTACCGTAAATTATGGAAAGTATTAAAGGAGGTGATTCTTCTTCTACTCTCGTGTTACGACGATCTATTCGAGTATATTTCATGCAGAGTTGAAAATATTATTATCAATTCAGTAAGGTTAGCAAAAGATAGATCTAGCATGGCGAAATTCTTTTTACACTTTCGAAACCTTTACACTTTACTATAGACTAAATACATTAATAGTTAATCGGAAAAAAAAGAAAAAATCCGTACCCTAACCACGTAGAGTGTCTTTCAATCAGCATGTCAATTAGGACATTGAGACCTTTCTCAAATGAAGGTCTTTCAAAAACGCTATACTCTATATTAAGCCTTACTTTTATAACTAAGATAAGTAATGTACACACGTGATAATAAAACCCAACCCATCTCACACAAGACAAGGGCATAGAGGTCACATTTCATCTAAAAGCACCAAAGACTTTATTCATAAAGACATCAAAGAAAATCAATCTGAAAAAATTATTCAAAATGTGTTGTTATTTCTTCCCGGACAAGACAGTCGTCTTAGACCTTTATACGTACATTATAGAATTTAGTTTAGTAATGGCTAAGTAAAATTAAAGTTACCCAAAGAGCAATGGAGAGAGCTATGCTCGAAGTTTATTTGCGTTATCGAATCAAGAATGAAGATATCTGCAAGTGGAGGATAAACTGCCCGGGGGTGGAGGATAAAATCGAAAGAGTTACCTCGCCCCTGGGCACTCGAGGCAGGGAGGAACAGGGGTGGGTTTTAGTCAGTAAGAGTCTGACACGCCCTTCCGCTCCACCCTAGAGCGGAAGAAGTCATAGGATGATTTCCCACCAAGATTACCGACGAGGCCCGATGAATCGCTGAACTTAAGAGGCAATGGACAGGGCACATTGCTCGCAGAACAGGAAGTCGATAGGACTGAAAGGTTCTGGAGTGGCGACCGCGTACTGGAAGACGCAGTGTCTCCCACAAGGTGGACCTATGATCTGGTGAGGATTGCGGGAATCCGATGGATGCGAGACGCACAAGACCGATCGTTGTGGCGACACTTGAGGGAGGCCTATGTCTAGTAGAAAAAAAAAACACCTGTTCCCTACATTTTGTTAAATTATATAATAGTGTCCTATAATAATAATAATAACACTACAAAAAGCTGCCATATTAAACACTTGCCGAATAGTTCGAAAATTTTTACAATTAGATTTAGATAACAATTTCACTACAGTACAAACCAATTTATCATCTGAAAAAATTAACTAGGATCTCACCTTGGTTCACACCCGTGAGATTCTAGAAAATACCAGGTTTTACCCTGAGAAAAACAAATTTTGGAAAAATAATAATAAAGTTTATTGTTCTTCTCTCACATAGAATTTTACAAACAATATAAAAAAAAACTTGAGAGGTGTCAAGGGACACCCGGATGGAACGAAGTTCCTTTCGATTAATTAGTGAAGGAATTGTAATATAATTTTATTTTTTTTAATTTATAATATTTTTTTTATTATTAACTACGCACACACGCACGCACGTAAGAAGTTATACTTCATCATCTCATCTCATCTCATCGCAGCTCAGCTCAGCTCAGCTCAGCTCAAATCAGCTAAGCTCAGCTCAGCTCAGCTCAGCTCAACTCAACTCAACTCTTTAGCAATAACAACAACTATAACAAAAGTAATTGTAATAAAATTTTATTTTTTTTACTATAGCAAAAAAGTGTCGTGACAACTTTTTCGTAAGAATTTTTTCCGTCTAGCCCCCTTTCACAACGCGCGATAAGGAACTTCGTTCCAAAAACAAACAAGACATTAGCGATAATTGTTGTGATCTATGTGAGAGACTGGTTTCTGTACTAGGAGACCTAATAAAAGTTAGTTAAATATTCATCAGTAGGTAGGTACTTTAACCCCCTGGAAGCTTGCCAGAGAATAAATAATCACACTTCTATTCTAAAAAAAATTACTATTTTCTACTGCTTCTAAACGCACTAAAAATAATAAAAAACTGGCCAAGTGCGTGTCGGGCCACGCGCAAGGTAGGGTTCTGTAGACCGTACTTCATCAAAGTAATATTTTTTTCAAGAATTTTGTATTTTCTACGAAATTTAACAAGTAGAAACATTTCATAAATTGGGTGACTAACAGAGCTGAGCTAACTTAGCCGTTATATAGTTTTCCTTTAAAGTTCATCATTATATTATACCATCACGAATTTATTTCGATTTTTCAAGCCAATTGTTTAGCGTTTAGGAGGGAGGACACGCTCGAGTCTCGACTCGAATAAAAAAAACCTTTTTAAAGTTTAAATTTCGCAAACGAATCACTGAATCGAAAAACAGTCTGTCACCAGGCTGTATCTCATGAACCGTGATAGTTAGACAAAAATCGAAATTTACATATGGTGGACATCCCATCCATACGCACAAAGCGTTTTGAGAAAACATTCATTGCACGTACAGCTAGAGAGTGGAATTCTCTACCGGAGTCTGTGTTTCCTGTAAGATACAACCTGGGAGTCTTTAAGTCAAGAGTGAATAGGTTACTTCTAGGCAAGCGTGCTCCATCTTCGACCACATCATCGCTTACCATCAGGTGAGATAGTGTTCAAACGCGAGCCTATCAAACATACAAAAAAAAAAAACACAGATGATGTATTTCTGTTGCCGCTATACTAAAAAACAGAATAAAATAAATATTTAAGAGCGCTTCCATACAACAAACGTGTTTTTTTAGCCGTTTTTATAGGTAATGGTACGGAACCCTTCGTGTGCGAGTCCGACTTGCACTTGTTTATTATTATTACTGATTATTACCCATATTTATAAAAATCTCGGCACTTTTTAGCAACTGATGGGAAGACTCTAACCTCAAATATAAAAGAAAAATGTATTAAGAATCGGCTAACCAGTTGCTCAACAGTTCATAGATGTTTAAAAACTAAGGCTCATTGTAGTAAAGCACACTGTTGACCTACCTTTTTGAAGACGAAGGGTCGAAGCGGACAAAGCTATTTAGGTATAAACCTAAAATATTACATTAGTGTACAGAAATGGAAAAATATTTTCACAAATAGGTACTTTTTCAGTCACTTTTCTACTTACTTTATTTTGTACTCAAAAAGGTAATCTCATTTTGTTTCAGGTAAAGATGGCAGCCAGTTTAGTTCGGAGTGCTCGAGTCATAGACTTAATAAGTTCGAGTCCAAATGTGTAGTACCTACGTTCTACATATTCAAACCTAATGTTACGTATTTTATAATTTTTACCCGACACTGCGCAACGCAAGGGAGGGTAATGTCTTTATCAAGGAGGGTATGTAAGTATCTAGATATGTTTGTTCCTTTGTGGCACTATAGAGATCAAACGCGTGAGCCGATTTTGATAATTCTTACGTCAATTGATTCGTCTTAATCTTGTGAGTGCTACTAAAGATATGATAGTAATAAAAAATAAAAGTCGACGAACTATAATAAGTGGGGTATCAAAATAAAGGGTTCGAGGAGGTGATTCCAAAAATTTAAGTGACTAAAATGTAGAAAATAAAAAAATGTAATATTTTCAAAAAACCCGATTGTAATAAACAACTAAAAAGTTGTTGGTGGCATGAAATCATTGAACTAAAATAACTGCCGCCAACTGCATGAGACTACTTGGAAAGTAACTTGTTTGGAACTTAATAGTTGTTTATTACAGTCGGATTTTTTTTAATTTTTTTTTTTTATTTGTACATTTGTAGCTTAAGCTACTCGTACATCATAGTACAACTATTCGTTTGTTTAAAAGATACCGCGATAAACTGGGTTCATAAGTACATGATTCTATAACGAATTTTAATGTATTCCTGTCCAGTATTATTGGTCATAAAGGTGAACGAAAACAACGTGAGGAAACTGGCATGTTCTAGAAACAAAAGATCGAGGACATGCGACATCTACCAATCCACATTGGGCCCTCGTGTTGGATTACAGCCCACTCCCTCTCGCAGAGAAGAGGCCTGTGTTCAAACAGTGGGGATATTAAAAGGCTGCTGGTGCCTAGTGGTCATAATGAGTTTAAAATTGGTTTTGGTCTCAAACCGGTGGCAAAAAAAAAGTGTGTGTGTACGTATGTACGCACGAAGTTATACTTCTTTAGCGTAACAAGATAAAAAACCAAACTGTCACAAAGTTTACAAAAGGAAAACAATCATTCTTCATGAACCACAGACCATAGCTAACTTCAGGGTTTCGGTTCTAGCTAACTTCAGGCTGTAGATTTTTTGTGACGGTGTGCGTGCGCATCGTAAAAATTTACTCTCATCATTTTTCCCTAACGCGCCAAAAGAAGTATAACTTCAAAAAAAAAAACAAATGTTAATTAATATACGTAACAGGTAGGTACCTACTTGATCAGCTGACGGAGTCCGCATGAATTCATGCGGGCCAACACCTAGGCGCCGAGTGTGACGAAATGCGCAAGCATACTCCACCCGGCTGTGGTTTTAGTCAGTAAGAGTATTACATCAATGAGTATTTCCACATGATAAAAAAACCAGCCAAGTGCGTGTCGGATTTCCCACATTTAGGGTTCCGTACCAATTTTTTACTATTTGTGTGGCTTTGGGTCAACAAGTTTTTTTTTTAGTTGTTGTTAGGCACGGGTTTGACCTCTATCTCACCTGATGGTAAGCGACGATGTGGTCGAAGATGGAGCACGCTTGCCTAGAAGTAAGATGCTTATACTGTGAAAATTTGAAGACTGTAGCTTCAACCGTTTGGGTGTAAAACCTGTGTGACAGATGACGGACAGACGGACACGTGAGTGACAGCAATAGGGCTCCGCTTGGTCCCTTTGGGTACTGAACCCTTAAAAGATAGTTGATCACAATCACAGTACACTGAATAAACCACACCGGCCTAATCTAAAAAGATAGTTGATCACAATACACTAAAAAAACCACACCGGCCTAATCTAAAAAGATAGTTGATCACAATACACTGAATAAACCACACCGGCCTAACGTAAAAAGGTCACAACTCAAAAACTTCCGTGATAAAATGTTTCAATCCAAAAATTAATTATTTGCCTCAACGCTTGGCGAAATTTTATCCATTTAACTTAATTAGGAAATAGGTAATGGAGTTTATAGCACCATTATTAATCTTTAGATGTACTCTCTTCTTTGAAAGCCCCAAATATACCAAGTTTAAATAGCTCTTAATAAGTTATCCGCTGTATCTATGGAAGCTGGTAAATTATTTTCGATGTTGTTTTTACTCAAGCTCTTCGCTTTTAAATACAAGTTTTCTTCACATTACATTCGTGAAGAAATATCAAGATGACAGTTGTTGAAATTGTTCAAGAAATATTTTGATAATTTTCTTTGCTAAGGTTTATAAAATGCAACAAGTTATTATTCATTTTCAAAACAGACATGATTTATTTATTTTAAAAAATCATTCTAAAGTAGAAATAACCGTACAAAGGCGGACTTAATGCCTTAGTGCCTTTTCACACGCCCCCGTTGTAGGGTAGCCAGTGGCGACAGCCATGTACGTTAGCTTTCACACGTACCGGCGTAATTTACTTTTAATTTTTACCGGACAATCGGCACCGGCTACCCGGCAACCGGCACGTGTAAAAAGGCACTTAGGCATTTTCTACAAAAGGAGGCAATAAATTAAGTCTAAGTCAACAAGAAATCGAGAAAAATTCCAGCGGTTGAAAAAAAAGACTAAGTCCACTCCCCAAGCCAATAAGTACTACATTTAGAAACATAAACCTTCATAAAACACTTTACCAGAAACTTCAGCATCAATTGCCTCCCCGAATCTTCGACCCCGAATAAAAACGACCCGTAAACATAATTAGGGATGTAATGAGGCCAGAGTTATAAATCTGGGGGTAGCAACCCTGATGGAAGCGGCAACCAATGGGCCACAACCCAAGTCGTCGGTCAAGGGCCGTCATTAATTCTCCGGCCATCTTATTACGCAACTAATTACCTATTTATCCGCATTTTCTCACGAGTTTTCTGAAAGTGAGTAATAACATTTGTGGGTTACTGACGTAAGCCATTTCTTTTTTGGTTTGCCGTGGAAGGCAGCTTTGGTATACTGTGAATGTGTCTTGAAAGGCCAAGAGTAAATCTCCTTTTAGAAACTACATTTCTATATTTATTTACAGCATTGGCTGGAAATAAGCATAAGTATCAATACGACTTCAATCTCAATCTGCCTAGCCTTTTCCCAACTATCTTGGGGTTGGCTTCCCTAACCGGATGCAGCTGAATACCAGTATTTTACATGGATCGACTGCCTATCTGACCTCCACAACCCAGTTACTGGGTAATACGATAACTTTTTTAGGGGGGTGGTAAATCATTCAATGGCTTCTCCCGCTCTGTGTGGAGCGGGAGGCCGTGTCAGACTCTTACTGACTAAAACCCACCCCTGTTCCTTCCCTGGCTAAGTGCCCAGGGTCGCGGTACTCATGTTGAGAATTTATCTGCTAACCGATACCCTAACGGGTAAACGGACATGGTTGTCAGACTTTCGGGCTTCTGACGACACGGAGGAGTCTCGGTATATAAAGATAGTCACCCATCCATGAACCAACCCCGGCAAGCGTAGCTTAACCTGATGGATCGACCCGTGCGGCTGTTATTACTTTAGCCACGAGCTCTTTAATCAACTCCTCAAACTCTTCATCGAAAGTGTCAATACCACTTATGAAGTACAAACTAGCTTTAACCAGCGGCTATGCTCGTCTAGGAGTCTAAAATGATGCCATGAAAATGTACCAAGTTCCGGAATAAAATCCTGTCCTTCCTACTAGTCCTATCCTACTTAATATTATAAATGTGGATGAGTGAATGGATGGATGTATGTAACTCAATCAGGCCAGAACGACTGAACAAATCTTTTTTTTTTTTCATAGGCACGCGTTTGACCACTATCTCACCTGACGGTAAGCGATGATGTGATCGAAGATCTGGATGAAATTTGGCACAGAGATAGTTTAGTCTAGAATAGCATATTTATATAAATGTAAAATCCGGCCAAGTGCTAGTCGGACTCGCGTACGAAGGTTCCGTGCCATTATCTATAAAAACGGCAAAAAAATCACGTTTGTTGTATGGGAGCCCCTTTAAATACTTATTTTATTCTGTTTTTTAGTATTTGTTTTTATAGCGGCAACAGAAATACGTCATCTGTATTTCAACTGTCTAACTTTCACAGTTCATGAGATACAGCCTGGTGACAGACGCGCAGACAGACAGACGGATGAACAGCGGAGTTTAGAAAATTAGAAAATTTCAGAAAACTTAACGACTTAAATTCGCGCGTTTGACAGTTGACAGTTGATATCTAAGACAGGACAACGTCTGTCGGGTCAGCTAGTAGGCTAAAATTTATAATGGGAGAAGTAATAATTCTACATAGCTGAAGCCGCTGGCAAAAACTAGAGTATCCTATGTCCTAAATCAGGTCATGCTGCAGCAGTGTTCATATTATCCAAATCGTGGCGTGATTGATTAACAAACACCCGAACATGCAGACCTTAACATGGACAATCTTAAAAGGAAATTGATGAGAATGCTAAGAGCGATGTGGGGTGTTAAGCGCATGGATTGAATTAGGAATGAGTATATAAGAGGAGGTCTGAAAGTGGCACCGCTGACTGAAAAGTTGTGTGGAAATCGGTTGTCGTGGTATGTGATGCGGAGGAATGAAGAAAATGTCGTGAGGAAAGTCTTATGTATGGATGTGGGATGGCTATAAGAGCAGAGGAAGGCCAAAGAAACGATGGTTGGACTGTGTGAAAGAGGATATAGGTAAAAAGGGAGTGACTACAGAGATGACGACTAATAGAGGAGTATGGAAGAAAAAGACATGTTGCACCGACCCCAAATAAATTGGGATAAGGGCAGGAGAATGATGAATCTTAAAAGGAAATTCATGTTACTTCCTTTCCCACAAAGTACAAAATAAAACGGTAACTTAGTAAGAAACTGTTTTGCAATGAGCAATTTAATTTTACGCCAGTAGGTACATTGTATCAGCGTCGTACAAAGCCCCCAGAGATCCTCTTATAAACGCTTAAACTGCTTATTTGCATGATAAACAAAATCCTTTCCCCTCAAGGACGTTTCGTACAAAACGTGATGACATACTCTCTTAGTTATACGGCCCTGAAAGACGGGAGGGGTCATTAAATCTTATGCGCTAAACAAACGAAATCATTGTCTTGAACCATGAAGAAAGGAATGTTTTGAAGTTAGAATATTATCAGCCTTGTGAATTCTCGGAAACCATTAATTTATGAATAGATACAAAAATATTAAAATGTACCTATACGTCGCCATATAATATTGTAAACTATTCGTATTTAAATAGACTCGAATACATTGTAAATTAGCAGACTTAGATGTAATTTATTGTATTTAAAATTACCTATTCATAATAGAGCAGTGGTTGCCCAGCGGTATTGGCCGCGACTTACAGGTTGTAGGTCGTGAGTTCAAACCCAGGCAGGCACTTCACTTTGTGTAAATTATTTCATCACCACTGCTCTCAAAACGGCGAAGGGACACATCGTGAGGAAACCAGCATGTCCTAGAACCAAAAATTCGAAGTCAAGTGACATCCATCAATCCGCATTGGGCCGCGTGGTAGATTACGACCCACATCCTATCATAGAGAGGAGGCCTGTACCCCAGCAGTAGGGACATTAAAAGGCTGATGATGATGATGATTCATAATAGTGATAACCTTCGCAAGATTTATTACAATCTCACAGTTTTTTTCCAATTATCCGATGACATTTAATATGTATTAATCCATTTTGATGTGGAAAATAGTGACTGAAAATCACTCCCTTTAAAGCATTAATTTTCATTATTTTTTCCTGCTACATTCTTCTATTAATACCTCTATCGTCACCAGAACAATTAACAAGTTCTTGTTGAAATCTAATTTCTTACTTAATTTAGGCTCCTCTGTGCTTCGTAACTTAATTATTTATTGACTTCATTATGAATAGAAATCAAGTTATTTGTCCATCTTAACACCGACTAAGACTCTTGAAGACGCATTTTTAATTACTGGGTAACGTTTGATGTCGCATTTCCTTTTCATTCCCTTTTTTGCGTGGGTAATTAAAAAATGTTTAGGCAGCTTCTTATGATTTTGGAGTACTTCTTCCCTACCTGCTGTAACATTCTAAATTATATTTTCCTGGATAAAAATAAAATAAATTCATATATTCATGTCAGTTACAACGGTACCTACTTTAAAGTAATAGTGTGGTCTATATATCCTAAGTTTTTTTTTATCAATGATAGTCTCACGTTTGACCACATCTCACCTGATGGTAAGCAATGATGTGGTCGAAGATGGAGGACGCTTGCCTAGAAGTAGCCAACCAACCAACCAAGGCGACCTAAGAAATGAATATATTCTACCCCCAAGTATGGAATTATTCACTGAGACCAAAATCCGCTTCCCACCTAATCCTACAGCGGAATACGTAAATGTATTTATTATTAACTAGTTATCCGCATCTACCATTTTAATGAAATACAGATTTATGTAAATTCCGCAGCACCGCTATGAATCGTGACGTAACTACCTGATACAAAATGTTTACTTAATTATTGAAACCAAAACCTCCCACTACTGCTCCATATCGCTACTATGTCGGCCTCAGATAACTTCGTCAAGAAAATAAATATTTAAGCAATATTTCGCCGTTAACTCAAAGACTCAAAGAAAACATGACATCAAACAATTTGGCAAACATTACGAATTTCCCGGCACGGCCATGTCAATTTCTCGTGAGTCAAAAATTATTATAGATCGACGTTGTTTTATTATGAGAGAGAGTGATTTCAATGGAGCACTAGTGCGGTATCTCGGAGACCGTCCCCATTTTCCGACATTTCCCGGGACGTCCGTAGGCCACGGCTACTACAATTTTTATGAGTCAGTCGTGCTACACTCGCTTTTATTTCTTTTTCCTTTACAAAACGCTCTGTGGGAAGCGGCGAGATCCCATTTTCGGCCAGCCGGCATTTTTGCAAATTTCGATTCGCGGCGAGTTAGAAAAATAAAGATTTCACACGTGCCTTTCGACGAGTTCCAGTCTGCTTTTATTTTTTACATCCTATCGTAACTTCAAATAATCCCGGAAAGCTTTTTGTTGGGAACGAAACATTTATGGCACTATATATTCTTCTTTACACGTAATCAAGAATCTAATAAAAATGTACGTAAATATTTGTGTAGGGCTTCCTTTTCAGTAAATAAGAGGGAAGCCGAACAATTTCCAAAACCTTTCCGATCCGTTGTAACATAATACTAAACTTAGTCAATCCGTATAATGCCATGGAAATCATTTCTAAATCAGTGTTAATCCGTTGGAACGGGGCAGCGGTTATGTGGACCCCAAAATAGTTCACATTAGTGGGGTATTTGTGTAGAATAAGGAGGAGAATCATGGAACATTAGTGTAGATTACGCTAATATCACGGAAGGCCTTGTTACGCATTCCGTGATTGGTGTGCTCTCGTTACCGCGAGCTTTGTCAGCTCCTCACCTCTTTGAGTCGGGATCAAAATGTTTTACTCAGAGGATATAGCATTATGATAAGATTCGCGAGTGATTCGCAACGTCCGCCTCTCAGCTCGTATTATTATTTCCTCGCTTTGACGTCTTCCCTTTGTTGTATAAAAATGTCTTGTTCGTGTTGTGGAGTATGGATGTGCCTTATTGGCTGAATAGAGTAATTTTTTGATTTACCTAGTGGAAAATAATATAAGACTTGTAGAAGTAGTAAATAGTTTATTATAAGCTTTAGTAACCTACACGTGTCACATAATTGTGTATCAATTACGTTATTTTGGTTATTTCTCTGTCTCTTCGATTATGTAATAACTTTTGATATCGGTAATACCTGTACAACTGTTTCAAAAATGAATGTTATCATACCAAAGTATGTCATTGTTTATTGATATTGATTATTTTTGCGCGATGCAAAAACAATGACGACACAATCTCATTCGATGCAACAATATTTTATCTCAAAACATTGAGCTGCACTATCATCACAATTCAATACATTTAAGGCCTATTCACACGCCACAAAACCTGATCGGGGAAGGACAATGCAACGGAAAATGAGCCTTACGTCAACTTCATTATGGTCGCGTTTTTCCATCTGTTCCAATTTATCGCACAATAAAAGTGTTTGAAACCGTTGTTTTCAGAAATGAGAGATGTGGTCTCCATTGTGTACGCAGTTGGAACAGCACGGCGGCCATTGTGGGCCAGCACTCCCGCGCTTTCATCTCGATCACAATAGGAATCTTATCTCAGCCAAGTTTTATATCGCTACGTTGATTTAATCTTAGCGGACGCTGTGATGAACACTTTATATCTTGGAGACATTTTTTTAATGTTAGCTGGCTTTGAGCATTTAATATGGATGTTATTTGAGTTGTTGAGAGACGTTGCATTTCAGGGTAGTTGACTCAACATTTTTTTATTATTTTAGCAATAGTACTTTACCCAAAATCGAAAATAGAAAGTGTAATGTTTCAAATCTGTTTAAAATTGAGTAAGTTCAAAACCTTGCATAAATCTTTCAAATTAGCTAGAAAGGGAATCTGTCAAGAAACAGAAAAAGGATGCACATACTAACGTATGACGCAACCGCCATTAGGTTACGCGCGTACAAAAGAGATAGCGAGATGTCCCCACCACGTATTCTTTCTTGTAGCACAATATTGGAAATGTTAATTTTTGCTTCATTTTATCCAATCGTAATGCTGTTTTCAGAAAAAGATTTCTTTTTAGTGTTATTTGTTGTTTCATTTAAAATCATCATCATCCTCCTGCCCTTATTGTTACTTGGGGTCGGCGCAACACGATTTTTTTCTTCCATTCTGTCCTGTCAGTCGTCACGCTATCACTAACTCTCTTTTCTTTCATATCACTCCTCACACAATCTATCCATCTTTTTTTTGGCCTCCCTCTCCCACTCCATCCATCTACATTTATATTCATTACTCTTTTAGTTACATGTGTTTCATCCCTCCTCTTCACATGACCATACCAAGATAAGCGGCTCCCTTTCAACTTTTCTGTCACTGGCGCGACTTTTAAACTACCTCTAATGTACTCATTTCTCACTTTATCCATTCTCGTTACTCCACACATGCAATCGTTTTTCATCCGTCTTTCACAGCCCAACATTCTGATCCATACAGATGTTTCATTTAAAATATTGTACAAAAATAAGAAAATACCCTATTATCAATTTCATTTGGATTGATAGAGTACCTCACATCACCATTATCAACATTATAAACATGCCTTCCTGTGTTTGTCCCACGTTACTTGAGTTCGGCGCAACACGTTTACTTCTTCCCAAAGACGTATAATATAGGTATATAGACACGTCACGCACCAACATAGTATTACTACTAGTCGATAGCTATATTGCTACGTACTCGTACACATACAAAGAAAACGAAAGATAATTAAAACATTTATCTTGGTATTTAAGGTAGTATATCGTCTGTAGAATCGGGCAGGCCTTTGTTTTTGGCAAATTGTTCAAATTATTGCACACAAATTAATTTTATGTAAGGTACCTTCGCAACACTGGTTAGTGCACGACTAAATGCAATGTGGTCAATTACCTGTATTTTATGTTATGTTACCATTTCTGAGCGCGGTAAACTATCCACCTACTACACTGGCTCACATGTCTTATACATATTAATCTCAAACAACCCAATTTTCACCCATTTCTGTCTATGACTTGCCTTTTTCTTTGTTACCCCACTCGATACGGTCCTTTTCCCTCCCTATCTAGTTTCTAGCCGGTCTTACTAAAGGCACTATGTGATTATAGTAGCTAGCCTTTCTTTTCAATTCCAGCCTTTTTCAGTAGTTACCCTTTGATGTGTTTTGTTGCCAAAATCAATGGCTTTGTTCCCTGTGTAACTAGCTGTTCTTTTGCAACCTTTACCTACAAATCTTCCTTTCAGCGTTGTTACGGTTTGAAATTCAAGATAACATATTCCGCCTTTGGCTATCCGAGCTTCAAAGAATACCTTAATTACGATTCTTGTAAGAACAAACGTAGATGGGCCGGGTTGGTACGTTTTAGGGTACCGTGGCAAAATGGTAAACAACGATTCCGGTGTAATTTCACGTGTCTGCCACAAATGCTTTTTTTGAGGATATGAATAGACTTTATTTACACAACAATTAAATATGTTTTTATTTAATAATAATAATAAAATTTATTGCATAAACAAAAATCACATTGCACTGCATACATTCAGTTGTAATTAATTCAATACACTTTAACATTGGAGTACAATAATTTTAAAATCTATCCCTTAAACTAGGTCTGGCCTGTATCTTAAGAGATAGGGTTCAGCCATAGGGTAGGGGGGGTTAGGGTTCCACAAAAATACCAGTCCAATGAAAATATGAATTTGAAAATGGAAAATACTTCTACTACTAAGGTACGAAACCCTCGGTGCACGAGAACAACTCGCAAAAGTTTTGTGTTTTTTTAACTGACAACTGACAAATCACAGAATATTCAAAATTACAAATGATAAGGAAAATACTGAGCACCTAATTAAGGGAAGCTGAGTTAAGCCTCCCTAATATCTTAACATTACCTTTTTATAATTTTTTCTTTGTAAAGATGTAGAGCGGGGTTGTAATCAAAGGGGGAGCTAAAGGGGGCTAAGTATTCTTTTTAATGTCTTTCATAATTGTAGCCTACGGAGATTGACAAGACATTATTGTAACTTTGCTGTGATATAATTATACATTATAGTTGATCGATATAAATACTACTATTAATATACCCACTTACAGGGTCACTTTTAATTCATAGGAAATCCTTGAGGGTTAGTTTTAGTACTCATGATTCCTAAAAACTTTACTATTAGACGAACCCTGAAATCGTGAAAAAAACTGCATTTTGTCGAATTAAGTCAATTTAAATTTACTAACAAAAAACTATTGTCTTATATTTTAGAGTTGATTCTTTAGTAAACTTTTTTTTTATAAGTACTTTCACCCTCAAAAAGATTACCAATGAAATAAAAGAATAAATTCAATGTATTCTGTAAGAAAATAAAAAGACATGAATGTGTGAGAACAACAGAAACACAAGATGAACGATCCATTACGAGGTCTGTACCTTTCCATGTCCATTTCGCCATCAGACATTAGGCACTATGCCAACTGTAACACATGGACCAGAGGCCTCACAGAATCCCTATACATACCTACGTACTTAGGGTACGGTCTCATAAAGCCGGTACCCATTAAGTTTCAAGCATTGTATAAACTTGAAACTTAATGGGTTCTGGCTTTCTTCAATACAAGCCGTGTGCCCAGGATTTCTTATTGCGGGAAAAATGACGTAATTCTATACAAACATTCACCCTTTATTTAAGGGATGAAAGGTGAGCACTTAAGAAAAAGTCTTTATTTAGTTCTCACCCTCCCTATACAAGGTAGAGACGACAATACAACAATAAATGAAAACACGGGCGATACTTATCATTATGAACAACGTTTACTATGGGAGCAACCCTAAAATCGCGAAAAAAAACTACTGCATACATATTATACAGTGTGAGTTTTTATAATGTGCACATTATAATTACAAATGAGGGAATCTATGCTTAATTTAATCGACGGAAAAAATATTTAAAAAAATCTAAATAATTTTATATTTTTTAAAATTTATGGAAAATAAACAGATTTTTGCTAAAAAAAAACATGTTATTTTCAATTGAGGGTAGTTTTTTTTCACTATTTTCATTTTACAAGGACGCCTAATTACTTCCAATCATTATTTCTCATAGTTGGTTAGATCACTGTGTGGTATCTGAAGCGGCGTGGACGTCGGTGGTTAACGTAAAGATATTACATAGTGTATATTGGTCAGATCACATTCCATTAGAAATTACGTGTAACTTTACCGTACTAAAAACTAAGATTAACTGTCAGGTTACCGAAAGAAATAAAATTGTGTGGGGTGAAAGGGATTTGACACAAATTGACATGTTTAGAAATTTATGTACGACGAGATTAAGAGAAGTTGACTTTCCTTCTGAATTTGTAAACTGCAGTGACAAGTTATGTTCAATTGATAACCATAGATGCATTATTGATAAAATGTATAGTGACATTGTTAACATCTTAAGTGAGGCGTCATGTATTAGCTATTCTGGGCCGGAACAAAACAAGAGAAAGCCAGTAATAGGGTGGAACAAACATGTTCGGCAGGCGCACTTGGAGGCTAGACTTGCTTTTCAGAACTGGGTGATATGCGGTGAACCTAAATTCGGTACTGTATATTCTAGCATGAAAGAAACTAAACGAGTATTTAAAAGTAAATTGAAGTGGTGTCAAAAAAATAGGGATCAAATAAAAATGAATATCATAGCATCTTGCCACGACAGAAAGGATTTCAGTAAGTTTTGGAAACATACTAACCAGCTGAACGGCAGGTCGAGCCTTCCTGCGAGTGTTGAGGGTGTTAGCGAGCCTGCAGCCATTTCAAACTTATTTAGAAATCATTTTACTGTGAAGTCCCCGCTGGGTGCAATGGGAGAGGCCTCGACGGATAGGGAGCTCGAGAGGGAATCGTTGGTTAGGGTTTCAGCTAAGGAAATACAGGCAGTGTTGAGAGGTATGAAGCGCGGGAAATCACCTGGGCACGATTCTTTGAGCATCGAGCATTTACAAAATGCGGGTGTTCATATGCCCAGAGTACTGTCGTTGTTTTTTAATTTATGCCTCTCACACTCGTACCTTCCGCTTGATCTAATGAAGACGTTGGTGGTGCCTATCATTAAAAATCGCACTGGGGACGCTTCTGACATAAATAACTACAGGCCCATATCGTTGGCTACGGTAATTGCGAAGGTGTTGGACAGTGTGCTGGACAAGCAGTTAAATAAACATCTGTCGCTTCACGACGCTCAATTTGGCTTCAGAGCTGGCCTTTCAACTGAACACGCTGTTCTGTGTCTCAAGCACACTGCTCGATACTATACGGACAAGAAAACCCCTGTGTATGCGTGTTTTCTGGACTTATCAAAAGCCTTCGATTTGGTGTCCTACGGTGTTTTATGGAAGAAGATGTATGATGAGACAACGCTTCCAGGTGAGTTGATCGAGTTATTTAAGTTTTGGTACGGCCATCAAACCAATATGGTGAGGTGGGCAGGCGCGCTATCCGATCCGTACAGGCTGGAGTGTGGGGTGAGGCAGGGTGGCCTGACCTCACCGAAGCTCTTCTGTCTGTATGTGGATCGGCTGATTCGTGAGCTCAGCAGCACTATGGTAGGTTGTTCAATTGACGGAACATTTGTCAACGACATAAGTTATGCCGACGACATGGTGCTGCTGGCCCCATCGATCAGCGCCCTCAGGAAACTGTTATCGGTTTGTGAGCAATATGCGGAGGCCCAGGGCCTTAGATATAATGCAAGGAAGAGCGAGTGTCTGATGTTCAATGCAGGCACTAAAAGCTATGATGTCCCACCTATTACACTTGGGGGGACCGCTCTAGAGTGGGTCACTTCTTTCAAGTATCTGGGGCACTGGGTCACTGCTACGCAGACAGATAATAATGACATGGAGAGGGAACGTAGGGCGCTGTCAGTCAGGAGCAATATGTTGATCCGTAGGTTTGCAAAGTGTTCAAATGATGTTAAGGTGACTCTGTTCAGGGCATACTGCCAATCTTTTTACACTTGCAGCCTATGGGTCGACTACACGCAGAGGGCTTACAGCGCCTTACGAGTCCAATACAATAACGCATACAGGGCACTGTTGAGGCTGCCGCGATACTGCAGTGCATCAGGGATGTTCGCTGAGGCACGTATAGATGACTTCTATGCAATCATACGTAAGCGTGTCGCTTCCCTGATGTGGCGGGTGCGGGGCAGCGCCAACAGTCTCTTGATGACTGTGGCGGATAGGACTGATGGCCTCATATTAAAACACTGGACGAGGACCCAAGTGTTGCCTACAAACCGTGCCCAGAAATAGTGTGTCGTTGTGTTGTTACTGTGTGTTATTATTATTATTACTATTATTCTGACATATTATTATTATTATTTCTGACATGTGTATTGATATCGGACATGTTTTTTGAATGTAATACTTGACATAGGTGAAATTATTATTATGTACTAACACTAGTTTGTAAGTTGTTTATGTTCTTACTAACTATAATATGGATTGTACTGATCTGACAAATAAATCATTATTATTATTATTATTATTATAGAGTTTGTTTCATCGCGATATATCATTTAGTTTAAAAGTTACACCGATTTTTTTCGTTTTTTTTTTTTAATATAATAAAGTAATTAATTTTTTTTATATTTTTTCCGTCGATAAAATTGAGCATAGATACCCTCATTTCAATATGTGCACATTATATAGACTAACACTGTATGTTTAAAATTTATGCTGCATACGTATACATATATGTTTAAAATTTCTGCTGCATACATACGAGTATATGTTTAAAATAGCGAAAAATAAATTGCTGGTGCTACATTTTTAACGACGAAAAAAAGGAGGAGTTTCTCAATTCGACCGTATATATTTTTTTTTTGTTTGTATAAATGTACTAACTATATTTTTTTATAAGGAGTTCGTGCCTTTTTTCTGTAAGTGAATGTATTAATCAGATTAATTTATCTACTCATTATGAAATTATTAATTGAAATGTACCAGCTGTTGAAACTATTTTTTCTATTTCAAAGTTAATTCAGTTCCCATTCCGATGCTAATGTAAAAATTTAGCTTAATAGGGATGATTACAGGGAAAAAGTGAATAATTCTATTTAGTTGTAGGTTAGATTATAATAAAATATTAGACACGTACTTTACTTTATCAAATCAATAAAAAATTACACAGATAAAACGCATCAAAGTTCAGGAGTGGGGCTCACTTTCGTGCAAAAAGTAGTACAATTTTAACTCAGGTGTGACTTCATGCGAAATTTCAACGCACTGTATCGTCTTCATTTTTAGTTCTATACCCGAAGAATAACCAACAGAACCCTATTACTAAGCCTCCGCTGTCCGTCCGTCCGTCCGTCTGTCTATCAGCGGTCTGTACCTATCTCATACGGCTCACGGCTATACCTCTCTAGTTTCTACTCACGAAGGATTAAATATTGTTTATAGAATCCAATCTGGATTCTGTTTTTCTCTATTATTCATAAATCAAAGAAGAGTACTCGTACACTCTTGTACTGACTTATCCAAATTGCGAAAACTTTTTTACAAATATAAGCAAACAACAAAAAAGTGAAAATATAAAACTTTTTTTCAAAAACCAGAATCGTTTTCCAAAAAAACAAAAAAGTGCAAAATAACTATAATTTCGGAAGTCGGTGTTTCTGGTTTTGTTTCTTCGTTTTTCGACACCGACTTCCAAAATTAAAGTTATTTTGCATTTTTTTTTGTTTTTTTTTTTTGGAATTCGATTTTTTTTATTATAGTTTTAATTTTTTTATTTTTGTTGTGGTTCCCCAGTAAATTGTTTTAACAATACATAGACAAACTATCGCTGTAATCGCGAGTCATTTGCTGTTAGTTATTGAAGAGATCTACTGTCTATCTCCGAAGATCTTCATCAGATCCTATTATATAGGTACTAAAACCTTCCTTGAATAAAGAAAACCCCATCCAAATCAGATCAATAGTTTTTAAGAAATACGCGGATAAACAAACATACATACATACGGGTCGAATACAAGACCTCCTTTTTTGAAGTCGGTCAAAAATATACAGCTTGACTATTTTTCCCCTCTGCCCTCAAGCTAGTTACTTTATCCTATTTTCCTTCTCAATTATGTAACGGTATCATGTTTTGTATTTTTAATAGGTAGATACAAACTTGAGCCGTTTTTATTAAACAAGTTTCGGGATTTACAAAACGGAAGGATGTAATTTACGTTCACAAGCATCGATGCTATTGAACGCCGGGAAGTTCATTGTTACCCTGGACAGGTATATAATATTACCGGATTCTATCAATCAAAACAAAGGCTCAGAGTGCGAAAATCAATTCAGCTGTATTAGCATTTCAACAACGGGAGGAGATTAAGAATTTCAACGTAAACGAAAAACGAAGCAATTACCGATCCGCGCCGAGAACAAACTTTGTTTTACTTGAAAGGAATTAATATTCATTAAAAAATCTTTCTCGACATCATTCTGTTGAAACTTTGTAATCAGGCTGTCAGGGACTGTGAGCGGCGAGCGCTGAGCGCACCCACCGCGCGCCTCGTCAGCGAATTTAAGACTTTTCCCACTGCATCTGGATTTTTTAGCTCTCCAATTCCAACAATCTGCTTCAACTTTGCACATTGAACTCTCATATCCGTCAATTTTAAATTGGAGTAACTGCTCTAGACATTTTACTGGGAATTTTAATTACAAAAGTAATTTAGAATTCAAACGACTGATTGCGTATAATATTTCAATGAACTAAAAGCAAAGCGTTGGGCCAACCGTAATTTGAAACTTTCCGAGCGGGACCGATCATTTGTCGGAAAATTCCGGAACACATCCTCCCGACCTCACGTTTTAGCGGTATTTTCTCCTACCCTACGCGCTATGAATTGCTATATTTTGTATGTGAAAATAACATTAGATTACGTAGATAATTTTGGCTCCAAAGTAGCTCTAGCGTGTTGTAAAATAAACAACGTTTCGCAGCTAATTTTAGTTTCAGGTTGTCAAAACGTCACAAGCAGCGGTCAAGTTTCGGTTGTGTACCAACTCGTAATGTTAATTATGTGGCAGTTTAATCGCAGCATAAACGATTTAACTGGCTGCTTTTTACGCAAAATTCAGCTTACGTATTCTGAGTAAAGCCCACAGGTACACAAATAGATTACGTATAACCAAAGCTCTGATTTTGAGCATTGAACACCGCGTTCCTTTCAATTTGGGAATGTGCTTACAAAGGGAATGGTAGACCGTTATTCCCTTTTGTAATGGTATCAATCTATGAGAGACAAAAGCAAGACAGCCGCCGTTTCATAATAAATTAAATTGTCGATACCAAACGTAAGTAATGATAATGCTTCCATTTACGCACCGTTTGCCACACAGTTTCTTTTTAGCTTTCATCCCTAAAACCATGACAACGTTCATCAAATTGATTTATCACAATGTACTCACATTTATTTTAGGTCTATTCACGGTTCATTATTTTCAATTTATTAGACTTGAAATAAAATATATCATAAACGGGTATTTTCACAGTTACAATCTCACAATCTCATTTGTCTCCCTCATTAAGTAAATCTTTTGGCGTAATGTCTCGGTGTAAGTAATTTGTTTCTAGTACTGAAACGTTTATTCGTATCGGAATTCTCATTATGAAACCCCAAAGCTGGCACGTGTACGGTTCATAAGGCAAGGTAATGTACCGTTTTTCAATGAAATCTTTTAAAATAGAAAAGTAATGCGAAATAGCTGGTGAAGGCTAATATGTATTTTCCGCCGCCCGACCCTAAGCATGAAAAATTGTCGGGACGGAACGCGAAATAACTTTTTATATTATAGGTACTGAAGCCTTGAAGGGTTGAAACATCGACGGTCGGATTCACAAACAGTACATAAAGATCCGGCGATCTCACGTTTTTTCGGGATGAAGTCGTGAAGGGACATCCTGTGATGCCGACCCTACCCAGTAGCCGACTCCAATTGTAGGTACCTAGTACGGCCCGCGTACTTGCCACTCCCGCTGTCCGCATTATTAAGTGAATCCGCTGAAACAAATCCACCCAGAGTATTTTAAAAATGTTACCATCGAAATATATTTTTCCATTTCTGTGACAGCTTATTTGTGAAAGTTTAATTATACGAGCAAAGTATACGCCTCGGGTTGTTTTCAATATTTTCCACCGAAATATAAAACGGTTTGAACAAAGAGCTGTCTCTCCTTTTTCATTTTTTACTGTCATCCCCAGTTTTTTTTAAGTGAGTAATGATGTCTTGCTGTCGTATAAATCTACGAGGAATGCAAATGTCTGAAGACGCGGGGATGTTTACAGATTTTCTCGATATTTCTTTATCGTTTATTCGCTGTCACTTGATTCGATATTTTAATCGATCTCGAAAAAGGAGGAGGTTCTATGTTCGACTGTATGTATGTTTTTATGTATGTCCACCGATTTCTCTGTCAGTTGTGGACCGATTTTCAAAATTCTTTTTTTATCCTAAAAAATATACTCCCGAGGTGGTCCCATATAAATTTCATCTAAATTGCTTCAGCGCTTTTTGAAAACCTGAACAAAAACGAAAAGTACGTATACATATATGACGTTTTGGTTTTCTCCAATTACGAGTATGTTTAAATGCCACTTTCCATGTTATTGGGGTTTTTAGTTCCGGCGGTATAACAACTAAAAAGTGAAAAATAAAAAACTTTTAAACAGAAAAAACAATCGACTTCCAAAAAAGAAAATACACTAAAATATAACTTTAATTTCGGAAGTCGGTGTCAAATAACGAAGGAATAAAATACAAATACCGTCTTCCGAAATTAAAGTTATTTTTTTAATTTTTTTAGTGTTCGTGGCTAAAGTAATAACACTCCTCCGTGCCTCGGAAAGCACGTTAAGCCGTTGGTCCCGGCTGTCAAACGTGGATCATTGACAGTCGTTACGAGTCGTCAGAAGCCCGAAAGTCTGACAACCAGTCTAACCAAGGGGTATCGTATTACCCGGTTACTGGGTTGTGGAGGGCAGACAGGCAGTCGCTCCATGTAAAATACTGGTATTCAGCTGCATCCGGTTAGACTGGCAGTCGACCCCAAGATAGTTGGGAAAAGGCTAGGCAGATTTGATTTTCTTTTTTGGAAGTCGGTTGTTTTTTTTGTTTAAAAGTTTTTTATTTTTCACTTTTTAGTTGTTATACCGCCGGAACTAAAAACCCCAATAACATGGAAAGTGGCATTTAAACATACTCGTAATTGGAGAAAACCAAAACGTCATATACGAGTATGTATACGTACTTTTCGTTTTTGTTCAGGTTTTCAAAAAGCGCTGAAGCAATTTAGATGAAATTTATATGGGAGAGTATATTTTTATCGATTGCTTCTATTGAAACCGAGAGTCACTAAACGGAAAAAAATAACCATGTGATTAGTTTAAACACTGTTTAGCAGGTTCTTATTTCAATATTTACTACCCGGAAGAAATAGACGTGGTTATTATTATCTCGCACAAAAACATTTAAAATTATAAAAAATAGTAGTCAGCTGGTATCGGTAGCAGGGTCCAAGCTACTGGTGGTTAGGGCTCCAGAGACAAGAACCTCCTCACAAATCGAGCCGTATCGAGGAGTACTGCCTTCTGTATCAGGCCCTTGATCCAACCGCGCAACGACAGCTCCGACAGGTGATCATCGAAGCTTTTGGCCATCAGTCCGTTGGCGGTAATGACTATCGGCACAATGATAGCCGATTCCACATTCCACATATTGACAACCTCACGTGCTAAGTCAAGATATTCGATTATTATGTCATTTATTTTGTCTTATTTACATACAATTTACATTTTTAATTCTTAAAAATCAACATATTTTTTTTTTATTTATTATTGATTATTATTTATTTTTATTATTTCAGTAGAATTTTAATACAGGGTGTAAGGTACATGAACGCACATACGTGTACTAGTGATTCAGTACATGATTCTGGACCCCCTGGCGTTGGGCTGGCCTTTTCCTATTTTTTTAATTTTTTTTTTGTTTTTTTTTTCACTTTAATCTGTATAAAATCGTTATACCTATCTACTTTCATTTAAAATGTCTTTAGGGTAGATAGGTATAACGATTTTATACAGATTAAAGTGTTACACAAGTTAGGAAAAGGCCGACGAAAAATTCCAACGCCAGGGGGTCCAGAATCATGTACTGAATCACTAGTACACGTATGTGCGTTCATGTACCTTACACCCTGTATATGAGACGTACCTATGTTACATTGAGTTTAGGATCCACTAAGCAGTGTTGAAACTCAGCATATGGTTATTGGATTTTACAAAGAGGCTGTATGTATAGTTGAGTTGTTAAACTTGTATTAGTGCCAAAAGCCTACATAACGAATAAACCTTGAAGTTACGCCTACAGTACGATGTATTTTTCTCTAAATTCATTTCTCAAATTACAGTAAAAGGTAGCATCCAAATATTGCGTACTTGTTACTAACTCCACTAACAACGAGGAAACACAAACCATTCCTCAAAAAGTCATATTACTTACACAGGAATATTAACAGCCGTTCTCTTTCATCTCAGCAAATTGAACATAACATAACACAAAACTCATTAATCATAATTTGCGAAAGTTACACTAAATAAATGAAAATGTACTGTGTGTATTATTCACACAGGAATATAACCACACAGTGAGCAGATATTAAAATAACCGTACGCTGGGTACCTACAAGTCAGCTACTAAGTGTGTACGAATTGTCAAGACGTTTTCGCCTGAAGGCAAGAGTGAAACTCAGCAAGGGCATATCAGTCCCCTTTCCCTGAGGCGAATGGCGCATTCACATCACTCAAATCGCAGACAAGTCGCAGAGGTTGCCTTTTACTGTACTATTCACTTGTGCGCCAGTTACTTTGAATAGAATCTTTTAGACATCTTGATTGAGTCAAAATGAGTTAGTACGTTAGTACGTTCTCTTGTCTGGGACTATCTCAGGTTTAACGTCAGGACTTTATTCCAAGATTTACGAGCGAGGTTATGACCGAGGATCAAGTCTAATCTTTTCTAGGCTATCTGTTATCACAGTATCCTTGGTACGTCCAGTGTCGCCAATGATAGGTAATTATAATCTAAGCTTACCTCGCAGTCAATTATCACGCTTACACACTATGATTAGGCCTAATTATACATCATACGTATTGTAATTAGCTCGATTAGAGACTTGCTGTAATTCGATTTACAGATTAATAGGCTCGTTTTGGAACCTGTGATTATATGTATTTACATGATTAACTGTCGGATCTAATATCTATACTTAGTTTAGATCATTGAACTAGGCTGAACGTCAAAAACATTATCCGGTAACCGCTGAAAGCAATTTACTCTTAAAAGGGTCTAAAACTCGGGTAGTGTATTTTTACTGAAAAATAGAAATAGCTACGCTGCCGAGGCATTATATTAAAAGCTAGTGGCCAGTATATAATGTGATTTATATTGTATGAAAAGTATTTTAGATGATGTGCGTTTCATTTATCTTCGATGCCTTTTTTCGGATGAGCCACAAGGATAAAGCGATAATCGATTACTTAGGAGTAAAATTATTCTAGAGAGTCGACGGCGACGCGCGTAGTGTTCCACGCGCGCCTCAAAGAGATGTATGTCAGGCACCACTGACGGGGCCCATCATGGACAATGCCTGCATGCCAAGGGGTCGCGGATAAATTCGTAACAGAGTTACCGCGCCCCTGGGCACTCAGGCAAGAAAGGAACAGGGGTGGGTTTTAGTCAGTAAAAGTCTGACACACCCGGCTACCGCTCCAGAACGGGCGAATTTAGTTGATGTTTTCCCCATTCCCTAAAAAAAAAAGCTAAGTGTATCATTATTTTTGGATTTGTTATAGATTCTACTTCTTCTCTCGAATCGGAAATTTACAATTAATATAGTTTCAGAGGGCCGATGGAGCCGAAAGGACCACGACTACGTACCAGAAGACGCTTTGGAAGGCCTCTCACGAGGTGGAGCGATGACCTGATGACAGCCGCGGCTGTCCGCTGGATGCGACACATAACCGTTCGGTGTGGCGATGTTTGAGCTCCCACATTGATCTAGGCCTAAACCAACAATCAGTCCGCCTAGGCTTTTCCCAATTAACTTGTGATCGGCTTCCAGTCTAACCGGATGCAGCTAAATACGATAGTACGATATTCCGTGGTAAGACTGGTTGTCAGACTTTCTGGCTTCTGACGACCCGTAACGACTGTCAAAGATCCACGATTGACTGCCGGGACCAACGGCTTAACGTGCTTCCCGAGGCACGGAGGAGTCTCGGTATGTAAAGATGGTCATCCATTCATGAACCAACCCGGCAAGCGTAGCTTAACCTGATGAATCGATCTGCGCGGTTGTTATTACTGTAACCACAAGCTCCATTCCTTTCCAACAGTGGAAATCAATTAACTGAAATGATGATTATCATACATTACGTATCTCCACTTCTGGGTTGAGCCAATTTCAATTAAACTGAACGGTACTGAGGATTCCAGGTGTTTAACAATGTTTGATACTCGATATAAACTTTACCTTCATAATATCGGATGGAAGCCACTCTGGTTCAATTTCGAGCACTGCCCGTGTTTTCAATACCGAAGTAAATAAAGTTAATTCAATACTGAAGTTGTAGTAGTGCTTCTGTTTAGGCTAAAATATCGGGATATTATTTATCCAAAAATAATGATTATATTAACGTTACATTCAAGGAGTGGAATTCCCTGCCGGAGTCTGTGTCCTGACAGCTACAACCTGGAGGTCTTTAAGTCCTAAGTGAATAGGTTACTTCCTAGGCAAGCGTGCTCGTCTATCCATCATCGCTTACCATCAGGTGAGATGGTGGCCAAGCACGAGCCTAACAGATATAAAACAATATAATATATTCGTGGTGACAAACTGGTAAATCGAACTTTGTCCGCATGGAAGTCGGAACACATAACGTAATAGTATGATGCTTTAATAGGACTGCAAAAATATGGAGATCAAGCTACATAACAGGATCATCTTAACTGACTAAATCTAGATTGCATCTCCTATCTTTATACGACACTGTATAGATATTTCCTCTTTAATGTTACCATCAGTATGTACTATCAATTAGTGGATGAAGGCCTCCCATAACTTCCAGCTATTTCGGTTCATAGCTTGTGTGGACCATAAGTTGGTAATATTGACTTTCATGATTTGAGACATGATACATCCACCAACCCGCATTGGGTCCGCGAGGTGTATTACGGCCCACACCCTCTTGCAGAGAGGAGGCCTGTTCCCCAACAGTGGGATTAAAAGGATAATGATGATGTTGACTTTCGTCTCGCCATCTTCTAGTAGTCTGCCGCATCACTTTCTGGCAGTGTAAGGGCTTTGCGTGGTTATTTCGGCCTTCAGCTTATTGAGTACCTATACAGCAGATGTAACAAAGGACGATCTTAAATAAATACTAAAATTAAAGTGCCTACTAACCTACTCGACTCTCCCGCGAACTTATTCTAAAAAGTGAATGCGTACGCGCGGAACAGTAAGTTGTCCACGGATGTTCGCAGCCTCAGGGGACAGATTACTCCAACGAAACACGCAGGGAGCGCGACAGACTTCGACAGGGGACTGTATTCCGATAAACACCACTAATGTGGAAATAATGGTATTGCGGTAAACCAGAAATAGAGTTAGGTTCTGACGTCATAAATACATTGATATTTAAGACAGTTATTGTAAATTGGTGCCAGAATGAGTCACGCAAAGTGTGGTACAGAACCATTTATAGAACCACTTACAGACTAGGTACTTTGATTAGGTATTACATTATTAACTATCTTCAAGATTATTTCACCATATGGGTTGATCTAACTCCTAAGCACTTGTATAGGTACAGCACATATAACAGAATTGGCCTTAATCCACCACGTGGACCCAGTGCTAGTTGGTGGATGTCACATGCCTTCGAATTTTTGATTCTAGGACATGCCGGTTTTTTTTCGATGTTTGCCTTCACCGTTTTGAGAGCAGTGTTGATGAAATTATTTACACAAAGTACGCCTGCCTGGGTTCGTACCCGACCACCGCTACTCAGTGGTATTCTATCAACAATACCTAACTATTTTAGAAAACTCAAAATGTACGACATTAACATCATTGAGATAATATGTATCTACGTTGGTACTAGAGAGGCTATCCTAAGCAACGACGCGGAGTTTAAACTAGAGTTCGCTGCAGCGCTGAAACAATAATTAATCGTCTTACACATGCAGCGCTAGAAATCTTCTAAGGTGTTGTTTTCTCGCGACCAAAAGGTCTGGAGCGCCGTGACTTTCATAGCGCTAACGCGTTTCGTTCAAGTAATGTGTGCCGACCTCCCTAGTAGGAACGTAGCACATATTATTATTATCTCACTTGACATCTCAAACATTCGGTAGCGATTGTCAATCCCTTACATTTTAGACTTTAGTCAATCTTTATCACTGTCAGATTGTCACTTTGTCCTTGGTCGCCTCGTCGCCGAGAGCTTTAGCCTTGTGAACAGAAAATAAATAAATCTATGTTGTGGTATTGATAAATCCGATCTCTTCAGCGAATTAATTAATTATTGCAAGGTTTCTCGCCCGATCGTTCTATATCGAGATACTTTTTCAGGCCAGCGTTTGTCATTGAAATAAATGTTAATTTATTGATGAGTAGGTGGCTGTAATTTATTTTATTAGATATATTTATTCAGACAATTTATTCTATTAGGTCCCTCACCTATGAAATCAGCGTTTTGTATGGAGAATTTTAAAGAAGTTGCATTTTTCATACTAACATTTTCTTAATTTATTTAACAACTATAAACACAAATGTTTTAAAACTTTTAAGCAATAATGTTTAAAAACTAAGATTAATTAAACAACAAACATAAGTTTTGGCTAAGTTAAAACAAATATAGTGGTCATTTCTGCTAACAAAAAAAAAAACAACCGACTTCCAAAAAAAAAATACACTAAAAATTCATAAATAACTTTAATTTCGGAAGTCGGTGTTTGTATTTTACTTCTTCGTTATTTGACACCGACTTCCGAAATTAAAGTTATTTATGAATTTTTAGTGTATTTTTTTTTTGGAAGTCGGTTGTTTTTTTTTTTTGTAAAAAAGTTTTTTATTTTTCACTTTTTAGTTGTTATACCCCAGAACTAAAAACCCCAATATAATGGAACGTGGAATGTAAACATTTGGAGAACACCAAAATGTCATCGAAGTACACGTATTTTCCGTTTTTGTTCAGTTTCTCAAAAAGCGCTGTAGCAATTTCGATAAAATTTATATGGGACCTCGGGAGTATATTCTTTCAGATAAAAAAAGAATTTTGAAAATTGGTTCACAACTGACGGAGAAATCGCGTAACATACAAAAAAAGAAAACATACAGACGAATTGAGAACCTCCTCCTTTTGGAAGTCGGTTAAAAAGAGGAGACATTTAGAAGGTTTTTTTTTGTTTATAAAACTATAAGTACTAAGGTTTTTTTACTATTGGCAGTTGTCTATGACGGTCATTATTCGATATAATATCAAGCCATTGATGAATATTTTAATTCATAGAAGTGACGAGGTTCTCTATTTGTGAAAAAAGGCCAATTTCATATGTAAGGACCCTATATTTTAACACGCTTTTATTATTATTATTATAGTAACTTCACCTGTAACCATCTATGTACTTAAAAAAATCCTACAAGTTAAATTTGTCCAACTTCCCGATTGCCGATTGAGCTGAAATTTTGGGTACATGTTTAATTTGAATGACAGTGCATGGTTAGCTAAGTGACGTCATTCTTAATCTAATATGGTGAACTGCCAAAGATGGCGGACTTGTTATTTTTTATGGTTCCATACCCAAAGTGTACGGAAGACCTATTACTAAGACTCCGCCGTCCGTCCGTCTGTCACCAGGCTGAATCTCATGAACTGTGATAGTTAGACAGTTGAAATTTTCACAGATGTATTTCTGTTGCCGCTATAACAACAAATACTAAAAAACAAAATAAAATATTACCTTAACAAAAAACGTTATTTTTTGCCGTTTTTGTAGATAATGGTACAGAACCCTTCGTTAGTCCCGGCTGTCAATCGTGGATCTTTGACAGTCGTTACGGATCGTCCGAAGCCCGAAAGTCTGACATCCAGTCTTACCAAGGGGTATCGTATTACCCAGTTACTGGGTTGTGGAGGTCAGATAGGCAGTCGCTCCATGTAAAATACTGGTATTCAGCTGCATCCGGTTAGACTGGAAGCCGACCCCAAGATAGTTGGGAAAAGGCTAGGCAGATGATGATGGTACGGAACCCTTCGTGCGCAAGTCCGACTCGCACTTGGCTGGTTTTATGCATTCTCATGTTGGGGTATCAAATGAAACGGTTTGCTGAAAAGAATTTAAAAAAAATGACTACTTATAAAAGCGTGTTTTTTTTTTACTATAATATTTTACCATCTTACAGTTAAAGACCCGTCCATTTTTTATCTTGAGATGATCAGGATTCCTATGATTGATGATTGTTTCTTTTTTCTATAAGTGCCCTTAAAACTTTATTTCTATTAATTTATAACACTTACGCCTTATGCATATTCAACATAATTTCTGTAGGTGCTAAAAACATTATTATAATTAAAAACTCATCTCTATATTATTATAATGCTAACTTCTGCCAGCGGCTTCGCCCGCGTGGTATTAGTATTTCCCTCCATTATAAATAATAACTAGATGTATTAGTTACATCACTGTAAAATTTCATCAAAATCCGGTCAGTAGTTTTAGCGGCAAAAAGCAACAAACATCCATACACATGTACACATCCATTCATACTTCCAGTCTCATAACCTTTCACATTTATAATATTAATAGATTATTATGTTTATATAGTATTAAAGTAAGTCATGATGTCTTGCTGCCATCTTTCAGTTGGCACCTGAATTACAAAATTCTCTAAACGTAAGTTTAAAACAACTTACTATACTTCAAACACCCAATTAAAGCTCATAACGAAGCATTAACGCACGAAATACACAAAATCTATTTGTATTCCAAAGCCCAGATGCGCCACAACGATAATTTGTTGATATTTTGATATTATGCATATTTATGCAAATTTTGACGCATTGGTAGCCGAATGTTCGCCATATTTAACAATAATTAATTATCGTGTTTAAATGAGATACATTTGAATAAAGGTGGTTTTAAATCGGCAAGGCGAAGCGTGTTTTGGGATGGTAAAAAATTATTTATTTATTTATTTATTTATTTATTTATTTATTTATCACATGGAAAACCAACAGCTTTACATAAATGCAATAAGTAAACTAGAATAAGAGACATTAAGCCAATTATAGGTTTTCACGGCTAGCTATACAGTAATACAACAAGAGATCCTATACACGACAAGATATCAAGAAAAGAAGAGTATCAATCGCCAAATCGGCACCGCCAAACATAAGAAATAAACTACAATAAAATTAATTTAAATAAGAACTAACATTAACACTAAGAATTAATTTTCAATTTTGAAGAAATCAAGGTTCAGCCTATTGCGTACGCTTGAGCCTTTGGTTGAAAAGATGTCAAATGAGAACTGCTTGCATAATTCATTAAAGACAATCAACATAAACATGCTATAATCATGCTTATCCTTTTACACCGAAAGATGTCTCGCGATGGCCAGCGGAGACTGTGCGGCTCCTCGATGGCCGGTGCGAGATTTGTATATCCGTTTTACAAAGTAAATAAATAATCTATTCTTAGAGTAATAAGGTTCAATATTGTGCTAACAAATATTTCAATTCTTGCCTCGCACATCCTCGCGCACCTTTTACACCAAAGATTGGTAAAACAAAATGTAGAGAAGTTTTGCCATACAAATTTCAATTTTTGCCCATCCCATCCACGCCTCGCCTCGCCTGTGTAAAACCACCTTTTAATAGTCTCATTATCTTGGTGCTTATGTATGTTCATATGTATCGGAAATGAGCAACTTTCTTAACCTCTCGAACCAGAGACGCGTCACGTTTCAGCATCTGTCAGTCCCCGTGGACAGGCGGCCATCGTGTAACTACAGACTTTATCAGGTTCCGGGTGTATGAACCTTGTCACAGGTCTAAAGACCTTAGCTAATAGTGATAATAGCGGTTTAAAACGCGTGAATCGGGTTTTTGGCAATTTGTTTTTTTGGGAAGGCAAAGTAGCGGAAAACTAGCGGCACACATGAGAGAAGCTGGGGTTATAAAGGTGGAAGTTCAAATCCCAATAAATCAATATATATATACAATATATATAGTGTTCGTCAAACTTAATGGCGTGTGCGAAGTTAGCTGCGAGTGCAACTGCGCGCAGGTACAGTCAAGTCAACAATAATTTAGGACATTTAATGATTTTTATAACTGTTTTTTTTTTCTGTGGAAGCTGTGTGAATATTTTTAGGGGTCTAAAGTACCTACTTATTAGTCAATTTTGAAGTTGGTGGTATTCCCACACGCCATTAAGTTTGACGAATACTATATAAAGTTACGAGTATAATTAGCTGATCAAAATTTGTATGAGAGGTCTTATTTGATTTTTCATAATTGACTAAGACTTTCTTGAAGAAAGTTGTTCATTTCTTTGGGCCGAAGCATTATTTAAGATATGAGCACTCATTTAAGATATAAGCACTCATTTCCGTTACACTCTGTAGAAGAGCACTGCTATTGATTTTGAAAATAAAATAGTACACGTAATGGGGTATTTTAGTAAAAAAATCTAATTAGTCCGTAAGTTAAATAACCAAAAAATATTGGACACGTATTTAAACCAAAAAAAAACCCAATAAAACAACCAATCAAAAAAAACCAACCAACAAAAAATTACAAAGATAAAACGCATCAAAGTTCTGGAGTAGGGGCTCTATACGTCACTTTGGTGGTAAAAAGTGTTGCCGCCGTTTGACGTCACGCGACATTTCAACGCACTGTATCGCCCTCATTTTTGTTCACGTGACAAAAGAAAAAGTACGTGTCCAATATTTTTTGGTTATTTAACTGACTGACTAATTAGTTTATTTTAGTTAAATACCATATTGCTTGTAGTGTGAGGAAGCCAGAAAGTGGCGCCCGTGACTGAAGTGTTGTTTGGAAATCAATTGTCATGGTAGGGACATGCTGTGCTGGGAGATTGTGTGAATGATGATATAGCTAGAAAGGAAGTGACTATACCTAATTCAGCTCGGCATCAGATAAGGGCAGCTGCGTGATCAGTAGTAAATCCTTATCTCTCATGTTTTCCAAAAGCAGTAACTCGAATATCGAAGCCATCATCACTAGACAACGGTGTTCTTAGAAAAAAAAAAAAGGTGTGTGTGCGATTCACACACGATAGAAGTGAAACTTCATGTGGGCAAAGATGGGCAAAGATGGTCAAAAGGTGGCCAAAGGTGAGCAAAAAGGTGAGCAAAAGTTGGTCAAAGGTTTGCAATTGGTGGTCAAAGGTGAGCAATAGGTGGTCAAAGGTGAGCGAAAGGTGAGCAAGCGGCGGTCAAAGGTGGGCAAAGATGGTCAAAAGGTGGCCAAAGGTGAACAAAAAGGTGGCCAAAGGTGAGCAAAAGTTGGTCAAAGGTTTGCAATTGGTGGTCAAAGGTGAGCAATAGGTGGTCAAAGGTGAGCGAAAGGTGAGCAATCGGTGGTCAAAGGTGGGCAAAGGTGGGCAAAGATGGGCAAATGTGGGCAAAGGTGGCCAAAGGTGAGCAAAAGTTGGTCAAAGGTTTGCAATTGGTGGTCAAAGGTGGTCAAAGGTGGGAAAAGATTGTCAAAAGGTGGCCAAAGGTAAGCAATAGTTGTCTAAAGTTGATGATCGGTAGCGAAGTGACGGGACCCCAGGCCCCGCGTCGCGCGCGCCTCCTCTCGCCGTCATCTGCTCTCTCGCTCTTTTGTATTTGTGTCTCTTACCTGTCGTTTTTTCCGTTGCATCCGGTTTGAAATCACAACGATTCTAAAGAAGTGTCACTTCAAAAAGTTTTTTTTAAACAACCTTTTGACCCTCGTTATTATTTGTAAATGAAAGTACCTACTAAACATAAAAAAAACATACTACTGAAAATTCAACTGTCCTACCATTTACCATCAGGGAGTTCCAGTACCTACATCCTGGTGCCATCATCAGATCAGCTCGATGGTCTCATAATATGGCAATGTCACCGGACAATTATATAAGTTTGCCCAATTTCAGATCTATCAGAAACCAAAAAGTGGTTGAAAAATGGTTTGCAAACTTTGAAACGGACAACTTTCATGCGAATACATTGCAAGACATGGCACACACACAACAAACACAAACACAACCATCCAATGACATTCAAATATTTCTGTTTACTCTACATATTTAAGGCACAGTTATACGACTTTTAATGGCTTTTTATTGAACATCACGTCTAAACGACAAGTCTTATTTCTTTGAAAAAAGTATATGTTACTCTAGACAATTTCCGTCGTAATTTGATCTGAAAATATTTATATTTATATAACATAGTGTAATTAATTTGTAAAGTTAGTCTAACGTGGATAAAAAATTGAGAATCGCGCAAAAACCATAAAGCGTATTTTTATGAAACCTTCATCATTTTAAAGATCATTTCATTATTTATAATTAAGTCTAAGTGTTTTAGTTTAATTCCCGTTGTTTTATGTGTAATAAATTAATAATGCGTCTAATTTCGGACAGCGCTCCTCGATGGGCGAGTCCTATTACTGGGTGGACGAACGACGCGTTACGTGAGCTCTGCACAGAACACGCAAGCTAACCACTCAAGGTTATTGGCAGTTAATAGCACCTTAACATCGCATGCATTATCAACCGCCTCGATATGCCGTGAAATGCAATCCATTTCCATTCATTCTGTTCTATGACCGCCACATTCGGTCCCCCATGTTGTAATGGTGTGCAAATGGCCTAATAACTAAAACTTAACGTAACATAACATGACGCCATTTTGCCTAACAGCTTATGAACACGTACTTAGTAGTTACTACGTGTTTAATGTTTATATATCATTGAAGTTTCTTCTCGTTTGCTCAGAAATAAGAGCTTTGTGTGGCAAATTACAAAGTGCAGCTTGAGCTTATCTATGAAAATAGCTTTCGCTGTGGCGAGGACTTTACAAAGTACAGGATACTGACCCCGTACCTGAGGATAAAATAATATCTCTTTTCTAAGTTGACATTTCGCGTGATTTAATAGCGCTATCAAACTAATGCAATTTTAATTATAAAACTTGGGTATTTGACTTGCAAAACGAGTTTTGAAACTATTCATACATGCAAGGCAAAAAAAAAACATTAAAAAAAAATCTAGCCAGAATTCTCGCTATCGGATGTCAGTACTAGTCAGAACTTGCAAATGTTTTTGGATGACGTAAAATTGCCCAGCACATAGTACAATTTGGACTTTTTAAGGCAAACTTTCTTAGATTTTTTAAATATTTCCCATAAAAATTATTAAAAAACGCAAGCACGTCTTCAAAACCAATCTCCATCATTTATCAGCAAAAGAAAGGCCGGTCGCATTGTCCGTAAAGCAATAAAGCGCTTATTGAAATCGCTGCAGGAAACCTGTTCTAATAGACGCCTTAACGGTCGAGGAATCAAGCGCACGTGAACTGAGAGAAACAAAACGATGGAATCCTTTGCGAAGCGATCCGTACAAACTTGAGCTTCAATTAGATGAGCCAAGGACGTGGCGCAGATTAGGATTGAAGAGGTCTGGTGTCTTGAGGTAATAGATATACGGACTCTGTGCGATACCTTTTCTTAGGTATATCTATTCTTCTTTAACTTAGAACTATGCTGTATCGAGGCACACAGCCACACACTTTACCGATGTAAAGCTACTTTCGTCTAATCTACTTTTTTCTGAAAATAATCCCCCTTAAACATTCACTGAAACACACCCATCATTAACCCGGGCCTACGGACATTGACGTCAAAAAGAACATGACATTGACGTCAACTTAGCTAATGTCACTTTTGACATTATTTTTTTCTTAAACCAGGGATGGTTTGATCCATCAGGATTCCTAACGAGTGAGAAAAGAAAGGCTGAAACCAGTTTAGTTATTTGAATAGACTTAGTACCTACCTGTCTACATACAGGGTAGTTGACTCAATTTTTCTTATTATTTGTATCAAAAAGAAAAGGAGAATATGTAGATGGATGGAGTGGGAGAGGGAGGCCAAAGAAAAAATGGATGGATTGTGTGAGGAGTGATATGAAAGAAAAGGGAGTTAGTAATAGCGTGACGGCTGACAGGACAGAATGGAAGAAAAAAACGTGTTGCGCCGACCCCAAATAACATCAGATACCTAAGGGCAGGAAGATGATGATGATGTATCAAAAGGAAACTTTATCCAAAATCGAAAATAAAAATAGTTTTTCAAATCCGTTCAAAATTAAGACAGAAACCTTTCAAATCTGGTGGAAGGGGAAACTGTCAAGAAACAGAAAAAGGATGCACACAACGAAGTATTTTTTTTTTTTCGTTACCGCCTTTAGTTTACGCACGTACAAAAGAGACAGCAAGAGGTCCTCAGTCCTCACCATGCCCCCCACTCTTCCTAAGTGTGACGCCATATGTCGTACCTGCCTGCCTAGCCTTTTCCCAACTATCTTGGGTTCGGCTTCCAGACTAACCGGATGCAGCTGAATTACAGTATTTTACATGGAGCAACTGCCTATCTGACCTCCACAACCCAGTTACTGGGTAATACGATACCCTTTGGTAAGACTGGTTGTCAGACTTTCGGGCTTCTGACGACCCGTAACGACATATGTCGTACCTATCGTGTTCAGTACACTTTGTAATGATAAGTGACGTAACAAGCCTCCACTCCTGAACTTTGCTGCATTATATCTTTGTCATTTTCTATTGGTCTATTGGTAAAACACGTGTCCAATATTTTTTGAAAATCTAACTTACGGACTAAATATTATTTTTATACGAAGATTGCAGCTTTATTTAATAATCAATGTTGATGCTGTTTTCAGTAAATTTATATTTAGTGTTATTTGTTGTTTAAAAAATATTGCACAAAAATAAACACAGGAAACTACCATATTGGGTATCTCCATCAGAATATAATAATAATAATAATGTTTTATTGATATGAAAAAAGGTTATACATTTTCGTTTGAAACCCTGACTCCTGAGCTAGGTGAGACCTGTGTTACAGTAGTCAGTGTCTTCTCCCGTTCTTTAGAATTAACAATTTATACAATAATTCGAACAAGTAAATCACTTAAAACTAAATTGAATGCAAGCCTGCTATTGCGTGGTGTGTATTTTGCGCGCGTGTGTGTGTGTGTGTGTGTGGGTGTGTGTGTGCGTGTGCGTGTGTGTGTGTGCGTGTGTGTGCGTACGTGTGTATAGGTGCGTATGTGTGGGTTTGGGTGTCTGTATGTTTGTGTGAGTATTATGTTTGGGGTTATACATACATATACATAAGAGAGTTACATTTTATATTTTATTGTTAAATCATCATCAGTACCTACTGTTCCTTTATTAAGTTTTCTGTCTGCAGGTAGTCCAACGTTTGAAGCCATGAATTTAGTTTAATCTTAGTTTTATATATTGTAGGACCCCAAGGCACCTGTACGGCCTGCAGGGATTCTGGGACGTTCTTTAAAGCTCAGGGTATGTCGCACTCGCTGGCAACGCGAGAGTGTGGTGTATGAGAGTGACTGATTACGGTGTACAGTGTTATAAAGAAAGAGGAATAGGGCACTCAGAGTCACTATATTAATTAGAGAATCAAAAATACATGTGTGCCCACTTCGGCCGGGCCAGCTGAACTGATCCCTAAAACAAATGTGATCCCTACACCTTTAAAAAAAAAAAAAATAAAAAAAAAAATCCCTACACCTTCTAAATTCAAACGGTTCTCCAATAACTCTCCAACATTCTCACCAGCCAGTTGAAGGCCGGTACAGACCCGCTAAGATTAGGCTGTGACTACAATCGTCACAATATTTTCACAACAGAATATCAATTTAATCAAATTTTGGTTTTCCTGTAGCTCCCGAATTACATAAGGAAAATAAACAAAATAACAACAAACTATGTATCAAGCGGTATTTCTACATATCTAAGCACCTAAGTACCTGTTACAGTTTCCGCCTAATATACGAGGAGTCCCGAATTCGCCCGAAGGAACAAAACAATAACATTTACTATAGGTCAGATGGTATCTCAAAGGACGCTATGTTATTCGATGGCGCCCAGAGCCAAGATAACAGTGTTTTAGATTATACAAGCTAATTACAACTTAATTGCGAACAGTGGATAGTTACTATTTGGTTATCATTGCATAAATTACTGTTTATTTGACTGGTTAATGTAGTTTAGTTCGGTTTCAGATATTGTCTAGACAAATGTGACGTCGAATAAGAATAATTTCAAACGGAGATGGCCAAATTTTGTCTATACCTTTGTGTAAAGTATTTATTTATGGACAAAGTCCTTGGTGATGATCTTGAAAAGCTATCATGGCACTTACCTTTATAAATGTCATATGTTATTATAACCGATATCAATAGGTAAGAAAGAATTAGACCATACCTTAATTTTGCAATCAAATTCTCATACAGAACTGATTTACAGTCTACTTGAAGAATTTCTAGATAAATAGGAAATATTAGTATTTTTGAGATCTTTTTTATCATTTGGAAATCGTTATTTGTAGCTGATAGAAACAATATCACATTGTCTGGGCCCCGGGCCTCAATATGACATTTTGTCAACCATTTTTTTTTTTGGGTTTGTAACATCATCCTATGACATCTTCAGCTCTGGGTGGAGCGGACGGGCGTGTCAGACTCTTACTGACTAAAACCCACCCCTGTTCCGAATTTATCCGCTACCCCTAAGCATGCAGGCACCGGCCATGATGGACCCCGTCAGTGGTGAATGAACACTACGCGCCGTCGACTTACGGGCCTGTTGCTGATCGGACAGCGAGCTACCCACTACTTGCCGTCCGCAGGCCCGGGTCTACGGTGACCGGAGATCGTCTCACGACGTCCTACGCCCAGGGCGTCTCCTGCGGCGGCTGCGGCTGGGGGCGTGAAAGCCACTCCGTGGTAGGTGGCAGTAGACCATATGTACCTATATTTTTACAGAATTTCTTTGCAATGAGTAGTCCATACCGATTTTTTTCCTTAACTTTGTTTCTCTCTTTATTTATTTGTAATTACTGCGTTTGAAGTGCTCACATAGACTAATAAATAAAACATAAAGCCTGGACTTAACGACAATGTATTCCTCACAAACCCCATTATTTTCCCATTCTACACCACCATAGTTAACAGTAAACGAGTCACATTTATATTTTATCGCCGAAGCGCCCTCTACCATCATAAAGTCGGGTGAAAAAGATTGTATGTAGCGGAGATGAGAATGTTGAGATGACCATCTGGAGATAATCATCTGGAAAGGTGGAGTGACGAGATTGGATAAAGTGAGAAATTAGTATATTAGAGGATTGTGGAAAGTGTTTCCATAGCCGTTGTTCAATGTTAATGTTGAAAGGGAATCGCTTCTCTTGATATGGTGACTGTGTTTTCTACGGTCGAGCGACTTGACGACAAAAAAGCAGGTAAAATCGAAAGGTGCCAACTCGCGCGAACGGGCGAGTTTCATGCGTGCGAGTTGACGAACAAGTCGCCATGTGAAGAATGTGTGGAGTGACTAGAATGGATACAGCCAACGATAATTTATTCCTAAGAAACTTCATTCTTTTCCCATCCTCCACCACCATAGTAAACAGTTAACGAGGCACATTTATATTTTATCGCCGAAACTCGTTTTATCCCTCTTTCATCAAAGTTCGCTTGGCATTCACTTTGAGATTTATGTCTGAAAGTAAACGCTAGAGGATCGTAAGATACCGATTGGTTTCTTTTTAATACTTAGATTTCAATCTCAGAAATCTGGGTTTAACTGGTATTCTTTATTTAGTTCGTATGTATTCCAGAAGGTGATTGTTGTTCTTTTGTAGTCTTTCGAAAATGTATTATTATTTCAACAAAGTTACCTACATAGTACTCTCTTTTTCACTCTCATCATCATCATACGTCTGTGATGAAGTCTTGGGAATGACGGGATACTGTATAGGTGTATCATCGTTACTTAGATGACGACTGAATGATTTTTCAGATGTTTTCTACTTACAAGGAATGAAGCGCTTCTACCAACTTATTATAATCTTCTCCTTTCTACCAGCTAAGTGTTACAATATTTATCATTAATATATGCCACAATCTGTTTTGACAAAACGCTATATTTTGTACTCAAATCCGCCAGTACTTACGTACATCTGTTCTACACACATCTTTAAGGGTCAACTCACACCGAAAGAGCGGCGAAGGGCAGCGCAGTTTCAGTGTCATATGAATTTTAGCTTTATTTTCATTACTACAATACTTATTATCGCATGAGAAACAACTCGAGTCGCGCGGATTCCCGCGGCGCCGCGGGCAGCCGCGCGAGTTTCGCCGCTCTTTCGGTGTGAGTTGACCCTAAGGCTGCGTTCACAATAAAACAATATACTGGATATCTGAATTGAAAATTTCATACGCTTATTTAATGGCAAAGTTTGGTAGGTTTTAAGCCTTAAGAAAAGTTATAGGTACAAATGTTCAACATAAAATCCTATAGTCAATAATTTTCTATAGTTTAAAAAAACCTAAAAACACCATCTTTGGAAGTCCACCATATCTGATTTATTTCCCCATTTTTTTTCGCGCAGCCGTGCGGCACACGATATGTTATTTTATTTTTTTATGTTAATGATTGTCACTTTTTGTTTTATTTGTGTGCCCGGTGACTGTCGCCAAATAAATGTTTTGTTTCTATTTAGAATGACATCATATAGCTAACCATGCATTGTCATCGGTCCTTGATAAGTGTGCGAAGTTTCAATTCAATCCGACGTTTTGAAGTGGGGGAAAATCACGTTCAAAGCAAAAAAAAATATGCGTTACATAACAAGCTAATAAAAGCGTGCAAGCAAGTTATTAAAAATTGGGGCATAGTTTTGCCGACTGTGACAATGTATGAAAAACAAAACGTTGCTTTTTTATTACAAATTGAATTTGACGCTCACAGTAGTAGTGGTTGTCGATTCGAACCGTGACAGGAATTTTACTTTTGTACAATTAGTTTCATCACAACTGCTCATCAAACGGTGACGGGAGAGATCATGAGAAAACCAGCATATCCTAGACCCAAAAATCGAAGGGCAAGTGACATCTACCAACCCGCATTGATCACTCACGGCCTCTCACAAAGCGAAGGTTTGTTTCCCAGAAATGGGAACGTTATAGGCCTACTATACATTTGGTGTGAATTCAGCCGTATGTAGGTATGTATGAGCCGCCATTCACCACACATTCAACAGAGCTGTTTCCACCGACCTCTACTGTTTTTGCCCCTGTTTCCAACTAGGTCTATGCTTGAAAACTTTTTGTGACTGGAATACGTTTGAAACTTAATTAGTTAAGCGTATTGAAGCTGGCATTTGACGTTTCTTTGTGGATGTCTGTGCCTCAGTGTCTATGGACTGAAATAGACATATCAGTTCTTACTATATCAATTTAATATCGATGTTAAATATATAATTGTTTATTTGATTATACATAACTAAACTAATAAATAACTAATGGGATAAACAGGCTAAAAGAAAATTAATAAAACATGTACAAGCGGTATAAAAGAGGGAGGAGTGTTATTAGTATTATTATAAATAATAATAATAAATAATAATATTCCACAACTATCACACAACGCCATCTAGTCCCAAGCTAAGCAGAGCTTGTGTTATGGGTACTAGACAACTGATAAACATACTTATATATTTCTAAATACATCCATATTGTAGATAAATTACACCCAGACACAGAACAAATGATCGTGCTCATTACACAAACATTTGTCCTGGGTGGGAATCGAACCCACGACCTCCGGCATAGCAGTCAGGGTCACTAACCACTAGACCAACAGGCCAGTCAATTGTCTTACTTACAATAGCTGTCCTCAAAACCATTATAGTAATTTTGACTTGCTAAGTCAAATAAGAGAACCAAATTAAATTGACCTGCCAGCGTTAGAGGCACAGGTCTCACAAGATGGTGGAGGGAATGCGATGGATGCGAAACCCACGGGACTGGTTGATGTGGCGACACTTGGGGGAGGCCTACTCGTATGTCCAGCATCATCTTTTGGCTAAAATGATGATGATGATGATGAGCCATACCTACCTACATTACAGTCTCAAGCTTTCTCATCTAGTTCCTTCGAGTCGATTGTTAGGTTACTTTTTAGATCATTTCTGCTTAGAAGGTGGCCGCAGCGTCAGTGACGTACATAATGTCCTCAAAAGTGCTAGTTCATGGGTTTGTTCCAGCTTCTGGACAGGAGCAGCGCACCTCACATTAGTTAACACATGGTCCTATAAAACTCCACTCGGCAAACGTTTTGGGAACACGTTCATTGTGCGTACAGCTAAGGGGAATTCCCTGCCGGAGTCTGTGTCCTGATAACTACAACTTGGAGGTCTTTGAGTCAAGAGTGAATAGGTTACTTCTAGGCAAGCGTGCTCCATCGTCATCCACATCATCGCTTACCATCAGGTGAGATAAAAGTCAAGCGCGAGCCTGTTAATGATTAAAAAAAAAAGTGTGTGTACTTATGTACGCACATAAGAAGTTATACTTCTTTGGCTTAACGAAATAAAAAACCAAACTGTCACAAAGTTTACAAAAAGATAACAATCATTCTTCATGAACCACAGACCATAGCTAACTTCAGGGTCTCGGTTCTAGCTAAGTTCAAGCTGTAGGTTTTTTGTGACGGTGTGCGCGCGCATCGTAAAAATTTACTCTTATCATTTTTCCCTAACGCGCCAAAAGAAGTATAACTTCAAAAATCCTCCTACTCATAACTTTATGTCTTTAAATCAAACTAGATCCTTAAACCTGCACTACACTCCTCACAAAGTTACTTCGACGAAGTACTCTTCGAAGTTGACCGAAGTCCGAAGTTCACATGACTATACACTCATGCAACCACGCGATGAGCTCAGTCTCTCAATTCCTGGACGCTTCGAGACCTTTGGCTCGGTTGCAAAAACCAACAACGATTGGAAGTCGCCGTTTTCTTTTTTGTGGGGTTGGAAATCATCCAATGACATCTTCCGCTCTAGGGTGGAGAGGAAGGGCGTGTTTACTGACTAAAACCACCCCTGTTCCTTCCTTGCCCTGAATGCGCAGGGGTGCGGTAACTCACTTTCGAATTTATCCACAACCCCTAGGCAGGCATCGGCCATAACGGGCCCCGTCATATTTTGCTGACAACTCTTTGAGGCACGCGCTGTCGACTCTCGGGCCTGGTGCTGATCGGACGGCGAGTTACCCACTACTCGGCGTCCGCAGGCCCGGGTCTACGATGGCCGGAGATCGTCTCGCGACGTCCTCCGCCAGGGCGTCTCCTGCGGCGGCTGCTGCTGAGGGCGTGAGGGCGAGTCTGTTGTTGTTCCCTTCTACACTATCGCGTCTAGTGTAGTGCAGGTTATACAGTTGTTATTAATCTAAAAGTCTTTGGTCTTAATCAATAAAGTTTATTCAAGTTAATTAATTGTATATTTAATTCACAAGTCGTAAGTAGGCTGTTATGTTTCAGAATTTTGCTGGAATTTTGTCTCCTTAATTTTAAGCCCTAATTATTGTTAAAATGTGTTAGAACTGGAGCCTAAATTAATAAATTGATGTACGATGTTGTTAGCTGCCTAATTAATAAAGTAAAATAGGTATTATTTTAAAATACTGCTGTTATTTATTTAATTTATTTTTAAAGTGAAAATGTCAAATTTTACTTTAAGCTTGTCTATCGAACGCCACAGGTTAACTAGATTTCATCAGAATTTTGCCAACTTCAAAAAACACCATTAGATTTATAACGTCAGTAACAAAATTCAGTCTCAATTTTCCGGAATCACAACCTAATATCATTATCAAAGTGGATCGTAAAAATCTTTTATCCTCACCAAAGGAAAGTACAAAACGCTTGAAGCGTGCGAACTTCATAAGCCTCCATATTGCTACATCAGCGAGGGCTGCTTTTAAACAAAAAAACTTAGCTAACCTAAAATTTCCATGAATAAATTATGCTACTACAATCACTGTCAATCCTACTATCCTACTAATATTGTGAAAAAAACTATAAATGTGAAAGTTTGGATGAATAAATGGATGTTTGTTACTAAATCACGCCAGAACGGCGTGGAAGGAATGGATCTAGATGAAATTTGGCACAGAGATTTATTTATATAGCTTCATTCATCATTCTCCTGCCCTTATCCCAATTTATTTGGAGTCGGCGCAACATGTCTTTTTCTTCCGTTCAGGACTATTAGCCGTCGTCGTCTCTATAGTCACCCCCTTTTTACTCATATCCTCTTTCACACAGTTCAACCATCGTTTCTTTGGCCTTCCCCTACTTTTATAGCCATCCACATCCATACACAAGACTTTCCTCACGACATTTTTTCATTCCTCCGCATCACATGCCACGGCAACCGATTTCCACACAACTTTTCAGTCAGCGGTGCCACTGTGTACTACAGAGATAGATTCTTGATTAGTCTAATAGAATAGCACATACTCGAAGACTATAATTTATAATTGGTGAAGTACTAATTCCACGTGGGTGAAGCCGCTGGCAGAAACTACTTACATAGCACACCAGTTATACTTCATGGCTATTCAGCCTTCAAGGCTAAGTTTATAATAACAGGAGGACAAACAATTAATACTTATACACCCGTTCATAAAATACTTTGACCTTGTATCGTTCAAAATTAAATTCTTCAACGAAACTTACGCTTATACCACTCCACCTCATTTACCTATAGCTTGTTATTTATTGATGTCACCGATTGTAATACTGTTAGTTTATGAAAAATATAGTTAATTGTAAACTCTTTAATTTCAACTAGCACTACGCCCGCCACTACGTCCGCGTTGATTTTAAAAATAAAGCCCATAATAAATATAGTTTAATGTATATATTAATAAATAATGTAGCTTTCTAATGGTGAAATAATTATCAAAATCGGTTCAGTAGTTACAGAGATTACTTCCTACAAATAAACTTACAAACTTTACCTCTTTGTAATATAAGTGTAAATAATGCTCGGATACATTGTAAATTATCAAAGGATGACATTCATTGTATTCGATAGGATCTATTCATAATATATCGAGACTAAAGGTGGTTTAATACCGACGAGGTGAGGCGCGGATGGAATGGGCGAAAATTGAAATCACGCTTACTTTTTTACATCGAAAGATGTCTTGCGATGGCCAGCGCGTCCTAGCGCCGTCTCGCGATGTCACGCGCCGGCCATTTTGTGGAAAAAGAGCCAGTATTATGCGTTCAATGTTCGGTGGCTTGTCGGCGCGTGCCTGCGCGTGCTAGCGCGTGCACGTGCGTGCAAGCACGAGACATCGCGATATAGCGCTTGATGGAGAGAGACTGACTGCTCTTGATGGCGGGTGCGAGATTTGTATATCAGTTTTACAAAGTAAATAAATACTTAGAGCAATAAAGTTCAATAGTGTACTAACAAATATTTCAATTCTCGCCTCGCACATCCTCGTGCATCTAGACCTTTTACACTAAAGATGGGCAGAGCGAAATTGCTGGATAGAAATTACACCATACATATTTCAATTCTCGCCCATCCCTTCCACGCCTCGCCTCGCCGGTGTAAAACCACCTTTACACTGTTACCGTGTTTGCAGTTATCAGGTAACATTGGAATTAATCAAGGTATTTTTTCCGTTTTCATGGCGACTGAGGCGAGTGGAGGTCCTTCAACACAACTGTCAAGAGAGAAAGCGGTCAAACGCGGACAAACAATAAAAAATATAATAAAAAACTATCAATCTGCCTAGGCTTTTCCCAACTATCTCGGGGTTGGCTTCCAGTCTAACCAAATGCAGCTGAATACCAGTATTTGACATAGAGCGACTGCCTATCTGACCTCCACAACCCAGTTACTGGGTAGTACGACCCTTTGGTAAGAATGTTTGTCAGACTTTCGGGCTTCTGACGAGCCGTAATGACTGTTAAAGATCCACGATTGACAGCCGGGACCAAAGTCTTAACGTGCTTTCCGAGGCACGGAGGAGTCTCGTTATGTAAAGATGATCATCCACCCACCCATCCCCGGCAAGCGTAGCTTTACTTGATGGGTCGACCCCTGCGGCTGTTATTACTTTAGCCACGAGCTCCAGGTCCTTCAACACCTTAAAATAGGGGGGCTTAAATTTTCAACCCGTCCAATCATATATTGTTTTTATGAGTCCTAGAGTAGATTGATTCTCCTCATTTCCCACTATCTTTAAGGCGCAGTTATACGACTTTTAATGGTTTTTAATTGAGCATCACGTCGAAACGACTACTCTTATTTAATAAAAAAAATAAAAAATATGTTACTCTAGATTATTTCCGTCATAATTTGATCTGAGAATATTTGAATATTTTTATAACATTGTGTAATTAATTTGTAAAGTTATGTTTAACGCTGATAAAAAATTGAGAATCACGCAAAAACTTAAAGCATATTTTTATGAAACCTTCACCATTTTAAAGATCATTTAATTATTTATAATTTAGTCTCAGAGTTTTAGTTTAATACTTGTTGTTTTATATGTAATAAATTAATAATGCGTCTAATTTCGGACAGCGCTCCTTGATGGGCGAGTCCTATTACTGGGTGGACATACGACGCGTTACGTGAGCTCAGCGCAGAACACGCAGGCTTACCACTCGAAGGTCGTTGGCAGCTAATAGCGCCTTAAGGCTTAATCACAGCCATAGTGCCCGTTAGTCGTTTGGCCGGGAAAACGGTGAAAAATTTAATTTGTATGCTAATAATATATTTAAGAAAACCAACGTCAACTACTCCTTCATGCCTTGAAAAATTTAGTTCAAAGAAAAATAGAACTATAAAGGCGACTACAGTGTTTACATTGACATAATAGAAGCTAATGATCGTTGAGCAAGCTTACTATTGTGTGTAGGTATTCTCTAGTGACTCATTCTAACAGGTACAGGTATACCTCAGTTTTACGTAGTTACAGCTGTAATTTGGACTGTTCAGGGTTCGTTTTAGGTCAAGGTCTGACTATACCTATAATTATAGCATTATTGAACTTTAGTTTGTCAATATACGGCCTTAATTTAAATACTGATTAGTGAGTTCTAAAAAGACACATCACAAAGCCGTTAACTGCGCATACTGTAGGTACGTCTAACAAAGTAGCTTTGCGCAAAAAATATTGCTGGGAAACTAGTTTTATTTTTAGGTATGAAAAAGAAAATATTTTTTATTGCGCGCAATGTAACGCGAACCAAGGCAAGTGGAGTTAAACCCCACCCTTTCGCTCTAAGCCACGTAGGTACTTGTCGGATACGTTTGATATATTCATTGCGTTTTTGTAACTGCAAATGAGTAATTTCGAAAATTCAGGTAATGTTTGTTTAACACTTGGAATTAATTTCTTAAAAAAAGTTTAAAAAAAAATTGCGACTTTTATCTTTAATATCTCCAAAACCAGTGGATTCCTAGGTATGGTCTAGTAGAAAAAAAATATCCAAATAATGGCCAGAATGTGTGGCTTTCGGCTTCGGAAACTGTCTTTTTACTCCCGTTAAGTATGTCTCATCCATCAAACTCAAATGTTTATAAGACTAAACCTCCTTTAATTGATTAGTCAGCATTTTACTACCCACATGCAACCTTCTTCCGGGTGATGTTGAAATAAGAACCTGTTAATCAGTGTTTAAGGTAATCACATTTTTTTTTATGAATAAATCTTACTATCTCAACTAAAAGGCATAGCATCAGCATATTAGGTGGCTGTTTCTTATCAGCCATAAGGTTTTTAATTAATATACAGCCGTTAAATTATATGAATACAAAAAAAAAATGTTATAAGATTGGCAACGGCTCCGACACTTCCTGAAAAGGAAAAAAAAACAACTAAATTAAACGGAATCTTGATTAAAAATCACATCGCATTTCTTTTTCCCTTCCAATATTTTTCTTTGATTAAGATAAGAACATAGAACAATACTCGCAAATTGATTTTTATCAGCACGAAGGAATGTCCCCGAGGAGAGCCGAAAGGCCGACAGGTGCTCGGCATAATGAAAATGACCCGCTGTCACAAGAAACAACAGTTGACCTTTTCTATTAAATTACTACCATTACTGGGTAGTAATTTCGGCGAAACGAATTGGCTCAAGCGCCAAGGCAAGTTGATGTTATCGTTGGGTAACTAAGCTGGGCGCCGAATATTTGAATGTTTTTACAGAAGGATTGTCCACTCCTCCCTTATTGGAGCGAAGTGCTGACGCAGTTGTGAGCAATCGCTTTTAGAAGCACTCAAAGTAATTCTGACGTCGACAATTATGAGAAATCATGGCGAGAGGAAATGCAAATTCTTATGTAATGCTTTAACTTTGCATTCGAGGAAAAAGGGCATATCGATTTTTTTATATTTTACTTACGTCGGAAATTCATTTAGTTTACTTTGACGAAGAAAATGAAGTCAAGCGGACTATAATATTCAGATAGGTGCGCGAATTTCATAGTCATTGCTTCTGAGATTAAAATTTAAACTCAGCAACTTTCAATTACAGTTTAAACTTGCTAAATCGTTTAGAATCATACTTTCATAATTAATGTATTTATTTTGTTAAAATATCTTGCGAAAATATCTTGCAGGGGAAAGCTTCAGTTTCCTCCGTCTATTTGGACGGGAAACTTGTCAGGACAATACGCGAAGCTTTCATAAAAGGCTGTCGATCAGGAAAACAGTCTGTTACAGCCTGTAAGACTACCGTACACAAAACGTCAAGAAAACAACGTGTCTGTCTGTCAATCATATCGAAGGAGCACAAAGGAAAAATATGTAGCCCTCACTACTAATAAGCAAACATGGAATATACAAAGAGAAAGAGGTTTTTTCCTCGTTAGTGGACTGTGGAACGGTTTAGTTCATTTATTATGCCTAAATCGATAAGACTTGGTGAATATGGGTAAAGTATGCTGATACGGGCAGTGACCAGGCCGACATAGAGTTATAGAAGGTATGGGATCAGAATTTGCAATGACAAATCAAAATTGCTTTCAATAAAAAAGTCAAAAATTAAAAAAAAACATACAAAGAAAACAGCCGACTTCCAAAAAAGAAAATACACTAAAAGTTAAAAAAAAAAACTTTACGGAAGTCAGTGTTTGTATTTTATTTCCTCGTTATTTGACACCGACTTCCGAAATTAAAGTTATTTTTTAATTTTTAGTATATTTCCTTTTTTCACGTGGAACGTGGAATTCAAACATACTCGTAATTGGAGAAAACAAAGACGTCATCTAGGTATACGTATTTTTCGTTTTTGTTCAGTTTCTCAAAAAGCGCTGAAGCAATTTCGATAAAATTTATATGGCCACCTCGGGAGTATATTCTTTCGGATAAAAAAAGTTTTGAAAATCGGTCCACAACTGACGGAGAAATCGGCGGACACAAAAAAGGAAAAAAAAAAGTCGACCATAGAACCTCCTTCTTTTTCGAAAGTCGGTTAAAAATTTAAAAAAAATCAAAAACCGACTGTAAAAAGAACTAAAAAGTTACAAAACAAGTGACTTTTCAAGCAGTCTGGTTTAGTACAATCGCAAATTTTAATTTAATGCCTCTAACATTAATACGTCACTCCTTCTGAGGCTGTCTAGTAAAAAGTGACAGGCACTTTCAAAATTGCGTCTTACCTTTTTTACTATACAAGGTGTAACGGAAAGGTGTGGTCATATTTTAAGAACTGGTTCTGTCCATGGAAATGAACAACTAAGAAAAAATAGAAAATTCCCAAAAAAAAAAATTGTACTTTCCATACAAAGTTATCATCAGCTGATCAATATTTGTATGGGAGGTAAAAATAATTTTTGAGAATTTCCTCAGGTTTTCTTGAATAGAGTTGTTCATATCGATGGGCAGATGCAGTTCTTAAAATATGACCACACCTTTCCGTTACACCCTGTATATAGGCACGCGTTTGACCGCTATCTCACCTGATGGTATGCAATGATGTGGTCGAAGATGGAGCACGAAGTATTAGTATTCACTCTTGACTTACAGACTTTGTCAACGATTAGGTATATAGTCAGGGAAATTCATTGTTTATAAGACCACGCGAAGTTTTTTATTTTTCATATTTTATTTGCGGTTCCCCATTACATTGTGATAACAGTACATAGACTACCTAATGTTTTATATTCTAAAACCTTTCTTGAAATATATTAATTTGAATACCGAAAACGCCATCCAAATCGGACCAGTTGTTTTCGAGAAAATCGCGGACAAACAAGAAACATACATACGGGTCGAATATAGAACCTCTTTTTTGAAGTCGGTTAAAAATTGCTGCAACATTTGGCAGTGTCCATGCGGAATCTGTGGTATGGCAGCTAAAGGCAAAGCTTGCATTCATTAATTATTCTCTGTTAATGAGTATTAAGTCAATAATTCTGTATTAATATTATTATAATTTAATATTTAATCGTATTACCTTCGCTGCAGTCGCATTAAAATGGCATTGTGTACCTACGAATCGTGGCTTTGATAAAATTTAAAACTACCTACAAAAAAGACCGACTATACTACCAACCACCAACTGCATGAGACTGTTCGAAAAGTTGTTTTTATTTTTTTATTTTTTTTTTTTTTGTCAGCCGGGTTTTTTTTATTTTCCTACATTTCGATTGCAAATTCCAAAAATATAACTCAGAGTTATATTTTTGGAATCCCCTCCTTGAGCTTTCTACTATGATACCCCACAACATGACCATGTCACAAAAAATACGACTAGACTTAGCTAATAGCGGGCGTCATTTTGTTCTATTTTTTTTTCAAAATTCATATAGCCTGTCCCTTCGGTTGTCATGACCAAACTAATTGAACAAGCTTTGGGATGTTTTCCTAGTCCCTTCCTTGTTTTAAATTTACCGCCACTTGCACTCGTTCCTTGCTGTGAGTGTACCACGGACAATGCATCGCTCCCGCCATCTGACGGCGTGAAGACGCAGATTCAGTTCGAACAACGAAAAGACCGCCGGCCGGCAACAAATCCCGCGCGCGCGGTAAAATCACTAAAAACCTAGTGAAATACGACTGCTAGTGATACAGTGTGGTGGTCTACTGGCTCCCAGCATCGTATGAGTACCTGACCTCTTTCAATTTATATCCTTTAGCCTGTTTCTTGGTAGTAAACTTCAAAAAGCGTCTTTGGCTCCACGCGATACTCAATCACTAATGATAACTTATTTGTTAAAATCCATCCAGCCGTTCAGGCTATAGGTTGTGCAAAGAAACAGACAATACATAAACGTCTTATAAAAGATAAAAAGATACACGAGTGAATAAAAAGTCACACTGGGTTGACTTCGCCAGGTTTTGCGCCACCAAACCACCAAGAAAATAATACCCACGAATCCAAACTTTCTAAAATATTACAGAACCTACAACCAGTTACGTAACTCAGTACCCAACCTGCATTCTATACAAACTATAGAAAGGTACGCCCGACCAGAGATATTCTAGATGCCATAACAATTACGTTTGGACGCCAATACCAGTGTTATAGCCACCTGACTAATCGCCTTGGCACAGTATTAGCATCGCTTTAACTGGTACACCGGGCAACATCGGTTCTACGTCAGATCGTCTTTAGATGCTAAGTGAAACTAAATACACTTGGATGGGATTAACCTTTACTAGGTAATATAGAATACTGTATAAGCCAAACAGAGGTCGTTTATACAGGGTGACCTATCTTTCAGAGGGTTATTATAGTTCTCATAAATAGCAACAAATTTTAAATTTACAGCCTTACCAAACCAAACCTAATCATACCAGCACCTTTTTTTTTTGCCGGGGTGGAAAATACTCATGGATGTCCTTCACCTGGGGCACCATACCACCACTTTTTTTTTTTTTTTGCCGACCTGGAAAATCCTTATGGATGTCCTTCGCCTGGGGCAGGCGAAGGGATCTGTCAGACTCTTACTGACTAAAAACCACCCCGGTGTTCCTTCCCACACTTGGACTGAACCCATCCATAGCTAACCTAACCATATGCTTAGTTAAAATACTCATTAATGGATTCTAAATTCAAATATCCGACGCGATGTTACGCGTTATAAAATCTGCGTGTGTATGGGCCCTAAGACTGACAGCGATGAGCAGGAAAAAGAGTAGGGCGGCCCTTTCCATATTGCAAAAATAATGTTGGATTTTTTCCAAGGTTTTTCTGATACATAATATTCAATTTCAAAAAAGTATTTCTGCACTTTTGGTTCGTCCGCACGCTTTTACGTTTTTGCGTTACAATTCGGGTTTTCAATTCAAACTGAACAAATATTAATACCGGCTTCGGCTTGGTTTTCTAGTTTTGTTAAAAAGATATTGGTGCCTGTAAACGTGACTCCGAATAGGAAAACTACTGGTTTCAGGATTTTCAGCAAAAGGTTATCTGCTGCAAAGATTAAAGCACACAATATGTATGTAGGTTTACTGGTTTATTGAAGATTTATTTGCGAAAATTTTCGAAGTTTTGCTATTTTTGTACGAAGTACCGTCCGACTTATTTCGGATTATCCGACAGTGTATTATTATGATTATCTGACTTTTCTTGCCAGCCGTAATCTCTTATCTCTGTCGAAAGATTAGAAGATGAATGAATACGAGCTTGGATATGGTTATGCCTTCATATTATGCCTACAATCATGTTATATATCGAATTTTGTTACTTTGCGAAATACCATGCCTCCTGTATTTCGGAGGGTGAACAGATTTACTCACATTTCGACAATTATTTTAAGGTGATTATGTTTTTTATATGTATGTACTAATATTAATTAATAGATTGATATCGTGATATTGCAATTTTATACTTTATTCCTCCTGCTTTAAATTAATATTTAAGGTAACGAAGTGTTTTTATTTTATCTATGTATTGTTTCTTTCGTGTTATATTTTCTGTGAAAGCTGATTAACCTGTAATTGGCGACTGTGTAAGACTAAGGCCATTTGTTGCCGTATGCAGTAAAAATACTCTAATGGGAAACGCAATCTTCAAGGATACAACTATGCGGTCTACCCGGGCCTGCGGACGGCGAGTAGTGGGTAACTCGCCGTCCGATCAGCACCAGGCCCGAGAGTCGACGGCGCGTAGTGTTCCACGCGCGCCTCAAAGAGTTGTCAGCAAGAGACGGGGCCCGTCAGGGCCGATGCCTGCCCGGGGGTTGAGGATAAATTCGAAACAGAGTTACCTCGCCCCTGGGCACTCAAAGGCAGGAAGGAACAGGGGTGGGTTTTAGTCAGTAAGAGTCTGACACGCCCTCCCGCTCCGCCCAGAGCGGGAGAAGTCATAGGATGATTTCCCACCCCACAAAAAAAAAAAAAAAAAAAAAAAAAACTATGCGGTCTGCGCATTCGCACTTGCAAACTAGCGAGTTATATGAACGAGGCAGTCAAAAGGGGTGTCTCGTGTATGTGAACTTACATGTTTGTGAACACATCCACTATACAGAAGTAATTCCTAGTGTGGGGCACAATTACCCGGGCCTGCGGACGGCGAGTAGTGGGTAGATCGCCGTACGATCAGCACCAGGCCCGTGAGTCAACGACGCGTAATAGTGTTCCATGCGCGCCTCAAAGAGATGTTTGTCAGGCACCACTGACGGGGCCCATCATGGCCGGTGAGGCGCATGCCTAGGGATAGCGGATAAATGCGTAACAGAGTTACTGCTCCCCTGGGCACTAAGGCAAGGAAGGAAAGTAACAGGGCCCGGGTTTTAGTCAGTAAGAGTCTGACACGCCCTCCCGCTCCACCCAGAACGGGAGATGTCATTGGATGATTTCCCACCCCCCAAAAGAATTGTGGGCACAGTTAAAAGAATATATATATATCAAGAAAATTAGCACCTACATTTTGAACCCAACTAACAACTAAATAAAGAAACATTTTGATGCCTGTTTTCCACGCTACCAGGAGCCGACCCGGGCAAATAAATCACGATGCTAAAGCTCTGAGGCGTGTGGAACTAGAACAACTTGCACGTAATGTTTTATTATTGCAGTTTACGGAGCATTTGTAGGCTACAAGAATTGTACAATGTTTTCATTACCAATGAACTGGAACCTTCAATTTCATGTGCTAAGCCTGTTTTCTACTGTCCTAGTAATATTATAATGAAGAGATTGCGAAATGCGATAAGGCCGCCAACTCCACCACCACTGCCACTGCTGGACATAGGCCTCTCCCAGGCTGCGCCACAACACCCTGTCCTCCGCCTTCCGCATCCAGTCTATCCCAGCACCTTCTTAAGGTCGTCGGTCCATCTAGCTGATGGGCGTCCCACACTACGCTTACCGATACACGGTCTCCACTCCAGGACTCGTCTGCTCCATCGGCCATCGGTCCTTCGACAAACATGACCAGCCCACTGCCACTTCAGTTAGCTTATTCTGCAAGCTACGTCGGTTACTCCGGTTCTTTTCCGGACAACTTCATTCCTGATTTTATACTTTAAAGAAACTCCTAACATAGCCCGCTCCATAGCACGCTGAGCGACCTTGAATTTGTGGACCAGCCCGACCGTCAGTTTTTTGGTTTAAGTTTTCCTTATTAATGTGTGTATTTACTTGGTGTACAATAAAGTATATATCAATAAATAAATAAATGCGAAGGTTTTGATGGATGTTTGTTACTCAATCACGCCAGAACGGCTCTACGGATCTGCCCCCTTAGCCAAGTGACTTTTATAATAGCGCTAACGCTAACACTTCGTGCAAAATGTATGGCAAGGACATTACCTGCGGAGAGAACTGTCACGTGACTCAAGCCCAGTAATGTCGTTGCCATACATTTTGCACGAAGCGTTAGCGTTAACGTTAACAGAAAAGTATTTTAGTCTAAAGGCTCAGGGGGCTTAGACAAAGTAACAATTTAAAAACGATAACGAAGTTAGAAAAGACTAAAATGTATGAGATTGACATAAACCGCGCTGAGTCACGTGGTCAGTCGACTGTCGACATCGTTATCGCAAGTTGGTAGACAATGTTATAATTCGTAACGAAACCATAAAGAAACGAATTGGTATCGTGTTTATCCCATACAAATGCGTAGACAAGCAGCGCTTTCAGAGTTCGCCTTCGCCTCGATCATGATCGCCAAAAAAGATAACGAAGGAACGCTAACGCTAGGAAATGTTTATCGATATCTCAGAGACGATGACGAATTTAGATATCGTTTCGCTACGAAGCGATGTTACTTTGTCTACAGGGCCTGGCCACAGAAATAGATTATAGTCTGGAAATAGCATATGGGCTAAAATGTATAAGGGAGGAAGTACTATGTAATTTCACGTGGGTGAAGCAGATGGCAGGTTAGTGATAGGAATAGAAAAGAGATTGGTGCCGATTCTCTTGTTCAATAACTAAACCAAAATAAGAAAATCGCTTTCTTTTACTATAAGACAGTGCGAGAAAAGGACGGCTGTAGCTATGAACTAAGTTAGAGATGTCGAACTAGTTTACGCCTTGCGCTTCACCGTGTTTTTAATCGACATGTCTTTACGTGTACCCTTAATTTGTATGGAAATATTAGTTCACACTAAATTTGACAGCTGTAATTTACGTACGTCTCTTTCTTGTTTTATTGTTCCTAAATTAAGTTTAGGTTGTGCACAACCGAATCCGCGCTAGTGACAAATTGGTATGCCTATTGCTGAATTGGACAATTTCTCTTAATCAAAAGCGGCATTCATTCTTATGATAGGTATTGAAATATTCTTAATAAAACATGAAACAATAATAAAGCCTTTCGTTGATCCCGCTGTTGGGACGCAAGCCTCCTCTCTGCGAGAAGGAAGTGCGGATTGGTACATTAATGTCTACGAATTTTTGGTTTCTAGACCTGCCAGTTTCCGCACGATATTGTGACGAATGTAGACACAGCCTAATCTTAGCGGGTCTGTACCGGCCTTCAACTGGCTGGTAAGAGTATTGGAGAGCCGTTTGAATTTAGAAGGTGTAGGTATCACATTTGTTTTAGGGATCAGTTCTGCTTCTTCGGCCGAAGTGGACACTTATGTTATTTCTTACAAAAACCAATACAGTTATTTAAAACGCCCTCAGCTCTTGTCCTTATCCGCCTGTACCAAGTTATCCTTACATGCACGGTACTCTCGCGTTACCAGCTAGTCGCTAAGCTACGAGACATCCCCCGAATTTCTAAGAACGTCCCAGGATCCCTGCCTTGGAGTCCTACATATTTTCCTTCACTTTTTTGAGAGCAGTGATGATGAAATAATTTACACAAAGTGCCTCGCTGGGTTCGAACCCACGACTTACAACTTGTAAGTTGCACTGCTCTTGCACACAGCGATTAAACCAAAACAAATCAAACCCATTTTGTTAAGTGTTCATCTAATTAGATTTTCACTTTAAGAAGAAATTTTTCTGCAAAGAAATATCGATTTTCTAAGGTAGAATACACCAAGCATTAAACATTACCAACACCTTCCAGATAGGTACATTTGCTAGCAGTGTGTACCTATAGTTGCACACTCCTAACCTTACAGAGCTCACAAACATTTATGTATGTGGGTTCTAGGTACCCAAAGTACCCAAGTGTCCGTATTCCAAACATTTCAAATGATTGATCGTGTTTTAAACGGGCGGGCGTGCGTCTCTGCTATCGATAGTTAAAATTAAATATGTCACAGCGATCCATCATAATTGTCACACGTTCGAAATTGTTGGCGGCGTTCAATCCGAACCATTCTCTGTTCATTTTGAACGTTTTGCTGCTATCATGTTGGCTTTTGAGACTTTAATTATGGTAATTTTAGCTTGTTAATTAACGTAAAGCTTTGAAATATGTCTGAATATCGAGATCCGAAAGTATTGTTGGATATTAGATGTATGGACATTGGACAGTGCGGAATAATAATAATAATTGTTAGTATCCGTAGCCCGGCTACGCTTCGGTGACCTCTTTGGGGAAACCGAAGTTTCTGTCTTTGTAATTATGGACGAAGTTATCATGACGAATAACAACCGGAGATTTATTGCAAAGGACGGCACGGTGGACATCTGTCGGGCATGTCACTGTCCGGGAGAATCAATTTGCCATATTGTCTCTGGTTGTTCTCGTCTAGCTAACGGAGAGTACATGCATAGGCACAACCTTGTAGCCAGGATTATTCATCAGCAACTCTTTATAATGGTCATATCATATTGTACTGCGATTGTTCCCGTGACACGAAATTCCACTCTCTGATGTCCTGACTGTCGGTAGTTTGATCCCTGTTCCCGATACCGGTAGGTTATGATACTATTGTTTTAAAATTTATTATATTTTTAAATGATTTTTAAGAAATATTTTAAAATGTAATTTATATGTATATTTAATTAATGTAAGCAATAATAATTGTTTATTAGGAACAAAAACAAACGTAGGCAGTTAAAAACTTCTTGTGAAAGGGATGGTTGTTCCAGACGAATGCAATAACAAGAACTTTTAACAATAATACTCGTAGTCAGAGAAAGGAGTAGAAAAATATTAAAATACTAATAAGTGCCGTGTGTGCGAGTACCTATGTTGAGTGAGAGAGAGAGAGTGAATGTATGTATGTGTGTTGCATGTTATTTCGTGTGAATAGTTAATCCCTTGATAACTGAAGGCTAGGTGAAAGCTGAGCTAATCAGTATTCTCTAATCATAAAAAATCTTGCTTTCTAAGTTATACTGGAACTCAGACGCGTAACCAAACTAAAAATTGGCCATGTTCCAGCTAACTAAGTTGTAAATTATAAATTTAACTGTTTCTTTAAGCATAAAAGGAACCAGAAATGAAACTAAGTAAGAGAATTGTTTTAAAAATATTTCAAAAAAGTAGGTTAGTGGGTACAGTCAACCGTATAATGGTAACACTTGCACTACAAAAATCGTCATTGCGACTACGACATAAAGTCACTGTCAATGTCAAATTGTTACTACATACCCGATGCTGTCTGTACATAGATTTCTTATCTTGTGTTTTTTGGTTGATCCTCGAATTTATTTCTATTTAATACTCGATGTATTTTCCATGTCTTTTTCTTTTAGTATTTTCAGCCATGTTTTAATTTCGTATCTAAAGAAATCTTAATGAGATAGGTATTTTTTTACTTCTATACCTTTTTGCGTAGGTAAACTTATTTACCTTTGATACTAAAAATACCTCAATGCCAGAAAGGTGAAATATTAACAGAGAACTTTTTCGTTAATGTATTTATGTATTTTATTTCTTTTTCACGTATTCGAACCGTCGTCGTCAAACGAGTTATCATTATAACTTTATCCAAAATATATCTATTCTAGAAAACCGAATTAATCTAGTTCTAGAGCTTCTTGTAATGTTTCTAGAAGTCGGGTTACTAGGTCGGTGATGAAACACTTACGTAAGCCAATTTGTTTTTATATTGATTGGTTTTGCGCTGTAAAACAGAGAATCGAATCGGTGGCTAGACTATTGGGTTTTCTTTAGTCTTTCGACCGAAAACGAAAGTGAAACTTGCTTGGTAAAAACGGCCAAAATTAAAAAAAAAAAAGAATTATCTTACAAAGTTATCAGACCATTGAAAAAACCGGCCAAATACGAGTCTGACTTCGCATATATAGGTTTTCGTACCAAATAAGAGAATTATCAAATAAAAAATCAGATTTATCAATTTATTGGTATTTAAACGTAATAGTAAACGTTATCACTAAATTTTAAGTTCCATAGATCAATGGAAAGATAAAAAAATCTTTTAAAAAAAAATTGTGACAGATGACGGATAGACAGACGGACACGTTAGTGATAGCAATAGGGCTCCGTTTGGACCCTTCGTGTACGGAACCAGCCAACGACGGCACATCGACCCATTCTGTGCACACTTGCAACTTAAAAGTCTATTTATTGCCAGTGTCCCAAACCGTGAACAAGAATCATGAGAATTGAAACAAAGGTTCGTTCTAAAACGGGAATTGAACCGCAACACCTGATCGGAATGCGGACTATGCACCACAGACACAATAGAGTCGTCACTAATAGCCATAGGAATACGGTTTCTGTATTACGGTAGACGCGAATTCGCCATTCTGTTACCAAGGAACTTGCCACTCTGAAACCATTGCAGGGAGAATTACTTAAGGCGCAATTATACGACTTTTAATGATTTTAAATTGAAAACATCACGTATAAACGACTAGTCTCATTTCTTTGAAAAAAAAATATATGTTACTCTAGATATTTTTTTTCGTAAATTTATATGTGAATATTTGAAATGATTAATTTATAACATAGTGTATTTAATTTGTAAAGTTATGTCTAACTAGGATAAAAAATTGAGAATCACTCAAAATCTATTGAGCGCATTTTTATGGCTCCTTCACTATTTTAAAGATAATTTAATTATTTATCTTTTAGTATATATGTTTTAGTACAATACCTGTTGTTGTATGTATAGTAAATGAATAATGCTTACAATTTGGGACAGCGCTCCTTGATGGGCGAGTCCTATTACTGGGTGGACGTACGACGCGTTGCGTGAGCTCAGCACAGAACACGCAAGCTAACTATTCAAGGTCGTTGGCATAAAACTGCGCCTTAAAGCAATGGTGGCCCAGTGGCAATAGCCGCCACTTACGAGTTTGTAGGTCGTGGTTTTGTTGGTCGTGGGTTTGTGTAAATTATTTAATCATTATTGCTTCCAAAACGTTGAAGTAAAACATCATCAGGAAACCGGCATCTCCTAGAACCAAAAATTCGAAAACATGTGACTTCTACCAATCCGCACTGGGCCTGCGTGGTGGATTACAGCCCTCTCCCTCTCGCAGAGAGGAGGCCTGTGTCCCAACTGGTCCCAACAGTGGGAACACTGAATCGCTGATTATTATTATTTTTATTCACTTAAATGCTGACCAGATTAGGGAGTTCTTACACCAATCGATCGATCGTCGATCGATGGTAGAATGGATTAGTCGACGTCGATCGATAGTTTCGACTACCTAAAATACAGCATAAAAATACAAAATCGATAACTTTAAAAAAAATTAAGGTACTTGTCCGCCCTAACATCGTAATCACTATACCTAAAAGCCTATATGCGAATTATGTAAATACTCGTACATCCGTTGAGTAAACACAAATTGAATTAATTGTGATCATCCATCAAAGTATCTTGGATATAACAAAAATTATTACGTATTCTTGTCTGAAAAAAAACCTCTCAACAAACATCGAGAAATATTTTAATGTCTTTCTTAATTTTGTCGTCGAAGACAATGACAAATTGCTGTTTAAAAATGTATCAAACAACGTTTTTATTTATCTTTGTTACGTGTAGTGAGATTACTTTAAAAACATTATGCTGCGTAATGCTTTGATGAAAAAATATGATCCTTTTTCATAACAAAGAATTTTCTTAACAATAACAAAGTTAGTTTTTTTTTTTTTGTGGGGTGGGAAATTATACTATGACATCTCTCGCTCTAGGGTGGCTCGCGGTAGGCTGGCGTGTCAGACTCTTACTGACTAAAACCCACCCCTGTTCCTCCCTGCCCTAAATGCCCAGAGACGAGGTAAGTCTTTCGAATTTATCCTCAACCCCTGGGCAATCATCGGCCATAACGAGCCCCGTCATGTTTGCTGACAACTCTTTGAGGCGCGCGTGGAACACTACGCGCTGTCGACTCTCGGGCCTGGTGCTGATCGGACGGCGAGCTACCCACTACTCCGGTGGCCGGAGACCGTCTCGCGGCGCCGAGAGGCCCCTGGCGTCTCCTGCGGTGGCTACTGCTGAGGGTGTGAGGGCGACTCTGTTGTTGAGTCTCCCTCACCCATGCCGCCTCCCTCTTCGCGAGCATTACTGCTTCGCAGAAGGAGGAGACGGCTTCCCATTCCCTCTCGCTCCGTACCATGGCCTGAACCAGGGCCGGGCGCGAGAGGTATAACAAAGTTGTTATTTAAAGATATTTCAAGATTAGAAAAAGTTTTGGTAAGACCTTCCTACAATTTTATTCTATAAAAAAAAAACAGAATCTCAAAGTATACCTGATTTGAACTTATTTTTATTCAGACGTTTACCGTTCTATTTTTCGTACCAATCCTAACGAATACCATCGGAATAGCACAGCATTCTATCTAGTAATAGAATAAAATATTATATTTGAGGTAGATCTCAAGTTATCAAAGGCGAAGGGCCAAAAACGTACTATGTTATGTTAGTACGTTTCTGGCCCTTCGCCTTAATAACTTCGCCCATAGCACGAATCCAGTATTTTCAAAACGGTTAGGCAGAGTGTTGTACCTACAGTATGCTCACATTTCGCTCCTTAAGTTTAAGCCCCATGTAAGAAGTGGCGAGCTGATTTCCATCAACCGTGCACAAATGGGCTGCTACTTAGAACTCCTGGTGGAAAAATCCAATTACTGTTTGCCCGATCTGGTAATCGAACCCTAGTCCTCTGGCTTGGCAGTAGCACTTGCCACCACTAGACCTACTATGAACTATACTGCTCTATAACATTTTTACAACAAAAACAACCGACTTCTAAAAAAGAAAACACACTAAAAATTAAAAAATAACTTTAATTTCGGAAGTCGGTGTTTGCATTTTATTTTTTTGTTTTTTGACACCGGCTTCCGAAATTAAAGTTATTTTTTAATTTTTATTGTATTTTCTTTTTTGGAAGTCGGTTGTTTTTTTAGAAAAATGTTTTTTATTTTTAACTTTTTAGTTGTTAATACCCCAGAAAAATTAATAGTTAAATTCCACGTTCGCAATTTAAATATACTCTTAATTGGAGAAAACCCAAACGTCATCGAGGTATACGTATTTTTCGTTTTTGTTCAATGTTTCAAAAAGCGCTGAAGCAATTTCGGTAAAATTTATATGGGACCTCGGGAGTATATTCTTTCGGATAAAAGAATAATTTTGAAAATCTGTCCACAACTGACGGAGAAATCGGTGGCCATACATAAAAAAAAAAATACATACAGTCGAACATAGAACCTGCTCCTTTTTCGAAGTCGGTTAAAAAGGTACTGAATAAATGACGGTAAATACCTCCTTTTAACCATGAAAAAGCAAGCTAATTTACTGACGCATAAACTGTCAAAGAGTAAGACGAAGCAACAAATTCAAAAGACAAACAGTTTCTAATTGCGTTCCCTTATTTTCGTTTCTATGAGTTAAATTTTTTTGTACGAAATGAAAAAAGTTTCATTGTATTAACCCCCGGCGTCACATTTTAACAATACACGACTTTGTAAGGTCTCAGTTTCTATTTACTAAGGCAATATGCCTTTCATTTTCCAGTTATTTTGCTATATTTTCTTGAATACACTTGTTACGCTATTTTTGGGCCGATTTCTATTTGAATTTCTAACCTTTAATGTTTTAATATCTGCTTTTGATAACATTTTCTATTGAAACCAAAAATTACAACTGTAATAATATCACATTTTTCATATAAAAACTCTTTATTCGAGTGTTTGTTCAAATAGGATCACGTATGATTTTAAAGTTCAGGGAATTATACCTTTTACCCAGACAAACGAAATTACGAGTATATAATATAAATCGTTTAAAAGGTACAACTTCACAAAGTAAAAATGGTTTGACATATATCTGACTAATAAATATAAAAGTATCTACCATACATATTTGCATGCCTAGGGGTAGCGGATAAATTTTCAACATGAGTTACCGCACCCTTGGGCTCTCAGGCAGGGAAGGAACAGGGGTGGGTTTTAGTCAGTAAGAGTCTGACACGCCATCCCGCTCCACCCAGAGCGAGAGAAGTCATTGGATGATTTAAATTTATATGATGATGAGAAAAGAATGAGAAGATGAATTAAAAGGTACATATTTGTAGATAATAATCACATTTTTTGAAATCATACTTATACACTGAAATACATTTTAGTAGTAGTTTATTTCGCTTTTACCAGTGGCTTCGCCAGCGTAATAAACGTACCTACAGTCAAAATGATAAGAATTCTAATTATACCAGTTATCATCCAAATCGGTAGTATGTTAACTCTTTGCGGCACACTTATTTTCTATGTTAGTTTTTTTCTTGTGGGCTATTTATATTTTTTTTTTAAATCAAAAGTCATTTATGTATTCAAATTCGGTTGCTGGCTCTCAACCGAATTTGAATACATAAATGACTTTTGATTTAAAAAAAAATAGTTAGAAGAACTTGAATTTATTCAATTGTATGCAACAATCTTAACATATATGTATATTTGTATGTAACGTATATAATACAGAAAAAATAAAGACATATCTTCCAAAATACAAATTGAATTTATAGTGGATTATTCGTGAAGCAAAGAGTACGCCGTTGTATTACTTAGTACTTATTTTGACCTTTGTGTGTATGCAGGCAGTGTTGTGTTTGACATAAAACCAAATCTACTGATCTATAGCTGGTATTTATTAACCGACTATCGAAAAAAAAACAACCGACTTCCAAAAAAAAAAATACACTGAAAACTAAAAAATAACTTTAATTTCGGAAGTCGATGTTAAATAACGAAGAAGTAAAATACAAACACCGACTTCCGTTCATAAAAAAAAATATATATATATACATACAGTCGAACATAGAACCTCCTCCTTTTTCGAAAGTCGGTTAAAAAGGAGGAGGTTCTATGTTCGGCTGTATGTGTGTGTTTATTTTTTTATATGTATGTCCGCCGATTTCTCTGTCAGTCGTGGATCTATTTTCAAAAATGTTTTTTTATCCAAAACCATATACTCCCGAGGTGGTCCCATATAAATTTTATAGAAATTGCTTCAGCGCTTTATGAGAAACTGAACAAAAACGAATAAATACGTATACCTAGATGACGTTTTTGTTTTCTCCAATTACGAGTATTTTTAAATTCTACGTTCCATGTTATTGGAGTTTTTGGTGTTTGGTGGTTTTGGTGTTATTGGAGTGTCAAATAACGAAGAAATAAAATACACCGACTTTCGAAATAAAGCTATTTTTTAATTTTTAGTGTATTTTTTGGAAGTCGGTTGTTTTTTTTGTAAAAAAGTTTTTTTTCTTCTATTTATTGTCGCCAGACCTAACCAAATCGTTGTTACGAAACCAAAGCGGGATCTATTTCGATCCCAACCCCATCTCATCATTAGGGTGCGTTTCCACTGAAGCGGAGCTAGGCGGAACAAAGCGAAGCGAAGTGGAGACGTGCAGGAATCGAGCAAGTAAGAATAGCACAATGGTTGAAATCCTCATCGCGTCAGCCGTCTCGTCTGTGATTGGAAGTCGCTTCAGTGGAAACTGATTAGTTAATAAACATCATACCATACCCATTTTCATATTTGTAACATTAGGAAGTCGGATTTATATTTGAAGGGTCGAAAATAAAACGTTATAGCCCTTTGAAGGTCTTCCTCGTTTTCAATAAAAATGTCCAATTTGGTGGAGTCACCGACAGTGTAGGAAAACTGACACATCGTTACGTGACGGTACGATTCAACTAACAGGTATATTACACTGGCTGGCTGGAAAAAGGAGCAAAGGAAAGAACTGTACCATTTCTTCGTTCACAAATGACAAAGTGTTTGTTAGCTAGGTACTTTGTGTGGAACAAATTATGTTTGTATTCCATTTAATTGAAAGTTATAAAATTATTGGTTCCGCAACTGACTAAGAAAATCTTTGGTTCGTCGCTTAGATTAGCAAAATTATTGGAAACGTATTTTTTCTTTTGTCAAGTACACAAATAATAAGGACTTTATAATGAAATATACCATTTTTTACCTAGAAGTGACTAAAATTTGATGAATTTTATCTTTGTAAATTTTTATTGATTCGAAAAACAAAAAAAAAAATTATAATCTGACTGTTGAACTACATAGATATTTTTTTCTTTTACCCAGGATCCCTTCAATTTTTAGTTCTTTCTATCAATCAAACGGTTTAACGACCGAACTGACAAAACTTTTCGAGTATATCGGAAGAAAGTTTAAGGGTCTCCAAACACAAGTTGCCAAGTAAAACTGAACAAAAAAGTCCCAAAACCCATTTCATAAGAAAGTCGCAAAAGTAACATTGACACACCTAAAAAATAAACGGTTATTAAAACATATTTATCTTCATAATTGTTAGAATATTTTTCGGAGCTCAATCCCTGTGTATTACGGAGACCTAAATTGCTTTTTTCTCTATGTAATAGCTGGCAGCCCCGAAACCAGGGATTACGCAAAGGCGACCTTTAGCTCTGGGCGGTTTTCCCGCCCGAGCTCTTTAGCTTTAGACGTTTTTCTTCCCTTTGCGAAAAAAACATAGCACTTCTTTGTACCAAAGAGAATAACTTTTTCGCCGGTTTCAGTTTCCGTAATTAACAGAGCAATTTTATAATTTTCTGTTCGCTACAACACGATTTGAATTTGAATATTTCTTGTCTGTTATTTTAATATACATTTCCATAATTACGTTTACCATCATAATGTTAACGAACATTGAAATATTTTCGTGTAATTATAATAATTATACGAGTATCAAATGAATTTCCCAAAAATAGGGAGTTATGAAATTAACAGATCCCTAAAATCCTTGCGTGATTTTTGTATTCGAATCAAACAGACATAATACTTTAATTTATACAAAGTTTTAGGTTGGTTGCCTTTACTTTTTTTTGGGTTGGGAAATCATCCAATGACATGTCCCGCTCTAAGGTGGAGCGGCAGGGCGTGTCAGACTCTTACTGACTAAAACCTACCCCTGCTCCTCCCTGCCCTGAATGCCCAGGGGCGAGGTAACTCTTTCGAATTTATCCTTAACCCCCGAGCAGGCATCATCGGCCATGACGGGCCCCGTCGTGTTTGCTGACAACTCTTTGAGGCGTGCGTGGAACACTACGTGCCGTCGACTCTCGGGCCTGGTACTGATCGGACGGCGAGTTACCCACTACTCGCCGTCCGCAGGCCCGGGTTGGTTACCTTTGCTTACGTTCAAAATATAATTGGGTAGTAAATGGTAAGTAAATCCTACTATCCTACTAATATTATAAACGCGAAAGTTTGGATGGATGGATAAATTTTTGTTACTCAATCACGCCAGAACGGCTGAACGGATCTGGATGAAATTTGGCACAGAGATAGATTATAGTCTGGAATAGCAAATATGCTATAATTTATAATGGGGGAATAACTAATACAATGCGGGCGGAGCCGCTGTCAGAAGCTAGCATAAATGGTAAGAAACACGAATCCAAGTTCCAAGAAAAAGTTATTCCATCTTTAATAAGGCCGACATTTCCACTCCAATTTATTCTTACATGCCTAAAACAGGGGAAATTGTCTACCCACGCAAAAAGAATTACATTTCAAGCTTTCATAGAACACGAAAACATCTAACAAATCCACATTCGTTCGCCTCGAGGCTCAGTTAGAGTCGATTTACACATTACCGGAGGCTATACCTGAGAAATTATGTATGCGGACTTCGAAATGAAACAGTATACTTACTTTACATAAAATATGCCGTTCTGAAAGGTCTATGCGATAAATGTTGCTGACAACATTATTTTAGGTCTACGAAATTTCAAACAGGAAAACTTTCGTCTTTATACTCAATAATTATACGTTCAGGTTGGTAACAAAAGCCAATAGACATCTTACGTAAACCGAAGCTAAACGTGTACCGAACGAAGCCTATATTGATAAAGCATTAAACAAACAAACTACTAACAGTTTCAACAAGGTCCAGAGTCAAAATTAATTTACAGTATCAGATGTCCCGTGAGCGAATATGCCTTGGAAAATTGATCGCCTGCGAGGACTGGCGACCTTGTGATGCGGGCCTATGTGAGTCGCCCCTAAGACGAAGCTCAGTGATTGTGTCACCTCTACTCAGTTGCCGTTATTACGCGCAGACAGCGGTAGACATTAATCTCTTGAACAAATATAAGGCTGTGTTGCCATCTGCCAGTCGTTTTATGCCAAATACTTACTACAAAGTACCGCAATGGTGGAGTGTTTGCGTTGAAGGGGCGTCGTCGGCTAATTGATTTAATTCCGCATTGAATTTTTATTTCGTCTGTTTTGTTTTGTGGATGTTTCTGCTGATGATGTTAACGAGAAAGTAATTTGGAATGGACAGAAACTAATTATAAATGGAGACTGCCTTTTTCAATTTTATTATGATTGGATATAGCTTGAAGTGGTTGGTAAATAAGTCATTAAAAGTGAACTATTTACCAAGAAATACATGAATTATTTATGGGACGTGGAACGTAAAAGAGGTCTTATTTACGCGTTTCATACATCCGACAATCCAGTGATGATTAATTACAGCTTATGTAATCGTTGTACCCCGTATATTAAACAAAGAGCAGGCCATTGAGAGTGATTCGTTTTGGGCTAAACATAATTCATTATATTAGAAAGCTCAGCTGCCACATCTAGCATTACAAACCATAACAAAATCAATTTGGTTCCGAAAGCAATGCTTCTTTATTAACGCATCAAAAACCAGCTATTTGTACACGAACAATGGAACGATAAACATTAACAGATAAAAAAATCCCGATTGAGCATGCTTCTCCCCTCGAACATTCGCAAGTTGTCATCCGTGACGTATGATATGGCGGGAAAGCTGACGTGTCGGTTGGGGTATCCGACGGGGCATAGAATAAAAAGGTACAGAACGCTAACTCGAACGACAACCGAAAATTGAAGCACCGACACTTAGGCCTTGTCCAGAGTGAGCGGACGGTTACCAGTAGTGTTATTCTGTAAAAATCTTACCGTGAAACCTTCGGTGAAGTGGGTTGTGAATTCCTGGATCAAGGAAGTAATTTTAAGATCACTTCACCTTAATTGTCTCTGTGAGCCGTTTATAGAACTGTACAATAAAGCTGGTGCTCGGCGGGTGTGCTTGCCACAGTGCATCGCGAGTTGTTGCAACGAGCAGAAGAGGCGTGTTTACGTATGGTAAAACAAAAGACGATCGCTCTATAGCGAGGCCTTTTCGACACAGCGCGCTACAAGTCACTGTAGACACTTCAGTATAGACTCAAGGTGGTTTCATAAAGTTTGATATTTCGCAACCGTCTCAACACCCGCGAAGCCCTTCACTCTGTCCGAGGGCCTCAGATGCGAACGAATGCCGTCGCAAGTATGCTTGCACACGCTGTGCGTGAAGCGTGCCAAGCGTGTGCATGTTCGTTATAGTCGGCCTTCTGTTACCTATTTAATCTGTGGTTACGGTGCCCGTCGCCCGGGTGTCTATTATTTATCATAACCCATCAATTTGTTTCCGTGACTGATGAATGCGCACACCGCGGACCGCAAGCTATACGCCAGATAATCGACCGTTTAATAATTGTGCTGGGCTTTAAACCGAGCACAACATGACGCTCGAAATATGCAGAATGTGGTGTCATTTTAAATTTTCATATACTTTCCTGAAAGCTCTTTTAAAATTTCGTGTCGTAACTTTTTATGCGAAACGGGAAAATACAGATTTATTCACTTAGATAATTATTCCGTAGGCGCACATTTTATGTACTTAATAATTTAGTGTAATTGCGCTTAATTTTTATTATGAAAGTTTGAGCGGAATGGCCCTTGAGTGAAGACGAGTAAGCACCTTACCTTTTCTCATTTCGATGTTAAGTTTCTAAGCTAAATACCTTGTACAGAGGGAAACCAAAACCTGGCATTTTAGTAAGTTGTAGGTAAACTCATTTTGTCAAAGAAAACTAACCCGAGTTGGTGAAAACAAACACCCCAATCCAGAGATACTCAGAGTGACATTCATTTAGTTAGAAATTATTTTTAAATTGATGTTTATACACGTTTCTCAATCAGACAGGTTTCAATAGGAATCCCTCATTCAATTACTTACCGCGGTCCGTAAGATAATAACCCGAGGTCGGAATTAGGTAGAGTTATTTATGTACTTACACTGATTTCATACAGCGAAAGAATAAAGTGGATATGCCTCAAATACCGAGATTAATTTTAAAGAGCAGAAAAATCCCGTGATTTATTTAAAAAAAACTATTTACTTTTACACAATTTAAACCACTGCAACGCGACGTTGCCAAATTTATATCAACGACATCGGATGTCCGAAGTTGCAAAATTCCAATGCGATGTTGCCACATTTGTAATTCACACAACATAGCTTGTGAGAACAAAAGAAAACAATAGAGGTTTTTATTATTATTTATTTGTAATATTGTTGGCCAGACGGGATTGTCCATTAGAAATCCCGGGAAGATCCATATTAATATCAACATTTCGATGCTAGTACATAAATAACTCTACCTAATTCCGACCTCTGATTATAACCCATGGGGAATTAGCTAGCAAACGGTCCAATCCCGAAGTTAACGCGCACGGATCTGCGAGCCGAAGTTAATTCGTAATAAGTGCAAACAAATGTTTTCCCTCAAATCGTGTTTGCGGGTTTCTGCATCCTCTTCCAATCTCAATTGTTATGTGTTCTGAAAACGTTCATTAAATCATTCTACTAATATTTTAAATGCGAAAGTTTAAGTGGATGGATAGATGGATGGAATGTTTGTCACTCAATCTCGCCGGAATGGCTGAACGGATTGGGATGAAATTTCGCACAGAGATAGATTGTAGTCTGGATTATCACAGAGGCTATAATTTACGGTGGGGGAAGCACTAATTCCACGCGAGCGAAGCCGCTGGCAGCTAGTTGTTTTTTAAAGTAATCCTATAAAAATTATGCCGTAACATTTACGGCTTTACAAGTTAATGAAGTTGAGTTGACATAACTGGTGAACTTTTCCGCTGTTAAGCTGCGATGGTCATTAAACTTTTTTAAAACCGAGGCACAGATTATGCAGGGACCTGTAATAGGAGCTTGTGACAAGTAATATTTATTAGCACACCCATATTGTTGTAGGTAATAAATGTGCTCCCATTATAGCACTACCTCCACCTGACATGGAATTTCATTTAAAGAAGAAGCTCCCCATATTGCTCCGTTCCACTTGCTAATTTTGTTAGGTGATGAATCATGTTTATGAGACAGCCACATTTTTGTGCGTGTAACTCCGTGCTCTATAAAACTGATTTATTTATTTATCATTTAGGCAGCTTGTGTGATTCCTGTGTGTGTGGACAGGTTTTTGTGGTGGTTTTGCTATTTTTCATTTGATATATTGTTGGTATTTCTTATTTCTGAAAATGATCTATTTTCAGTATGCGTTTTTAGTTTGTTATCTAGATCAATCAAAGTAAGCGTATTTTTTACATAAACATGGAGTCGACAGAGCAATACAAAACACTCACACACATCTTCATCATCATTATCAGCCTTTTTATGTCCCCACTGCTGGGGTACAGGCCTCCTCATTGTGAGAGGGTTTGGGCCGTAACCCTCGCGGGTCCAATGCGGGTTGGTGGATGTCACATGTCTTCGAATTTTTGGTTCTAGGACATGCCGGTTTCCTCACGATGTTTTCCTTCACCGTTTTGAGCGCAGTGGTGATGAAATAATTTAAACAAAGTAAAGCGCGTGCCTGGGTTTGAACTCACGACCTACAACTTGTAAGTCGCGGCCGTTACCACTGGGCAACCACTGCTCACTCACCCAAATACTCTTTAGAAAGTCACAAAGCGGCTGTGCGACAAATACCGGTCCCTTTTCTGTAGGTCGGCCAAATAAAATTCTAGAAAAAGGCAACAACTGGACGCACGATCACTTTACCACTCCCACACCTTTCTTTCCGTATTCTCTTCATACCAGGATAGAAGGTAACTGAGTCCATTCTCTATGACGACGCAGCGTAGCCAGGTCACTATGCCAAAAAATGTATAGTGAGCAAGCGGTAGCCAGCAGGCGTATTCGCTAACTCAGTTGACATCAATTTGATAGGCACTTTGCCGTACACTGCTGCTTTGACGTATAGAAAAACCGTAGTGCCTATTATAATTGATATCCACCGAACAATGTACTGCATAGTGCCTATCAACTTGATGTCAACTAAGTTAGCGAATACACCTGCAGGTGAAGTAATCACCATAGAGCTGCATTCATTTACTTGACTGAGCGAACTAACAGCACCGACATGTAAAGTAAGGTTTAACACATTCTTAACTCAAAATACTCAATGCAGAAACCTGACCTTAGTCTATGGTTTTTTCTTATCGATATTATAATCTTTACGCGAATGACGTCCACCACTCAATATCACAGTAAACGTAGCGTCTTAAATACTACCACGCCCACTTTTGATAATGTGCTCATTTATGAATGGCCAACAATTAATGCCGTCAATAAATTACACAGTGACCACGCCCGATTTTAACGAGAAATAATGCGTTCATTAAAAGTGTGGGTGTGGCCGCAGTGCGTAAATCGTGTGGCTTATAGGAAAGAAAATATCCAACCAACTTTCTTCAAAGCGCCGTAAAACATGATGTTCCCATGACGACACAAAGGAGTGGGAGAAGTAGACCGCTAACATCTTGGATGACGAATAAAATGTCTAGAAAGACATTTGCAAATTTCCTGAGGGATCGCTCTATCCGAGTGGTCATCGATGGCGGCTCGTCCGGACTGCTGGATATTAATGCAGAGGTTTCTCAGGGGTCGGTACTCAGAGAAGTGCTGTCTATCTACTTAACAAGAGGCACCTCAATACTAGAAAAGTCGACCCCGATAACGGGATGATAAATACAACATTCTAGATACTGAAATTTTTGCCAAACATGATCATTTCCAATCTCATGGGGTAAAAAGAGGATGATGACCATGATTCCAATATAGGTAAGCTATCATATAGGCTCGTGGCTTAAGTAATTACAGCTGTACAGGTCGATCTATCAGGTTAAGCTACGCTTGCCGGGGTTGGTCCATGGATGGGTGACCATCTTTACACACCGAGACTCCTCTGTGCCTCGGAAAGCACGTTAAGTCGTTGGTCCCGGCTATCAATCGTGGATCTTTGACAGTCGTTACGGTTATGGTTATGAACATTCAATAACAAAAAACTTTTTTCCAAACAAATAGAACCGACTTCCAAAAAAACAAAAAGTGCAAAATAACTTTAATTTCGGAAGTCGGTGTTTCTGGTTTTGTTTCTTCGTTTTTTGACACCGACTTCCGAAATTAAAGTTATTTTGCACTTTTTGTTTTTTTGGAAGTCGGTTCTATTTTTTTGGAAAAAAGTTTTTATTTTTCACTTTTTAGTTGTGTTTCTCCATTAAAGTGTGTTAACAATGGATGTCTAGGCGATAGCAGCAATCGCGGTTGATTTGCTGTCATTTTTTGAAGAGTTCCGTTGTCTGTCTCCGAAACGCATCATTAGATCATCATGAAATTTAAATGGGACCATTTCGGAACAAACTCTTTTAAAAAAAAAAGAATTTTGGAAATCCGTTCATAAATGACGCAGTTATGCCCGAACATACATAAAAAAAAAACAAAAACAAAATACAAACATCCGAATTGATAACCTCCTCCTTTTGGAAGTCGGTTAAAAATATGAAGATTAAAATAAAGGTTAAACAATAACGACCAATTCTGAAAAAAGTTGTAGGTAGTCAATGTGGTCATTATATTATTACTATTTTCCATTAACAAGAATCTTTACAAAAAAGTGTCCAACAAAAGCGAACCTTAATCCGCTGAAACATGGCTCACACATAAGAAATCCACTTTTAACACAAACATAACACCTGTCAAAGTCCCGTCGTTCCCTGAAAAGCACTCGCGTGTAACGGAATGAATTATCCCGGTATGAATGAGAATGAACCCATACATGATGTGTGTGTGTGATTTGAAGATTTTGATTCTCAGAACGTATTATATGAAATATATGTGTACCGGTCGTTCATAGCGATTAACAGGTTTCAAAGCATTAAATAAGGTAGATGGATAAATTCGAAATAGAAATCCTGCGGTCCTTGGCACTCAGGCAACTGAAGGAACAGGGGTGGGTTTTAGTCAGTAAAAGTCTGACACATCCTCCCGCTCCACTCAGAGCGGAAGAAGTCATTGGATGACTTCCCACCCCCGTAAAAAAAAGGGTAGGTAGATGATAAACAAACTCTATTTGGCCCATCAATAAGATTACCAAAAACTATTGGACAAGTATTTTTGTGTCACGTAAACAAAAAATGAGGACTATTGTCCTCATTTTTCATCCTTCTCCTCCAGAGCGTTGAAATTTCGCGTGACATCACACCTACATACTTATTACCTAGCAGTGACGTAACAAGCAATGATGGCCCAGTGGTAACGACCGCGACTTACAAGTTGTAGGTCGTGAGTTCAAACCCAGGCAGACGCTTTACCTCTCGCGCCCGGCCCTGGTTCAGGCCATTATACGGAGTGAGAGGGAATGGGAGGCGGTCTCCGCCTTCTGTGAAGCAGTAATGCTCGTGAAGGCGGAGGCGGGACGCGTGAGGGAAGCTCAACGGAGTGGCCCTCGCGGCCCCGGCTGCTACCACCCCAGGAGAGGTACTGGGCGTACTAGGTGTAGGACGTCGCGAGACGATTTCCGGCCACCGTAGACCCGGGCCTGCCGACGGCGAGCAGTGGGTAGCTCGCCGTCCGATCAGCACCAGGCCCGTGAGTCGACGGCGCGTAGTGTTCCACGCGCGCCTCAAAGAGATGTAGTCAGCCACCACTGACGGGGCCCATCGTGGCCGGTGCCTGCATGCCTAGGGGTAGCGGATAAATTCTGAAAATGAGTTACCGCACCCTTGGGCACTCAGGCAGGGAAGGAACAGGGGTGGGTTTTAGTCAGTAAGAGTCTGACACGCCCTCTCGCTCCACCCAGAGCGGGAGAAGTCATTGGATGATTTCCCACCCCACAAAAAAAGAAAAAGGCAGACGCTTTACTATATGTAAATTATTTCATCACCACTGCTCTCAAAATGGTGAAGGAAAACATCGTGAGGAAACCAGCATTATCCTAGAATCAAAAAAACTTGAGAGGTGTCAAGGGACACCCGGATGGAACGAAGTTCCTTTTGATTAATTAGTGAAGGAATTGTAATCTAATTTTATTTTTTTTAATTTATAATATTTTTTTTATTATTAACTACGCACACACGCACGCACGTAAGAAGTTATACTTCATCATCTCATCTCATCTCATCGCAGCTCAGCTCAGATCAGCTCAGCTCAGCTCAGCTCAGCTCAGGTCAGCTCAGCTCTGCTCAGCTCAGCTCAGCTCAGCTCAGCTTTAACACACGAAATTGGTTAGATAATGCTTGATCTGCTTGCAAACTTTGTACCTACCCACCAAAAATTCAAGAAGTTTTTATTAGATTGTTTTTCCAACACAATCTTTTTGGATGGACAGCCTCATTAGTGTCGTGACAACTTTTCGTAAGAATTTTTTCCGTCTAGCCCCCTTTCACAACGCGCGATAAGGAACTTCGTTCCAAAATTCGAAGACATGTGACATCCACCAACCCGCACTGGGCCCGTGTGGTGGATTACGGCTCACATTCTCTCTCTATCTCATTATTCTCTGGTGATGACGTAATAAGCAACCACAACTTAAATATGTATTTCTAAATGAACGAAGTGAGCTGAGCTGAAATCGTCTTAAGACACATAGATCTTTGATAAGTATTACTTATACGAAACTTGTATGCTCTCACTAACTTGCTAAAAGGTTTGAGTGCGTACTTCGTTTAGCCTTGAAAGTCAAACAAAAAGAACATGGCTTATTTCTTGAGGTTAGTCTGTTTTTAGGCCTTTTTATTCTGATTACTAGGTCATGCCAGCGGCTTTGCTTGTGTGGAATCAGTACTTGCCACATTATAAATTATAATCTACTATACTAGCGACCCGCCCCAGCTTTACTCGGGTACAAATCATACACGTAAACCTTTCTCAGGAATCACTCTGTCTTTTGGAGAAAGCCACATGAAAATCCGTTCAGTAGTTTCTGAGTTTATCGCGTACAGACGCGGCGGGGGACTTTGTTTTTTTTTATAATATTATTTTTATTTCATTTTTTTTTTCTCTTTTTCGCTCAGCCGTTCTCGCGTGATTCATCCAAACTTTCGCATCTAAAATATAAGTGATTGTAATGAAGGAAAGCCACTTTTGGTTATGACGTAGGTACTAGCTTCTGCCACCGTCTTCGCCCGCGCGGAATTAGTACTTCACCCGTTATAAACTTTCAACCCCTTTTTCACCCACTTTTTTTATGGGGTGGGAGTTCATCCTATGACTTCTCCTGCTCTGGACGGAGCGGGGGTCGTGTCAGACTTTTACTGAGTAAAACCCACCCCTGTTCCTTTCCTGCCTCAGTGCCCAGGGGCGCGGTAACTCTGTTTCGAATTTATCCACGATCAGTGGTCGTGTTGAATTTTGATAAACCCTTTATTAGTGGATACCTACTCTTCACAAAAAACCCACCCTCCACATTTGAAGTCTCTTGGACCAGCGGTTTAGGCTGTCGCACACCTAGAAAAAACCGACCACGTGCATGTTGGACTTCGCACATTTAGGGTTCCGTACCAAATTTTATTTTTGACTATTTGTATGGCTATGGGTCAACCAAATGTGAAAATTTGAAGACTATAGCTCCAACCGTTTGGTTGTAAAACCAACGTTGCGACAGACGACGGACACGCGAGTGACAGCAATAGGGCTCCGTTTGTATTGTTTGGGTACGCGCGGAACCCTAAAAAGAATAATCCGACTCTAATGCGTCACAATCAGTTTGCAAGACAATCCAAAACATTAACCTTTTTTCAAGCCTTAATTAAAACAAAAACAAGAAAAACACACTTTTATAAAAAGAACGCGACCGTGGAGTATCTAATTAATTCTTCACAATATTTTTAATTACATGCACTGCCAGTGACATTTAATTAAAAATAAAGTTTTGCTTTTTTAATTAGCGGCTAAACGGAAATGTCCGCGGAGTTACATAAATTGACACCTTAAACGAAGTTCAATTATTTTTGTAAATTTATGTTTTGTGGTACTTAATTGTATAATTAATCACTCGGTCCAACTCAAATTAGACGCATTTTTTAATTGATTGGCATAAAAACAGTGCGTACAAGTACAGTGAGGCCCTGACTCCTGTGCTAGGTGGGAACACCTGTGTTACAGGAGTCAGTGTCTTCTCCCAAACAGTGAATTTATACAATACATTGAATTAAATTACAAGTCAGACGCAAAATTTACACAATAAATTAAATTGAAATAGAAATATTACTATTACTATTGAAAAATTAAAATGAAATATTACAGTTGAAAAATTACATTAAAATTAATATACTATATTGCATTTAAATTTAAAACTTAAATTAAACTGATATTATTATTATTAAATTATAAAATAAAACAATTAAAGATTATAAAAAAAACTTTAAAATAATGATCAAAATTAAAACTAATCATTAATCACACTAATATTATAAAGGCGTAAGTTTGTGAGTACGTGTGTTTGTATGTTTGTTACTTCTTCACGCTCAAACGGATAAAATTTGAGATAGCTTATACCCTGGATTAACACATAGGCTATTTTTATCCCGGTCTACGCGGGTGAAACCGCGGGGCGCAGTAAGTAGTTTTATAACTTTAATGCATAATAATCTCTTGTTAATTAGCGTCAAAGATAAATAAATTGTTTTAAACAAATCAGTAGCAGTTCCAGCAGATATTAATTAAGAGTTTGATTAAATTCTCGTTAGTTGGATTTATAGTTTGACCTGTTAATACTTTTACAAAACGAATGGAATTAACTTACAAGTTAATTGACCCATTTATACTTTCACGAATCAAAATATAGGTAGGTAAGTTAGAAATAGATTAATTGACCTTTTAACAAGAGTTTTAATACAAATGGATAATGTGCAAAGTGAGGTAAATTTTAACTATGGTTTAACCTCAACAAAACTAGGGTAAAGGTATTTCTCTTAACTATTTTTTTTAATTGTATTCATTTACATTAACTTTCTGCTGATCTAGTGAGATGCTCATTTGTTTCTCTAAAACTACACAATCACACGTTTCTACTGAACTTCTCATTTATAAGATGTAGTTTTTAGAACTATAATGTTAATTTTATGATGCGTTGATAATTTCATTCCTGAAATTGGAAGATTTTTTTAATTTTAACCCATTCCAACTCAATTATGGTCTGTAGTACTGTGTATTTTATGTTGATTTTTAAGTAACCGGATCTTGTAGAAAGGCTCAAGGTCTTTATGTGTTGCAATGGAAATTGGACTTTGTTTCGTATGACATGGAGTTGGTTGTTAATTATCTCAAATTCTGAATTGGTATACAAAATCTAATGTATTTTTTTCTCTTGTTCCCAGGAACAATCACACAAGTCGTACCGTCCTCTGACGGTGCTGACCTTCAGATGGAACTACGCAATCCATGGCCTGCAGCCGGCAGGCTACCATCTCGTCAACTTGCTACTACACGCCCTTGTGTCCTTGCTGTATTACAGGTATTGTGGATTTGATATTTTTAAACAACTGTTATGTCACCGTATGATTGTAAAAAATCTTGCGAGAGTGTAAACTCTCAATACTATCACTACACATTATAAAACGAAGTCCCCCGCCGTGTCTGCACGCGGTAAACTCAAAAACTGCTGAACGGATTTTCATGCGGTTTCCACCAATAGACAGAGAGATTCATGAGGAAGATTTAAGTGTATAATTTTTACCTATGCGAAACTGGGGCGGGTCGCTAGTGAATAGATACATTCAAATCTCATCCAAATTCGAAAATCTACAATGAATCGGAGCCTTTTTAAAAATAAAGAATTCACAATATTACGGGTTATTTTATAAACAAACAGTGTTTTCAGTTTCTCGGTTACAAATACAATTTAAATTTTTTATCACCATCCAAATTCTTTTTCAAACACTATATACTACCTATTGAACAATACCAGAAGAGCTAGTGGCTAAAGTAATAAAAGCCGCACGGGTCGATCCATCAGGTTAAGCTACGCTTGCCGGGGTTGGTCCATAGATGAGTGACCATCTTTACATAGCGAGACTCCTCTGTGCCTCGGAAAGCACGTTAGGCCGTTGTTCCCGGCTGTCAATCGTGGATCTTTGACAGTCTTTAAGGGTCGTCAGAAGCCCGAAAGTCTGACAACCAGTCTTATCAAGGGGTATCGTATTACCCAGTAACTGGGTTTTTGAGAGAGATTGATTGATTTAACAATACTGCCTGGAAAAAAAATAAGGTAAAAAGAAATCTGGTTTTATGCATCTAGTTCAAAACTAAAAGTACCTATTTGTTGATCAGTCAGTTTATTAACTACAAACAATGTACAGGTAGTTCTTTTATCATTATAGAAGTGTACATTGCTAATAAGCAATATTGTAGTGCAAATACAACGTTCGTAGTCTAGCGCAAAAGACGTAACTTCTACATATAAATAAACATATTCGTACACATACCTACATCTCAGTATTTTCCGGATCCCTTTTTATAATTTGTGCATGTCTCATCCCCCCTTTATGTCTTTTTACAAACCCCAAGGTAGGGAGCAGGGCGGCATTCATACAACAGCGCATACATAATATGAATATGCAATTAAAAACCCCATGCAAGCCTAAATTACTGTAACCAGTAATTTCGTACCGTCGAGATTTCCCTGATTTTCATAACAACACAAACTTCCACTGTATTCGACTTGAACTTTTTGTTCTATAGTGAGAGCAAAGTCCAACTTTTGATTGTATAACGGAAAATAGGCAGTGCGCGGCCAAACTCAGTTCTCGTTAAAACTCCAATGACTTTACCGCCTAAATGGGATTGATTAAGGAACTCAGGAAGGCTTAATTGGATGAGAAGGCACTTTCAAATCTCTAGTGCCACAGAGAATGAATAATTATTTCATATTTATCTACCCTCAGGGTGATGGAAAGAGTTCTAATTGAAGTAGACGCTGTATCACGCCCGCTTCTTATGTACACCGAAATTGTAAATCGTTTATAGGCCGAGGATCAGCTGTAAACTAATTTCATCTTTGATAGCTTGTTTACTATGCAAATCTATAGAGGTTTATTTATCCTATTTATATGAATTTAAATCATGGCATTTTATTTTACGTACTCTGCTGCTTTTCTTTGTTCTTTAACATAAGCACTAGACATACGGCGATACGCCACTGGTACACGGTGGACATCCCACCCATACGCACTAAACGTTTTAGTAACAATTGTTCGTACAGCTAAGGAGTGGAATTTCCTGCCGGAGTTTGTTTCTTGATAGCTACAACCTGAAGCTCTGAATAGGTTACTTCTAGGCAAGCGTGCTCCAACGTCAACCACAAAGCAGTTAGTTCCTGATCAAAAATTCAAGTAATCGTAGAACCTGACTATTCTTATTAATATTTAATTTTATAGGTCGATCGATAGCAAACATTTACAGAAAATATATCCCTAAGTAGTTTATAACAACTGTCCCTCACGGTGACGTAACGCAGATTAATATAGAAGTCCAATCAGAGCTGACCGGCGTTGTTAACCCGTAATTGATAATTGAACAGCAAAACTTTTAATTGTTAGGACTCAATAATCCACTGTTTGAACCGAAGTAGGCGTGGGGTATTTAATTATTCAGTACAATATACCCCTGATCGGGTGGTTTAGGGTTGTTTGCGCCACCAAAGAGTGAATTTTAATTTATTTTTGCTCGGGAAAATTGAGTTAACGCGACGCTGTGTGGGGGCTGAAGAAAGGGTGAGTGGTGTGAATCCCGGTCCTGTGAAGGTTTTATTTTACAAGTCTGCTCGTTAACGTTCACACAAATTGCACGCAAAGCCGTATGCCGTACGATTCTGATTGATACAGAAAAATGCTGGCTTAAATTTGTTCCAGCCTTGTATCTCTTTTTCGAAATATTAAAATCCAGAATATTTTTCTACACATTGAGATGTAAATTGTAAACATTTAAGAAATTCGGCGAATAAATGAGAAGTATACATTAGGTAGATACTTTAAATTTAGGTCGCTGTGACCTATATCTCTTGTTGTAGCAACAGAGCCGAAGAAACAAACGACCTCCAATTAAGATCGCATGAAAGTTAACTGTAGCACTAAAATACATAATTAATTAATGTAAACGATCTCGGAATGTTCATTTGATTTGGTTGTTTATTGCTTTTAAAATAGGAGTGTAATAGGAAGCCAGTGCTGTTGCTATTAATAAGTAGTTACAATTTGGGTCAGGCTGCAACGCCGCGGTGGCAAAGGGGTGGCCACCAACTGCTCCAGTTAAGCCAGTTTTAATCAGCCACCGTGCGCCCGATCCCCTTAGTTACTGCTAATTACGGATACTTGCTGTCCACCGCCAACTTAGCCCGGCTTATGCTCAATATCCAATTTGCCAGCATAATCCTATTAACGATTTTGGAGCTCTCATTATTATCGTAGTCAGCCGGACTTGTTATAGAACATCGATGCTGTTCCCATTTGTACATATGTATTTACAACCTCCCTTTGATAACTAACCCATGTAAACTGTTGCGATTCGATAACAAAGTTCAAGTGAAAGGAAAACTTCAAGTTGAAGTCGCTGCGGTTGCGTATTTTGAGAAGGTTCGCTTTTGTGTGAAACTATTCGTTACGAGTACCTTTAGAAAATACAGGACCGCACATGAAAACCATAACTAAATATTGGCGTACACTAGAATTGCTCCATCCAAAATGTGCACATTCCGAAAATGCTCGACCGTTCTTTACATTGCGTCTGGGCGGCGAATATCGTCGGTATTCGTACACATTCGGGCTTAGTGCGGCTCATGGAACGGAACGCTACTGCCTATTTCCCTTAACGTTGTTCTGGAGGTGTTAAAATTCACACGCAAATGACGCATTCAGAGCCGACAATAATGTGGTAACGAAGCTCGAACATCATTCTGATCCGCTGAAGTTGTGACTCGGCGGCCGGTGAGGCCGTTCGAATGTGTTCAATGCAGACGTACTACGGCATACGTGTACTTAGTTGCTAGCTGGCAATACTCTGACGACAACAACTTGTTTACGCCACTCAAAAGTTATTAATGTGCTTAGTGCCGAGCTCACTCCAATCATATTAGAGTATCAAGCGGAAATTTTAGGCTGCCGCATTATTTGCAACTCGAAAATGTTAAACTTCAAACTTATAATGGAATTACTTTCGAATTCATGGCTCGCTGCCGTTTGCATGCGGAAACCCTAATTTGAAAGTAATGCATGTTGTAATATAAAGTTGCCTTTAACTGCGTTACAGGCCCTGCGGATGCAAGACACGTAAACACGATGTATTACAACAACAGCTTTCTACAAACAAAACGGCTGAAAGAGATAAAAAGTGATTCTACTGGGAAACACGGGAACAGAGCAATTACCCAGAAAAACAGTACGTAGAGTTAATAACGTTAATATTAATTAATGAAATATTCCTGAAAGTTAGATATAACCGTTAAACTCTCGCCGGAATAATAATCAAAGCAACTCGAGCCCAAGTAACGGTATAGGCAAACAAGAGAATTTGTTACGTAAGACACGAAGGCTGGGCCATTCATAACGTAATGGAGCGGAGGCGCCGGAGAGCGCTAACTTTTTACCGCGGAGTTAAATTAGTTTTTCATAGTACCCGTACATCTCCCGTCATATAGTTACTTACGGGGCTTTGTCTTATCCTCGCACACGAGTAATTAATTACATTTAGTAATTAATTTACTCGTAATGCGAGTGTATCGTTCGTTATTGAGGAATAATTAAGCCATTTATTAATTAAAAACTCCCTAGATGCGTCATTACGGTTTGAGTGTGGCAGTGTCGCTTCGCGCTCATAATGTATCTGTGGTCCAATGAAAAACGAATCGTACGGGAGTGAGCACTGCGTACGGGAGCAAAAATGTAATCAAACAGATGGAAGGACAAAAAAAAGTTACCCTAAAAGCGCCCCCTATTTGGCAAAACCGTAAAAAACCTAAACGTTAGGTACGTTTCGCTGTTGTACACATTTGCATACGCATATTTGGTTTTATTCAGTTTTATTTACTCCAAAACGTTTCAGTGTAAAGATTTTATATCGGCAAGCTTTAGTCCCTTTCCGATAAAGAGTTTTCTAGTTCCTGTTCCTCATCCTCATCAATTACAGTGTCCTCTTCTATAGATCTTTTTGAGTTACAGAAATTTCAAAACATGTCCTGGTCTTAGTTGGTAAAACTTGAAATATCCACAGTCGTAACGAGTTCCTTTATCAAATATATCTTACCTCGGAAGTATGCAATATATCTCAACACGCCGCGGAGATAATTCAGACATTTGAAGTGAGCACGTGACGTCAGAGCAGTCCGCTTCTAACCTGCAAGGCCGTAACCATTCCCAGCCATACAACACATACATAAATCGCCCGCGAAGATAAAACTAAGAACAAACAAAAGAGCGCAATAAATAGAAAAATATAAGAGCAGTAAAAGTTATATGACAAGAACGAAACTGCTGTGACGATTTGCGATCCCTCGGGTACCATTTCAGCCACATACCCTTTATTGCTTCCGTATTTTTCTCGTGTTACATGGTACATGCGGTCTGGTGAGGGTGACATCGTCAATGAATACATTATGTCTATTTGATTGATTGCTATGTGGTTTCACGGAGCGTTTGGCGGGACCCACGCCTGTTACCAATTAGGGCAATATGTGAGTCGGCCGATCCGTGATTGTCGAGGGCCCCGATGACGAATGGCGCTTCATTATCGGCGATACTTCGTCATTTGCTCTGGTCATGTTTTGATAATATTGTGATACGGGGATGGGCATCGTTCTACTGGTATTCTTCGTCTGTGGGGCCCTATTTTTAACAGACTTCCAAAAGGAGGAGGTTCCCAATTCGTCTGATGTTTTTTTTTTTGTTCAACAACTGCGATTGCTTTTCTTACAAAACATGACAGACATTTCCATCTCTTTTATGAATCTATTCTTAGCCTCTTTCTAACGTTGACTGAGTTGACTTTCAGCTGTATATTTGTACAAATATCTTCGATAAATATATCGTTATTTTTCTATATTTATGCCATATTTTTCCATCTGAGTTCCGGAGTAAGATAAACGAGGCGTTACTCCAACACTTCATTTGTCAAAGGCGGCTGAAGGGTGTGCGTGAAAGTGATGAACACCCACTTTTTCGCGGTATCTATCGTTAATTTGAATTTGTGTCTTACAAGCAACAGTGACAAATCACGTGCCGCATCATTCTTCAAAATATTTTGAGTAATTTGCGAAAAAAATAACTTGATATTTCTTTGTTGACTCACTCAGTTAGAATTTATGACAAATGTCATCATTTCAGAAATACTTACATTTGACATCAATTCTAACTGAAAGAGTTTTATTGATGATTTTGATGATTATAATTCTATAAATACATACTTGCTACGGCAGCGAATCAAATTTTGACCAAGATACAACCTGACACTGACCAGTAAATTGCAAAAAACGTAAGAAAATTTGAATTTCGCGGGCTACCCTGGAGCTTCCACCTTAAGCCTTGTTGGTTTTTCTGACCTCCATTCCAAATCACGTTCTTTTGTATCTAGTTTAAAATTCAAATACAAATATTACTTGCCTTCTCCGTCTAAGACTCTTGTTTTTTCAATTTTAAATTAGTTCAGATTCAGCTGCCGAGCCAGAATAAGCTCCTCCTTATCATTGTCATTTTTCTACTCTTCAGCAAATGACAGTTACCAGTCTGTAAGAGTTACTAAACAGAGAAGTGCAGTTTTTTATAATCAGGCAGATTCAGGCATGTCTCCTGGCAATAATACAATTTAAATATGTACCTAGTCACAGTGTATGGTGTACGTACGATTAATAAGTGCTTCATATAATCAAGCCTACTGTAAATTATATAATATACGTCTTAATTCGTCGTGTGTTTATCTTCATCCAACTCCTCAACGTGTCACTCCTCCAACCCTCCGCTACGTAACACTGGCGCCTTCAACATGATCGAACCCAGCCCATCCCATCCCAGAGCCCAGCAGCCGCCTCATCGAGATCGAACCCAGCTCATCATCCCAGAGCCGGCAGCATCACAGCATCAGCAAGATAAGCATCCCATCCCAGACCTCAGTGGCATTCCATCACGCTCATCAAGATTAACCCTCAGAGCACCTACAAGAATTTTTAATCTATTTTATAATATTGTGTTGTGTTTTTATAATATCGTGTTGTGTGTGTTGTTTATTATTTAGAATATTAGTTTTAATATATTCTCAAAATTCGCGGGTGAAGTCATATGATAATACCCTCAAAAAATCTCTACTTTTGACAGATTTCCAGGTTAGAGTAGAGTTTGACAAAATCTAAACTTCATAAATTTAGAAATCTCGGACTATTCTCATGCTAAAGTCTACGAAAGCTTTTCTCACTGCAAGTTGCAGAATTCAGTCTGTTTAGTTCAAGTTTCAGCACTCTGTTAGTCGTTACCGTGTGCCCGTAGCCATTTTGACTAACTTAGAAAGTACATAGTGCACTAAAAGGCCAAGCCAAGAACTTGGTGCTTATGAAACTATAATAAAGAAAGCTTCAGAGAACCTACAAGACAAAGTGGAATCATTGATACAGACGCGATCTCAGTAAAATGAAGCTGAGAGTTTTATTGTAGTATTGACTACGAGTACCTCAGCAATGCTTGCCGAGACGACTGACTCAACACATTTGCTGCCAAAAACATTAGAATGTGTTACATATCCACTTTCTAAACTGGATACTGGCTAAATACACAAACTGTGCAATGCCAAAACGTGGTAAATCCCATATAATTTCCACTTTTGACAATCGTTGTCGCCACTTTTTCTAGAGCCCCAAATAATAATAAAAAAATCTAAAGGCACTTATAAATACGAGTATTGTTGCGCATTGCTTGAATACCCTTCTCACATTCAACTATTTCTACATACCTAGTGTTATTTTAATAAATAGAGCTCAATATTATGGAAAGTTTTTCATGTCCCGTCAAGTAAGAAAGAAAGAAAAATATTCCTTTTTTTAGGGTTCCGTACCCGAAGAGTTCAAACGGAGCTCTATTGATGTCACTCACTTGTCCGTGTAGACACACACACAGACAGACAGACAGACGTCTGTCTATCGTCTGTCACAAAAATTTTTAACCAACCTAGAAAAAGGGAGGAGGTTTAATGTTCGTTCCTCGGATTTCTCTGTCAATTTTGGACCAATTTTCAAAAATCTTTTTTATTCGAAAGAGTATACTCTTGAGGTGGTACCATATAAATTTTATTGAAATTTATTCAGCGCTTTTTTAAAGAATCAACTCTTCTCCAATTATGTTTAAATACAATGTTATTGGGTTTATCACTTCGGGCATAATTATAATATTTAGTTTTAGTTCTGGGATACAACGACTAAAAAGTGAAAAATAAAAAACGAAGAAACAAAATACAAACACCAACTTCCGAAATTAAAGTAATTCTACAATTTTAAGTGTATTTTGTTTTTTGGAAGTCGGTTGTCATCATCATTCTCCTGCCCTTATCCCAATTTTATTTGGGGTCGGCGCAACATGTCTTTTTCTTCCATACTCCTCTATTAGTCGTCATCTCTGTAGTCACCCCCTTTTTACCCATATCCTCTTTCACACAGTCCAACCATCTTTTCTTTGGCCTTCCCCTACTCTTATAGCCATCCACATTCATACACAAGACTTTCCTCACGACATTTTCTTCATTCCTCCGCATCACATGCCCATACCACGACAACCGATTTCCACACAATTTTTCAGTCAGCGGTGCCACTTTCAGACTTCCTCTTATATACTCATTCCTAATTTTATCCATGCGCGTAACACCACACATCGCTCTTAGCATTCTCATCTCAGCTACATGCAATTGCTTTTCATTCATCCCTTTTGTTGCCCAACATTCTGAACCATACAAGACAGCAGGTCTGACCATTGTTTTATAAATCTTCCCCTTAAGTTTTAGGGGAATGCGGGAGTCACAGATAGTCCCGGTGACCTGCCGCCATTTCATCCATCCAGTGTTAATTCTGTGCTTAACAGTCCGATCTATTTCGCCATCGCTTTGCACGAGTGAACCGAGATACCGAAAATCGGAGCAGACTGGGAGAAGCGCGCCATCTAGCACTACAGCTTCAGAACTGGAGAGACCGCCGAAATCGCAGAACATGTATTCAGTTTTGGTTCTGCTGATTTTCAAGCCAACTTTCTCCAGCTTCTGTTGCCACTTCTCCAATCTGCTCTGGATCTCAGGTCCATCTTCACCGACCAGAACAATGTCGTCGGCAAACAGCATGCACCAGGGTGCCTCTTCCTGTATTTCCGACGTAAGAGCGTCCATAATCAACAGGAAGAGGTAAGGACTTAAAGCTGACCCTTGATGCAAGCCTACAGCCACACTGAACTCATCGGTGTTGCCAGCAGCCGACCGGACGTAGGTACTAGATTGTCTGTACATAGCACGAATCAACTCAACATACTTCCCAGGCAAACCTTTCTCTTTCAAGACCCACCACAACACATCCCGAGGTACCCTATCATACGCTTTCTCAAGATCAATGAACACCATGTGCAAGTTCTTGTGCACACGTCTGTACTTCTCGCACAATTGACGGAGAGCGAAGGTGGCGTCCATTGTCCCTCGACCTGGCATAAACCCAAACTGGTTCGGGGTAATCTCACTCTCCTCTCGCAATCTTTTCTCTATCACTTTCTCCCATACTTTCATAGTATGTGACATGAGCTTTATCCCTCGATAGTTGTTGCAGTCCTGTACATCCCCTTTATTCTTGAAGATGGGCACTAGCGAACTATTGCACCATTCTTGTGGGATCACTTCTTCATACAACAACTTATTGAAGAATAAAGTCAGCCACATACATCCATCCTCTTTTAAACACTTCCATACTTCTACTGGTATGTCATCAGGGCCCATGGCCTTTCCATTTTTCATACATTGAACTGCCTTTCTTACTTCATCCATGCTAATTTCTCTCACCAAACCCATATTTACTTGTACCTCTTTGAGCACACCATTCCATTCATTCTCTTCGTTCATCAACTTTTCAAAATAAACCTTCCATCGCTCTTTTATTTCGTCATCTTTCGACAAGACTTTACCGAGTTCATCTTTCATACATTTTATGTGCATTATATCCCTCGTTCTCCTTTCTCTTAATTTTGTAATCCGGTAGAGCTCCTTCTGGCCTCTAGGGCTGTCCAGTAAATCATATAACTTTTCCTGCGCCTTAGCCCTGGAAACTGCAACCGCCTTTTTTGCCTTCCTCTTCGATTCTTTATAAATTTTCTTTTTATAAAGAAGTGGAAGTCGGTTGTATTTTTGTAAAAAAGTTTTTTTTTTAATTTTTCATTGACCTATGAACTTGAAATGGTGATAATGTTTACTATTACGTATATTTTACTAACAAATACCAAAATATGGATTTCACTCAATGGTACGGAACACTAAATGTGTAAAGTCCGACACGCACTTGGCTGGTTTCTTTCATTCCTGCTTGAGTATTTCTCGATAGAAGTAGAAACTATAAAAAGCTGTATAACCTTAATCTCGTGTTGCTTTTACTTTAGGAATGCGCTTTTAAATTGCAAATCTTAATTAACTTTCTAGGAGTCGTGGTAAAAAGAAAATCACTGTTGTGGTAAATATTCTTAGGTAAGAAATCTTGAATGGATGTGTATTAAATAAATGATAGCCGTAAATATTTTATTTAAATGTAGGATTACAATTTGCTATCAACTTTTTATACTAACAACTATCTTAAAACAAAAATCATAGGTTTAACTTAACTGTTTTGCAGATAAGTTGTGGGAAGAACAAACTACAGTACAGTCAACCGTGAATCATAGGTAACAATATGGAAAGACTAGCCTTCAAGTCGTTGCAGTAAAGGTGATTTTCGTTGTACAATCGTTACCTACCACCGATGAGCAGTTGACTGCATATGCCATTTAGTAAATAGGGGTTTTCAACTAACTATAAAGCCAGCTTGACAGTTCTAAATCCTACTAATATAATTTTATGGGAAAGTTTGGATGGATGAATGTTTGCAACTCAATCACGCCAGAACGGCTGAACGGATCTGGATGGAATTTTGCACAGAGATAGATAATAGTCTGGAATAGCATAAAGGCTATAATTTTTAGTGAGGGAAGTACTAATTCCACGAGGGTGAAGCCGTTGGCAGAAGCTAGTACTTACAATAATACAGACCCAAATTATTTCGATGGACAATATCAAACTGCAAAGTACGGACTAACTGAAACGTCCTCAAACGCATTCCAAGCCAGCGAGTGTTGCCAAAAGCTTTGGTAAGCCAAAAAAAGAGTACAAATATTTTACTAGAGCACAGCTCTATTTCTGCCAAATTGAGAGTTATATACAAATAGCCTAAAGTAGTGGTTCCCAAAGTTAACTGGACCGCGACTAAACTAACAAATTCTACCAAATATGGGACTTGCCTCTTGGTTTTCATGAAGTAAAAAGGGCCTTTTATGGGTGAAGGACTGTTTCGTGGCGCAGTTATACGACTTTTAATGATTTTTTATTGAACATCACGTCTAAACGACTAGTCTTATTTCTTTGAAAAAAAATATATGTTATTCTAGATAATTTTTGTCGTAATTTGATCTGAGAGTATTTGAAATTATATTTTTGTAACATAGTGTAATTAATTTGTAAAGTTATGTCTAACGCGGATAAAAAATTGAGAATTAAGCAAAAACGATAAAGCGTATTTTTATGAAACCTTCACCGTTTTAAAGACCACTTATTTATTTATACATTAGTCTCAGTGTTTTAGTTTAATACTTGTTTTTTATGTGTAATAAATTAATAATGCGTCTAATTTCGGATAGCGCTCCTTGATGGGCGAGTCCTATTACTGGGTGGATATACGACGCGTTACGTGAGCTCAGCGCAGAACACGCAAGCTGATCACTCAAGATCGTTTGCAGCTAATTTCGCCTTAATAAGAAAACTAAAGTGACAGTCGATTGATTACAAGTACTCTTTGTCAGTACTATTTTATTACTACCTGTCATATTATCTCTCCACCACCCTTGGTTGACTGGCAGAGAATGCCTAAGGCTTAATTCTGCCTTTGTACTCTTGTTGCACAAAGTTTTAATAACACAATTAATAAAAAGTGCTGTTTTAAAGAAAAAGATTTTTTTTTTCCTATTTTTGGTCACTATAGCTTTACCATCTGTTTTTCAGAGCCCATCCAATTCGTTCGCGACTCAACAGTGATTCACGACTAATAGTTTGGGAAATACTGGTCTGGTCTGGCCTCTTCCAGCAGCTTTAGGGTGCGTGAAAAGTGTTTTAATATCCCAAGAGTATATACAACTGGCATAAAAGGTATTTAATGTCTTAATCTGGCGCTTGGTCCACCCCTGTGCCAATTTTAATACGAATCCGTTTAGCCGTTAAAGCGTGAGAAGATGACAAACATACAGACAGACAGATTTACTTTCGCGTAATAGTATGGAAGTCTGTATATAAAAAGTATTGACAACCAGTTTTTGCCAGCAGCTTCGTTACGTTCCGTACCATCTCCTTATCTTATTATCTGCGAAAATTTGAACCGTCTACCTATTATGGTTCATGAGATAAAGCCCGCTGACCGACAGACGGACGGACAGCGGAGGTTTAGTATTAGGGTTGGATCCCCTTTCGGGTATGGAACCCTAAAAAACAGAAATAGTTATTTTCGCGTATTAATATGCTGGTCTGTAAGTAGGTAAATGAAAAGTATTACGAGTAACTATACGTTGCTCAGTGAATGTTGACATGAACTTGGTCGTACAAGCGGCGCAAACTAATGCAGTTACTGAACTTTAAACTGCCTGATACCGATTAACTATGGCCAAAAACGCCAGGAGATGACGGGAAAATGTAAAGATATAGTTTGGTACTTAGTAAGCTGTAACTAGCCAGTGAGTTTGGCTGGAAATCCGAATAATCTGGTATAGATGCATTAATTAAAAACGGTTTTAGCAAATAGGAACGTAGTCACATAAAGTAAAATGTACCGACCTATCAGGCATAAAATGTACCGATCTATCAGGCATAAAATGTACCGACCTATCAGGCATAAAATGACGATTATCAAAATATACCAATACACACCGCGGCCCTGGAACGCAAAAGGCAACTGTAAAGGAACACGGGTGCGTTTTAGCCATTAAGAGTCTGACACGACCTAGCTCCACCCAGAGTGGGAAAAGACATCTGAAGATTTCCCGAAAAATAAAGGTAGGCAGCAGTAGTCTACACGTCAGTGGTAACAAATCCAGTATAAGCTGGCGACGTGTTCTTTTGAAACTGTACAAAGCTAGGTCAAATCAAGTTCAAAGTCTTACTAACTGTACAATAAGGCAACATAAATAGACTTTTTTTTTGTGGGGTGGGAAATCATCCAATGACTTCTCCCGCTCTGGGTGGAGCCGGAGGGTGTTTCAGATTCTTACTGACTAAAACCCACCCCTGTTCCTTCCTGCCCTTAGTGCCCGGGGGCGAGGTAACTCTGTTTCGAATTTATCCTCAACCCCTGGGCATGCATCAGCCATGACGGGCCCCGTCCTAATTGCTGACAACTCTTTGAGGCGCGCGTGGAACACTACGCGCCGTCGACTCTCGGGCCTGGTGCTGGTCGGACGGCGAGCTACCCATTACTCGCCGTCCGCAGGCCCCGGAACATAAATAGACTTAACACTCAAGGTTTGGTTGAAAAAAAAAACCTTATTCCAAAATGTCATATGGAAACGTCCTCAACTTGCAAATTATATCCATAATAACCATAAAAGCCGTAACACTCAAATATACACGTGCCGTTAAAATTTAATAGTTTTTTTTAAATTAAGAAGCATTTAAATCCATACACAGAATTGTGTGTCTATGCTAACTAGTTCCTCTATGCCATGTGGAGCTAATCCTGAATGTCGATTCAGTTGACATCAATTTGATAGGCACTATGCAGTACATTGCTCGGTGGACATCGATTATAATAGGCACTACGGTTTTCCTATACGTCAAAGCAGCAATGTACGGCAAAATGCCTATCAAATTGATGTCAGCCGAGTTAGCGAATACGCCTGTGGGTCATGCTGAAGATAAAAATGCATTGTCGTTGGAACTAAACCAACATGTAAAAATTAAACTCCGAAGGTTAAGAGGAATTGTTTTTAATTCAGATTTAACACGAACAAACCCACATTGTAAGTTAAAGAAAAACTCGTAATGTAAAAAGCATCATTAGGTTCCTACCATTTACATTTCCTTGAATATGCCTTCGTCACTTTCCAATAGTAGGAATGAATGCTTAAAATAAAATTTTAATCTGAAATCTATTTTGGATTATTTCTTAGAAATAGGCACTATTAAGTGGCTTCTTGGAAAGCTTAAATATATAGACTATTGAAGTGTTAAAGGAAAACTACCACTATAGTACTTCCATTTTAATATGACAACAGGGGTCATTACTCTATCCCTGTTAGGCATCTCTTCGTACAAGCGCGAACAATAAACTAATTAATTATTATTTTAATTAAATTAAAATAAAGTTCTACCAATCCGCATTGAGCCCGCGTGGTGGATTACGGCCCACACCCTCTCACAGAGAGGAGGCCTGTGCCCTAGCAGTGGAGACTTTAAAAGGCTAATGATCATGATGATGACCTGTAACTATCTAACTAACTAACAATGGAAAACAATCTTAGCAGTTTAATTTGACCCACTACCCGATTTCTGATTAAGCTGAAATTTGGCATACCTACATGTTTTGTTTTGATGACAATGCAGGTTTTTATTTTTATTTTAGATGGGTTTGCTCTTGACTCTAATCTAGGTCAGCGGTGACAGAGACAAAGTCGACGATGGAGCGAGAATAATACGACAAACGTGTTTTTTAGATTTTTGATCTTTAATTTTATTGTCATGCTAAAACGCAACGACTACAGAAACAGAGAAGCTCAACCTTCGGATCAACCAAGCGCTTCTATGAGGACTAAAATAGCTGACAACTTACACGTGTGCAAATGTGTACCCACTACCAAGTACCCTATAATATGTATATCGCGATGGAGGTTAAAAGACCCGCCTCTTGAGCACGAGCCAGTTTAATTTCATTACGTATACGTACCTACTTTCTAAGTTAATCTCAGGCATCACTGTCGTACGTTGAAGGAAAACATTGTGGGTAAACATCCGACTTGAGAATATTCTATAATCGCCAACATGCAGTAATCTAATATGGTGATTAATCCTGTATCCAATTTTCGATTTCTGTATAAAAAAAGTTTTGCGTTGGAACGACAAACGAACATTATCGAACACAGTGACATTCTGTAACAAACTTATCCCCTGCCTGAATCTTGGTGTCACCAAGATATACACGACAAGTCAAGGGCATTGTGAAATAACGTGTAAACTGTGTATGTTATTTAAATAAATAAATGTTACAAATTATAATCATCCACAATCACACAATTTTTGGAACCATAGTAAATCCCAGAAAAGCTAAAATACCAAAAACAAAATGTTTTGCCTTTTCTCAACTATGTTACAGCCGGTTTCTAGATTTCATCGAATACAGCTGAAATTAATGTTTTTATTGAGCGACTATCTGACCTGCAAAACCCAATAACTGGGTAGCACGATACCCCTTGTAAAGACTGGAGTCAGATTATCTGACTTCTGACAACCCGTAACAACTGTCAAAGTTCTGCATTTGACTGCCGGGACCAACGGCTTTCCGAGACACGAAGGAGTCTCGGTATGTAATGAATGGTCCACAGCCATTCACGAACCAATCTCGAGAATAATTATAAAGCCCTTAATTCAGAAATAACTTTCGCTTAAATCTGTACTAATATTATAAAGAAGTAAAGTTTGTGAGTTTGTGTGTTTGTGAGGTTGTAGGGGGTAATCTCTGGATCTACTGATACGATTTTGAAAATTCTTTTACCAATAGAAAGTCACGTTATTCGTGATTGCCATAGACTAAAAATTTTTGAAATCCACGAGGACGAAGTTGCGGGCGAAGTGCTAGTTCTAAAATATACAACTCATCATCTGCCTAGCCTTTTCCCAACTATCTTGGAAGGAAGCCGACCCTTCCAGTCTAACCGGATGCAGCTGAATACCAGTATTTTACATGGAGCGACTGCCTATCTGACCTCCACAACCCAGTTACTGGGTAATACGATACCCCTTGGTAAGACTGGATGTCAGACTTTCGGGCTTCTGACGACCCGTAACGACTGTCAAAGATCCACGATTGACAGCCGGGACCAACGATTTAACGTGCTTTCCGAGGCACGGAGGAGTCTCGGTATGTAAAGATGGTCACCCATCCATGGACCAACCCCGGCAAGCGTAGCTTAACCTGATAGATCGACCCGTGCGGCTGTTATTACTTTAGCCACGAGCTCCTCCCTAAAATATACAACTCCTCTCTAAAACATACAACTATAAAAAGTCTCTTAATTCAGTATGCCTATTGGCAAAGGCCTCCTCTAATGACTTCCACTGTTCCCTATCATGAGCTACCCTTCCCCAGTTTGGTCCCGCTGTCAGTTTTATTTCGTCTTCCCACCTTTTGTGTTGTCTACGTCTTCGTTTGCCGTCCCTTGGGTACCATTCTGTGACTTTCTTGTTCCACTTCAACCTGGATAAGCGTTGCTCAATCTTGAAGACGGCCGTTGCGGCTATTATTACAAGTTTTATTATTATTTATTTAACTTGCAATGTTCGTATGTTAATTGTCTACTTCTAAATTTGCTAACCATTTTTCAACCACTTGTTGGCTTACGATAGACATGAAATTTGGCATACCTATGTGAGTCCGGTGACAATGCAATATTATGATACCATCGAGCTGATCTGATGGTGGCACCTGGACGTAGGGACTGGAATTCCCTGCTGTCAAATGGTAGGACAGTAGAATTTGGGCTGGTTTATTATTGTTATAAATAAATCTCTTTATGTTTCTCTTTATGTGTACACATGATGACGAGGGTCTAAAGCTTGTTTTAAAAAAAATACTTATAATTTATTATTTGCCCTTTCAAATAACTTATCCCTCTCTGGGTGGAGCGGGAGGGCGTGTCAGACTCTTACTGACTAAAACCCACCCCTGTTCCTTCCCTGCCTGAGTGCCCAGGGGTGCGGTAACTCATGTTGAGAATTTATCCGCTACCCCTAGGCATGCAGGCACTGGCCACGATGGGCGCCATCAGTGGTGGCTGACAACATCTCTTTGAGGCGCGCGTGGAACACGAAATTATTACTAACCCACGAGCTCCTCATATACAAAAAATACATATACACAACAGTGTAACTAAAAAGTTAATTTCCAATTACTAACCTGCCAAGAAAGGAAAGGTTGAGTATCCCTGATAACGCATCAACTGTAGCCAATCACACCTGCGTTCCGTTTCACACGCGATGGATAATGTCCAATGATAGACACCCCCTTACCCTTCGCAAGTTGTTGTGTTCAGTCGACCCTTTTACTAATTAATATAATAGTTGCTGGTTTAGTGAGCTGATTAGTGGTTGTATGATAAATAAAATCCATACTCAGGTCGGCCGCAGTAAAGACAATCCACCGGTGGACTCGGAAGATTTTTTGGTGTTTATGCGGCGTCTCTACGCAGATCATGCCTGTGCATGCTGAATACTGGGCCAAACAATATTTGAAGACTAAATTTTCCATTGACATGCTAAATATAAGTGATTGTATGAGTCATGATAGGTAGATCTATCTTACCTATGAATCTATAGTCTATAACTTTCCTAGGAAAGGCAATAAGTGATTAGAAGTTGCAAGACGGATTATGATACCTAATTGGCTGTGGCGTAATTTACCAGAACAGTCGATTCCAGTGTAGTATGAGCACGCAATGTGACGTCCGATAGACACCCATTACCTTCTGCCTAAGAGGCGACTAAAGGACTCACCGGAGAATGGGCAGCAGCATTATACTGTGCATTGTAACAACCACACCGCGATCGATAACCCGGGGGGATTGCCATAATGCCCCTGTCTTCTTTTGGGGGAGAGGCCTGTATATGTCCAGCAGTGGATGTCTACCGGCTGAAATGATAACCTTCTACTTCATAAAATTTTGGGGTCAGCTCCCAGTCAAATTGGATGCAGCTGAATACTAGTAGTTTGAATGGAGCGACCGTAACCCAGTCACTGGCAAACCCGATACTCCTTAGCAAGACTGGTTCTCAGACTACCGGTTACATCTGTAATAGATCTTAAAACTGGTACCCGGGATGACGTGCTTTCAAAATGACGTGGTCACCCATGCACGGACCAACCTAGGCTAGCGTTGCCTAACTTTGAAGACGACGATGATCTTGGAGGGTGGGATATCATCCAATGACTTCTCCCGTTCTGGGTGGAGCTAGGGCGTGTCAGACTTTTACTGACTAAAACCCAACTTTGTTCCTTCAGTTGCCTCTGTGCCAAAGGCCACAATAACTCTATTTCGAATTAGACCCCACGATGATCAACCCTTACGGCTGTTATTAATAGCCATTATTACTCAACCTGTGATATGTTTCTTGATAGCTACAACCTTGGAGTCTTTAAGTCAAGAGTGAATAGGTTACTTCTAGGCAAGCGAAGATGGAGCACCATCTTCGACCACATCATCGCTTATCATCAGGTGAGATAGTGGTCAAGTGTGAGCCTATAAATGATAAAAAAACCGGCCAAGTGCGTGTCGGACTTCGCACACTTAGGGTTCCGTACCAAATGTATTTTTGACTATTTGTACGGCTTTGGGTCAACAAGATGCATATGCTGTGAAAATTTGGACACTGTAGCTCCAACCGTTTGGCTGTAAAACCTGTGTGACAGACGACGGACAGACAGACAGACGGACACGTGGGTGACAGCGTTAGGGCTCCGTTTGCACCCTTCGGGTACGTGTAAAAGATTGAACACCTCTTGCAAGTGCTATAAACACATTTGCAGCAAATCACACCTATTTTCTGCAGTTAATAACAGAGTGCAGTATGAGCACGCGATGTGATGTCCAATAGACACCGATTACCTTCTGCGAATAGCTACCGTTAAGTAATCCACTCCCCTACATGTAATTAACTATTGTTGAGCTAAGTTGATAACATCGTTGGTTAGTTGACAGCTTAATTCTAGAACAATATGGGTGATCCTGAAGTGTTATTGGGTTTTTTCACTAGGGGTTCATTGAGAAGGTCTAACCGCGCGTTAATGGCGATGGTTTTTTAGTAGTGATGGTGTAATTTCATGCAATTGGCATGAAAGTACACCATCACTTTCCAATTATTATAAACTAATGATCCGCCCCAGCTCTGCACGGGTACAAATTATACACACAAACCTTCCTCGTTCATCGGTCTTTATATTAGTGAAAATCACATTAAAATCTATTGCATAGTTTAGGAGGAGACAGCGGAAAAACAGACAGACTCGGAAAGCGACTTTGATTTATACTATGTATAGATATAGATATGTGGAAATCTGCATGTTTATTTATTTATTTATTTACTATATACTTTATTGTACACCAAAAAAAAAATACACATACACACACACATGTTTGTTAATCAGTCTCGCCTCACATGCCAATATCAATCTGCCTAGCCTTTTCCCAACTATCTTGGGGTCGGCTTTCAGTCTAACCAGATGCATCTGAAGACCGGTATTTAACATGGAGCGACTGCCTATCTCACCTCCACAACCCAGTTACTGGGTAATACGATACCCCTTGGTAAGACTGCTTTGCAGACTTTCGGGCTCTTAACGTGCTTACGGAGGCACGGAGGAGTATCGGTATGTAAAAATTGTTACCCATCCATGGACCAACCCCGGCAAGCGTAGCTTTACCTGATGGATCACCCGTGCAGCTGTTATTACTTTAGCCACGAGCTCCTCACATGTCATGGCGGATAATTTTCGACTTTTGAATCTAGTAGTTTAATAAAAGCACTTTGACCTTTCGGGCAAACAGATTTTATTATTGTTAAAACAGGCTTGTATTATTAGCAAAATAATTGTTCATGTTTGTATTTTCGCTTCAATGCTTTTCCAGTAATCAAATAATTCTATCACACCACCCGCAGAGTTATTTACGTAATACTGAACTAAACAATTTTCTGTATTCATTGAAAATTCCTGTCGACACCACGATACAAAAGCATTGAAGTACGTTGTAATAAATAATCGCTACGACAGCGCTACGAAAGTACTACAAAAGTGCTACGAAAGTGCTACGCGGTTCGTAGCTACGAGCTACGTCAGCGGCGCGACAAGTCTCAAACAAGGTGACCCTACGAACAGTTTTAGCGTTATCGATATTCCGAGTGATGAACATTTTATCAACAAAAAGATCAGTATAATCGAGTGTTGTGGTAAATTGATTCAGAGAAATTTTGATGGAAATAGAATGATCGTAGGTGTGTACAGTTATTTCTAGCGGACGCGTCGTAACTTTTTCTTTGCAATTTGTAAATGTATTTCTGTTTTCATGCTTTCATTGCAAAAGGTTCACAGGAAGGCGGTTATTTCTGAAAAGTCGATGATTACGACTGTATTTCTATTGGAGTTCTTTTCCAGTTTAGTTGGTTGATTTTTGTTAAGTATGAGGTGATATTTTCGTGTACATTGAGGAATTCAATGAATATTTAATCTAAGCGTCTGCCTTTACAGTTTGCGGCTAAGTGGTAACGGGTGGTCGGTCGTGAGTTCAAACCCAGGCAGGCGCATTACTTTGTGTAAATTATTTCATCACCACTGCTCTCAAAACGGTGAAGGAAAACATCGTGAGGAAACCGTCATATCCTAGAACCAAAAATTCGAAGACATGTGACATCCACCAACCCGCATTGGGCCCGCGCGGTGGATTACGACCCACACCTTCTCACAAAGAGGAGGAGGAGGCCAGTGCCCCAGCAGTGGGGGCATTAAAAGCTGATGATGATGGGTTAAAACTATTTTTTATCGGCCATTTCGTCTGTTTGACTGTGAACGTATGCAAAACTCAATGAAAAAAAAATAGTTTTTAGTTGGTACTCATCTGTAAAATTAACGTTCACTTTTAAATATTTCGTTATAGTCTGTTTTAGTTAGTAATTGCGCTATCATGATATCTCTTCATTTTATTATTAATTATACCTGTAGCATCACAAATAATTTAATTTGATCTATAAATTTTAATGATCATAGAATGAATATAGCAATTAACAGAATCCATACATTATACGATAAACGAAAGAACACGATACGTAATGAATAATACCTCCCCCAGTTCATTCCAAATATTGAATACATCGGATCTACATTAATTTAGGCCTTTCAAATGTAAATGAACATATTTATAGGCATATTCGGAATTCGGAGCTGGATCATAATTTACGAGTATATCACGTACACAATATCTGGCGTGAAGATCTCGCCGTATAAACATAAAACCAAGTCTTACATCAAAAATATGATTAAAGTTTTTACGGTTTCCACCACTTGCACTAAGTTACTTACGTCGTTTAGTCTAACGTCTTCAAGTAGTTTCATTAAAAGTTTCGATATAAAACGTGGAACATAAAACAGATCGTCACAATTACGAAACAAGCCACTATCTCAGTCGCCAACAAGCCACAAGCGTATCGATTGAGAGCAGCTCATTAGGTGCTCGCTTCGCGAACAAACTAGCCATAAATGTTTTTTCACCAACTTCGCAAGAGATTTCGTCAGATTCACAAAAAGTCACTAACGAGTGCCTTAATTCCGGCAGAAGTTAGCCGTCGGGTGCACCTTCGCCGCGTTAGTCTCAATTAGCCGTTGTTCCACCTCTGCGGCAAAGTTGCGGTCGCACGCCACGAGGCGGCGCCACCGAACAAACTTGCCCAATTATTGTCATTCGACTTCCACAATTCACACGGTCAGGACGTACGGACCGCGCTGTATATTTCACAAGATAGCGTAGACGGCGGTAAAAATTGTCGACTCAATTTTAAAGTGGTGTTGATAACTCAGTTGACGGTCCCTGGCGGTTTGTTCTTATTACCTGTTTCCGTTTCTGTTAAAACTTTCTCAATTTCGTCTCCAATGCTATATTATATTGGGTCTTTACTTATAAAGTTGCCGTTTTGTGAAAATGCACATTTTGCACTGTGATCATTTCGGATTGACTTGTAATTCTATAATTCAACTCTCTTGGAATTTTGGATACTGCGTGCCTTTTGAAACGCATTATTTTGTCGTTGGAACTTATATTGCTTTTATTTTTGAGACTTCATTGTTTTGTATAGGGAACGTACACGGCGTAGTCTGTGCCATCTAGTGGAGTAAATTCGAAACTTTTACTCTTTAAAAACTTGTCATTGACATTTCCGTGCCATATATGTATACACACACGTATCATGCACACATGCAGCACCCGTAACGTAGACTGCCATCTAGTGAATGAAATCCGAAACTTGTATTGTATAAATACTAGACATTGACATTTATGTGGCGCCACCTATAGTTCCTGCACGCTCCCTATACGGCGATATTACAAATAAACAAAACCCAAAGAAACAAATGAGTAACTTATTTTACAAAAGAATAACATGCCTTAAATATAAAGTTTATTTGAACTTATTATTCGAAGTCAATCAGAAGTTATCACAACCCAAAGTGAACCGTTTTTTAAAATGACAACTTTATTTGTAAAGAGACCTGATATTTTGTGTTCCATAACTAAACTTTTACGTTTATTTTGCTTTAATTTACTCCAATTTTCCCGAAGGTTGCCTAACCCCAATAAACGTTCGGAAACTGTATAAAGATAATGACATGATCTCTCGATCCTTGTGATTAAATTATGGTGTCGCCCGGGCCGTCAATGTGATGGGTGGCCAATTTATGACGCGTAATTTACTCCGTTCGCCTCTGAGAGGGCATTACATCACCGGTCCCGGGTGATATTACTAAGTGACATTCCACATTAACTTGGCTTCGATCGGACATCACTTATGTCATAGATGGCCACCTCTCATCTCAAGATAGATTAATTTATTTAAGAAGCACAGATGAAGATGTAGCGTTGGAAGGCCTACCACAAGTTGGACCGGAGACCTGGTGAGGGTGCGGACCGGACCGGCCTTTGTGGCGACACTTGCGGGAGGTCTATGTCCAGCAGTGGACGTCTTTCGGCTGAAATGATTATAATGACATTGTCATCGGCAGTTAAATTGTAAGTCCTAAAAGCCGATAAGCTAAAGAACTATTTAAAACTAGATCAAACAAATCAGAGATAACGGAATGAAAACAAGAAAAAACGAGTATGCTTTAGACCACACGACTGAAGTAAAACTTCTTTAGCTCTCTTCCGTTCGCCTCGCCCGATCACACTTTTCGTAACGCTCTCGTCACGCATTCACCAGCTTACTCCCAAGTCAACCCGGGCCTGCGGACGGCGAGTAATGGGTAGCTCGCTGTCCGATCAGCACCAGGCCCGAGAGTCGACGGCGCGTAGTGTTCCACGCGCGCCTCAAAGAGTTGTCACCAATAATGACGGGACCTGTCATGGCCAATGCCTGCCCAGACGTTGTGGATAAATTCGAAACAGAGTTACCGCGCCCCTGGGCACTCAGGGCAAGGAAGGAACAGGGGTGGTTTTTAGTCAGTCATAGTCTGACACCCCTCCCGCTCCACCCTAGAGCGGGAGATTTCATTGGATGATTTCCCACCCCACAAAAAAAAAAACTCCACAAGTCAAGCGTGCGCCCTCTCAACTTCCATTCGCCTCGCCCGATCACACTTTTCGTAACGCTATCGTCACGCATTCACCAGCTTACTCCCCAAGACAAGCGTGCGTAAAGAAATTTTACTTCAAAAAAACATTCGAACACAACTTTACTGTTTTCATTTCGTGTTTATTGAAAAAAAAAACACAGAAATGAGGCATAATAACAGAGCCACCGTTAAGCACCGCCCAAAGTGATTTCTAATCAAACTTTTTCCTACGTTGTCATACTAATCCGTTCCAAACAAGTCATTAAAGTTTTCCATATAGAAGTAAACATAAAAATCCACCTATTAAAAGTTCTAGCGGGTCTGACGCGGGAGCGTGCGTGCAAAATGAAACCACAAAAGTTTTCACGGCTCAACGCTGCTTATCCAATAGAAATAAAGCGCTGCAAACGTTAGCAATTACCTTTTCAAACATTTTTAAGGTTTTATTTGTGGGTGCGGGTGAGGCTACGGTTCAGGTATTGAAAAGAAATTGAAGTGAAACATTGTTTTAATTCTTTGTGTAGTAAACGGCAGGTTTTGGTGTTTTTAGGGTTCTGTACCCGAGGGTCCAAACGGAACCCTATTGCTGTCACTCACGTATCCGTCTGGCTGTCTGTCACACAGTTTTACAGCTAAACGGTTGGAGCTTCAGTCTTCAAATGTTCACAGTATAAGCATCTTGTTGACCCAAAGCCAAACAAATTGTCAAAAATACATTTGTTACGGAACTCTAAATGTACGAAGTCCGGCACACACTTGGCCGGTTTATTAACACGTTGACTGCCAGACAACAGACACAATTAAAAATCTTTTGTTTGGGGGTCACCATGTGTCCCCCATGGCAGTCAGTGTGTTAAGTTATACTTCTTTTGGCGCGTTAGGAAAAAATGATGAGAGTAAATTTTTAAGACGCGCGCGCACATCGTCACAAAAAAACCGACACCCTGAAGTTAGCTGTAGTCTGTGGTTCATGAAGAATGATTGTTTTCCTTTTGTAAACTTTGTGACAGCTTGATTTTTTATCTTGTTACGCTAAAGAAATATAACTTCTTACGTGCGTACATAAGTACACACACTTTTTTGTTTTGTTTCTGATTTAATAAAAGAAGTTTATTTTTATGTTTGGAAATCTCTACATTTAAGTATAAATGAAAGTCGTTTTCCTCGTCTGTCTGTTTCTCCACTTACTCCTCCTAAAAGGATGAGTTAGTTTAGTTTTTAGGGTTCCGAAAGTCCAAATGAAAAAACGGAACCGGCCGGGACCGGTCTGTCTGTCTGTCCGTCTGTCCGTCTGTCACAGCCAATTTGCACCGAATCTGCTGGACCGTAGAGTTGAAATTTGGTACACACGCAAATATCTGTGACCCAAACACGGACGTGTACCCTAAACAAATTAATTTTGAATATGGCGGTCACTTTTGGGGTGAAAATCTGAAAATTAAAAATCAAAGTTTTTCAAACTGTGTCGTGCGACATGACAAATGAAAGGGCACATTGTGAGAGTCTTGAATATATATTTTTTCATAATTTTAAAATATATAATTTTGAAGGTATTTAAGAAAATAGATGAAAAATGACCATTCTCCGCCACCTCCTTATCTCCGAAATCACTGGGCCTAAAATTTTGAAAAAAATACAGAAAGTAGTTCTTTACTTATCATCATTAGCCTTTTAATGTCCCCACTGCTGGGGCACAGGCCTCCTCTCTGTGAGAGGGTGTCGGCCGTAATCCACCACGCGGGCCTAGTGCGGGTTGATGGATGTCACATGTCTTCGAATTTTTGGTTCTAGGACATGCCGGTTTCCTCACGATGTTATCCTTCACCGTTTTGAGAGCAGTTTTAATGAATTAATTTACACAAAGTAAAGCGCCTGCCTGGGTTTGAACTCACGACTTACAACTTGTAAGTCGCGGCCAATATCACTGGGTCACCACTGCTGAGTTCTTTACTTATAGATTACAGGAAAACCTATAAGGTGGAGGCAGTTTAAAAAAAACCTGAAAAAAATATAATTTGTTTCGAACCCTTTGCGCGCATGTCCGACTCGCTTTTGGTTGGTTTTTTTTTTTGTGGTTACCACGCTACGGATTCTAATGCTGTTTTCACTAATAGGAAGAGCGATGAACGAGAAAGGTTTGTGTGTATAATTTGTACCCGTGCGGACCTGCGGCGGGTCGCTCGTTACCAATAAACAAATTAAATTATTTCCACCAGTTTACGTTTAAATACATGCGAAATTATGATTCACACAATAGCTAAAACATATTTGAAAACATCAAATTAGATTTAAAACTAACGAAATAGCAAACAAACACCGCAAACCGCAAATCATTGTTATTTAATACAATTTCAATTTTCCCTCAACACTACACCACAAATATTTTGCCGTAATTTCCCTCCAATATCCGTCCGAACCAAACGCTAACCGAGTGTCCGTCCATTTGTAACTGATACCCATAATACACCTCTTGATTGCTAATAACCCAGTTCAAACAGTTGTAAATATAGTAAACGGTCTGCAAAAACAGTGTAATTCTAGAAGGCCGCGTTATCACAGAATAAATAGACACAAAAGGCCAGCTTCTTAGAAGACGCAAACACTCACACATACACGCCTTCTTACAAGCGCGAGCAAGCGCATCCGCGACTGGCATTTGTTTTGATTTGAGATCGCCGCACATATGACTCTGTAGATGTTTCGTTTTTAGTATGACATTAGCAGTTATTGACCCATTGACATTCTTTATTTAAAACATAGAAACAAGCCGAACCGAATCTATCGTGATCCTCAAAATTTTTTACTTAAGAAAACCGGTCCATAGTTTATTGTTTGAGTTCCTTCGGGAAAGGGCGTTGACCACTATTACCGTGGTAAAACGAAACCTCTATAGGTTAAAGTGCGTGCGATTTAACTTCTGTAGTCTATCTACTCTGTGACGCCATATTCAGCCTGTTTATCCATCCAGTGACCTAGTTATTCTGTTACAGGGTGTGCGCAATGTTCCTGCCGGAGTTTGCGAGTTTTGTCGCCGCCATCTTGTTTGCCGTTCATCCTATTCATACTGAGGCGGTGAGTAGTACCTATATTATATTTTTATAGCTATAACGTAGCTTGAAGAGTGTCTATCGTGAGTGATGTGTGGCTCTTTGGAACCATGCATGTTTGAAACGTAGCTTTGACGGAGATGTTCCTTTTAAGTTATTCATGTCTTTAGCTTTCTTGGTCACAGAAACGTGTAAAGTTGGAGGATTAAAGTGCATTGCCAAACATTAATATGCAACTGATCTAGCAGTTAAAATGCAACGGAGGTAACAATTAATGCAACTGATCTAGCAATTAATATGCAACTGATCTAGAAATAAATATTAACACGACTAGTAATAAATAGACAACTGATAATCTGATCCTTCAAAATATACGACAGCGCAACAATTCTTAAGGCACACGGGAGCGCAGGGTTCGTAGGGTCGCTGGTAGAAGCTGGATGAAAGTGGATGTTTAATAGCGTGAGATTGGGTAGGGCTATTTCTAGCAATAGACTGCAGTAGACCGATGATGATGAAGACAGAGACATGGAGAGATCAATCTGAACAGGCGACTTAGCGGCCTCTCGATGTGACTGGATACAAGCACACACACGAAACAATACCATATTAGTAGTAGAGTTAGTTATTCGTTCGAATTCTGAAGAATTTTTGATAGGCCAGGAACTAAATGTAAAACTAACTTTGACGGAACTGTACCAAGGCTTTTATAATTGTCAATACTATTCTCTGAAAATACAAATAAGTATACAGGTATACGTAGGGAAGGTCATGAGATCCCTGTCTAATATCAATGTGGAAACTTGCTTTCCCCACGAGTTATTCACACATCAAACGTCAGCCGCTTTTATGTACGGCATATAAAGGAACTGTCAGAATCGTCAGAGGAGCCCTAAAAATAGTGAAGGATATTATATCCTTCTCAAGTTATTGAGGTAAATGTTGGGGTTGCTATGGCGTCTATAAATATAGCAACAAGACACATATAAATGTACCTATATCTCTTTGCTGGGGAGTTGGTTGCACCACTTCTTCCCAGCTAAAGCACTAGGAAGTGGTGACGAGCGGGCGTTTTTGGAGGGCTGTCTTTATGTAGAACTTCGATGTGCAAAAATTGCTGGCTCTCAGCCTTATTTGAATAAATGACTTATGATTTGACCGTTGATCTCATAACGATTCCTATAATTTGGGTTCATAATAACGACCCATCTCTTTGTCTTCCATCTAACAAGACACTCAAAAAGTTATTTATCGACACATTTTTCACAAAAGATGGCTTAAAAAGGTCTAATGGAAGCCTGATTAAATTTGGTCGTCATTAAACCAATTTCGAACATGCATCCTTTATTAAAAGTAGCCTTAATGGCTGGAAAATCTTTTTTCAAAGAGCTTTTCGCCGGTTTATACGCGTATAAAATATGAGGAGCTCGTGGCTAAAGTAATAACAGCCGCATGATCCGATCCTTCAGGCTAAGCTACGCTTGCCGGGGTTGGTCCGTGGATGGGTGACCATCTTTACATACCGAGACTCCTCCGTGCCTCGGAAAGCACGTTAAGCCGTTGGTCCCGGCTGTCAATCGCGGATCTTTGGCAGTCGTTACGGGTCGTCAGAAGCCCGAAAGTCTGACAACCAGTCTTACCTTGGTAAGACTGTTGTGGGGTATCGTATTACCCAGTAACTGGGTTGTGGAGGTCAGATAGACAGTCGCTCCATGTAAAATACTGGTATTCAGCTGCATCCGGTTACACTGGAAGCCGACCCCAAGACAGTTGGGAAAAGGCTAGGCAGATGATGTTACGCGGATAAAATATGTAAAGACCAAAATATTGCAGTTACCCGCTTTGAAATGCTTTTAAAACTTTGATTCGACCGAATACGTTGTATCGGATGGCATTCGGTTACTATTCATTCCAGATATTAAACGTTTTGTGTTCGAAATAACAACACGCTGTGTATGACAGTATCCGCTGTGATTTTTTCGATTCCACCGCATATTTGGTTCGACATGTTGTTGTTTCATTCGAGTTCTTCATTATATTTTAAAAGTGTTTCGTACATACGAGTGATTTTTATTAGAATTCGGATTGCTAACTCAGAAATTCATACTGTTTTTATGTAAGCTTATGAAAGATATCGAGGTATTGTCAGAACTATTATAAGAACATGGACGTAGGTACCTACTACTACAGTACTTTTATCTGTACGGATTTAGAGCTAGGGTGGTCTAGAATGTATCGATAAGGGTTAAGACCTAAGTTAGCAAAATCATATTGTTGTGTATGTCGTTAATTTGTGGCAAATAAATACTTTTTCTTTTTTTCTTCTTTTTCTAATGTGATATGAATACTCCTCTCTATAAGATCAAGTTAATATCAGGTGTTAAGTACCTATTATTAAGTAGGTAATAACGCGCCCGGCCCTGGTTCAGGCCATAATACGGAGCGAGAGGGAATGGGAAGCAGTCTCCTCCTTCTGCGAAGCAGTAATGCTCGCGAAGGCGGAGGCGAGATGGGTGAGGGAGACTCTACGGAGTGGCCCTCACGCCCCGGGCCGCTACCGCCGCAGGAGTCGCATTGGGCGTAGGACGTCGCGAGACGATCTCCGGCCACCGTAGACCCGGGCCTGCGAACGGCGAGTAGTGGGTAGCTCGCCGTCCGATCAGCACCAAGCCCGTGAGTCGACGGCGCGTAGTGTTCCACGCGCGCCTCAAAGAGTTTGTCAGCCACCACTAACGGGGCCCATCATGGCCGATGCCTGCATGCCTAGGGGTAGCGGATAAATTTGTAACAGAGTTACCGCTCCCCTGGGCACTAAGGCAGGGAAGGAACAGGGGTGGGTTTTAGTCAGTAAGAGTCTGGCACGCCCTTCCGCTCCACCCAGAGAGGGAGATGTCATTGGACGATTTACCAATCCAAAAAAAAATAAGTTACGTATCTTATTTGCTAGTCAAGTCCAACAATATGTATATTAGAACTTGAAAGTTTTACAACGTAACATTTTTTTTTTGGGGGGGTGGGAAATCATCCAATGATATCTCCCGCTCTATGTGGAGCGAGAGGGCGTGTCAGACTCTTACTGACCAAAACCCACCCCTGTTCCTTCCCTGCTCTGAGTGCCCAGGGGCGCGGTAACTCTGTTTCGAATTTATCCACAACCCCGTTGGGAATGCTCTAGTACCTATAATAGAAATTTTTATTTAGATATTTGATCAAATATTATTGTGTTTCTAAGTGCTCCAGATGTGGTTGAACATAAAAACAAGCAAAAGCTTTTATTGTGCTCGAAAATTGTTTAAAACGAGCAAAATTTATCCTCGTGCCTGCAATTAGTTCGTAAACTAAAGTGGAAACCTGGAATAGAGTAGATAAAACTGTTCGCATATACATTACATGTATATTGAACCATTCGTTTGTATTGATGGTTTCAAATTAACATAAAAGTTCACAAAACCTGTGAAACTGCAAAAAGGCACTTTAGAACATGACATGAAAAACGCGAGCTGATTTTTTCATTCGACTTTGCTCCGAGTAACTACAGCATTATACCTACACACATCTACGTTTGTTCATTTTCAATACTGCCAGTTTTAAATATTTACAAAAAAAGTTGTATTGTAATTTTTTTTTATTTATCATGTCATTTATCGAAACTAATATTTTGTGCAACCAGTATTTAATCGACAAAAAAAAGGAAGAGGTTCTCATTTCGACTGTTTTTTTTTTTTTGTATTTTCAGCCGTCACTTCGTTATTTATGAACAGATTTTGATGATTCTTATTTTGTTAGATATGGTATACTTCAAGGGTCAATCATGTCAAGGACCCATGTCAAGGAAGTCAGAATCTGATGATGGGATCCTCATAAAATTGAGAGAAACCCTCAAAAATTGAAGGCACGAATAATAAATACTGGATTCTAAATTCAAATATTCCATAGAAAATTTCGAATTTAGAATCCAGTATTTAAACTAAGCATATCGTTAGCGAATTTTATAAACAAGGCTGATATCCAGCCAGTATATAACAGAAAATTATGAGGCCGTCGATATGTAGTACCTACCTCCTATCTATTCGTGCATTTTGTGTGGGGATGCAAGCGCTAGGCCACTCCGAACGTTTTACGATGCCAATTTCTTTCGGTGACAAGCTCTCTTGTATTTTTGTCTAGTGCCTTCCTGCAGGTACTGAATCGAAGAGTGTTTTATTCAAGTACTTGCTGACCCGACAGACGTCGTCCTGTCTTAGCAATGAACTGTCATAACGCGCGAAGTTTAAATAGTCGTTAAGTTTTCTAAAATTTTCTAATTTTCCGCGCATCTTTCTTAATTTTTTCTTTCATAAGGACCTTCTTCTGATAATAACAAACACAACAAAAAAGAATTAGCGAAATCGGTCCAACCGCCACGCCTGATGCCTTGACCAAGGGAAATAGTGATTCATTTATATATATATATATACATAAATAGATACTCGTAAATAGTGTAACGGAAAGGTGTGGTCATATTTTAAAAAACTGCTTTTGCCCATGGAAATGAACAACTTTCTTTAAGGATGTCACAGAAAGTTCCCAAAAAAAAAATTGGACTTTCCATTTTTTCTTTCTTTCTTTTTTGTTGGGGTTTTCCATGACTTCCTTCAAGAAAATTGTTTATTATGATCGGCAAAAGCAATTTTTAAAATTTGACAAAATTTTCTGTTACACCCTGTATTATTGTGAATTTAGTAGGTACCTGATAGTCACAAAAGGCCGTGAATTTAGTAGCTAGATACCTGATAGTCAGAAAAAGTCAGTGAATTTAGTAGGTACCTGATAGTCAGAAAAAGCCGCAAATTTAGTAGGTACCTGATAGTCAGAAAATGCCGCGAATTTTGTTGGTACCTGATAGTCAGAAAAAGCCGCAAATTTAGTAGGTACCTGATAGTCAGAAAATGCCGCGAATTTTGTTGGTACCTGATAGTCAGAAAAAGCCGCGAATTTAGTAGGTACCTGATAGTCAGAAAAATTATACCTTTAAAGCAAAAATCCACTGAGTTATAAAATTGAAGTACTCGTAGCTAGTACTAAAATTTTAATTTGGTAAATACAAATACTATCAGTTCGTATAAACCACAATTCTAAATTCAATTATATTTTTGGAATAAAGTTTTACTTATCTGCGGTTATATTAAAGAAGGTAATGCATCTAAAAGAAACTTGCGAAGTGCGCATCGGATTTCGCATAAGCTTGTATTAAAGATTCTCTACCCAATATTGATATTTTTGAGCTTCGAATGAAGCGACTCATATAATATTGATCGAACTTCGCTTAAGAAGATCGTTTGATCATATAGTATACGTTATAACAAACATTATCACCAAATTTCAAGTTCATAGGTCAATAGGAAGTTAAAAAATTCTTCGGAACAACATTTTGTGACTGACGACGGACGGACAGACCGACAGATGGACACGTGAGTGACAACAATACAATCCGTTTGGACCCTTCGGGTACGGAACCCTAAAAAAGAAAATTTTCTACCTGTACAGGCCTACACAGGCTTATTTATTACACTGTTCTATACAGACCTATACAGGCTTATTTATTCACACACTGTTCTATAAGAACAAAAAAACTAAATGCAAAAAAAATACGTTTTATTAATAAATGCTGAGTTTTTGCCGGTACTTGTAAGTAGTATTATTCACTCCCTTGCTCCGTGCATCTCCGGATGAAATTAATTTTATGCTGGAGATAAAAAAAAATACGATTTCATGGGAATCGTGTGTTGAGCAAGCGTTTTCTGAATGTTTTTCTGTTTATACGAGTAGCTTGAACGTCGAACGATCTGATTATGTTTTTGTTGCTAACCGATTGGAAAATCGGAATCCTCGGAATTTCGTTGTATCGTGAAATACGTGTTATTTTGATGGGGTGAGTCTCGGAGGATTTTCATGACATTGCACTAACAAAACCATCAGATTACCATTTGGTAATCTACTTACCTAGGTAGAATTTTATCTGCCAGGATTGCGGGTGTGTTTAAAATGGTCATGGCGGCCTTGGCATAGGTAACTGAAGAAACACGAGTGGGTTGTAGTCAGTAAGAGTCTGATACGCCCTGCCACTACCCAGAGTGGGAGAAGTCATATGTTTTTTTTTTTTTTGGTGGGTTGGGAAATCATCCAATGACTTCTCCCGCTCTGGGTGGAGCGGGAGGGCGTGTCAGACTCTTACTGACTAAAACCCACCCCTGTTCCTTCCCTGCCTGAGTACCCAGGGGTGCGGTAACTCATTTTCAGAAACCACCCTGAAACAAAGGACCCATTAATATTAGTGTTTTTAACCAGTGGTGCTTGGCAACTGGGCTTACCAAAGTTGTAAAAACCCCCTTTGTGCCTAATGGCCTAGTTTTTTTCTGTCTCCCGCTTGATTAGGAGGGAAGTGAAAATTATGTTTTTCTTACTCCTCCGCTGTCTTTTCTGATTAATTTCGTTGCGGGACCCAAGACAGTTTAATCGTTTCTCTGGGACTCATCGAGCTTCATTGCCTCGGCGTTTTTTCTGGTGGTCGTCACTGCTGATTCTGGCTTACAGAAGTTACAGTGGTTTGGGAATAGTGAGGCGGGCTTGTCCCAAATTTTAAACCACCCTGAAAAAAATTTAGAATTTTATATATTTTGTGTTTTCCAAAATTGAACCCAGAATACAGATGCACTGTTGTTTACGACTCAGCAACTTGGAAACGTTCCAAGTTAAAGGTCTTAGAACATCGAAAAGAATTTTCAAAATCGTGAAAGCAGTTTACGAGCATGCAGTCCATTTTATGTTTCTGTCTCAAAATACGTTGTTGACGGTACCTAGTAGTAGCTGTGGTAGTAACGGCTACCGATGCACAGTGGGGCAAGGTACCCTGAAAACTAGTATCAAGCTATTCAGTGATATTCTTACTTACTGAGATATAGGGCTTGATGTAGTAAAAAATTAAACTACCTAATTGTTTATAAAAATTAAAATTAATAAAAAATTTAAGGTTTTTGGTATCAAATATATATTATATTAACATTTTAATTTTATTTTTTATAAATCCTGCCAGCTTTTGAGGATATCTGTGCCAGTGTGCGGCGTCCGTTGGTAGCGGCTACTTTTTTATGACAACACTCTTCAACTCTTATGGCAAATTTAACGCTCCGTCAGGTGTAAACTTGATGATCTTTAAACTTTTCGTTTAGACGCATTCCAATTAGGAACAGTAGTTTTTTATCGTGTCGTATTTTATATGGCATACAATTTATTGCGCCGCGTTGGATTACCGAGGCATGAAAAAAAAAGTCGAATACGTTCATAATTCAAAATTAAAGTTCGATTCTTTTTATAGCCAGTTTTTCTTTTTCATTGGTTTTATTCATTTCTATAGCGCCAAATTTCATAATTTGAAAAAGGAGCAATAGCTTTTTTTTTATTTACATCGAAGGGAAGGCTAAAGTCTTTTGACCATATTGCCTAGTCTTACGTAGTGTATTTTTACTTTTTTTCCATTAGAATGCAGATGTAACACATTCTAATGTTTTTTGCAGTATTTGGCAACTAATGCGTCGAGTCAGCCTTCTTGGCAAACTTTGCTGAGGTAGTCAATACTACAATAAAATTCTCAGCTCGCATTTAACCGAGATCGCGCTTGTTTCAATGATTCCACATATTGTCCATTTGCGTTGACACTTGAGACACAAAACTACACCAATTTTACATCACAATATTCACTAGGAAACAATAAACGAAATAATTAAAACAGCCACTGAACTTCACTCGTCAAATCCCGCCAAAAACTCCAGGAGCAATAGCTTTTTTGCATATTTTTTAATTTCGTCATAATACCAATAATCTTTATTTTCACTTTATCTCATTTAAACGGTATCGAAGTCCGTTACTTTACAAAAAATGGTCTTGTTCTAAGTAAACTTGCAAAGCTATTTCGTGAAGATCACAGACTAAAGGAAATGTGTTTGTAGTGTGTTCGCTGTAATGAAGTCGTGAAGGCGAGACTACAGCGACCCCGTACCTAAGCCTTAACCATGTTTGCTATTTTTATAGACTGTGGCACGGGCGCTGCTATTTTCGCAATCTTTACGGCGACTCCTGAACTTGTCCCTTTTTGCGAAGCTTGCGTTGTAAACTTGAAGGTTTTACCTCGAAGCGTCGTAAAAGAGTAATGGGCTGGTCTGTTAGTAACAACTATGCGTAAGAAGTGGCAGGTTGTTAGGAAAACGTCTTGAAGTAACCGGCTATCATCTATGTGGTTTTTGCATGACACACAGAGCGTAAATAATATCTCGTTGTCATTATAATCTAGTTTCTTTTTTTTTTTTGGGGGGGTGGGAAATCATCCAATGATTTCTCCCGCTTTGGGTGGAGCGGGAGGGCGTGTCAGACTCTTACTGACTAAAACCCAACCCTGTTCCTTCCCTGCCTTAGTGCCCAGGGATGCGGTAACTCATTTTCAGAATTTTTCCGCTACCCCTAGGCATGCAGGCACCGGCCACGATGGGCCCCGTCAGTGGTGGCTGACAACATCTCTTTGAGGCGCGCGTGGAACACTACGCGCCCTCGACGCACGGGCCTGGTGCTGATCGGACAGCGAGTTACCCACTGCTCGCTGTCCGCAGGCCCGGGTCTACGGTGGCCGGAGATCGTCTCGCGACGTCCTACGCCCAGTGCCTCTCCTGCGGTGGTAGCGGCCGGGGCCGTGAGGGCTACTCCGTTGAGCTTCCCTCACGCGTCCCGCCTCCGTCTTCGCGAGCATTACTGCTTCGCAGAAGGCGGAGACTGCCTCCCATTCTCTCTCGCACCGTACCATGGCCTGAACCAGGGCCGGGCGTGGATGCGATAGGTGGCGAGGTCGCTGCCACCTATCGCATCCACGAGGACACGGCGGTGCTCCGCCCAAGCGGGGCAGACCTCCACCGTATGCTCCACCGTGTCCTCTGCGGGCGTTTCCTCCCGCCCGATCTGATGCAGGAACCTCTCGAGTCATTATTATGTAGTAGTTTAGGCATTTCTGTAGGTTACATGTAATGTAGGTAAACCTTAGCGTTACGGGTTCTTATTTATGAACAAAATAACCATGTGATTAGTTTAAACACTGATTAGCAGGTTCTTGTTTCAACATTTCCTAACCGATCAAAGATTAGATGTACTGGTAAAGTGCTGTCTATCATTTATAGGAGGTTCGACGTATATTTGTTTTTTTATATATGTGTCCCCCGATGTCTATGTCAGTGATTTTCGATTTTCAAAATTATTTTTATCCGAGGTGTTCCCATATAAATTTTATCCTCCTTCTTTTTCTTCTTCTCTTTCTATTTCTTATAGTCCTTTTTGAAATAATCAACAAAAACAAGAAATATGTATACATAGATGAACTTTTGGTTAACTCCAATTACGAATATGTTTAAATTCCATGTTCCATATTATTGGGGTTATCAATTCGGACGTGACTTTAATATTTATTTTTAATTCTGGGGTTATAACAACAAAAAAGTGAAAAATGAAAACTGTTTTTCCAAAAAATACAACCATCATCATCTTCCTGCCCTTATCCCATGTTACTTGCGGTCGGCGCAACACGTTTTTTTCTTCCATTCTGTCCTGTCAGCCGTCACGCTATCACTAACTCCCTTTTCTTTCATATCACGGCTCACACAATCCATCCATCCTTTCTTTGGCCTCCCTCTCCCTCTCCATCCATCCACATTTACACAAAACATACAACCGACTTATAAAAGAAAATACATTAAAAATTTAAAAATAACTTTAATTTTGACAGTCGGTGTCAAATAACGAAGAAATAAAATACAAACACCGACTTCTGAAATTAAAGTTATTTTTAAATATTTAGAGTATCTACTTATATTCTTTTTTGGAAGTCGGTTGTATTTTTGTTAAATCAAATATCGAACCACTTAACATGAAAAAAAGCACTAGAAAAGGAGAAAATTTTAGCATCTGGCTCTATGGCCAGTTACAACAGTTAAAATTGTGCTCATTTTCGACATAGAGGCAAGACTCTACTGTTTGCAAACTATGTTCCAGTCACACAAACTAATAATTTGTATTTTCTCTAATAAAAATTGTTTCTTTAACAGGTGACGGGCGTAGTGGGACGCGCCGAGATGTTATCGTCCCTATTCTTCCTCGGAGCGCTACTGTGCTACGCGCGAGCCTCGCAGCGGAGAAGATACACAGGTACCTAATATGAAAGAAATGTTGTGTCGATATTGTGAAAGGGCACGAGTACATAGTGATCTAACATAATAATATGCATCGTATTAATGTATTGCACAAAAGGTACTGCTACTGATTCCAAAGCTAAGCTAAACCTTGTACCTATTATGGGAAACAGTAGAGTACGTGGTGTAACTGATATGAAAGAATACATGTCCAATTGATTTAAGTGAAATGGCATGGCGGACATCCGCAGATGTTTTTGTAAAAAGATCTCGTCAAATTGAAACCTATCACTGTTGTAATCCATGCCTCTTCCATTTCTTAATCGTTTTGTGCATATAGGAATAAGGATATATAAGTTAATACAAAAAAAAATATTTTTTAACACATGCTTTTAAATCCGTATACAAAATTTTGGGTCTGTGCTGACCGTTGATTTTTTTTTTATCTGGAGCTAATCCTGGTTGTCGGGTAATGCTTACCATAAAATGCATTGTTATCGGAGCTGAACAAATATTAAAAAAAATAACTCCGCAGACTCAAAGAAAGTAGTATGTTTTTTTTTTTTATTGCTGATAGGCACGCGCTTGACCACTATCTCACCTGATGGTAAGCGATGATGTGGTCGAAGATGGAGCACGCTTGCCTAGAAGTAACCTATTCACTCTTGACTTAAAGACTCCCAGGTTGTAGCTATCAGGAAACACAGACTCCGGTAGGGAATTCCACTCTCTAGCTGTACGCACAATGAATATTTTCTCAAAACGCTTTGTGCGTATGGATGGGATGTCCACCATGAACCGGTGGCACTTTGCCGTACGTCTTGTGGTCCGTTGATGAAACGGGCTTGGCGGAATCTAATTATGCAATTCCGTCGCACACTCCCCAAAATGTAACCGATAGAAAACCGACAGGCTAGCAACTCGGCGTCTATGTCCAAGACTTTGGAGTTTCGACTCAACGAGTCTATCATTGCCAACGAGCCTATCATTGCCAACGAGCCTATCATTGCAAACGAGCCTATCATTGCCAACGAGCCTAACATTGCCGATGATCCTCTTGGCTCGTTTCTGGAATTACCGGAATAAACAAACATTGCAATATAATAGCTTGTAAAAAGAATTTGCCCCAAGTTACGGTGATGATCCTTATATCACATACATAATAAATGGAATTTTAAGATCTACATGCTGAATCATTAAGTGACCTTGATTATGTATGAAAAAACCGGCCAAGTGTCGGACTTCGCACATTTAGGGTTCCGTACCATATGACGAAAATCAATATTATCACCAAATTTCAAGTTCATAGGTCAATGAGAACTTAAAAAATTCGGAACATTTCATACATTCTGGAACAAAGTTTTGTGACAGACGACGGACAGACGGAAACGTGAGTGACATCAATAGGTGTCCGTTTGGACCCTTCAGGTACGGAACCCTAAAAACATAATCATCATCATCATTATTGTACCTCTAAGTCATTTTGTATTGTCTGATGAAATGATTTATTAGATGCAATGACATAATGGAAGTATAAGTAATATTTGATGACTGAAAAGGACCAGTAAGTGTTTTGGCTAATTCATTTATTTAGGCCTAAATGTATGCTCTCTAGGACGCCATTTGCTTCTTAAGAGCGTACATTTATTATTTAGTCAACACGAAAACGTGGCTTACGTGAAACCTTCCTCAACTACAGTTAGTAAAAGGAAAAACTCGAAATATAGGTACGAATCGTCTTTTAATGTTGTACCGAGAACCGTAATTTTGGATGAAAGTCCGATGATTCCCGATCCAGACATCCTTATTTACCATTCATACTTTCATATACTTACACTTTAGGCGTCAATAGTAGATAGGAAGGTACTCATATTATACGTATTTGAGTACCTTAGGCTGTGTGTAGACTTACCTACGGAAGTCAAAACTATCTGAGTCCGAATAAAATAGTCTGTCATGCTACAGATCAACCCATACTAGGTCCGTGTGGTTGATTATCCATTCCCTCTCCAGCAGGCGTAGCATGACCAATTCTATCTCTATTCTACCAAGAATAGACAAAGTTCTTTTTATCTAACTTGACATCTTTTCTAATACTAGCGTACGCTAGTGTGCATACAGTATTAGACCTCGAATGTATTCCTCTCGTGGTAACAACCTAAAACATTTATTTGTGTATCCCCAATGGGCACAATCTAAATTATTCAGCAATCAGTTTACAGTCTCTGAAGAATGAATGAGAAAAGTTTGATTAAAATTCTTTTACGTTTTAGTTCGACGTGTTTGTCGTGTTATTAAATAAGTTAGTTGTTAATATTTTATTATTCAGAGCTTTATTCTACTATGTATTAGAACGTACAACAAACGCGATTAATATTTTTCAGTAATGTTGAGTAAGGTTAGCATTTTTTTTTTTTGCTATACTAATAGACCACTGTCTCACCTGATGGTAAGCGATGTGGTCGACAGCCTGCCTAGAAGTAACCTATTCTTCTCGCTTGCCAAGACCCCCAGGTTGTAGCTATCAGGAAACACAAACCGGCAGTCCCGGTTCCTGGCAGGGAATTCTAGTCCTTAGATTAATGTTTTACCAAAGCACCTTTGATGATATAAAAAACCAAATGTATTTTTGATTATTTGTATGGCTTTGGGTCAACAAGATGCTTACACTGTGAAAATTTGAAGACTAGCTCCAACCGTTTGGCTGTAAAACCTGTGTGACAGACGACGGACAGACAGACCGACAGACGGACACGTGAGTGAAGGCAATAGGGCTCCGTAGGCTCTTAGCGTTAATTATAATAACTCGACAAAATTATATTCGATTAGCGATAACGATTGTCAGAAAGTCTAAAATGTGTGGTATTGACATGTGCTACCCAAATGTCACGTGGTCAATGTCAAACCTTTTGACGTTTTACCTTTTTTTTTACTCTTTACCTGACTGCCCTAGGAGGGTAATATTTTTCGAGACTATGTAGGTTTGTATATAAGTATGTTTGTATGTCTATTTCTTTGGCACGCCCTGTAGCCAAAACGGCTGGAGATTGATCTTGACAGCTGAAGTTACATAGTTACATATCGACGGTGAAGTGCCAATACCTCCTAACTGACATTTTTTGCTTGAGGAGGCGAATTCAACAAAATAACTCACTAAAATGCTTGATACAGTCGGTGGCACATAACCTTAAACTGGATCAGACTGATTGAAAAGTAACTTGTTTGGAACTTTTTAGTAGTTCCTTGCAGTCGTTTTTTTTTTTTAGAGAGAAGGGCTATGTCCCAGCAGTAGGCTGTTTAAGCTTATGCTAGACCCTTTTATAATAACAACGTACACAAAAAAAAAGATTAAAATAGATGCAGGATGTAATACAGCATTGGTGTTTGCAGACTGGCGCTACGTTGTGGCCTGCACGGCCTGCGTCGGCGTCGCCATGCTGTGCAAGGAGCAAGGCATCACCGTCACCGGCGTATGCGTCGTCTACGAACTATTCGTAGCACAGAAGGTATGCCACTTACATTATTTCTAGTGTGCGACCGAAGATTCGGTTTTTTTTAAATTGAAGAATTCTTTAGGCGCGTTGGGCAGTTTTGAGATGGGAAAAACCGCCACCTATACCGCTACGCGATTCGCTACGAGAGTGCTACGACGCTAGCACTCGTAGCGAATCGCGAGGCGCGTTGGGCATTTTTGTTTTCACTTCTGACGGTACTCCTGAAGTGCCAGGTTTTTTTGGAACGAAGTTCCTTATCGCGCGTTGTGAAAGGGGGCTAGACGGAAAAAATTCTTACGAAAAGTTGTCACGACACTAATGAGGCTGTCCATCCAAAAAGATTGTGTTGGAAAAACAATCTAATAAAAACTTCTTGTATTTTTGGTGGGTAGGTACAAAGTTTGCAAGCAGATCAAGCATTATCAAACATTATTTCTTATAGTTGTTGTTATTGCTAAAGAGTTGAGTTGAGCTGAGCTAAGCTGAGCTGAGCTGAGCTGAGCTGAGGTGAACTGAGCTGAGCTGAGCTGAGCTAAGCTGAGCTGAGCCGAGCTGAGCTGAGCTGAGCTTAGCTGATCTGAGCTGAGCTGAGCTGAGCTGCGATGAGATGAGATGATGAAGTATAACTTCTTACGTGCGTGCGTGTGTGCGTAGTTAATAATAAAAAAATATTATAAATTAAAAAAAAATAAAATTATATTACAATTCCTTCACTAATTAATCGAAAGGAACTTCGTTCCATCCGGGTGTCCCTTGACACCTCTCAAGTTTTTTTTTTATCGTTTATAGGCACGTCTTTGACCGCTATCTCACCTGATGATAAGCGACGATGAGGTCGAAGATGGAGCACGCTTGCCTAGAAGTTACCATTCACTCTTGACTTAAAGACTCCCAGGCTGTAGCTATCAGGTTTCGGCCAAAAAAACTGGTTTCGGCTAGAGTTTCGGTTTCAGACAAAAAGTGACGGAATATTCCGCTTGACCGAAACTAGTGTCTTGACTCTTCTCTTCTCTTCTTGACTCCTGCGACCTTGGCAGTTTAGTCGAACATAAAATTTCGCTTTTACTTTTTCTTAAACATACTAGTAACTGGTGAAATTATGGTTTACTGGTAATCCTCTGCTTTACTCTTTGAGGAACTCAGGAGTAATGGTACTTACCTATGTTATGATATTTTCCGACGGATTTTCTTTTGTATGACGTCGTCGTAGCGGGTACAAAAAGAATAGGAGGAGTCAGATTTTCAGACGATTTCGTGGTTCCCCTTCCCCTGCTAATGAACTTCGAAGGTATGGTAATACCTTCGATGGTCATTGGCTCCTGTAATACAGTTTATAACTATCTCAGGAGCCAGGGAATTTCAGATAAATATGTAATTAACCTACTTACAATAAAGAATGAAATAATATTATTAATTTATTAGATATTCATCCTAACTTCCGATTTTGCTTCATATCGACCCTTCATCCCTAACCTAGAGAGACATCAAACAAGCACATTGTTATAGTCCTTGATTAATATTCCTCGCCATAAATAAAGTTTCATTCAATCTACTTATACATGAAAATGAAATCAGGGAAGCCGATATAACCGGCAAGTATTGTATTACCTATTTCCATCGCTTTTTCCTTTACCACAGAATTTAACCAGCACGCCTGCTGGCGTCCCGTTTGACGTATTTCATTTTAATACAAAATCGAACGGCACACGCACAACACTAGTGCTCGAACCGCCTCACCACATTCTTGTTTTATATTTAAGCCTAGTCTATGATTTTCCCCGTTTATATTTACAGCCTTGTCAAATAGCTTAGAAGTGTTTTTTTTATGATTTTTACATTAAACCGTAGGTTTACCTGATAGAAAAACACTACACTAAAACTTCAACACTAAGTTTTCCTCTACATTGCCAGCCCGTTGTCTCCTAATTTCGCCAGCACCCATACCTTCATTTCTCCTTCATATCGAAATAAGTTGCAAAGCGGCTGACAACATTCTATCACAAAGATTCCTGCAGCGACAAAATTACTGATTACCAATCCACACTACAATTAACGCACTTGAAGACTGTTAAAATAATCCCTTGAGGAAGCACAACCCCCCCCCCCCTCCCCTTCCTCCCCTACCCTGCCTCAGCCAGAACGCGTCTGTCGTGGCAAACCACGTAGAAGGTGGTAATACGAGCTTGACATAAACAAGGACTTTGTCTTTTTTTGTGTCGATTTTGATTCAAATTGTGTCCGACCAGTATGTAGCCACCTGGATAGCTTTGTCATTGGCTTCGTTTAAATCATTCAAGATGCAGATGGTTGTGCATGCTGGGCAGCATAATGTGTTCCATTCTTTGTTTGGTTAACATACAATTTTTTTTTGGGGGGTGGGATATCATCCAATGACTTCTCCCGCTCTGGGTGGATCGGGAGGATCGGGAGGGCGTGTCAGACTCTTACTGACTAAAACCTACCCCTGTTCCTTCCCTGCCTGAGTGCCCAGGAGTGCGGTAACTCATTTTCAGAATTTATCTGCTACCCCTAGGCATGCAGGCACCGGCCACGATGGGCCCCGTCAGTGGTGGCTGACAACATCTCTTTGAGGCGCGCGTGGAACACTATGCGCCGTTGACTCACGGGCCTGGTGCTGATCGGACGGCGAGCTACCCACTGCTCGCCGTCCGCGGGCCCGGGTCTACGGTGGCCGGAAATCGTCTCGCGACGTCCTTCGCTCAGTACGCCCAGTACCTCTCCTGCGGTGGTAGCGGCCGGGGCCGTGAGGGTCACTCTGTTGAGCTTCCCTCACGCGTCACGCCTCCGGTTTCACGAGCATTACTGCTTCACAGAAGGCGGAGACTGCCTCCCATTCCCTCTCACTCCGTACCATGGCCTGAACCAGGGCCGGGCGCGAGAGGTCGTGGTTAACATACAATGGAACACTTTAGTCCGTGGGCTGAAATAATTACAAGTCATGTCAGCAATTAAACCAATTCCTCAACTTCTTACAGCGTCGAAGTTCAGGCGGCATTAGCCGCTGGTCGTGGGTGGACGCGTGGGGTAAAGGCGGTGGCTGGGGCTGCGCGTGCGGCGAAGCAGCCCGACGCGTGGCCACTGTGTGCTGCGCCACGCTCGCGCTGCTGGCGGCACGGCTGCACGTCATGGGCGCACAGTTGCCGGTCTTCACGAGGTTTGACAACCCTGCTGGAGCGGCTCATCCGCCTGCCAGGTAATTATGATGATTCTTATTATGTTACTAGATTTAGAGAACAAATTGGATGTGACTTGACGGACACACATTCAGATGCACGAGTTATCCTTTATGGGTTCCGTTTTATTCAAATCGTACAAACCTTGTCTTTACAATTACGAACAAAACAAAAAAAAATCTGCCAAATAGGTCAAACCGTCAAGTGATGATCTTTCGTATAGGCAATAAAAATTTTATTTACATCCATATCTGTAATATCGCTGAAAGTGTAGGTACCTATCAGAAATCAAGACACTACTTCTCTCCTCGTCTTCCAAGCCACAGAAAAAAACGAAAGAAGATCTCAATCAAATTGTCTATGGATTGAATAATAACTAATCTATTCCAGAACCAAGACTCCAATTTAAATTACTAGATGAAATCTACAGAAGATGATGATTGATACGATAAAAAATCACATTTCTCTGCATTTGTTGCAGTGAAATGTGTTTTTTTTTTATATCAACCGGCCAAGTGCGAGTCGGACTCGCACATGAAGGGTTCCGTACCATCTTACAAGATAATGTATGTATGTCGGGCTGGTTTCCGCAACTCCACGCTCAAGGCGCATATTTTGCGTACAGATAATAATTACAAGATAATACGCGTCTAATTGTTTTCATTATTAATTAAGATTGAGCAAAAAAAAAGCCTTTAAAACACGTTTCTAGTACTCCCCCTTTAATTTTTAATTTATTTCTATTTTTATTTTTAGTTGTTATACCGGCAACAGAAATACACATTCTGTAAAAATTTCAACTGTCTACCTATTATGGATCATGAGATACAGCCCGCTGACAGACAAACGGACCGACGGACGGACAGCGGAGGCTTAGTAATAGGGTCCCTTCGGGTACGGAACCCTAAAAAATATGACTAATCTTTTACCAACTTGTTAGATCACGTCACTCTTCATTTTTAACCGTTAAACCACCATCAGCTCACCAAGTAGTTAAGTACTTAATCGTGTATTCACGAACATGTCCTCGTTTATCTTCTGTTGTGACCGGACAAGGCAGTCTGCGTCTTTATCGCCCAGTAATAAGGATAATTGCCTATGACAAGCACACTGGCTGCGAAACGACCGGTCACAAGCTAAGTCACATTAATTTTATGAGCGGCCCCATCCTACGCCATTGTTCAAGCGGTAGACTCTTGGCTTATGGTGGTTTTCACTTAAATATACAAAGCCTGGCTCTGTATCGTTTAGTGATATTAGAAGGAGGATTGTTTGGACTGGAGATTGTGCTGAGTTTTTGTCGTCAGTAATTAGTTCTTTCTCCTTATAGCCTATGTCGCTAGTAGGTATGTTGAAGATTGAAGACAATGGTCTCCATCAATCTTCAACAAAATGGCGTAATAGTTTTGGTTCCTTAGTATTCCGTTTAACCATAATGAGGCTCTTCCATGTATCAATCTGCCTAACCTTTTCCCAACTATCTGGGGCTCGGCTGCCAGTCTAACCGGATGCAGCTCCACAACCCAGTAACTGGGTAATACGATACCCCTTGGTAAGACTGGTTATCAGACTTTCGGGCTTCTGACGACCCGTAACGACTGTCAAAGATCCGCGATTGACAGCCGGGACCAACGGCTTAACGTGTTTTCCGAGGCACGGAGGAGTCTCGGTATGTAAAGATGGTCACCCATTCACGAACCAACCCCGGCAAGCGTAGCTTAACTGGTTTACGTTCGTGACATATATGTCACAATCCTCAGGTCCAGTTGAAAACCAGCGTCAGGCACTAGCTGTCTGGCTTATATATGCTGAACTGGACCTATTTGGCGCAGCCGCGGGGCGCACACTTCTTTTTTTGTGTCCTACTTTTGTTTTTCTTTTTTTATTAATTGTTGTGTGTGCTTTTAACTGTGGCAAATAAAATTTTTTTTCTTTCTTTCTTTCTTTATGGATCGACCCGTAAGCCTGTTATTACTTTAACCACGAGCTGCTCCTTGGCTCTTCCATGTATATACCCTGAAAAATGCCTTATCTAGACAGGGTACTATATTTTAGACTAGCGATCCGCCTAGTTCCGCACTGGTAAAACCTTCCTCATTTATCGCTTTTTGTATTGGAGAAAACTGCATTAAAATCCGTTGCGTAGTTTAGGAGTTAGCGGGAGAAACAGATAGACGCGGAAAGTGACTTTGATTTATGTAGTGATGATGCTTAGAAAGATAGATCTATATTATATACACCACATAATTAACTTATTAAGTTACAGAAAATACGAAAAAGAAAAATTTATATATTCAAAAAACCCTACTGTAAAAAACATCTAAAATGTTCCAAACAAGTCACTTTTCAAGCAACCTGATGCAGTTGGTGGCTGTTATTTTCGACGGCACGGTTGGTGCAGTGGTTGAACGATTGACTGCTGCGCTGCGTGTCGCTGGTTCGATTCCCGCACGGAACAAATATTTGTATGGCCTACAGATAGTTGTTCCGGGTCTGGGTGTCTTGTGTATGTGAGTTTACATATTTGTGAACGCACCCACAATACAGGAGTAATTCCTAGTGTGGGGCCAGGTTTAAAAAAAAAAAAAGACCTGCTCCACCCAGAGCGGGAGAAATCATCCAATGACTTCTCCCGCTCTGGGTGGAACGGGAGGGCGTGTCAGACTCTTACTGACTAAAACCCACCCCTGTTCCTTCCCTGCCTGAGGGCCCATGGTGCGGTTACTAATTTTCAGAATTTATCCGCTACCCCTAGGCATATCAGACCTCCCTTGCGTCGCGCAATCGGGTAAAAAAGAGACAGCGACACCAACACACACACAGACACAGGTCGCAGGTTCGCCAAACGTTCTAAAATGTCTATCATCCCCCTTACAGGCACCTAACCTTCGCATACCTGCCAGCTCTAAACGCCTGGCTGCTGACCCTGCCCGAAGCTCTCTGCTGCGACTGGACCATGGGCACGGTGGCGCTGCTGAAGTGCTGGCGCGACCCTCGTAACCTCGCCACGTTGGCGCTGGTTGTCATCATCGTGGCTGCGACCATACATGCGCTGAGGACGCGCTCCTCTGCGCTTTCTATGGTAAACGACATTAACTTTTTATTCTTTGTGAGGAACCTTTCAAAAGGCATCCGGACTTTAGGGATAAGACCGAATGGCGCAGCGGTTGACAAGCTGGTATCTGGCAGATCCATTCCAAAGATGAGAGCTGTACTCCATACACGATCGAACTTGCGCTTGATAAAGTTTGAGCAGCTGTTCCGGTGTGAAGTACCGTCTCACCTTTGCTAGGATTCCCAACATTTTGGCAGCCAGTTGAGCCTTTGCCTCGATATATGGCCCAAAATTGAGGGTGGATTTTAAAGTGACACCAAGAAGATCAAGATGATGGGTTGACGGCACGGTTACACCTCGGAAAGATGGAGCCGGGTGGAATTGGCTCTTTATAGCGGGTGTCGCGGGTTAAAAAGAATGGGTATACTTTCATCTTTTTTACTGATTCTGCCAGCTTATCTTAACACACTTACACAGTGTATTTGGGTCGAAATAGAAAATCTAACCAGTACTCTGTCTATTTTTAGGGTCTAGCACTTCTCGTCTTACCATTTCTACCAGCCTCAAACCTATTCTTCCCTGTTGGCTTCGTGGTGGCTGAGCGGGTTCTCTACATGCCTTCAATGGGCTGGTGTCTGCTAGTGGCCCATGGTTGGCGACTACTGGCCAAGAGGAGGGCCAAGCTTGCCGCCAGTGCACTCATATTCCTCTTACTGGCGTTCAGTGCTAAGACTTACATGAGGAATTGGGATTGGAAGACTGAATATTCAATATTTGCTTCGGGACTGAAGGTAAATAATTTTCCATAGTTTATAAAAACTAAAAAACACACTTTTTTTTTTATTTTTGTTTTCTCCTCAGCAAACTCTTTCATTTGATATCCATATCATGGGAATGCATACAAAGTACTAGTCCGCCATCTTTGGGATTCCGCCATATTGTATTTAGAATGACGTCTAACTATGTATTGTCATTCAAACTGAACATGTATGCAAAATTTCAGCTTAATCGGAAACACATTCATGAAAACGTCTTCAAATACATATGTTGTTATGTTAATATTGAATATATTTTCAGGTGAATCGTAACAACGCCAAATTGTACAATAACGTAGGACATGCCTTAGAAGCAGAAGGAAAGTACGCAGAAGCGTTAGAATTCTTCAATACAGCTGTCAATGTGCAACCAGATGACGTTGGAGCCCACATCAATGTCGGCAGGACTTACAACCATTTAGGAAGATACCAAGAAGCCGAAGATGCTTATGTCAGAGCAAAATCTCTTCTACCAAAAGCTAAGCCAGGTGAATCGTACCAAGCAAGGATAGCCCCCAACCATCTCAATGTATTCTTGAATCTTGCCAATTTGATCTCGAAGAACGCCACCAGGTTGGAAGAAGCAGACATGTTGTATAGGCAAGCTATCAGCATGAGAGCTGACTATACCCAGGCCTACATAAATAGAGGAGATATATTAATCAAATTAAATAGGACAAAGGAAGCTCAGGAGGTTTACGAAAGGGCTTTGCTGTATGACAGTGGGAACCCTGATATTTACTACAACGTAAGTATCGTTATAATTGGCTGCTGATCTTCTAATGATATCAATGACATTTTCTAAGATAAGCTTGTATATATTACAACTCTAAAGCCCAGTTGGAACGAAAATTATCGCAATCTTAATGTGACAAACAATGTCAAACGTGCGTTGATTGCTATGACTGCTTGAATGATTTTCCAACCACTAATGGTATCACTTGACACATGTCATTTGTAGTTTCAACTAATATTTACAATACTATGTTAGCCAGTACTTCAGGAAAAGATTGCAATAACCAACTGTCTATTAAAATTTCAGCTAGGAGTGGTCCTTCTAGAGCAGGGCAAGCCTTCCCAAGCGCTGGCCTACTTAGACAAGGCGTTGGAACTGGAACCGGAACACGAACAAGCTCTGCTGAACTCTGCCATACTCCTGCAAGAACTCGGAGCTGCAGACCTGAGGCATCTGGCTAGGCAACGTCTTCTTAAACTACTTGATAAAGATGGTAAGGACTTTTTCCCAAAATAACATTTGTCATGTTGAAACAAGGGCTCTCCATTTGAAACTTGTGCCAATTGGACATACCACCCTACTTAAGAACTCGGAGCTGCAGACCTGAGCCACCTTGCTAGGCAGCGTCTTCTTAAAGTACTTGATAAAGATGGTAATTATTTTTTTCCAAAACAAGTTTTCAGTGACACACATTAGAAGGTTTGTTGTGTTAAGATAAGAGTTTCCTGTTGAAACTTATTCCAATTGAATATATCGCATTACTTAAGTATATTCAATTGGAACCAATTCAATGAAACTGGAAATAAATATCAGATCGGAACAACTACAAGTAGGACTGTCCCATTAGCACATCGGTGACGATAGATCTCAAAACCCCGAAGATGTTTAAATCGAAAAATAAAAATACTTGATGATAACACATATTGGCCGCAGTTTTGTTTCTAAGTGAGACCAAATTGGACGGCAAAAAAAACTTCAACCATTCTGATTGTCGGCCACATAAACGGGCATTTGTAAACCAAGCATACTTTTCTCAAATCGCATTGTAGATACGTATAACACCTAGGTACTTCATCGATTTGGATATTTTCGTGCTTAACACTTTAAGTTCAAAAAGTTTGAAACAGCCATTTTGTAACTACTTCTCCAAAAAACGTACGGGTAGGTACTTCCTACTTTTCTGTAAAATTAACGCACGCGTCAGAAATGTATATAGATACCATTATTTCGCGGACATAGGTGTGGGTTACACGTTTACTTAGTTTTTAATTTATTTTGGCACACTTAAATTGTAATGTGTAACTGTTATAGGTCCTAAAAAAGTAAAATAAAATAAAAATAAATACGCCAAAAGCAAAGACTTAAAAAAATATTCCTTTCAATATTCTAGCAACGAACGAACGCGTGCACTTCAACCTCGGCATGGTCTGCATGGACGAGGGCGACGCCGAGTGCGCCGAGCGCTGGTTCCGCGCAGCTGTCCACCTGAAGCCCGACTTCCGCTCCGCACTCTTCAACCTGGCGCTGCTCTTGGCCGACAGGAGGAGGCCGCTCGAAGCCGCCCCGTTCCTGAAGCAGCTGGTCCGACATCACCCCGACCATGTGAAGGCATTGGTGCTTCTGGGAGATATTTACATCAATTCTGTTAAGGACTTGGATGCTGCTGAAAGTGTGAGTATCACAGCTTCATTGTAAGTAGTTACGAAGTCAACAATGCTTGAACGAGGACTCCTGGCTGATGGGAAGAGGCTGCTGGAAGTTGCCCAGTTCCTGAAGCAGGTGGTCCGGCATCACCTCCTCACATAACAGCGCGCTCCTGAAAATATCATTCAAGCGTCAAACGCTTGAATGATATTTTCAGGAGCGCGCTGTTGATTAAAATTTGTGGTACATGAAAACTTTATTGAAAAAAACAAGATGGATGATCAAGATCAATATCTTCCTGCCCTTATCCCATGTTACTTGGGGTCGGCGCAACACGTTTTTATCTTCCATTCTGTCCTGTCAGTTGTCACGCTATCACTAACTCCCTTTTCTCTCATATCACTCCTCACACAATCCATCCGTCCTTTCTTTGGCCTCCCTCTCCCTCTCCATCCATCCACATTTATATTCATAACTCTTTTAGTTACATGTGTTTCATCCCTCCTCTTCACATGACCATACCACGATAAAACGGTTCCCCTTCAACTTTTCTGTCACTGGCGCCACTTTTAAACTACCTCTAATGTACTCATTTCTCACTTTATCCATTCTCGTTACTCCACACATCCATCTCAACATTCTCATCTCCGCCACATGCAATCTTTTTTCATCTTTTTGACAGCTCAACATTCTGATCCATACAGTACGACAGGTCTAATGTGTTACCTTAATTCCAATTTTGGTATGCCAAATGCTCCTTTTACAATCTTACGTAAAGTGTTGTAGTACCTAGGTAATGAAAGGGGAGATAAGCTTTTCTATAGAAATCTATCCTCAGTGTTGAGGACCGGGACCAAAATATTTTTGTCACGGCTTGATGCCAAAGTTAAAGTAACGGACGCGACTTACAAGTTGTAGGTCGTGAGTTCCAACCCAGGCAGGCGCTTTACTTTGTGTAAATTATTTCATCACCACTGCTCCCAAAACGGTGAAGGAAAACATCGTGAGGAAACCGGCATGTCCTAGAACCAAAAATTCGAAGACATTTGATATCCACCAACGATCTGTGAGAGGGTGTGGATTACGGCCCACGCCCTCTCACAGAGAGGAGGCCAGTGCCCCTGGGGACATTAAAAGGCTGATGATGATGCCAAATTTCTCAGGTCAAGTTCTGGAGGATCAGATTTTTTCCTTAATTTTTTTTTTGTGTTTTTTGTTTTTTTGTGTTTTTTTTTTGTGTTGTTTGTATTTTGTACCTATAAAATGTTCTAATAAGTTGTCTTTCACCACATTCCAGTGTTACCGGCGGATTCTCGAACTAGAAGCGGACAACGTACAAGCTCTCCACAACCTATGCGTCGTGGCCGTGGAACGCGGCAAGCTCGCCGTGGCAGAGGAGTGTCTCACTCGCGCCGCCGCACTAGCCCCGCACGAGCACTACATCCAGCGCCATCTAGCCGTGGTGCGAGCGAGACGGCAAGCCGCCGCCACCCCCGCTTCGAACAAGACCCCCCCGAACCCCGCCAGCACCGCCACAGCCACTACAGAAGTGCGAGCGAGATGGAACTACATCCCGCAACAGCCCCCCGATCCCCACGAAACCGACGACTCATAGCCTACCGTAGAATACTAATGGACACGGAACATGTAAATAACATTCTGCTTAGGAATATCTTCTTCGAACACCAAACGGCCAGTCGCGGTTTTATCTACCTATCGATTATTTTTATAATTTCTTCGAACAATCAGGGTATTACCTTTTATCTGACTCAGACATGATGTGTATTGTATTTCACACTTCCTTCCGCTTGATTTACATTCGTTTCCCTTCGAAGATATCTGACGTATGATACCTACTATAGATTTTGTAACGGTACTGAGCGAAGTGTTTACGCCAAACGATATAATAAAATTATTGATCTCGTAGATAAAAAACTTGATTTGCATAATAACGGCGTTTCGTGATATTAGTTAAAGTCATCATTAATTATAATTGTGTATGCCATATATAAATAGGTATTATGTAGAATATGTTTCAACGAGCTTTTGTCATTAGCCCGGTATACGGAATGTATGGACAATTACAATATGTGTGTATTTTAAAATAAAAATGGAAATAGCAAATAGAGTATATAAAAACTGTTTCCAGTAAATTAATTATCTAAGTTTCTCTAGTCACAATGCTCGTTTCGATAAAAATTTCATTGGTTATTTACTCTAGTTAGAATATGAAATACATTGCATTGTACATGAAATTAAAGTTGAATGACCCCGTGCTTCTATTAGGCGTGGGAGTAGCACTAGTGTGGCGCCCGCGTATGCTGCGAACCCATTTCTACTATCTAACCATCATGTTACCTATTATCTAGCTGAACAAACATTTGTATAAAGGATCAGTCATCTACCTGATGAAGTTATTGCTACCTACTCACCGTCCAAAACAGTCTTTGGAGAGTCATCAGTGCACAGTGGGAAATACTATGGCCATCAACACATTTGGAAAAAATATTCTAATTAAATTCAGTTTGCTCTCAGACTGTATCTGAGTCTTCGATATACTTTGTGTTCGGGATTCGTACTTACTTTTAAATTCGTCTTTTTGAAACACACTGCTGCTATGTTTCTAAAACTTTGTCTTATGAATTTGGGTCCTGATTTTGTACTAACATGGTAGGAAATGACAATATACTTAACTAACTTAAAAACTACTCAAGAAAAGGAGTGAGGTACATTTTAACTTGAATTTTTCCTCCAAATCATGTACACTGAGTGCCTAAGTATGTACCTATAGAGTTATATAATTTTGTTAGAAAATAATTGTAAGATATAATTGTAATTCTTTGAGGATTACGTTTTTAAGTTCGGAAAATAATGCAGCAGTGTGTTTCCTGTAGGTAAGTCGCTGTCTTTTATATTTAATAATCCAAATCGTTAGCTGGATTTACAACCTTTCTATTAATAAAATAATATTATTTTCTTATTAATTAAAGATATTACATAAAAAACATGAAAGTGATCGACCGTTATTAGAATTAGATGTGAAAAAATGTAATGTTGTTAATGTTTTAAGATAAAAAGTAACTTTTGTAAAAACTGAATTTTTTACAATGTCTTGAAACATTTCTTGTGGGAACTCTGTTATGAGTTGATGAATTCGTAAGGACCCCGAATATTGTAACTATTTGTCGTCAAAACGTTTATTTTTATAAAATAAAATGTTTCAAATGAGTTTTTCTTTATTTTATTACCAACCCTTTATTGATTGCCTTCTTCAGAATCAATCCTCTTCAGTCCTCCCGAGACTTAGAGTTCAAGATACACTGACACAGAATCGAAGCATGAATAAATAAAATAACATAGTGTAATGCATACATTTCCATCGACAGAAAAAAAGATACGCACTTTCCACAGAATGTTTGGAACTAGGTACTCTGATTTTAGAGTGTGCGCAGTCACGCGAACTTAATAAATGCATTACGCAAATCAAGAGTGAATAGGTTACTTCTAGGCAAGCGTGCTCCATCTTCGACCGCATCATCGCTTAACATCAGGTGAGATAGTGGTCAAACGCGAGCCTATCAAACATAAAAAAAAAAAAAAAAAAAAAAACACCTGACAACTAAGACCGTTAAGGCGCTGCCAATGACCTTGAGTGGTTAGTTTGCGTGTTCTGCGCTGAGCTCACGTAACGCGTCGTATATCCACCCAGTAATAGGACTCGCTCATCAAGGAGCGCGATCCGAAATTTGACGCATTATAAATTTATTACACATAAAACAAAAGGTATTAAACTAAAACACTGAGACTAAATTATAAATAATTAAATGATCTCTAAAATGGTGAAGGTTTCCTAAAAATACGCTTTATAGTTTTTGCGTGATTCTCAATTTTTTATCCGCGTTAGACATAACTTTACAAATTAATTACATTATGTTATAAAAATATAATTTCAAATATTCTAAGATCAAATTACGACGGAAATAGTCTAGAGTAACATATATATTTTTCAAAGAATTAAAAGTAGTCGTTTAGACGTGATGTTCAATTAAAAACCATTAAAAGTCGTATAATTGCGCCTTAAGGCCCTTCTCGCGGTCCAGTGGCGCCCTCATTGAATAAAAAATCGTAGCATAGCACAGAAAATAAATATTAAAAAATCCAACTTCACGTTTGTTACAAAGAGGATAAAGAATTTTTATGTTGTTAAAACAGGTCTCAAAATGTTTCGTATCCAAAGTAGTAGGCAAAAGTGTCAGAAACGGCCGTTTTTGCCGTTTTTGCGTTTTGGCCGTTTACGGTCGGCCGTATGGTGATCGTCAATTTTGTATTGAAACTGCAGATCGCCCAACAGCGACCGCCTGAAGCAGTCGCCACTGACTGCTATTATTATACTCTTTGGACTGCTCCAAGCAGTCCGTCTATGGCGGCACTAAGTATTTATCTTTTTTTTTTGCGTGGCATCTCGCAGGTCAAACTTTGAGGTTGTCCTCCTCCTAAATTTAGGCTCCAGCCAGGGCTTATTAAAACTTACAAACTAAGCGACAACACGTGGCAGCAAGGGATGGCTGAACTTAGGTATTTGGTATCAGAAAGCCCCAGACTACTACTTAAACACGCATGAAGACGAGAGAATGCGCGCACATCCTAGAAACTGTTTCGACTCGACTCTGCGTCAGTAGGTATGTCTTGACACTTAAGAGTCAGTTTACATTGCCACAGAATGGACAGGTAGATATTTTTATATATTACTAGACGTTCTAAGTCAAAAATAGTGAAGTTTTTTAATCTCCCTCTCGGATTTACCGTCGTGGTGAAAGTATTGTCAGCTAGGCTGTGTGCTGTCCAGGGCACGCCAGTGTCTGCATTTAGGCCAATGATGTTTTATAGCCCCAGAACACAACTTCCTGGAGTGCCCATACACCTGCACTTTAAAGTACCAACTGAAATATATATTTTATTATTTATAATATGGAATAGTATTAGATAGTAAATTAAAAGAAAGCGTGATGTAGGTTAAAAGGATTAATGATAGAGTGATAGTTGTGAAAGTTATGATGGACAATGTGATGCTGAATATAGTGAGTGGGTATGCCCCGCAGGTAGGAAGTGACGAAAGCGTGAAAGAGAAATTTTGGGAGGATTTTGATACAACTGTAATGACGATTCCTGTGCATGAGGAGTTGATAGTTGGAGGTGATTTTAATGGGCATATAGGAAGAACGAGAAATTGTTATGAAAGACTACATGGAGGATGGGGTTTTGGGAGCACCAATAACGAGGGAGAGACGCTGTTTCAATCTGCTACCGCATTTGATCTGGCAGTAGCCAACATTTGGTTCCAGAAGAGAGATGAACACCTAGTCACATACAAAAGTGGTAACCACAAGACCCAAATTGACTATTTCCTAGTTAGGTGCACCCATATTAGGCACGTCAAAGACTGCAAAGTACTGCCAGGAGAAGACTTGGTCTCACAGCACAGGCTCCTGGTTATGGTATTTAGCGATAAAAACACAGTGTACAAAAAGCAAACAGCGTCCTCCACCTAAAATAAAATGGCATATGCTAGAGAAGAATGATTGTGTGAAGGAATTTAGAGAGCGAGTAGTAGACAAAATGATAGAAATGGGAGACATGAATGATCGAAGTGTAAATCAAAGCCGGAATGAAATAGCTGGGTGTATCGAATATGCAGCGAAGGATATTTTGGGAGAAAAAAAAGGAAGACGCACAATAGAGATGGATACATGGTGGTGGTCTACAGAAATACAGTAAGTATTGAAGGAGAAAAAGAAGGAATTTAAGGAATGGGAGAGCGTAGAACTAGAAAGCGTTAGTTTGAAAGCTGAAAAAAAGAGTGAGTATGATGCGTTAAAGGAAAAAGCTAAGAAAGTCGTGGCAATAGCGAGAGCAAAAGCTCAGGACAAACTGTACGATACACTGGGCAGTCCAGCTGGCCAAAAAGATCTATACCGGCTTGCTAGAGCCAGAGAGAGGAAGGCGAAGGATGTTAGTCGGATAAGATGTGTAAGGGATGAAGCTGGAATGCTTCTATCACAGGATGAAATGATTAAGGATAGACGGAAGGGCTATTTTGAAAAACTAATGAATGAGGAAAATATCTGGAGTGGTGTTGTAGAGAATAAACCAATGAATGAGGGGTTAGTGAGAATGGTCAGTGTGGATGAAGTGAGAATAGCAGTGAATGGAATGAAGAATGGTAAGGCAATTGGTCCAGACGGAGGAATACCAATTGACGTGTAGAAGTCATTACGGGTAGATGGATGGACGCGGTTAGCTTTGTTCTTCAATAAGTTGTTGCTGGAAGAAGCCATACCTGATGAATGGTGCAACAGTTCGTTGGTGCCCATCTTCAAGAGCAAAGGCGATGTGCTGGAGTTCAACAACTATAGAGGAATAAAGCTAATGTCACATAGTATGAAAGCATGCGAAAAAGTTATTGAAAAGCGGCTGGGATAAGGGAGTGAAATCTCACGAAACCAGTTCGGTTTTATGCCTGGTCGGGGTACAACGGATGCCATTTTCGCTATCCGCTAGCTGTGCGAAAAATACAGAGCTGTGTATGAAAACTTACACATGGTGTTCGTTGACCTCGAAAAGGCATATGACCGGGTGCCTCGAGAGGTTTTGTGGTGGGCCCTTAAAGAGAAAGGTGTGCCTGGGAAGTAGCAGTTGATCCGAGCGATGTACAGTCGATGCAGTACCCAAGCCCGATCTGCAGTGGGCACCACTGACAGCTTCAGTGTAGCAGTCGTTTGCACCAGGGGTCGGCCCTCACCCCTTATCTCTTCTTGATGATAATGGACGTTCTGACGTCGGACATCCAGGAAGAGGCTCCCTGGTGTATGCTGTTTGCTGATGACATTGTGCTGGTTGCCGAAAGCGGCTTAGAGGTCCAGAGCGTATTGGAGACGTGGCAGCAAAGACTAGAGAGTGTTGGCCTGAAATTGAGCAGAACCAAAACAGAATATCTGTTCTGCGATTTCGGCGGTCTCTCCAGTCCTATGCCTGTAGCTCTCAACGGAACGACTATACCGATCTGCTCTGACTTTCGGTACCTCGGGTCGCTTGTTCAAGGGGATGGCGATATAGACCGACACGTAACGCTCAGGATCAACTCAGGATGGATGAAATGGCGACAGGTCACTGGAACAACATGCGACCGACGGATGCCCCTTAAGTTAAAAGGGAAAATCTGTAAGTCCGTGATAAGACCTGTTGTACTGTATGATTCAGAATGTTGGGCTGTGAAAAAGACGGATGAAAAAAGATTGCATGTAGCGGAGATGAGAATGTTGCAATGGATGTGTGGAGTAACTAGAATGGATAAAGTGAGAAATGAGTACATTAGAGGTAGTTTAAAAGTGGCGCCAGTCACAGAAAAGTTGAAAGGGAACCGCTTATCTTGGTATGGTCATGTGAAGAGGAGGAATTAAACACATGTAACTAAAAGAGTTATGAATATAAATGTGGATGGATGAAGAGGGAGAGGGAGGCCAAAGAAAAGATGGATGGATTGTGTGAGGAGTGATATGAAAGAAAAGGGAGTTAGTGATAGCGTGACGGCTGACAAAACTGAATAGAAGAAAAAAAACGTGTTGCGCCGACCCCAAGTAACATGGGACAAGAGAAAGGGGGAATAAACATGGGAGTCCCTATATCAATTTTCAGAAGTCTCATACAAAATTCCATCCTCTAGTTTAAGGGGTTGGGTTAGTTCCAAGTTTTTTTGTTAGTTAGTTTAGAATTTTTTGTTGTGTAATATTACTAGCTTATATACCAAATTTCAGCTTTACAGGACTTCAGGAAGTACTTAAGAATTTTAATCATCAGTGAGTGAGTCAGTGACGAAATCGAGGTTTTTTAGATATTAATAAAATCTAAAGTATAAGAGCTATGCCATTGAAACTTTATACGTTTAATAAGTCTACTATTGACATCATATCCCGAAAATTTTGTTTATCTGGTATAATCCAAACCCAAGTTATGAGGGTTCAAAAAACGACAAAGCGCTTCGAGAAAAGGTAGGTAGTGGCCTTGCGCTTCGCTTGGCTCGTCTTGGTCTTGCAACAGCTCCATCCGATTTCGGCATTTTGATTTCTCAGGGTAGGCAGGAAGTAGCTCGCCGTCCGATCAGCACCAGGCCCGTGAGTCGACGCCTCAGAGATGATTGTCAGCCACCACTGACGGGGCTCATCATGGCCGGTGCCTGCATGCCCAGGGGTAGCGGATAAATTCGTAACAAAGTTACCGCTCCCCTGGGCACTCAGGCAAGGAAAGAACAGGGGTGGGTTTTAGTCAGTAAGAGTCTGACACGCCCTCCCGCTACACCCAGAGCGGAAGATGTCATTGGATGATTTGCCACCCCACAAAAAAAAGGGTAGGCAGGAAGTATCAGGGAAGGTAAGTAAGTAGTTTTGAAAGGGTTAAATAAAATCAAACATCAATGTTTGTGCAAAAGATTCACTATATTGTTTTGTACAATGAGCATTATCAATTTCAAAACAATATCGTCCCTGTTACACTAAGAACGGCTTAAAATATTTTCTCATTTTCTTTCCACTAGACTTTTAATACGACACGGTTCTAATTTCGTGGAATTGCTTAAATAATTGCTTAATCGTGTAATACAGAATCAAAAAACAAACATTTGAAAATAAAAACAGTCAAATGATATTTAACAAGTACAATAAGCGAAGGGATATTCTAGCATTTATTCTATAGACGGTAATGGAACCTAGGTGTCCTACAACTTTAAGTACTATCACGGTTTGCAGTCCTTTTGTCTGTACACATAAGACATACTCTTTCACGATGCAAAAATGGTAAAACAATCGAACAACTATCGGGCGACTAAAAAAATTTATTCAACACAAGAATTCACAATTCTGAGTTTACAAAATCATTATCAAAGATTCTAATGTCTTTACAGTAATTTTCAATTTAATTTAAACAAGGTCTTATTACATAAACGAAATATTAATAACATAAAATAATCTAAGGTCAATAAAGGAATATAATTTATTAACTATACATTTTCTCATCACGAATAACAAAATCTCACTCACTCGCATTTCGAACTTACTTACACCTAAATTTTCTAACTTGAAACACTATCCACTTAATTTTAATTTTCTTTCGATGGACTTTTTTAACCTATAATTTGTTCCGTTATTTTAACTATTGCTGTTTATGATTTCAAATTATAAGGCCCCTTCCAACCCGACCTTAAAGATAGTACACAAGATTGCTCCGTGAATCTTCCTTTACCTCATCCCATTCTGTCTTGGTTCCAACGAATCCACTTTATGATCGCACCTACAATTAGAATATTCGACAACAGAAACAATGTCGAAACAGAAAACTAAAGATAATCTAACAACAACAAATTATACTTATAATTTCAAAGTTCTCACTCAACAAACTGCCTTGAAAACATTCGTAAAATTAAACGTTAAAAATACTCAAACCTCCGCGTGGATTATATGATAATAAAAAGGTAAATAACGTGAAGCATTTGTCTTATCGAATATCTGTACAAATGACCAGTCGTTGTATAAAAATATCCGAGTATATCAAAATTGTAGGCAAAAAGTTAGGGGTCGACGGTAGCTATAAGGTTAACTTTAAAAATGTGAGTGCACAAGGAACAGTTCGTATGAAGTCGACGTCGTAATTGCTTTATCATCCTAAAGTTATCACAATCGCATGCCCGTCGTGAAACGACTTGGTATATTTGTCTACACTGACAGATCACTGATCAACCAACGTGACGATTCAAGAGAGATGTTGCCTGGATAAAAAAAAAAAATATTTTGTCCGTCAATTGTTATCAAAAAATACATGAACATGTACATATTATTTGGTTTTTAAAATCAATAAAATAGACAAAGATAAAGAATATAGGCTTTGTCTAGGTAAAAAGTGTACCAAGGTGTGACGTCACTCGAAATTTTCAATCCAGTGTATCGTGTTAATTTTTTGTTAAACTGAGGAATGAAAAAATGCGGGTCCAATATATTTTGGTGATCTGACGGACCAAGTATAATTTTTCAGGAATCTACCCTCTTAACTAGGAATTGTTGTCTAAAAGTGGTGAAGCAATTACTGGTCGTCTATGGGTTCCGACTGCTTCCATGGCGTGCACTGGCCAGGATCCCATCGGAGCTGGGTGTGGGGTTCACTTGTACTCCTCTTCGGCATCGAAGTCGCCGTCATCGTCAACCTCGGCGACCACTGCTTGTTGCTGCTGTGTTAGCGCTAACGGGCCTTTCTTGTATGCAGTCATTTCCTATAAATAAAATAGGTTTTATTAGAACGAAAGAAAATTACGTTTATTTATTTATTTATTTAACACTTTACGCACATACAAGTACAGAGGCGGACTTAATGCACGTGAAATAACGACTAAGGGCCTTAGTTAAAAAAAAAACCGGTAAAGTGCGATTTGAACTCGCACACGAAGGGTTCCGTACGATTTTTATTATTTGTTGTTGTAGCGGCAACAGAAATACATCATCTGTGAAAATTTCTACTGTCTAACTATCATGGTTCATGAGATACAGACGGACGGACAGCGGAGTCTTAGTAATAGGGTCCCGTTTTACCCTTTGGGTACGGAAACCTAAAAACATAACCATGTGATTAGTTTAGACATTGATTAATAGGTTCTTATTTCAAAATATTTGCTAAAGTTAGTAAAAAAAGCCTTTAAACAAAGGGTGCTTGAAGATGTCCATCTTCAAGCACTCTTTGCATAGAGCGTTTAGATAGGCGTCACGGTGACCGGCCTAGAAAGAGACGACCAACACGCGTATCACGAGGGCTGGAGACTTCATAGAAATGATGCGCTGGAAAAGACTTGAAAGTAGAACTTTGCCCAGCAGTGGGAGGCTAAACATAAAAAACCTGCATTTATGATTCGAACTTCTTAGATTGAGCCATACGTTGGAGTCCCCCAAGTGCCCATACACATACACTTTGGAGGACTTAATGACTGCCACCGTGTAATTAACGTAGCCACTAACTGGGCCCAACAATCTTAAGTCAACCTACTACTGAGTAAGTAAAGTGAACTTAAACCTCTTCTTTATTGTTGATAGGCACGTGTTTGACCACTATCTCACCGGTAAGCGATGATGTGGTCGAAGATGGAGCACGCTTGCCTAGAAGTAACCTATTCACTCTTGACTTAAAGACACTCCCAGTTCCTTTCCTTACTCGGCAACATTTGCAATTTTACTTTCGTAGTATGTTTTATTAGAGCACAGAAGCTCTCTATTCTATTAGCTAATCCCTTTTTACAACACAAAAAAGAAACATAAATAACGCAAAATCCAATAAACTCCTCAACGGATCTCTTTGTTAAAGGAATCTTGCATTCCGGACGCACATTTTTTCAATCCCGTTCGACGGTACCCATCACATAAAAGGCATGATTCGCACCTGCCACCTAATCTCTATTGGGAACCTTATATTAGATACATCTTGATATATTATGGGACAGGTGATGCTGACAGGGAAAAAGTAATTTTGGATTCGGGAAGACTTTTTCAAAGACAAAGTTTTCGGGAATCTGATAAAGGGCTTTTTGTAAAGGGCATGTTTTCAGGTAGATATACTAAAATAAATTACGAGGTTTCCTAGCAGTGAAACCACGTAACGTAACGTTGAAGCCAGAAATTTTAATAAATCTCAGTTCACTTCAGACTTAATAAAGTCTGGGTAGGTATAAAGTAGCGTAGTAGTGTAGGAGCAGTGGTGGCCCAGTGGTATTGGCCGCGACTTACAAGTTGTAGGTCGTGAGTTCAAACCCAGGCAGGCGCTTTACTTTGTGTAAATTATTTCATCACCACTGCTCTCAAAACGGTGAAAGAAAACATCGTGAGGAAACGGGCCTGTCCTTGAACCAAAAATTCGAAGGCATGTGACACCCACCAATCCGCATTGGGCCCGCGTGTTGGATTATGGCCCACATCCTATCACAGAGAGGAGGCCTGTGCCCCAGCAGTGGGGACATTTAAAGGATGATGAGGTATACATATAGTCAGTTTGGCCTAGTGGTAACGGCTCCGACTTACGAGTTGTACGTCGTGGGTTCAAACCCAGGCAGGCGCTATACTTTGTGTAATTTATTTCATCACCACTGCTCTCAAAACGTTGAAAGAAAACATTGTGAGGAAACCAGTATGTCCTAGAACCAAAAATTCGAAGACATGTGACATCCACCAACCCACAAGGCCCGCATGGTGGACTACGGCCCATTGCCTCTCCTAGAGAGGAGGCGTGAACCCCAGTAGTAGGAACATTATAAAGGCTGATTATGCTTATGTTTGGTACCCAAAGGGTCCAAACGGAACCCTATTGCTATCACTCACGTGTCCGTCTGTCCGTCAGCCAAGCGGTTGGAGCTACACAGTCTTCAAATTTTCATAGTATGAACATTTTGTTAACCCTAAGCCATAAAAATAGCCAAAACTACATTTTGTGCGGAACGTAAATGTGCGGTCCGATACGCACTTGGCTTAATGACTTATTTTTAATAAAGTCTGGGAGATGTCAACTGTTTTCAAGAATGAATTTGATGTTAGGTATAATATTTTTAATTTTCTTGTCTGTGACTACGAACTTAATGTTGTCGGTTTTCATTTTTAAAAGTGGGTACTCAATTCCCTCACAATTTATATTTATGAGAGGGACCGTCTCCAGTTCAACTGAAGTATTGAACCATCCAACTTAACCCACATTGCTCATATCAGCAATGTAGGCTTAGTCAGCGGTTATAGTCATCAGGTTAAAGTGCTCCATCTTCGACCATATCATCGTTTACCATCAGGTGAAATAGCGGTCAAACGCGTGCCTATAAATAGTAAAAAAAAAAAGTGAAAGTGCCCAAACCAAAAGACCAAAAAATGACATATTTAGACCTGTAATTTATCTATAATATGTATGTATTTAGAAATATATAAGTATGTTTATCAGTTGTCTAGTACCCATAACACAAGCTCTGCTTAGCTTGGGACTAGATGGCGTTGTGTGATAGTTGTGGAATATTATTATTATTTATTATTATTATTATTACCTACAAAGTACCGAGAAGTTCCTGGAAAAAACCACTAAGTACACCACAGGACGTATTCTGAGCTACAATGTCGGTGTTCTTATTTTCGTGTCGTGGTACATTTCCATAATTCGTGGCTAAAGTAATAACAGCCGCACGGGTCGATTCATCAGGTTAAGAGGCCTCTTACAGTCCACTAGCGCCGCCAATCGAAAAAATGTCATAACTCGTAAATAGAATCAAAAATACAAAATATGTTCTACTATTAGTGTGGAAAAGGCAATAACGTAATTGTATAACACCTTATCAACACTTAAAATATAGCTGTTTAGCTAAATCGTGCATTCAAAACATAAACGGCCGTTTTTGTTACAAATGCACGATTTAGCTAAACAGCTATATTTCAAGTGTTGACAATGTGTTATAAAATTACGTTATTGCCTTTTCTACACTAATAATAGAGCACATTTTATAATTATGATTCTATTTACGAGTTATGACATTTTTTCGATTGGCGGCGCTAGTGGACTGTAAAAGGCCCCTTAAGCTAAGCTTGCCGGGGTTGGTCCATGGATGGTTGACCATCTTTACATACCGCGACTCCTCCGTGCCTCGGAAAGCACGTTAAGCCGTTGGTCCCGGCTGTCAATTGTGGATCTTTGACAGTTATTACGGGTCGTCAGAAGTCCGAAAGTCTGACAACCAGTCTTACCGAGGGGTATCGTATTACCCAGTAACTGGGTTGTGAAGGTCAGATAGGCAGTCGCTCCATCTAAAATACTGGTATTCAGCTGCATCCGGTTAGACTGTAAGTCGACCCCAAGATAGTTGGGAAAAGGCTAGGCAGGCAGGCAGGTACATTACCACAGTTATACTGTTTGGGCCCAGTAAGTGGCCCAGTTTATAGCGGAGGCCTTGTCCAGATCTCGAGGGTGCAGATGAAAGCACATTTGAGACACTCCAGCACTTCAGACATATTTCCCCCACTTCGCCAAATTGTATTTGCAGCCGTCTACTTGGATAGGTACGCAACCGATTTAGAGCTCGTCGGTATACGTCCCTAACTACACAAGCTATAAGATCCACTCACCCGATCATATCTCGCTTTATCTTGCTCCGACAGACTCTCGTACTTGGACTTGGTCTCCGGCTCGGCGGCAGCCCAGCGCCTGCCCAGCTCCTTGGCTATGTCCCCCATGGTATACTCAGGGTTGTTGGCCTTCACCTTCGAACGCTCGTCGTTGCAGAACCAGAAGAATGCTGATCTGTAAGTGGAGGGACGCTTTTAGTAGGGAGGATTTATTGTTTTTTTTTTTAATGCATCTCCCATCTTCTCTCTTAACCACCTTTAGTTGGCTGGTAGAACTTTAGTAATGGGGTATTACGGTTAGGACCGTACAAAGAATGACCATCTTTGTTCCTATGTTTTTGATTCGTTTTGAATTTATAAATAGGCAAAAAAGCGACATTGTTTTACAATGGTAACGAAATTGACTTTTAAATAAACAGTTTAGGTCTGATACTGGCATCACTGTTTGCAAGGACATAAAACGGGAATACTAATGAAATCGTGAAGTTCTGAAGGTGTTTAAGTACCTACTTTTTTTCAGTTTTAAAACATGGGAATTTAAACAAAAAGCTTGAAAGGCTAAGTGCGTAACAAGTGACAGTCTATGCTATGGCTCTCGTTCAACTGAAGGGTGAGGAGAGTGAAATCGTGAACATTATGCAAATGAAAAAAGCAACAATGAGAAACATATTAGGTACATCAGATTAAAGAAAAACTCATGACCATAACTCACAGCGATCGCTTGGGCGCATTAGGATCCTTCATCTGCTGCCGCTTGCGTCCGCGCACCTTCATGTCCTTAGGAGGCACGTAGTTCTGCATCTCTAGATCGAACCGCCTCTTGTCCTGCTCAGCCATCTCGTGGAACCGCTGCTTTTCTTTCTCTGACATAGTCTGTGGGGGTAAAAGAGATGCTGTATGAATCAGACCAAAAGATGATAAATTACTTTGCTTTGAAAAGGGGTTGTTCAAACTGTCGCCGTCGATCGTGAGAGCTTTCTTAGTCATTAGTAGAAATGCCCTAAAAGTATAAAATCGGAAAACCGGTGCAGGTAATCTTTTTACACTATGACTGAAGTACGAGGGGCGTTCAATGTATTCTCGGTAAGGGGGTGATTTATTAATGATGTGGTTAATTTGACTAATTATTTCATTAATGACATTATCTGAGGGCATAAACGTAAAATTTTATATAGTTGTGATTGTGATCATTACTTTGCTAGTTACCTTTAGTCAACGACCACTGGAATGGATAACGTGACAATGTTGAAGAAAATCGAGCACCACGCTGTGATTAAATTCCTTACGAAACAAGGAAAAAGCCAAAAAAACTATTCACTAACAGATAGTGGCTGTTTACCAAGATTTTGCACCTTTGATATCTACGGTTCAAAAGTCGTCAACTGAATTTAAAAGGGGCAGAGAGAGTATTGAAGAGTATTGAAGACCACACTTGCTCGGGCAGTCCGGTACTGCCTCTACGGAAGAAAACGTTAAAAAAGTTGAGGTTATACTGGAGGATGCCCGAATGAAGATGAAAATTATAGCAGAGATGACCCACCTCTCTGTTTGTACCTTACACACTATTCTTCATGCATGACCTCTTCATTTTTTAAAGGTTAAGCCTTTCAAAAATCAGTGCAAGATGGGTGCCATGATTGCTCACGGGGCGCCTCAAAAACGAGTGTAAATCGAGTGCTGTAGAGAGTTTTTAGAGCTCTATGGTGAAGTTTCATCAAGTGTTTTTGATGGAATATTAACTGGAGATGAAACGTGGGTTCGCGATTGTGACCCTGAAAGTAGGCAGGAGTCCATGCAGTGGACCAAGAAGGGAGTACCCCCATAAGAAATACGGTTTAAAATTCTTTATTTCTCAAAGATTACAAACCACTTACGAGGAGAAATAAAATATAAAACAAAACTAAGTAATTAAAGATGCACATAGACGGTATTCTTAAATTTTTGGATTGGTGGGTAATTTCAATTAACTTTGCCATTCGTGTTACACGAGCGACAGTTTGAGCAGATAAAAGGGACGGTTTACATTACGATAGTAATGTTCAACATTATTATCAGACACATTTACTTTTTTGTGATGCCTTTGAAAATATGTTGTTTTAATAACTTTTTGAATAAAGATATTGACTTAGCATCTTTTATATGTTTAGGTAAAGAGTTGTAGACCTGTGCTCCTTGGTACAAAATAAAATTCAAGGTCGTTCCGTCTGCCGGAAAAGTCATGGCCACAATGTTTTGGGACTCAAAGGGAATTTTGTTGATTGAGTACACAAAAAAAGGTGAAACCATAAACGCAGCATCCTACGCATCCACTTTGCAAAATTTACGGGGGGCAACAGGTTTTAAAGAAAATAGACAAGGTAAACTGACCGCCAGTAGGTATGTTGCTTTTTCACGAAAACGCCCGGGTCCACACGAAGAAATAAACCACTCACCCCATAGCCCAGAGCTAGCCCCACAAGCCCCCCAATTATTATTTTTTGCCTAGTTTGAAAAAAGACTTTCAGGGAATACGATTTTTCAACGACGAAGAGCTTAAGGCGGCCATAAATCCGCATTTTTCAGAGAAGGAAGAAAGTTATTTTTTACAGGGTATTAAAAAATTAATATCGAGATGTAACAAATACATCGAGGTAATGGGGGATTATATTGAAGAATAATTTTAATTGATTTACCTTTTTTATTCATGCCGATACCGAGAATACATTAAACACCATTTGTAAGAATATTCCCAGAGGTCAGTTCAACCATTTTTGTTATTTAATGGATCGGTCGATTGATTGATTTGATCCCTATATGTTATGTTGAGGTTGATAGCAGACACCAAGTCTAAGCAGCCCTGCCTTATAATATCGCATATTCAGCCTTTAATAATCCAGGGACACAAGCCTTTTATTTGTGCCTTATTATGAACCATGCAGATCTAGTGCGGGCTCTTGAGTTTGAACATAATAGAGAAATAAATTCCGATTGTCCACACAATGCGTTGTTTCATTTACATGTGTGAGTGATTTCAGTTATGTATATTTGGCACTCAATGTATTAATATTGTGCCAATTCTTCTTGTCCAATGTGAGTGATGATCAAAATTGTACAAATGGGAAAATAAAATTATGAACTGGATTGTTTTTTTAAACCAGTTAGTTTTTTTTTTTTAAATTGATGGATAGAATTTGGAAATTTTCATATATGGAATTTTTATGTTAAATAGTAGCATGACTTGATAAATAAAAGACATGAAAAGTTATCATACAAACTCTTTTGTTCCATTGTATCCCTATGAAAGGTTAAACATATTGTCAATGATACTGTCATTGTTAACTCGCATCAGATTTTTGTAGTATCATATTTGAATTATAATGGTCATAGTGCCTTTATGGACATAGTAACAGAGGTTTTTCAATCAGTAAGTTTGAATTTTTCTATATTTATTCCATACAGGCCCACTGCTGTGCAAAGGCCTTCCCTAAATCTTTTCACGAACCATGTCGAAACAAATATTTAATCCACAATGAACTTACATTCCACCTCTCAGCGCACTTCTTGGAGAATGCAGCAAACACAACATTCTCATCGGGATGTTTCTTCTTGTGTTCCTCACGACAGGTCTGAACGAAGAACGCATAAGCTGTCATGCGTCCCCTCGGCTTGTTGTAGGCCCTTGCCCTCGGCATCTTCTGTTTGACAGTGGTTTGAGCCTGGGCTATTAACGCCTGCTGCTGCGCTTGGTGCTGCAACTCCTGGACATTAAAGTTTCATTCTATGGTTTCAACTTATTCTAACTACTAAAACAGTAAATAGAGAAATTGAAGACATCCAACCACTTTGGTACCTCACACCAGTAGACATATTTCGCGTAGCCCCCAACAATTGAACTAATACGAAGTCTTACCAATAGTCAACATACTTCTACTTTCTAAAAGGGCATCCACTTATATTTCACAAACTCATAGAATTGTTCTCAAGTATTACCTGCAATGTAGCCGATTGCCTTTGTAAGGCAGCTTGAATTTGTTGTTGTTGGACAGCTTGTAACTGTTCATGCAGAGTCTGTTGCTGTTGCTGCAGAGTCTGCGCAACTTGCTGTTGCAAAGCTGCCTGAGCTTGCACAATAGCTTGAGCCTGTGCTGGGCTCACTTGGAGAGTCTGCTGGAGACTCTGTTGCAGAGCTTGTTGCTGCTGCTGCTGTTGCTGTTGTTGCTGCTGCTGTTGTTGTTGCTGCTGTTGTTGTTGTTGCTGCTGATGCTGCTGTTGATGTTGTTGCAACATCTGCTGCAAAGTCTCTTGCTGACTTTGCTGCTGTTGTTGCAAAGTCTGTTGCAATGTACGGTTGTGTTGTTGCAGCGCTTGTTGTAGGTTTTGCTGCTGCAACTGCTGTTGCATTTGATTCTGCTGCTGTTGAATTGCCTGGTTTTGCTCCTGTTGCGCCTGCTGCAGAGTCTGGTGGCTCTGTTGTATACCATTAGCTTGCTGATTATTATGTTCCGAGTCAGGGCTTGACTGACTTTGTGGCTGCAACAATAGACAATATCTATTTATTTATTTTGATAATAAAAGGGCTGTAAATCTAACCAAAGATTGGCAATAAGATCTTAAGTAAATATAACCTGAGTCCTTGCCCCATAATGAGGCGCCCGCGTGCGCGCCGAAAGACTTAATCTTAACTATTGATTGAATACTGTGCAAGATAGGTACCTTAATAATAGAAATGCGCCGAATATGGGATTAACCGAATAAGATTATTCGATACAAAATGTACCGAACCGAACATTCGGCCGAATTATTCGGTTCATTTTTGCGCAGTAAACAGTACTGCGCAAAACGTTTATACAGGTCAGTGAGGCGTTTATTGCATGGTATTGGTTAAAAGTTAATTTACGGGAAAGTGTATTTTTATTTATTTTAATTAAAACAAGTTTGTGAACGTTTTGACGATGAGTGGACGTAAAAGATCACATGTGTGGATGTCTCCGAAGGTTCCGTACCCAAAGGGTAACCAACGGGACCCTATTACTATGCTTCCGCTGTCCAGCCGTTCGTCAGCGGGCTATATCTCACAATCCGTATAAATATAGTTCAAATTTTCACAGAATGTGTATTTCTGTTGCCGCTATAAAAAAATAAGTAAAAATTTTTTTTTATGTTTGTGAGCTTAACAAAAGACTAGGTACTGTACTCAGATCTGTGTATGTTGTTGATAGTTAAATAAATGATGGTTACACAAGGTAGGGTTTGTTTCATTTACACAAGTAGGTAGGTACTAACTACTAAGGTAGTGTGGTTCTCAGGATAAATTCTTTGTAATTTTTAATATGCAAATGTTAAAGTAATACCTACTATTTTCATATCCGGTAAATTATTCGGCAAACAAACCGAATATTTGGCTGACTACAAACACTTAAAAATAAACCGAACATACCGAATACGAATAATGGACTGAACATTTGACACATCTCTACTTAATATCATAGAAGCTGTAAACTATTTATTTCAAATTATTTAGGTATTAGTTTAAATTATTAAAAGGTAAAATGGCACAGTCACTATGACTTAAAGCAGGTTTAAGAAACTGGCCAGCGGGGTGAGACAAATTACTTTTCTGTTAGCATTCACGCTAAACCTGCAGAGAACTGTCACATGACTCACGTCCAGTAATGTCATTGCCAAAATTTAGTGCTAAGCGTCGTGAAGGCTAACAGAAAAATAATTTATCACAAGCAACAGAAAAACCAACACATAACAAGTCCAGCTGTAAGGAAGATTGTTGCCCAGCAAGGACACAGCTAAATAAAACAAAAAAAATACAACCAATGTACAGAAGCACTTCTAGCTCATAAATTGATTTTAGAACTCACAGAAAAAAATGAGTTTTAAGGTACAGTTTAAGTAAGGTGAGGATCGTAAGAAACTGTATACTTAACATACTTCCTAACCCAAGTAGATACAATGCCAGCCCATACCACAATTTTAATCACATGGAAAAAAATAACTGTGTGCAGTACCATAATTTTTCTTAAAATCCGATGCAGATGTTATCACATAATGTCTGTATCTGCAGCAGTGACTTAGCTAAATTCCCAACTCCTAAACGCGATCCAGTACCTTTCACAAACTTTCCTAAAGACGTTAATCGTGTTTTTTACGATAGTATGCTACATTACTCAGTATTATGCTATTACACATTGCTGAAGTATGAGGTTCTACAATAATGAGAAACTTTGTACCTATTTACATAGTCTTCTCTTGAATCAAGAAAACGAAAAAAAATTTTTTTTCCTGAAAAACAGTTATTTATTACACTTAACTTGACAATGACAGTGACACTGACACTAAAAAAACTATTTTTTTAATAGTGCTCTGCGGGAAAATCAATTTAATCCTCACCCAGCAGGCGTATTCGCTAACTCAGTTGACATCTATTTGATAGGCACCTTGCCGTACATTACTGCTTTGACGTACTTATTATAGGAAATCCTTAGTGCCTATTATAATCGATGTCCACCGAAAAATGTACTGCTTAGTGCCTATCAAATTGATGTCAACTGAGTTAGCGAATATACCTGCAGATTTGGGCACCTACCTACTGCCTTGTGGGATAAGCTTGGCTTGACAATTATTTCCGTATTATGTACATCAATAAACGATGGCCAATAACGTCAGTTATATTTTTGTTTTATTATCACGAACAGAAACTGGTACATACAATTATTTCCATAAAGTATTATTCTGTTCTATTCTATCACTATACGATGGGCAATAACGTCAGTTTTTTTTTTGTTTTATTTTCACATGTAACACGAACAGAAACTAACATTTGTACCTCAACAAATCAATAAACTAAGCTGTATACAATCGTACTGTTTGTTGGAATTTTAGATCCAAATCATCCAGTCCACATCACCATCTTTCACCATGTTTTCTAAAGTAAAATTTTATTTATTTAAGTATGTCGGGCTGGTTTCCGCAACGCCACGCTCAAGGCGCGTATTTTGCGTACAGGTGGGACAGCATTGTCATTCGATCCACCACAGCTCCTCGAGGAAGGCCAGCAGGGCCAAAATTTTACTTAACAAAATTAACAAAAAAGTACTGTTGAAAATTTATTAATTATAATATTCATATTATTATGACGTCCCTAGTAACAGGCAATGTCTGGCTGTATCAGAAATTCCTTTTTCAAAAAAAAAGAAAACAAAAACAGACTGAATGGTTTTGAGAAAAGAACGAATGAAACGTATTTTCAAGTTGCAGTGACCGCACATTATCAGGCTTTTTCATAATGAAACCGAGTGAACTAGAAAAAAAAAATGTGTTTTATTTATATTTTGAGAAGAAGAAACGAAATTATAACCGGCAATTTACCCCATTATCTAGATGACTGAAAGGTAAGCTATAAGAATTTGTAGTAGAATAAAAAGCTATGAACCTTTTAAAACTAAACCAAGACAAAACTAAATTTATTAGTTCTGATGTTTGTTTTTGGAATGGCATCTAGAGTTGCTTTTTGTTACAATAATTAGAGTACTCGTAAGATAAAGCTTGGTGGATTTCATTTGACAAAATATATTGATGAATACAACTAAGTGTCTGCTGACAATAGGTGAATCATCAACATTAACGTTTATATTGAACAACTAACACGACAAACAGTAATACTGCTGTTTAATATTCGTAAATAAGGTGTAAACTAGATACCACCTACCTAAAGCGTAAAACGAAAGATTTTTTCTTTTGTGAATAAAACATGGTATCAAAATTTGTCTAGAGCACTTCTGTTCAAAACATTAAATAAAAAGGACTTGATTTAACTCATAAATGTAGCTTCAGACAGCAAAATTCTCTTTTGCTTTGTTATATTTTGCAGGTTGCCAATAAAACCTTTTCGTACCGTAGGAGATGATGTTTGTTGCGACTCTACCGATCCAGATGCATACCACCATGGTTGTTGAGACGATTCTTCTCTCGCGTTTGAATTTGACATTATGCGATAATCATAACTAGGAGTCAAGGTATCGCCGCCGTTGTTCGAAAATCCACCAGTCATTTTGTATGTATACAGTTGATGAGTTGAAGCGGCAGTGCTTCTTGCGATCTCCTCATGTAATTGTTGTTGATGCTGTAGTTCACCTGCGCCACCCGGCCACCACGAGGCATCGTCGCGCGCACCCCAAGCGTCCCCCGTCGCGCCCCGATCCCCCATGTTACAATCGTAGCTTGCGGTCAACCAGTTATTTTATGCCTCTTTGGTCACTTTAAAATGTTTCCTGCGTTCCAATAGCTGTTGAAATCATGTCCTTTCTCTAATATTGCAAATACTGGAGCATTAAGCTTTAAGTATTGATACAATATATTTTCACTAAAACACTGTCACTTTTCATGCAAATCGGTTTTTATCACAAAGACTCAATATGATTATGTATGCCACATTATTTTTTAATCAAATTTATTCCATGGAAATCGAAAACGCACAAGGTCTCGCGTGTTGTTTAATGAAAAAGCTACCGGCTGTAAGTTCCACTCCACACGCGTACGTTTTGTCTTCGTTTGTACTTAAGTCAATAAAGTTGGCAACGTCGCAGAGTCAGACGCCAAACAAGTGCACACGAGCGCCCTCAACGCGCAGCGGCCATTTTAGAAACGTTCGAACATATACGAAAAGAGACGAGTGTGCACGAACTGGCAACAAGCTCGTCCAGCAACCGGTCAATAAGACGATTAGCGCAGCCTCGGCTATCCATGTTCATACTGAAATTCTTTTGTTTATAATTCAAGTAAATCTACATAGGCACCTCTAATGAGAACCTTTCACATTTTACTATGTCAAGAATTTATTTCACTGAAGTAAGATGTCGATGAAGTAGGTAAACGAAATATGTTCCTAGTACAATTGAAATTGGTTTTTTAATTGATAGAGGGTTCCATACATCTTAGAGTATAGTTCAGTTTATGAAAATTTTATAAAGTACCTACCTACATAATAATACGGTAAAAGAAGTATATCGAGTTTATTATTTATCACACAATATGTATAGGTAACTATGTACTTGTAAGCTTCTAAGCTTTCAAGGCCACGATTGTAAGAGTAAAAAATCGGTATTTTTTTTATGGAAACCGGCATAACTATGCGGAATCGATAGGTATTTTGCGATTTTACAACTTGTGACAAGATAACTAGAAGAAATTGTATCAACTATACACCCTCCACGTATTTATTTTAAATATTTTAATCTGTATCATTCATTGTTAGTGTACACTCAAGTTATAGCTTTATTTTAAATTATTGGTTATACTTTCTACAAAAGTTGATCTGTGGACTGGTGGCAATGCTAGTACATATTCAAATTATGACATTTTCTAAAATAGTCTCGTAAAACTGCTCCAGTAGGTACTATAAATATTTTATTCCATCATCTAAAGGTTCCGTAATCTAAAGGTTATCGTCCCTAAAACCTCTAACTACTACCTACTGGTACCAATATGTCTGTTACAAGATATCAACCCGAATCAGTGTTTTCTTTCTTCTTGGTTAGCACTGCAAGCAGTTAGTTGCACAGTCTCTGGGTGGGTGGGCCACTTACGACCAGGGAAAATCTATTTAGAGGTCGGTAGTGCTCGTTTGGTCCATGAGACTTATTATACCTGAACATTTCGGTCGTATTAGAAAAGAAAAAACAACAATTTGAAGCTTTTTAGGTAGAAAACCACTTTACAACCTGATATAGCGCTATTCATAATTGTTTAATGAAAGTGGCTATGTTGGATAAAGTTTTTACAAAAATCCGTTCAATGGGCCTGGGCTTCGAGGTATACACCTTACGACACTCCACTACAATGGCCATAAAAAATCGTCATAGTACCTACATAATCTATTTCATAATAGTAGGTAATTCATTTCATCAAGACTCATCAAATTCACTCGAAATATTTCTAATTTCCATGTTTCGTGCTACAAACACGACCTCAAGTCCCGGTCTGGCTACACTCATGATCTAGCATCTTGAGTACCCATACCTATTGTACCTACACTTAAGTGCCGAGTTTCTTTTATGAATCAGTCCAACACTCGGCTGATGAGGATGATGTAAACCTAATCTGAAACTTGAGTACAAAACTAATCGCGTATATTACGATCAGGACCTCAAGTTTAGTAACAAGTGCTAGAGCTTGGGCTGAGGAACGTTTATTAATACGGGCCATAGACAGTTTCAGTTCTGCAGTGGGAAGTGGGACCGATTTCAAGTTGCTCATTTACTTGAGCTCTTAGGCCAACTTCAACATAGCATCAGGTGAAATGTACAAGGTACCCCGCAAAAGTCAAATTTTCAAGGTTTTTTGCGACTTGCAAGTCAGTGTCAGGTTGACGTTGATCAAAATATGATTCGCGGCCGGCCGTAGCAAGTATGTAGATATTTATAAAATTATAATAATTAAAAAGCAAGCAGCTTGCATAGCCTTATTTTGACGTAATTTACCATATATATATGTTGATCTTTCAGTAAGTATCGTAGACTAGTCCAGCCCAGCAATCTACATGCCACGTGGACATTAAATAATTCATGAATTGAAATGATAACTTTTTACTAAGCAGCTCGCAAAGCCTTATTTTGACGTAATTTACCTTTTATAAACTTTGATCTTCCGGCTGAAATGATGATGATGAAACTTTGAACTGTTTTGAATATCAGATCTTTTGATTGATGAAACAACTGTCAGTAACAAAAATGTGTATATTCACGAAACGTGCTTATTATAGGGATTTATGAATGAAATATTATTTGTATCTTTAAAAACTAAAATTAAGTAAACTCACTCACGATTTCTCTTGAGAATTATCCTAAAATATCTCGTCGTGTACGCTTGAATACCTACCTCATTCCCGCTTAAGCTCAAAACAATGTTACTCTACTGCTTGTTTTACTCCTCTGCAACACACCTACCTACCATATCTGTACCATAATATGTGTAGAGCATTTTTTTGAAAATTTTCACCCTCATCTGCTTCTCGATGGCGCGGCGCTCATCTAAACATTTCCCAGAGTAAATTTTTACTATGGATCATTTCTTTACAGTTTCCTAAAAATAGCATCATACTTTACAAAAAAACTTTACAAAGGTGCCAGATCGACTATCGGTACATCGAGGTGCTGAAGTGTTTGTACGAAAACGCTACCATGTTAGTCTGACTTCAGGACCAGACCTCGAAACCTATCCTCCTGCAGCAGGGTGTGAGTGTGTGAGGCAGGGAGACGTCATTTCTCCGAAACTGTTCACAGCCGCAATGGAGGATGTCTTCAAGGTTCTGGATTGGAGAGGGCTAGGCATTAATGTCAATGGCGAGTACATCACTCATCTTCGATTTGCCGACGATATAGTCATCATGGCTGAGACTATTAAGGACCTCAGTACAATGCTCGATAACCTCAGTGACGTCCGCGTACCGGAAGGCCAGCAGTGGACGTCTTTCCGCTGAAATTATGATGATGAGCATCACACTTTCAATTTTACATTAGCAGGTACGACATAGGACAGGCAAAGTTGAATCTACTGGCAAAGTTAATAGTTTGCTGGTCTAAAGCTTAACTTTATTGACCTATTTTAATCAGATATCGAAAGTGTTTTCACTAGTTGCCTGCAATCTCTGCTGATTAAAACAGTTCATCACAGTTCTGCGTTGAGCATTGGATGTAACTTTACTTTTTATTACACAAAAATAATACATTTCTAGTACCGATAAAGGAACACTATGAATCATAGTTTAGAAGTATTAAACAGTACGCTTTGGATGGAAAGGAGGGACCTCACATTTAATGGCTCAATTACACCTTCCGATTTCAAGGGACCCAATTTAGGAAACAGGAAGGTGTAATAGCAGTTAGAGCAGTTAGTGTACGATTTAGTGAGATTGGGACGTCCCGATTTGACTTCCTAAATTGTGTACGATTTAGGATAGTGTAATCGCATCACCCCGATTTAGAGACTTTGTCGCTACAAATGGGGTAGTAGTATTTTGGTTTGTGTTTAAAATTAAATTAAATTTCACAAAGTCCCTTTCCCAGAAAAAAAATCTGAGTCCGCTCTTTTTATTTTTAAGTCTGCTCCTGGTAGAATCAGTTTTTAAGAGACTTTAGAGCGACTTTTGATATTCTGTTTAGGGACTCGAATTTGTAAGGGTTGGCAACACTGCCGACTTAGGAGTTCAATTTAGGATAGTGTAATTGCTCGCTTCCTGCTTCCTAGTTAGTTAGTTCCTAAATTGGGTGCCTTGAAATCGGAAGGTGTAATTGAGCCTTTAGTAAGGGACTATCAGGTGACCTTCTATCCGTTTCCAAAAAAAAAAAAACTGGACTAATACTATACATATAAACTGGACAGTAAATCTAAATATATAAAGGAGAAGGACGATTTTGGCGTTCTACTAACAGCATTCTGCGGGATAGTCTGCAACTTAAAACTCAAACTAATAGCGTTTATGCCAATTTAACTGTTTCAAGGATAAAAAAAGCAAAAACTGTTTACAGGTATATTTGAACTGTCAAAGTGTCAGTGAGTCAGAAATGTGGGTAATTGCACATTGAATAGCGTGGAGCAACTGCTGATTATTACTATTGAGAAATTTCGCGAACCCTTTTTGTTCTAAAGTTCTATAAATCAAGTAACTAACGCTCAACTAAACCTTTTGTTTGACAACTTACTACTAGCTATCAGCAAGAGCCAAACAGACAAACATGACAAACATTTACTTAAAAAAAATATGCTGATACCCAGAATATTATTTGTAATTTATCTTACCAATACACACGGTTCAAAGAACATGGCGAAGTGAAGAGAGAAGACGACGAAAGCTGACCTCACCATCATGAGGGACTAGTGCTGGGAAGAGAGAGTTTTTTAACATACCGATACGCTGTAAATCAGTGGAGCTTATTTCAATTACTTCCGTATTTCTGGAGTCATTACTTGTGTAGAAATTGGTATTGAGAGAAAAAAAAAAAACAAGCAAAGAAGAAAAAAAGAAAATAAGAAAGTAAGAAAAAAAGAAATTAGGTATTTCATTTTACACCTGCTTCTGACGAGGATAATGTCTGGGATTAACCTACAACCTGTAGACTGTAGTATACCAATTTAAATATCGAGACTGCCACGCTGACTGAATTCTGTCTCATGACGGAAGCAAACGTACTGTCATTAAATTTAGAGTGTCATTGATCGTCTGCAAGCTCTGGGCGCCTAGACAAAGTCACAGTTACTTTATAAACGATAACGAAATTAGATCAATCCGAAATGTATGAAAATCGAAATTCACGTGATCAATCGTTTTACAATTAGCGATATCGTTAATGTATGTGACTTTGTCTAGGCTCCCTGATGTAACTACTGAATTTCCTAATAGAAATAGGTAGGTACCCCATAACCATATAGAATTTATTGTTCGTGGACTATCATCGTAGACATAAAGACAAGGCGTAAAGTAGGTACTGTAGAGCGAAAACTGGAAAGGTTGTAAAGAATTTGAATACACAAATGACTTGTTGGCAATCACACACAGTTCATATGTATCTAAAAGTTATTACATTTCTGCCAAATGTGGTTTCAAAAGTGTTTTGGCAACGACATTATATTTATTTATTATTTACTCGTAGAAACCTTATGAAAGATTTTTACGAAAGCCTACCAATAAACCTATACCAATATACCTTTAAGGCGCTATTAGCTGCCAACGACCTTGAGTGGTTAGCTTGCGTGTTCTGCGCTGAGCTCACGTAACGCGTCGTATGTAACGTCCAATAAGACTCGCCCATCAAGGAGCGCTGTCCGAAATTAGACGCTTTATTAATTTATTATATACACATAAAACAACAAGTATTTAACTAAAACACAGACTAAATTATAAATAATTAAATGATCTTTAAAATGGTGAGGTTTCATAAAAATATGCTTTATAGTTTTTGCGTAATTCTCAATTTTTTAACCGCGTTCGACACAACTTTACAAATTTATTACACAATGTTATAAAAATATAATTTGAAATGTTCTGAGATCAAATTACGACGGAAATAGTCTACGAGTAACATATTTTTTTCAAAGAAATAAGACTAGTAGTTTAGACGTGATGTTCAATTAAAAACCATTAAAAGTCGTATAACTGCGCCTTAAGTATGCGCGTACTTCATTTTCTATAGACTGCGTCAATGCGTCTTTCCCATCAAGGGTCATTAGTCTTTAAAAGTTATAATGCCCCCACCCTTTTCAAAAAATGCTTGGTTTTACGTGCCGCAGCTGTTGCAAAACATAACAAATAAAACCGAACTGTACATTGTACCTACATATCTATATTATATTCTATGCCGCGAAAGCAATTCGCATTCATTCGCATTCAATGCGAGTAAGACGTATAATTAGGTACCTCGATTGATATTGTTGTCTATACAACCCAAAAAAAGTAAATAATTTCAAAACCAATAATGAAAAAAGATACTTACTTAACTACACCTAATTCTTACAGCTTTATTTATAAAACTCGCTAACCATATGCTAAGTTTAAATATTGATTAAGTAGCGGATTTTAAATTCAAGATAACATACGTCTCATCCATCAAATTCAATTAAATAAATAGGACCACCTTCAAATGATTAGTCAATACTTTACTACCTACATCTATCCTTTTTCACAGTAGAAAATGTTTGAAGAACCTGATAGTGTTTATACTAATCACATCACGTTTTTTTTGTTATAAATAGGTTAGGCCCTTGGATCACAACAGTTAATAAACTACAAGTAACAAGACTTTACGTACACCTATTAAAATCTCCAGTATAATTTAATTCGTTAAAAAAAAAACTACTATTCCCTAACACTTCAAATCTTCATGCAGAAATAATCTAGACAATCTAGTAGATTTATTTATTTGACTATTTTATTTATAAACGCTAAATCACTCTCGTCTAATAAACTAGATGATGATGTAGGTACCAATTAAACAAATTCGTAAAAACGGAACTACAGTTATGAAATTTGTGTAAGTACGAAAGGTACAAATCTTTCCATTGATGGCTAAATCATAAGAACATTGTTATCTACCTATTACTTACCTACTCTGACATTGTTATGTATACATATACGGTTGTACATATAGTATCTGTCACCTTACTTCGGCACTCTCGGCAGCCATTTGCTTACAAAATTAGAATGTAAAACTATAAATATCGTTTCGAGCAGAACACTGAGACTATTTAAACCACATAAATAATTAACGTAACACAACTTTTTCGTTTATGATCAAATTAAATGGTTATAATAGGAAATAATGAAACTCACCGAGTATTGTGTTTATTATAAACGAGCACACGATTTCAGCGCTTATTACGTAGGGAACTTTGCTACGTTCGTCGTAATGAATACATGAACAGACGATGTCAGTGACAAAACATTTCGATTGGCTTAAATTAAATGCCCCGCCATTTTTCAGCCAATAACTGAGCTAGCCTTAGCTTTATTTTTTGTTTATACTACAATACATAGATACGTTGTCATATTGTATTCATGCACACATTCAGCAAAAGAACTGTTTTCGTTTCGCGGTTGTAATCGTGTTACGCTAAAGTAGGTGCTATTCACCATTTCAATAATGCCCTATTTTATTGGTGCACCGTAACTTGAGGAGAGTGAGTGAGTGAGTGAATGAAATGACGAACAAGTAATAATAAAACTGTAATGGCGATGCCATCGGTCGGTGCGGGATACGACAAGTACGAGTCCAGTCATTTTTATTCAGCGGCTGCAATTGATTTTCATACAGCACCGTGGACACAGTAAATTTGTGTTAATTTTAGTTCTGTTTTTAGAAATCACCTAATAAAAGAATCGAATACTTGGGCAAATAAAATTGTAAAGTTGCGAAGTAGCAATGGACAATTTGTTGCATATGTGCAGTGAATAAAGAAATACCGTCTTCGTATAGTGATCGGTGTGCAATAGACAAACGGCCGGGTATTTATTGTGATGATTTTAATTGATTTAATTAACACAAATGTCCTGTGTTGTTATAAATCATAACCTCAATTGTGTGTCATTGTGAATACGTCGAACTGTTTTCCATCGCCTGTGCGAGGTGTAATAGAAGAGTTCATTTTACTCGTTATATATGATTCAACGGGAGTATCAAATGAACAACGGGTTTAGTACAGGAGAAGAAGATTCTAGAGGTAATTCCGACCAAATATGTTGCCTTATGGATGACGGCGAGAGCTGCAGGCGACCCGCAGGCAACGCCTCGTACAGCAAGCGCATACAAAAGACAGTCGCCCAAAGAAGGCTGAAACTTAACATTGACCCTCAAGTAAGTCACACACATTTTTATTTATGCTTTCATCATTATTTATCTTGAGTGACTTGAAAAAAATTGCAAGGTAGGCTAACTGAATTCCATGTGTTATTTTCAGGCCAGGCATACATACATTTGTGATTATCATAAAACGATGATACAGTGTGCAAGGACAAAGCAGAGGAGGCCCAAGGACTCTGAGGATGACAGCAATGAGGCAGAGATGGACTCACCTGAAGTAGACTGGTTTCAATTACAAGTAAACACACTGAGGAGATATAAAAGACATTATAAGGTGCCAACAAGGCCAGGATTGAACAAGGCTCAACTAGCTGATGTAAGTACTTATTGTATTATTAATTTATTCCCCTATTTATTACTTTCAGCATTTATTTAATTAATTCCTAGAAAAGCCTTGATTATCCTGTATATAGAGGTGATTCATTAAATAATTCTTTTTATTTTTTCAGACTATACAAAAACATTTCAAATCATTACCTGTGAATGAAAAGGAAATAATGACTTACTTTATTTATATGGTGAAGACAAATGGTAACAAGTTAGATCAGAAAAATGGAATGAACTCTGACTCAGTGTAGAATATAATAAAATATAATGACTGTAATTTATATAGCTGAAGTGTGTAGTTATAAAATAGAATAATTAGATTTATAAATAGTTTTGATTTTATTTTCTTCTTAAATTTTCAATCTGCATTCTACAATAAAAGCATAGAAATATAGATTGAGAATCAGTTGCAAAGATTTGAAGTATATTACTTCATGCCAAATTGTAAACTTGCAAAATTCTTAATGATTTTGAATGAGTGAATGTTTATAATGAAAATGTATTATTTTATTATTCCACCCCCTTGTACATCCACATGAACTTCTCTGTCCTCTATTTATTTTCTTGTTAGTATAGTTAGTTAATATTTTCTGTATTATACTGAAACCTTTCATTGTCAAAATGTTATGACTGTTTGTTGACGAGGGACATGCAATGGCTAATATAATACTTTTAAGAGAGATTATAATAACAGGAAGTTTTAAAATGTAAATTTATTACATTTTATTTAACAAGTACATGTGTATTATTTCAGTCTTCCTCCGAATCTGATGAAATTTCTATCCATTTTGAAGCTCCTTGCTTTGTTTGAATTTCTGCAGTTTGGGGTTTGGATGCCACAACTGTGAACAATTAATTTTTATGATTATCACAAAGTTAACTGACTCAAGTATGAATATTTTGTAAGGTAATAAAGGATTCATACTGACCATCATATTTGCTAGGTTCTGGATCAGAGTCTGCCTCCATTATATCATCATCAACGTCATCATCAATATTGTAATGTTTGAGTTTGATTATCAAATCCTTTTTGCTCAAACACTGCAGATGATCTTGTGTTATTACATCTGAGAAGTTTATTTTCACTCTTTTTTGTCTGAAAATAACACAAATCAATTACCTACAGCACCAAACAAATAAGTGGGTAAACTAGAAAACTAGTAAGTTTTGTCCGCTTGAAAGTTGAAAATTATCCCCACGGAACATATTCCCAGGATAAGAAGTATCCTATTATAGGACATGTTCTACCAGTGTGCCAAGTTTCTTTCAACACCACACATGTGAAGAGGTATCAGACAGACAGTTACTTTGGCATTTGTAATATTGGTATGGATAAGTTACAGTAAATCTAACTAATGCTGACAAAAATTTTGTATTAGCAGCCTGGAGTTTGGATTTATTTTAACAATGGCTCATTAAACATCATGAAACTAAAGTATAACTGACGAAATATGGAGACATCACTGCCTACCTCTCCAGGGAATAAGGCATAATGTCATATTATATGCCAGAAAAAATGAACTGCTAAGTTGAATTAATCGGAATATCCCATGACTAACAGGAATGTTAACTTTACTTATTCTTCATGTTCTTTAAAATTTCACTGAACCATGCATTTAATTACCAATTGAAATTTGGTATACCAATATACCTATTGCCAATGATAAGAATATCAACTTATTTGTGGTTTATGTTTATTTATTCCAAATAGATAACATTTAGTTGATGGACCCATTAAATGTTGTGGTAAGAGCTTGCAGTCTGTGTTCCAGACCTACAAGGCTCATATCTGTGATAGAATAGAATAAACTTTATTGTACATCAAAAAAGTTCAGCTGAAACTTCTATAAACCCAGACACTAGTCCAGTGATCACTTTTTATGTGTCATGGCGTCAGGTGTCATTAATTCATGTGAAATCTGACAAGATGTATTAGACTGCTAAGTCTTATTAGCGGACGAAGTTTAATAGGGCTGTTAAAGTAGTGCTGCCTAACTTTTTAGATGGGAACAAGCATGGCGCTTTGGACAGCACCTGTATTCCCTGAATATGCAGAAGTGCATCTAGAGAACATCCACAATTCGTCAGTCAGTTATATTATAAGTCCCAAGTAATTGGAAGTTCAATAAAACTGCTTTTTTTATTATTGATAGGCTCGTGTTTGACCATTATCTCACCTGAGGGTAAGCGATGATGTGGTCGACAATGCAGCAAGTTTGCCTAGGTTACTATTCACTTTTGACTTAAAGACTCCCCAAGTTGTAGCTATCAGGAAACACAGACTGGCCGGGAATTCCACTCCTTAGCTACTACGCACAATGAATGTGTTCCCATAACGTTTTTCACATGTGGGTGGTTTTCACCTTGCATCATTCTACTGCTGCCTCCGCTATGACTTGGAATTTACAGCTGTCAGCTTGCATTATCACCTTACTGCTAGTTTAAGGCTTCTTTAGGTCATGACTTCTTTGTTTAAAACAACCCAATAATAACCCACCTGAGAGTGTCATCACTGATGATAGCCTTTTTCACCAGATCTACAATTTCTTTACACTTGTCACCAGCTCCATGCATTGCTTTGCGGACTATACCAGCACTGGATAAGGCAGCTCCAGATAAATTCATCACACATATTTCCTTGTACTGGTTGAAGCCCACGATGAGGAGCCCTCCACATGGGGTTGTATCATCATCTAAGGTGCTTGTGCATACTGACTCTTCTAGGAAGTTTGGATCTGCTAGGAGAATGCTGAAAAGTTTGGAATAAATGATGTAGAATTTTTTATAAAGTACATAATTATATTTACATCAGGTAACCACCCTATCATAGTTTTCGTGAGTGTACTTACTACTTAAAGGCTCCCTGCTCATGCTTCTTTTGTTAGTTTAACAGAACTAAGGTGATCAGATAATCACATTATCTTCCTAATAATAATTATCCTTATTAGCATTCTTTGGTAAGTCTCTTAATAAAGTAGGGTATCTACTGATAATTATTCCAACTGACTTTCGCCTCTCACTTTTAAAGCATACTGGGACCTACTATAATACTACATTCTCATTTGCAATGAGAAGTGGTAGCATCCATCTATATCCTATTATTATTTTATATGATTAGTCTGGTGTATGGATGTGGTGGCTATAAGAGTAGGGGAAGGCCAAAGAAACGATGGTTGGACTGTGTGAAAGAGGATATGGGTAAAAAGGGGGTGACTACTGACTACAGAGATGATGACTAATAGAGTGTGGAAGAAAAAGACATGTTGCGCCGACCCCAAATAAATTGGGATAGTGGCAGGAGAATGATGATGATTATAAATGCGAAAGTTTAGAAGAGTGGATGTTTGTTACTCAATCACATCAGAACGGCCGAAAGGATCTGGATGAAATGTGGCACAGAGATAGATTATAGTCTGGAATTGCACATAGACCATAATTTAGAGTGGGGGAAGTACTAAATCCATACAGGCAAAGCCACTGGCAGAAGCTGAAGCTTCATATTTACACAAAATAATGTCCTAAAATATACTTACTCAGTATCAAATATAGCTACTGTAGTACACACAGGATAGTGAAATAGCACAGTAGGTATAGGGTCTTTTTCAGTAATATCGTGTATTATCACACTGTCCCCACTGCGAGTCACATCAGGCCTCTTGAAGTGTGCCAAGGCAGTTACAGTTGCTATGCTGGCACATTCTATGAGGTTGCCATCATGGTTCAGGATTTTGATGTCTACTCTTAGGGACCAGACCTGGAAAATGTTGGGACAAGTGGTATAATAGAAGCATTATAGATTACACTGATTTATAGTTGGGTTTTTTATTTTCAGCAATGAAGGACACTTGGTAATGGAGGAAATACAAGACAAAGATGAACACCAAAAGGATCAGAAGAGTTCTTGTGTCTTTTTTGGAATGCCTATGCACTCAGACTATCTAAGTTAATAGTAGTAATTACCCCTCCGTCCTTTGCTTTCTTTTTACAAAGTAACATGTGTTACAGATTTGTGAAATTCTATGATTTATTGTGTCTAACTTATCACTACTTTGTTCGCAAACAATAGGGAATATGCACATTTTTTTTTTTCATTTAAAGTAATAAATTACAGTACTAAACACTCAAGAAAACAATGTATATTTAAAAAATAGCAAAGTTTTAAATTACTTGCATACTCCTTAATTCAACATAATCTAAGAAGCAAAATGTTTTGCAAGCTATATTTTTTTTTTTTTATGTTTGATAGGTTCGCGTTTGACCACTATCTCACCTGATGGCAAGCGATGATGTGGTCGAAGATGGAGCACGCTTGCCTAGAAGTAACCTATTCACTCTTGACTTAAAGACTCCCAGGTTATAGCTATCAGGAAACACAGACTCCGGTAGGGAATTCCACTCTCTAGCTGTACGCACAATGAATGTTTTCTCAAAACGCTTTGTGCGTATGGAAGGGATATCTACCATGAACCGGTGGCACTTCGCCGTACGTCTTGTGGTCCTTTGATGAAACGGGCTTGGCGGAATCAAATCATGCACCCCCAAAATGTAATCGATAGAAAACCGACAGGCTAGCAACTCGGCGTCTATGTTCAAGACTTTGGAGTTTCGACTCAACGAGTCTATCATTGCCGATGATCCTCTTGGCTCGTTTCTCAATTGACTCAAGGGCATCAAGCTGGTATTTGGCAGATCCGTCCCAAAGATGAGAGCAGTACTCCATACACGATCGGACTTGCGCTTGATACAGTTGGAGCAGCTGTTCCGGCGTGAAGTATCGTCTCACCTTTGCGAGGATCCCCAACTTTTTGGCAGCCACTTGAGCCTTTGCCTCTATGAAGGGACCAAAATTGAGGGTAGATGTTAAAGTAACACCAAGAAGATCAAGTTGATCGGTTATCGGCACGGTTACATCTCGGAAAGTTGGAGCCGGGTGAAATTGGCTCCTTTTAGCAGAAAAAAGACACGCCTGGGTTTTAGCAGCATTGAACTTAACCAGATTGGCATCGCCCCATTCTGAGACAGCCTGCATGGACAAGTTCAAGCGCCCAACCATAGCCTCGCGGAGAGACCGGACCTGAGACCCACTAACTCGTGCGTCAGGCACGTATCTCTCGGCAACAGTGCTGTCGTCTGCATACCCAAAGGTACCGGGTTTTAGTAGATCGTTAATATGCAGCAAAAACAATGTTGCCGAGAGCACCGACCCCTGAGGAACACCGGCATTAATAGCCAGCAGTCCGGACGAGCAGCCATCTATGACTACTCGGATAGACCGATCCCTCAGGAAATCTGCAATCCAATCACACAAACCAGCGGGCAGACCGAAGGAAGGAAGCTTGCCAATTAGGCTGTCGTGCCAGACCCGGTCGAAGGCCTTCGAGATATCAAGGGAGACCGCAAGGGCTTCCCCTTGTTTGTCGATGGCCTCACTCCAGATGTGAATGGCATACGCTAGAAGATCTCCTGTTGACCGATTTCGACGGAAGCCGTATTGTCGGTCACTTAGGATATCGTTAGCTTCTAGGTATGCCAGGAGCTTACCATTCAGTATACGTTCCATACTCTTACAGAGTACGGAAGTTACCGAGATGGGCCTATAATTTGCTGGGTCAGCTCGACTACCTTTCTTGGGTACGGGTTGCAGGTTAGCTTGCTTCCAAGCCATCGGCACTTTTCCAGTCTCAAACGAAAGGCGATATAAAGATCGGAGACAACTCAGGCGCACAAGTCCTCAATACAATTGCCGGTATCCCGTCGGGGCCACTAGCCTTGTTCACGTCCAGGTTACGCAGTACCCTTCGGACATCCTTCTGATGAATGCGAATGTCTTACATAATCGACTCGCATCCACCAAGAGTACCAGGGGGCCTCGCGCCACCAGGATTTAGACGCGAAGATTCCGCAAACAGAGAGGCAAACAAGCTTGCTTTCTCCTCAGCGGAGTGGGCCAGCGACCCGTCGGGTTTCAGCAGTGGAGGTAGTGAGGGGCGGCAGAAGTTCGATTCAACCGACTTAGCTAGGGACCAAAACGCCTTACTACCAGCTGGGTAAGAAGCTAGTTTGTTCCCAATTCGGCTTATGTGGTCAAACCGAGCCCTCCGCAACATCTTCTTGCAGGACTTGGCAGCCCTGTTGAAGGCTCTCTTCTTCTGACTCACGTCATTTGCTTTACGCGACCGAGCGTCGACCCATGCCAGGTAGGCCGCGTGTTTAAGCGCATCAGCGCGATTGTACTCGGCACCATACCATGGTCGAGCCTCGTCAGACATTGTTACGTCAGAGAATGGAATGTAGTACTCCATTCCCCTCCGCAACACATCCGTCACGGCGTCCGCGCACGACGAAACATCAGTCGAAGAAAAGCAAGTGGGCCGCCAAGGATAACATGCAAAGAAAGATCGCATACCATCCCAATCTGCTGACCTGTATCGCCAAGCTGTATCCGCTTCTAGGGCTAGGATCGGGCGGGGAGTACACGGATACAGACTTCACCAGACAGTGGTCGGAAGTACCTAATGGTGAAGAAATCGACACTGAGTAACGGTCTGGATCTGTTGTCAGCAGAAGGTCCAAGCAATTGGCTGTGTGCGAATCAACATCCGGCACCCTCGTTGCCCCCTGGACCAGCTGGGTGAGATTTAACGCTAGTGCTAGCTTATATGTCTCTTGTCCAGCATGGTCTGTGCACTGGTGGAAGAGCCACTCCTGATGGTGGGCGTTGAAGTCCCCCAGTAACACCAATTGGGGCGGAAGGGTACCGTTGCTGAGCCACATCCGCCGCTTTACTCAATTGTTGTGTGAGCCTAGTTGTCTCCAAATCACCGCTGTGCGAACGGTAGGCACAGGCGTAGACAATTTTATCTAGGCCTGTGTCCACTAGGACCCAAAGAGTTGAGAACCTGGAGTCCTCAAGGTTACGGAAACGCCGATAGCAGATGTCGTCCCGGGCGTACATGCATATACCAGCACGTGGCTTAAAATTGTGCTCCAGGGTAAACCCTGGGTAAGATAGGTACGCCACGTCAGACGGACATCCGATCTGCGTCTCCGAAAGGAATAAGAGAGCTGGTTTCTCAGTCTCTAGGTGGTGGTGGACTGCGGCGAGATTTGAGTGCAGACCTCGAATGTTAGATAGGTGCACTTTGTGTGAGAGGGAGTGCTGCCGCTGTACAGCTTTTTTCTTTTTAGTTCCTTTTATCATAATTGTGAAGAGTGAAGGAAGGAGAGGAGAAGGAAGTGAAATGAGGTTCCATGCTGGTTACCTTCAGGCACGCACTGACAGGACGGTATCATTGGGGGACTAGTCTGGAGACTGCGGGGACGCCCGAGCCCCCCCGGGAATGTCCATCGGGCCCTCTCGTCTGGTCGCCAACCAGCACGATGGTGCATTCCGGGATTTTTCGTCAGTTGGCGGGGCAGCCTTTCATGTGTGGCTAGTACACTACTTGGGCCCCCAACTAACTGCGGTCGGCCAGCGGCGCACCGTGCCTCGGATCCCGCTACCCTCCGCGACTAGTCTCCCGATACATCCATATCAGCACGAGCCCGGTTGGTCTGCCTGCAATGGAACAACTATTTCGACCCAACTCCTCTGGAATCATAAAATCATAAAACCTTACCTTTTCTTCTACAACAATACACAAGGATTCAAGGTCAATGCATTTTGAATCCTTGTAAGCCTTTTCAAGCATTCTGTTCAAATGTACAGCAAGGTCTGTCTGCCTGTTGGCTTCTATGTGTGGGGCTGCCATGGGATTCATCTCTACATTCATGTACAGTAAACCTTCGTTTGGTCGGATTTGTTTAGGCTGTACCACCTCACATGATACTTGTGCAAGAACTCTGCAAAATAAAAATAAAAAACAATTTGAAGCAAAAATAAAGAAGGAATTAAAATTACTCTGTAATTGGTAATTACAGTTCTCATATTTGAAGCAAAAATAAAGAAGGAATTAAAATTACTCAGTAATTAGTAATTACAGTTCATAAATTTCATTGAATTCAATGGAAATACAAGACATTCTAAAAGTGTAGACCGAACATCACAGGTAATTTTATTGGTTTACAAACTTCAATATTATACATACTTTGTTTCTCCCAATGACACAATACAACTGCCATATTCGGATCCAAAAGATATGTTCAACGTTCTGCTTTCATTATAAGTTCTGCCGTCTAAACGCTGTAATCAAAGTTAGTTGAAATGAAATAACTCTTCAAATGTAAATAAACAACGATAATGATCAAATTTAAACCGCCTTACATGTCCTTCTGACACTATTTTATTGACAAAGTTCTTTTCGCAGTTCGACAAATATACATCCCTCATATTTTCAAGTTTTTAAACCATTTACAATAATTATTTTAGAAATCAAAATATGATGAGGTTATGTTTTGATCACGCTTTGACCTTTGACAATATTTGACAGTGACAGTTGTCAGTTTTTTTTTTATTTACGCCGATGGAAAGGCTATTGTCTTTTGTCCATATTGTCTTACGTAGTGTATTTTTATTTATTTTTTTCCATTAGAGCTGATTTACACAGGGTCAGTAACTGACTACAAATTCGAGGCAAGTCAGTGCTGACCCGAAAAAAACCCTGTGTAAACTGATTTGAAGTCAGTACAGTGGCTTGAAGTCAGTGCTGACTTGAATATTCGGACACGAATATTTTAAAGTCAGTTGGCGCCCCCCGCCACCTGCGCACCCCCGCGCCAGCCAAATAAACCCCGTGTAAACAGACAAGTCAGTGCGTGGTTAGCAATTATTATTATACTCTTTGGTGGTTAGTCACTGCCCTACTCTTTGCTGGTGACGGGCGGGCGTTTTTTGGGGGACTGTCTTTATGTAGAACTTTGACGTTCAAAAAGTGCTGGTTCTCAGCCTAGTTTGAATAAATGACTTTTGATTTTGCCGCTGCGTTGTAGAGTGACCACGTTTTTTTCGCTGGCGATAAAAATGAAGCTTAGCGAAGACGAAACCTTAAAATTGGTGCAATTATATGGCGAAAACGAGTGCCTTTGGGATATTAAATCCCTAAATTACCGCAATAAAGAAATGCGGTCAACAGCGTTGCAAAATATGGCTCAACAAATGCAAATCGAAGGGCTCACTTCTACTGAAGTAAAAAATAAAATTAAAGCCATATGGGCTACATATTATTTAGAGCTCGACAAGATACAAAAATCCACCAGATCTGGCGCTAGTGGGAACGTATATGTCCCAAAAGTCAAGTGGTTTCAAGAACTGGACGGCTTTCTATAAAATGCTATTGTAAAAAGGAAAACAATGGTAAGTATTTATTGTAACTCATTTATTTTATTTCCATCCTAGGTACCTATACAAAATTAATGAATTCTATCCAATTGCCATGGCACACTTCCAGCAGTCAATCAATCAATCAATCAATCAATATCTTTATTGTGGATCATAGGTAGGTACATAATACAGGTCTTAAATAATTGAATTAGGATCAACTATGTCCCGCCCATTGGGCATACAATATTTACATACATCGTTATTAAATTAAATTAAATACAATTATTGTTACAAATTATTATAATTTCATAAAAAATATAATAGAGATCATAATTTAGGTAGGTACACATCAGTGGGCCACCGAACGCATCATGACTGAGGGTGGCTGTATTGGAGCAGCGATTTGTCTAACAGGAAATCTTTTATAGAGTAGTAGCATTTGTTTACTAACAGGTCATGGAGATTATTTCTAAATTTTGTTATTTCTGGAATTATTCTAATAGGCCCCGGAATATTATTAAAGATGCGTGAAGCTGTACAAAAGATACTTTCATACATGAAATGAGTATTGCTAGCTACTGTACGCAATTTGTCCTTACGCCGTGCACGAGTGTAGTAATCATATAATCCAGTATTATTTTTGACAAATACTGCGGTTTCAAATATGTAGATACATGGTAGTGTTAATAGGTTCATTTTTTTTAAAAATGGCTCACAGGAATCAGTTTCATGTAAGTTACATATGGCTCTGATGCAACGTTTTTGAGCAATGAAAGCACGTTTCTTGTCTGTACTGTTGCCCCAAAATATTACACCGTATCTGAGGGTGGAGCTAACGTAACCGTGGTAAGCTGTTAGTAAAGTAGTTTGATTCGCTATTTTCCCTAATCTGTGAAGTGCATATGAAAACTGTCCCAGCTTATTGCATACATGGTCAATATGTGATTTCCAATTAAGTTTGTTGTCAATATATAACCCTAGAAATTTCGTTACTTCAGTCTCGCCAATTTCGTTATCTAGGTAACGGATTTTTAAAGTACCCGTACGTCGATTTCGTATTTTAAAATTCATTAATTTAGTTTTGTCAATGTTAATCATTAAATTATTCGTTTTAAGCCAGTCTATAATTAATAATATTGTTTGGTTAATGTCAGATTCTAGATTAATTGTATTATCATTAACAAATAGAATAGTGCTATCATCAGCAAATAGTGTAATGTCATGTTTTGTTACCGAAGGCATGTCATTTATATATACAAGGAAGAATAAAGTACCCACAATAGTCCCTTGAGGAACGCCGAATTTAACAGTTCCAGATTCAGAAGCATATACTTCTTCTGTTTTAGTAGCGGGATTTATCCTCCTTACTTCTGTAAACTGTTGTCTGTTGTTAAGGTATGATTCTATAAGTTTGTACACATTACCTCTCACTCCATATGCATACATCTTTCTTAAGAGGACTTTGTGGTCAACACGGTCAAAAGCCTTCGACATATCCATGTATAACGCGACAGCCGGCAGCCCGTTGTCCAAGTTGGTCATTACCTTATGTAAGAAGTTATATATGGCCACACAGTCATAAAGAAGTTCCTATATAGGTCTCTTTTTTCTTTAGCAGTCATGGAATGGTTGCCTCTTTGTTGTTCTGAAATGCTTGGTAGTGGATTTATTTCCGATCTCCATGTTCCTTCTATTATTTGTCCATCATTGTCCTCTCTGTCTACACAAGTAGATGTTATGTAGGAACTTGAACGCTTTCGCAACCAATTATGCAGGGCACAGGCTGTACTAATTTTCCATTCTTCCTCTCGTTCTGGAATCTGTAAACAAAAAAAAATAATTACAACCTAAATACGTATTATCATCAACTAATGATTTATTAAACATTACATTTTATTCTCATTAACAGGATAACTCAGGAACCAGCAACGATGACGCTGAGTTGGGTGAAGTTGAGGGTGTTGGTGACGGAGCTGAAAATGTATCAAGATCTACTGAAAATAATGATAATTCTACTGAAACGCCAACTCAAGCCATCCAGACGCCAGTTCGAAATTCTATGACAGCTCCCAATCAATCTGGGCCTCCGCGATCAAAACGCTCCAAAATATCTCAGATGGCCGCCATGATAAAGGAATTAAAAAGTGTGTCAAATGATGTTAATATGTCTTTCATCTGAAGAAGAGTCTGACGCTGATATTTTCGGTAAACATGTGGCGGCTCAACTAAAAAAACTGTCTGAAGAACAATCTGTTATTGCACAAGAAGAGATCCAAAAAATATTATCCAAAGCTAGATTGGCTGATATACAACAAAAGAAGTATACAGAAAATGCACACTCTTCATCCCCTAACTATTTTATCCCTAGTCCGGCAGCAACTAACTACAACAAGCAGCACAAGTAGCATGGGATTTTACTTTCTGGAGCTCAACCCAATGACTGCATCAAGCGACAACACCATAACATTTTACCCGCCAGAGGTTGCCGAGCCTGCCACTAGCAACAGCTCTTTAGGATTTCATCCTTTCGATCGATCAACGAACCCCACATTTGTAAACCCCAGGCAGGTTATTATTACACCCTCAGTTTTGAATTACAGCACCACGATCAACGAAGAAGCTTAGCGTAAAATTCTTAATACTATTTTGATGTTGTATTTCTTAATTTTCTAATAATTTAATAATAAAAAATTTCTTACCTTAATATGTGTTTTTAGTGCCGTATATATTGCCCAGCAAACTTCTGGTATTAGTTGAGAAATTGCTGGTTTGGAGACACGATAAAAGTGACTAAGGAACCGATAGTACATTCCTGAAGCCAAAAATGTCAGCGTTATTTCCAGTTTAATTTTGGCTGGTAAAGCATCTCTCATGAATGTATCATGTCGTTGAATAGAGCTCGATATCATTGACAGCAATTCGTCAAAATTCTGTGGTGACATCCTCATAGCCAGTTTGTACTCCGCAGGATCTTCAAATCGCAATTGCTTCAGCAACAAAGCAGAGCCACCAGTTTCATTTCTATCGTCAATCCATTTTCTTACCCATTGTCGTTTATTTTTAGTTATCTCATTTTCTACCATTTCTATTAACTCATTCAACAGCAAAATTGATAAATTTTTCAACAAATAATTAAATCGTCGTTTCAGTTGTTTTCGCGAATTCATTTTTCCCACTGACTTCACACACGTGTGCTCACCGTGAGAAACGCACCACTACTACTTACTTCATGTAAACAGTTAAAGTCAGTCGCGGCGCCGACATTGGCGCTGCGACTGACTTGTCTACTGATCCTGTGTAAATCATACATTAGAATGCAGATGTAACACATCCTAATGTTTTTTGCAGTATTTGGCAACAAATTTGTCGAGTCAGCCTTCTTCGGCAAACTTCGCTGAGGTAGTTAAGAGCCATTTCACACTTTGACGCAAATTTCTAAGATTTAGGCCGCCTAATTTACCATCTTAGGTAATACTCTGAAATTATTAAATACATGTAAAAATAGACCAGTTTTTGATCTTGCATGGTAATGTATCACATTTAAAAAAAACAACTTGGTAGCTTTGTGGTGATCATTCTCCCACAACTAGTTTACTAATAATTCATCGCAGAGTCAATTACAGATTCCAATATCTATCATTAATATTCACAATTTTGGCTGAAAAAAAATACGTAAGCATCAGACATATATTTTAATTGACGCATAATGTACTAGATTCTCGATTATTGATGACATTAGTTAGAAAAAAAGTAAAGACTCAACTCAATTTTTACGTTTTATATCCCAATTTTGTCGCGATTTTTTGCATTAAATAGAGCGTAATTTCAACAAAAAATAAATCTCAAAATAAAATATGTTCTTTAAAGAATCAGACTCTATAGTTTAATTTAAAATTCCTTAGTTTAATTAGACATAACAATAATTTTAATATGACTCTGAATTATAATAAATTACGATGCACCAGCGGCAGCGGGCACCGATTAGTACGGCCAAAGAGAATATAAAGTACGGCGCGAGCGCCCGTCGAGGTAGGTAGGACCTATGCCATTTTTTCCCGCGCCCCGATTATCGAGCGCTCGTACTGTGAACGTAATATTGTACTACGACCACAACGTTTTGATTCCCAGTGTATTAATTTACATAAGGTGAGTTTTGTTATTATCAAGTAAAGTATTATTTTAGTAGTTTGTAGAATAATAACGTAATTTCGTTTTATTAGTTTTAGCAATGGGATGCAAGACAAAGACATGTGTATGTCACAGTCATCTGGTTGAATTCGCCATTCAATTAAATGGCTAGGCCGATAGTAAATTCAACTAGGATCACTCAACGTTTAACAACCTGGCGTGTTGAAAGTCAGCCCTTTGAAGATGACTGACCAAGACTCAGCCAAGTGATTCAAAACTTCAAGTTAAATGAAAAATGATGAAAGATGGGGGTTAGAAGAGTATTAAGACATAAAATCATAAATATCTCGAAAACGGTAAGTCTAATCGCAAAAATAACCAAAATTTGGGCTCCCTATATAAAATCCCGTAGGAAGATCCATAACATCTAAATTCATAAAAAAAAAACCGCTACGAGTGCTACGACAGTCGGTTTTTTTTTTGTGGGGTGGGCAATCATCCAATGACTTCTCCCGCTCTAGGGTGGAGCGGGAGGGCGTGTCAGACTCTTACTGATTAAAACCCACCCCAGTTCCTGCCCTGCCCTGAGTGCCCAGGGGCAAGGTAACTTTGTTTCGAATTTATCCTCAACCTCTGGGCAGTACGACGGTCGGTGACGGTGACGTGCGAGTTCAATAGTTTCCGTAGAAAAATCCATAAGATTTAAATTCATAAAAAAAACATTCCGCTACGAGTGCTAGGATGGTTTCACCGTGGTAGTGGTACGGGTTTCACTTCAAAAAATATTATTTATTAGTGATTAAATTTTTTTTTAAAGCGTAGTCGAAGCCTCGCTTCGCGGGGCTCAATGGTTTGTAAAATAAATAACCACGGATGGCGGGTTCTGAGTTCGCTCACTCACTAGACCCCGCCATTCGCTTCGAACCTAACCTAACCTATTCGAGTCGGGAGCTCGCTACCATTGTGTCAAAAAAAGGAAATGGAATAAATGCTGCTTGCTTGCTGCATGCATGGTGTATGCTTGTTTGCATGCTTCTTATAGTTAAATAAAAACCACATGTTCACAATCAACTGTTTTTTTCAGTGATGTATACGTACATGCGGCGCCGGAGCCGTGACAAAAGCCATGTATTGCTTTTGCATCTTTACTATTTATGTACTGTATGAGTTGGATTTGGTCAAATAATAAACAAATGAAACACAAAATCAAATTATATTTAATTTAAAAAAAAAAATGTTACATACACGTAGGTACATTCATAATTTGTAGACCAATTTTAAGCTAATTTCATGATTCTATCAGCTCTATAACTCGTATTACATATAACTCGTGTCTACGTAACGCCTAATAAGTTCATAGCAGCTTTGTTATACAAAGTTTTAAAAATATTATTAGGATAAATGAACATTATTTAATTTGAATTTAGGACGTATAGCTTTTATTGAAAACGGTTTTAAGTCTTTTGTATATTATTAGTTGTAATATTTATGACAAACGGATTTAGGACATATTGTATTTAGGAATTTCAATTTTATTGCATGTGATATTATGTGACATTAAGTTCGGGCAGGTTATCATTCGGGCAAATGATGATTAGGACAAAAAAAGTTATGGCACTTTAGATTATGGATAAAAAGTTATGTAACACAATAGAGAACCAGATTGAATAACAGAGGAGAGGTTATCCCTCCTGCCGCACGCCACTCTCCATGCCATATGCGTCAGATAGCGCACCAGGCCATCTCACATGCTTCTTCTGACATAAGTACCAAAGGCGCAACACGGAGCCATACAAGGAAAAAAACTTAACCTCTCAACGCCGAGACGCGTCACGTTTCAGCATCTGTCAGTCCCCGTTGACAGGTGGCCATCGTGTAACTACAGACTTTGTCAGGTTCCGGGTGTATGGACCTTGTCACAGGTCTAAAGACCTTGGCTAATAGTGATAATAGCGGTTTAAAACGCGTGAATCGGGTTTTTGGCAAGGCAAACTAGCGGAAAACTAGCGGCACACATGAGAGCTGCTCGGGTCGCGCGGGCACGCGTCAAGCCCCTCATTAGCAGACACAATTAAAAACCTATTGTTGCGTTGAATATTTAACGTAAAGGCATCTTGCTTTTCTAGGGTCTATAATTTCGGGCACGCATTTTTGGTAAAATTGAGGCAATTTCGGAAACATTTTTTCCTCCCAAAAAACCGTCATCTTTTTCAACCCTTACGACTTACAATGGAAAATCAGGACGGGTCCACAGAGCAAATAAACATGTGTTTTTTTTTTTGTAATGTGCAACTGGCCTTGTAAGTAGTCATGATTTTGATTCATCACGACTCGAGACTGACTGTCCAATTTAAAACATTCCTTTAAACTTTTTTTTATTATACGCTATAGACAACAAATATTTGTGTATTTTTATTAGTCTAAAAACCTTAATTCTACTGAACAAATGAAGTCACTTTTGTCATAAAGGTGCATTACGAATATAACGATAACGATATATAAATTCTCAGCTCCATGTTACCGAGATCCAGTTGCGACACAAAACAACAAAACTACACCAATTTAACATCACAATATCCACTAGGTAGCAATAAACGAATATTTAGGGGTTTTTGGCGGGATTTCTCAGAGTGAAGTTCAAACAACCATTGAACTTCACTCGAAGAAATCCCGCCAAAAACCCCTTGTTAGTTTGTTGTGTAGATAGTTTCACAGCAAAATCGTCACCCGCAAGCATAGACCATAGCTAGCTACATATTAGTAATCTGTGACCAACACGGGCCACCGCAGTTCGCCAGTGACCCGTGTTGCTCTATGTCCCGCAAGTCGTGAACTTTCTAAATAAACTTGAATTTGTAATCTAGTGCTTTTATTTTCTGAAAAAAGTCTCAATAATCTATTTCACAAACCATCTAAAAGGAAAACATCCGTAGGTACGAGGTTGGAAATCACGAAATGGACAATTGGACAAAAAACTTTTTTTTGTTGTTTTAGCAAAAGAAAACGAGCTAGTAGTAGTAGTCTACTATGAAAACGAGGGTTTCGTTTTCTTTTGCTTTGGCAAAAAAAAAACCGACGAAAAAGAACTAAATAAAGGAAACATATATAAACGGTCGAAGAGAAGAACCTCCTTTTATTTTTTCGTCGGTTAAAAACTAAATAAACCTTTGTGAAAGCGCGAAATTCAAATTTTCTTACGTTTGTGCAATTTGCAAGTCAGTATCAGGGTTGTACGAGTATGTTGGTCAAAATATGATTCGCGACCGTAGCAAGTATGTATTTACAGAACTGTAATGCGGCGCATTTCCAGTCCGCCTCGCCCGGCAAAAACCCACGCTACCCCAGTGGCTTTTCCCTATCTCAATATGAAATTGAAATTTGAAATTACTGATCGAAGGAAAGAGGCGTGTTTCACACATAAGAAGTTATGTAATATTATTTTTATTTGAAATATTTTGAGTACCTACCTAATGTAATTCAATCCTTCGGGCGCTTGAACTTGTCCTTACAGGCTGTCTCAGAATGGGGCGATGCCAATCTGGTCAAGTTCAATGCTGTTAAGACCCAAGCGTGTCTTTTGCCGCTAAGAGGAGCCAATTTCACCCGGCTCCATCTTTCCGAGGTGTAACCGTGCCGATAACCGACCAACTTGATCTTCTTGGTGTTAAGTACTTTAACATCTACCCTCAATTTTGGTCCCTTCATAGAGGCAAAGGCTCAAGTGGCTGCCAAAAAGTTGGGGATCCTCGCAAAGGTGAGACGGTATTTCACGCCGGAACAGCTGCTCCAACTCTATCAAGTGCAAGTTCGATCGTGTATGGAGTACTGCTCTCATCTTTGGGACGGCATTGCCCTTGAGTCAATTGAGAAACGAGCCAAGAGGATCATCGGCAATGATAGGCTCGTTGAGTCAAAGCTCCAAAGTCTTGAGCATAGACGCAGAGTTACTAGCCTGTTGGTTTTATATCGGTTACATTTTTGGGAGTGTGCGACGTAATTGCATAATTTGATTCCGCCAAGCCCGTTTCATCAACGGACCACAAGACGTACGGCGAAATGCCACCGGTTCATGGTGGACATCCCATCCATACGCACAAAGCGTTTTGAGAACACATTCATTGTGCGTACAGCTAGGGAGTGGAATTCCCTACCGTAGTCTGTGTTTCCTAATAGCTACAACCTGGGAGTCTTTAAGTCAAGACTGAATAGGTTACTTCTAGCAAGCGTGCTCTATCCTCGACCACATCATCGCTTACCATCAGGTAAGATAGTGGTCAAACGCGTGCCTATCAATAAAAAAAAAGCAAGGGTTTCGAAAAGTTATCCTGTTCGGTAACTTAGAATTGTAGAATCTTTTGTAGTTGTTTTAAAATTGTTTTTATATTACCCTACCAAAGAAAACACGCAGAATGCTTCAATTTAGCTACCTACATAGAAATAATAAATTCTGTTTCTTCAGGAAAACGTTTAGTAAGGTACCTACTTAGTTATTCTGTTGGTCATAATAGCAAACATTATTAGCTATTTGTTTTCAAACCCATTTACTTAGTTATTCTGTTGGTCAAAATAGCAAACCTTATTAGCTCTTTGTTTTCAAACCCATTTAGAAATGCAACAAAGAGTAGGCAAACATTTTTAAATTACACTAACATTTATTATAGGTAAGCAATATTTATGATGGGGGTGATTATTGCGATGATGGGTCAACGGATAGTGCACGTCCACACTTGGGTACCTACTCTATTATAAAGAACGGCCTTCAATTTTGTGTCAATTTTATTGTTGTAACTGACAAAAAAAAATTCATTAGAATTATTTTATATTTTAAGCACTCGCTTTTATTAGCTTCCTAGGTAACTACTTAAGTAAAAAAATCTTAGAAGTTATTGACTCACTTTCCGGTTTCCGATTGAGCTGAAATTTTGCGTGCATGTTTAGTTGAAAACAAAACGTCATTCTAAATCCAATATGGCGGCTTCCTAAGATGGTGGATTAGTTATTTTTTATGCATTCTCATGATATGGGTGTAAAGAAAAATATAATTTTCTTTGGTTTAAATATTCCCGCGCATCAAGTTCCAAGTGTCATCGTGACAGATCGCGACATAAGCGGATGGATATTTAGTTTATAATCTGTGGTGAATTATAGCCTGTATGAGCAGCCATTAGAAGGCAATTTTATTTAAACTAAAGAAACAATTTGTGATTTAGGAATCGACACTGTGATTATTAACATTAAATGTCGTTTCTTTTCTTACAGAGAAACTCAGTTGTGTTTTAATTAACTGTGTCGTCCACACTACCACGAATAGAAACCTATCTTATATGGGTATTAAATTGAAGGGCTAGCTGAGAAGTACCTAGGTACCTATACGAAAAATGACGAAAGAAAGAGAGATTTTTAGTTTTTTTTTAACTGTAGGTAATATTTTATTTATCTGACTGCTTCAGGAGGGTTATGCATTTACTTAGCTACTTTACTAAGTAGCTACCATCTTGCTAGCTACTAAGAATCTTGTACCCACTGATACTAGATGGCCAGTTAGTTAGGTACATATTATAACTCCCTTCGCTTATGTATAATGTACTAATGAAGACAGAACTGCATGGAGAGTTCCAAACCAAAATCGTTTGTACAGGGTTTCATCGCCTTAATAATACGTCTTGAACGACATAGATGGCGCTAGTATAGTAGTTGGATTGGAAAATATACATCTCTCGTTAAAGAACATTATCTTGTTTTTTGCTAGTTACAATATTACTTAATTTTAACACAAATTCTCCTACGACATTACAAACCTTATAAAGCAAAGCTCGTAATAACTAGGATTCGAACTCGGTGGCATAAAATTTACCGATACCATAGCCACTGGACTATTGCATCATTACGCAATGAGTTGAAATTATCCTACTCTTTATTATATCGAAGTTGTTTAGCGACTTTAACCTGTATCATAAATCTCAAAAGAATTGAGGGTAGTTTAATATTGACTGTATAAAAATTAAATCTTTTTGTTCAATCATAACGTTCTTTACTATCTTTGAGTGAGTTCAGTTACGATTGCATTTAACAATTTTTTAATATTTATCTTTACCATGAGTTCGCGTTCTAATATTGATATGGCTACGAGGGCCCAAATAATAGCATTGCATAATCAAGGCCTAAATTATTCTGAAATTTCGAGAGAAACTGGCATAAACGTAAGTAATGTTTTAAAATCACTGTTCGTTATTTATTTTATTATCCATGGTTATCGATACACGAAAATAATAAATAATATATTTCCCTTATAGGTAAAGACTGTCACTTTATGGATAAAGCGGTTTCAAGAAGAGGGTTCGTTGGAACACCGCAGTAGATCTGGCAGAAGACGCCATATTGACTCAGACCAGCGTCAACTTATGGTGCAAGGTTATGAGGAAAATGGCTTTACACCAACAAGATATTACGCAGAGTTGTTTGATACATCTTTGCGGGCGGTGTATCGTGCTCTTCATAGTGAAGGTCTGCATTATCGTCGACATGCTATTAAGCCATTGCTAACCGAAGCTAATAAAAGAGCACGATTGGAGTTCGCTTTGAAATACAGACATTTCGACTGGAGCAACGTTATCTTCAGTGATGAAAAGACTTTCAAGTCTAGCCAGCACGGGCGAGTTAGGTTGTGGCGTAGGAATAATACGCGTTATGATAGTGATCACGTTGTGCCTAACTCTGAATCCGGTCGTATAACAGTGAACATTTGGGGATGGATGACAGCTGCAGGACCAGGAGAACTTACTGTAATACCCAGTCGTGCAAACAGTGTTAACTACTTAGATGTGCTGAATGACGTCATGTTGCCCACTGTGCGGAATGTTTTTCCTGTAGAAGACATGCCAGTAATAACGTTCGTGCAGGACAATTGTCCTATACACCGTTCCATAATTGTGCAAGAGTGGTTTAGCCAGCAATCGGACATACGAATTATTCCTTGGCCTGCGAGATCGCCAGATTTAAACCCCATTGAAAATTTATGGGGCGTTATGGTTCAAAAGTGGGACAATAGGAACGAAAGGACTAAGGAAGCACTGAGTACTCACTGCATGGAGGTATGGGATTCTATACGGGGTCACAATTTATGTGAAAAATTAATAGACTCCATGGGTTCGCGGTTGCAAGCTGTAATCGATCAAAATGGCGGATACACGAAATATTAAAGAATATAAAGTGTTGACTATTGAATTGAGTAATAATGATTGAGTAAAAATGAAAAGACCGGGGTAGCTATAATTTATATGATAAATTACAGTAATCAAACTTGGTGTAAGTTGGATAAATTTATACATTACTTTATAACAACAAAATGTTATTACACTAATGATTTTGATTTCTTATATAATATAAGAAATTAAAATAAAAACAATATAAATATAGATTCCTTTCCAACATAATAAATTATTTATTTATTATTATAAACAACTCGGTCCCAAAATGACAGCTATAACCCGGTCTTACAATTGTTATTGATTTTAGGTTTAGCTTCAATTTCTTCCTCCTTCTGGAACGAATACTTAAGCTATGAACCTTAGTCATAACATAATGCACAAATCAATCATTATAGTCAATACCACTAAACATAATTATGCAAAACGTAAAATTATTATAATTTATGAGTAGGTAAAATATTTACAGAACTAAGGTTGCATATATAGTGAAAGTTATTATAACATAATGTAAATAAAACTAAATAATAGAAGAATAGCACAACACAGTTTTGATTTAGAATACTTATAATATCTATTATACAGTTTTACTTTGTTAAGGTCTTCTATTTTGTAATAGAGTTATCAGTTATAAATTTTACTTGTATTTCTCCTTAACAAGTGAATTAAATCATTGTTAATTGGATGTAAAACTGCTAGGTTAGGTTATACATTCTATAAGAAAGAAAGACGTAAATTGTATTCTTCTTTGAGAATTAAATGTCTTAAACTATAATCAATAAAATAGTTTCATTTCTTATCCTTTACGAGAATTAAACTTAGTAAATCTTAAGCTGTAAGAAAAATATATCTAAATCTTCTACATAAATGTTTTTTACTAATAATACTAATACTTACCACCAATTATGAAAGTAATTTTATATAATATATATTTATATAATGTTATATATAGTAGTATATGTATACTTGTATATTATCCCTATATTCATTTATACATCATATACCTCATATTTTTTATATTATTTATAACAAAAAATAATATTTAAAACGTTTAAAAATACAAAAAATAGAATATAAATTATATATTAGAATAATTAAATTTAAAAAAAGTCGACAGAGAGCTGGGTTGCGAACCGGTGCCCTGTTGAACGATCTATGTTATTCTGCCATGCTTATCCACCTGAGCTACTGACTATTTATTCTGAGACGTGAAAATAAGAGCTACTTTGTGAATGTAGGGATTTTTATTATTTGTGATCGACGCCATCTGTAGTCGAATTAACCGATATAGTACCAATTGGCTTATTTAGTTTGGTTTAGATGGCGCTGTATTAAGTACTCGGAAATAAGAAAATATAGTAATTTTTGTTTATTTGAATATAAATATATTATTATTACTTAGTAATTATTTTAGGTATTAAAAACCTTATTATCTGCCTCTGCATAATAAGGTTTATAAGCTTTGCAGTGTTATTTTCATGATTGAACAGCGCCATCTAGTCGTCTCATGAAAGTCATGATACGTAATGCAAAACCTCACAGTCAAAAGTCGACCTTAGGCTCTCCATGCACCTTTGTCATCAATAGTACATCTTCTCACCATTAGGGGTCTCTCCACGTGAAGTCCATGTCCCTTTACGGGGCACCGGTGTGGGCGCGCTCTTTGAGGCGGCAACCAGCTCGCCGGTTAAGCGCGTCCCAAAGGGTCATGGCCATCCGGCTGGTCCGGGGCTACCGCACGGTCTCCGGCGAGGCGGCGAGCCTCCTTGCCGGACTGTCGCCATGGGATCTGGAGGCCAAGGTCCTCACGCTCCACTGGGAGTGGCGCGAGGAGGCGAAACGCCGGGGCGAAACTCCGCTACCGCGACACGTCGCGGCTCGGCGGACGGAGCTTCGACAGGATCTCATGGCGACATAGAAAGAGCGACTGTCGCAGCCCAGCACTGGGCACGCCACCATTGCGTACTGTTACAGTAGTGCCCCTCTTTTAGGAGTGGCTGGAGAGGCGCCACGGCGTTCTCTCCTTCCGCCTGACGCAGGTCCTCACCGGACATGGTTGTTTAGGGAGGTTCCTGTGTCGGATAAAGCTGAAGGAAAGCCCCGGGTGTCACCACTGCGCGGATCGCTCAGATGACACGGTGGAGCATACGGTGGAGATTTACCCCGCTTGGGTGGAGCAGCGCCGTGTCCTCGTGGATGCGATCTGCCGGCCCTGGTCCAGGCCATGGTACGGAGCGAGACGGAATGGGAAGCACTTTCCTTCTTCTGCGAAGCTGTAATGCTCGTGAAGGAGGAGGCGGAACGGGTGAGGGAGACTCAGCGGAGTGGCCCTCACGCCCCCAGCCCCAGCCGTCGCATGCAGGAGATGCCCTGGGCGTCGGAGGACGATCTCCGGCCACCGTAGACGCGGGCCTGCAGAAAGCGAGTAATGGGTAGCTCACCGTCCGATTAGCACCAGGCCCGAGAGTCGACGGCGCGTAGTGTTCCACGCGTGCCTCAAAGAGATGTCAGCCACCACTGATGGGGCCCATCATGGGCGATGCCTGCATGCCAAGGGGCGCGGATAAATTCGTAACAGAGTTACCGCGCCCCCGGGCACTCAGGCAAGGAAGGAACAGGGGTGGGTTATAGTCAGTAAGAGTCTGACACGCCCTCTCGCTCCACCCAGAGCGGGAGAAGTCATAAGATGATTTCCCACCCCAAAAAAAAGAGTCTCTCCACCCCGGACTCCTAGCTCTATTGCTAGCTATGCTCGTCGCGTTGCGGTTTTTCCTTTTAGAAAATTTTTGCTACATAGCTTAACGCTATTTATTTTATTCTGAAAACGAAATAATAAACAAAATCCGTTACGGAACCGTTGGGTTACTGGTATCGTTTAATGACGCACACATTGATGACACAGTATGACAATTTACCGAGTAACTCGTCGTGCTGTCACCCATTAACGAGCTATGATTATTTACCTCTACATTATTGCCTCATGGAATAGTATGGATGTGCCTTGCGTATTTTTTTTTTAAAGCTTTAATGTGGGCCTCATGGATACTCTCCGACTGAGGAGAACGGACTGTTATGTCGGACTCCAACCGACGAAAACCCCACAGTTCCTACCGCTACCAAAAGTTGGGGAGGCCCGGGACCCAATTAAATTCACGCGCACCCCCCCCCCATCACCTAGTGAGGCCGATCCAGCGTCCGCACATACGCCGATAAAGACGCGCATGGAACAACTGTGCGCCGCCTCTTTAGGCCTGAGGTGATGACTGTCTCAACTTGGCCGCCCGCAGGCCTTCTTATGGCGACCGGAGATTGTTGATCGCCCTTCGACTGGACCATGGACTGAACAACGGTCGAAAGCGAGACGATGGGACTGCCTGGCCGGTCTAGTGGTGTCTACGGCGGACCTAGGGGGATAACGATTCCGAGTCAGGCAGTCTGCAGCCCGGAGTCTGGATTTGTGATGGATTGAAGCTAAAAGACTTGCCCCTCTTACACTTAAACATGTAACTGGCAAAGCGTGGGTGTATCTAATACAGGTCTAACCCTTTGTAAAATACAGGCGTGATATTATGTTATAACAGGATGAGTGCTTTCTGATAACTTACTAGCTTCTGCACTGCCAGCGGCTTTGCCCGCGTGGAATGACGAATTTTCATACAAACAAAATCCCCTCTTTTCACCCCCTTAAAGGTCGAATTTCTAAAAACCCCTTCTTAGTGCTTCTCTACATTGTAAAAGGAAGCCGTGTGCAAAATTTCACGTTCCTAGTCCCAGTAGTTTCGGCTGTGCGTTGATATGTCAGTCAGTCAGTTTCTTCTTTTATATATATAGATAAATAAATATAATATATACTGATGGATTATCTGAAAAAATAAATAGGTGAAACTGATAAAGACCGCGACGTAACGATTACTGTGAGAACCAACCCACCCGCTCGCCCAATTTTTCAAAAATTTCTCATGGTTTATTATAGTTTTGAAGGAATCCTCGCTGCTTTAAAACTGCTAATGCCTCCTTTATCAGAATACAGAAATTCACACTGGTTGGTACCGGTATTTCTCATAGTCTAGTATATACATATCTGACCATGAACCCATGAGAAACTTTCAGCTGCAAAACTACCGCGTGTTGCGAAAACCTCAACTTAAATATTCTATTGATTTCATATTACGCTGAATGTCAATGTTAATCCAACGTGCATTACCGTCGCGTGTGGGGACAGTGGTGGCTAAAGCAAAGGCCATGTTAGTGGCGCATCCTCGCAGTCGACCGCAGTGACCACTCGCAGTCGCCACCCGACCTCCGACCACCAAATGTGTCCTACGCCGGATCCCGTCAGCCTCATTATGCCATGGCCGGCATAGAACTAATCATATCTTCGATATGTAACGCCACGTTCTGCGAAGTCCCTTACAATGATACTTATCAAGGTGAATTTTTATGGCAATTTTGTTTTGTTGATTGTTGAGACCGATCATTGCCTACTTAATTTAAAAATCTATTTTTCTATTGGTTTTATTAAGGCAGGTAGGCCAGGGTAACATTCGGGGGTGCGCGTGAATTTAATTGTATCCTAGGCTACTCTTGGTAGCGGCAGGAACTGTGGGATTTTAGTCGGTAGACAGTCTGACATTTTTTAATGATTTCTTCCGCTCTTCATGTCGGACTCCCTTGTTCCTTCAGTTACCTAAGCCAAGGGCCGCGGTAACTCATTCAAATGTATCCGTGACCCCAGTCAGGCATCGGCCCTAGCGGACCACGTCAATTGCTGCTGACATCTATTTGAGGCAGGAGTCCGACATAACTCTAGGTTCTCCCTAGAGGAAGAGTATCCCTGAAGATTTTCTTACATAAAAAAGGGCCAGGGTAACCTTCCGATAACCACTCTAGGTCTACGCCTAATTATTCTAATATCTCAATTTGTTATCAGGGACAAACTCACACGTGGCGCAGGACACAAACGTTATTAGTTTGATGAAAGAGGTCAATGGGAAGAATCTCAAAGTTACGACTTATAATGTAAGTGCAAATGAAAAAACTTTTAACATTATTAGGAGATTGCTGAAGTAATGTCCATGAACCTGTCTCATTTATGTTCTACTTCGTCTTCGGTCCAACATTATTTAGAGGTGAAGGGAAATCATTGCTCCACCTAGATGCGTTTGTGCTGATGGCCTTATAATTGTTTTGTCTCTATTTGCTAGTAGGATGACTTCTAAGTTCTAATGTCCTGATTTTCCCAAACGTTTTCAGAACACGCCTCTAAGTTGGACGGAATTTCATAATGGAACGGTGGTCGGAAGAGGCGTGGCTTTCATCGTCATGGACATACTGCGGGATAAATTTAATTTCACGTATGAAGTGGTTCTGCCCAAAAGAAACTTTGAGCTGGGTACCACCAGAATGGGTGACGACTCTGTAATAGGACTCCTTAATACCAGCGTAAGTTTTTATGATGATATTTATATTATTTTTCGTCTTTCCTCGACGATTTTTGGTCGACCATGGCTTGCACAATCCCTGACCATTCAGGCCGGGCAACTGCCCGGCCTGAGTGGTTTGAGTGGTCGTCTGAGAATACGAACATACCAGATATAATTATGTAGGTAGGTACATGTACCAGAACCATCATATTTTTAACCGACTTCGGAAAAGGAGGAGGTTCTATGTTCGACTGTATGTGTTTTTTTTTATATGTAAGTATGTCCGCCGATTTCTCTGTCAATTGAGGCCCGATTTTCAAAATTCTTTTTTATCCGATAGAATATACTCCTGAGGTGGTCCCATATAAATTATATCGAAATTGCTCTAGCACTTTTTGAAAAAATGAACAAAAACGAAAAATACGTATACCTAGATGACGTTTTGGTGTTCTCCAATTACGACTATGTTTAAATTCCACGCTCCATGGTATTGGGATTTTTAGTTCTGGGGTAAAACAAAGAAGTGAAAAATAAGAAATATTTTACAAAAAAAACCACCGACTTCAAAAAAAAAATAGGTACACTAAAAATAACTTTAACTTCGGAAGTCGGTGTTTGTATTTTATTTCTTCGTTATTTGACACCGACTTCCGAAATTAAAGTTATTTTTTATTTTTTTTAAATAATTTTAATTTCGGAAGTCGGTGGCAAATAACGAAGAAATAAAATACAAACACCGACTTCCGAAGTTAAAGTTATTTTTAGTGTACCTATTTTTTTTTTTTTGGAAGTCGGTGGTTTTTTTAAAGCTATTGTTTTGAACATTTTGCAAGCAGAAAGTCGACATGGCCGCCGCGTTTCTACCGACCCTGATAGCTTACCGAGAGAAGGTTTCGTTCTCCATAGACCTGGACGAGGGTGTGTGGGTGATGATGCTGAAGAGACCCAAGGAGTCTGCTGCTGGGTCTGGTCTGCTCGCGCCTTTCAACGAGCTTGTCTGGTATTGAGACTTATTTAGAACTACGTTACCTATTTATTAGTAGATAGCCTTGCATGTGTCTTTCTTTGGTTATTCATTCTCAATTTTATATAATATACCTAAGCAAAAGCAGTAAAAAAACACAAAAGCAAAAAGTAGCTTTAGGCTTATACCTTAGCACTTCTCATTGGCCATCTACTGAAAAACGTGTTACGGACGGTCGGGAAAACAGGAGTGAATGGAAACAAAATTTTGATCAGGATTTTCATTTTGATACCGTGGTTTCTAGCAAAGCCTCGATTTATTTATTACAATATTCTTGAATAAATGGGAGTACTTAAATGCTGCAAAACCCATTGATAAATGATAAATGATGTTTATTCAGTAAATAGGTTACAAGGAACACTTTTACAAGTCAATGTTTTTTGTCAGTTTAAGCTAGATGAGGCCGGTGTTTCCAAGCTGACTACCCTGAGAAGAAACACCGAAACAAACTCAGAGGTCAAAGTCTCTTTTAAAGTGTTGAAATCCATACAATGTGTACTGGTTAAATCATATGAGAACCATGTACGTTTATGTCTGGGATGAGCTTTTTGAAGAAAGCAACACACAAATTCGAGTGGACCTGTCCAGACAGTGCAAGCATTTGTCAGTCATCGCGAAGCTCAACTCAGGACTTTGAGGAGCTCAACGAACCGACGAACAATGGCAAAGTAAGGACATTTGAGTAGGCCGCAAAAATACTCAAACTGCCAGACAATCCTCCAAAACATTGCGCGTCCGCGTCTAGTTAGCAGACACAATAGATTTTTAATTGTTTACGGCCGATGCGCTGTCCGCCAGACACGCAAAAGGTTAACGTGAAAAACTCCTCCAAAGTTTTGTTTGTATTCACCCTTACGTTTCTATTTACCCCGTTTGATGATAACCCTTGCTCAGTGTAGGCCTATATGTGTATGGCTCTCTGATATATCTACTCATTTATTATGTTTCTTTATGTAGTGCTATCTCAAATAATTAATAATTGCTCAGGTACCTGGTCCTAGCGGCAGTTCTAACATTTGGACCGTGCATCACATTCTTCACGCGCGTACGAACCAAACTGATCACGGACGACGAAGGTGTTCTGCCAATAAAGCCAAGCTTTTGGTTCGTCTACAGCGCTTTCCTCAAGCAGGGCACCAATTTGGCGCCGGAAGCCAGTAAGTACCAATAATGTATGTTGTAAAGATAGATTAGGAATATTATGTTGGTGGGTAGGTACTTATGGCTATGCATCAATGCAGGTCATAGGTTCTAATTCATTTGAGGGTAACACAGCAGCATAACATTGGGTCTTATGGTTTGGCGCCTTAACCACGCAAGTTAACCACTCAAGAGTGGTTAACTTGCGTGTTCTGTGCTGCACACGTAACGCGTCGTACGTCCACCCAGTAATAGGACTCGCCCATCAAGGAGCGCTGTCCGAAATTAGACGCATTATTAATTTATTATACATAAAACAACAGGTATTGTACTTAAATACGTATACTCAAATATAAATAATTAAATGATCTTTAAAATGGTGAAAGTTTCATAAAAATACGCTTTACAGTTTTTGCGTGATTCTTAATTTTTTATCCGCGTAAGACATAACTTTACAAATTAATTACTTACACTGTCTGATAAAAATATAATTTCAAATATCCACATAACAAATTACGACGGAAATTGTCTAGAGTAACATATATTTTTTTTCAAATAAATAGGTCTAGTCGTTTAGACGTGATGTTCAATTAAAAACCATTAGAAGTCGTATAACTGCGCCTCTCTTTATTAATCCGTCAGGCCCCGCGCGTCTCCAATCGGAGACGCGACAATAGGGTTTTTTAATTGTCTGCTGTTGCTGTTTTGTATTTTATTGTATCTTTGTGTACTTCTCTTCTCCTTTTGTTTGTTGCTGTTGTGTTGTGTCTGTGTCGAATAAATGATTTCTATTCTATTCTTCTTTCTATTTCTATATCGGGGCCTGACTGAATGCTGAAATGTGAGTGTACGATTAGGTAGGTACAGCTGTGCCTGACCTTTCGGTAAATATAGGCGTAAAATTGTGTTATGTATTCTTTTCATCCTTTCTAGTGTCCTATAAAACTGTCTGTTTCTGAAAGTAACCTTACTCGTACTTTCATCATCCATAACTTTTCGGTCCTATCGACCATCTTAGCCAAAATACATTTCTGTTAACGTTAACGCTAACGCTTCGTGCAAAATGTATGGCAACGACGTTTTGCACGAAGCGTTAGACAGAGAACTGTCACGTGACTCACGCCCAGTAATGTCCTTGCCATACATTTTGCACGAAGCGTTAGCGTTAACGTTAACAGAAATGTATTTTGTCTAAAGGCTCATAAAGCCTTAAGTAGTAGGCAAAAGTGGCAGAAAAGGCCGTTTTTGGTACTTTTGCCTACTACTTTGGATACGAAACATTCTGAGACCTGTATTAACAACGTAAAAATGCTTTATCCTCTTTGTAACAAACGTGAAGTTGGATTTTTTAATATTTATTTTCTGTGCTATGCTACGATTTTTTATTCAATGAGAACGCCACTGGACCATTAGTAGGGCCTTAAGTTTAGCGATGCTTCGGGTCGGTAACCTTAACCAAGGTTTTCCTGCGGATGTCTTAATTTCTGATTCTTATATTATATTTCTGATCACGCAAGGAAACTCCGAGCGTAGCTTTCTTGAATGCCCTTTGGGTGACAGTACAAAAGTAGGTATTTTTTTTAATTTAAAATTATGCTTGAACGATTTACCTTGACGAAAATGACAGTAGGCCTAAGATTATCTACCTGGATAACCCAAAAATATTGATCGTAATCACGCCGCAGCAGCTAAAATATTATGTTTGTGTTTCATCAAAATGATGATACGAGCATTACAAACTAGTTCCATAACTGTGGTCAATTCCTACCCTAGATCCTATCACCACTAATGGGTTATGTAATCTATCACTTCATGTCACACCCTTCCATCTTTCCATATGTGCCACATGAAAAGTAATCACAAATGAAAATGGTGTTAATGATCGTAGTCAAAATATTTGTCGGGTCATCCTGATTACTGTTATTAGGAACTGTTGATTTATGATGACCTTTGTATGGCTTTCTCTAAGTAACTTTGCGTAAAAAATGCTTTAGATACGAATCTAATGTTTTATCATATTTAAATACATGAACATAACACATGTAAATATTTATTGCTGAAACTGTCGTCTGCCTTTAATTATGGGCAATATAGTTCACCCACAGTCCATCGACATAATAATCAATAACATTATCAACGATGGCGTATTGCGCAAAGGCTGACTGATTTTACGAGTCGTCGCGGGTTTGATTCCCGTTTATTATGTAGATAATATTTTTTTAAGATCTCCATTGTAGTATAGGTAGCGTGCAGGAACTGTATATGGCGGCACATAAATGTCAATTATTTATAAAAGTTGCGGATTTCACTCACTAGATGGCAGTCTACTTTGTGCGTTCTGCTTCTGCATGCGTTGATGCGTTTAACTAAATGGCACAGAAATGTCAATGACAAGTTTTTAAAGAGTAAAAGTTTCGAATTTACTCCACTAGATACCTAGATAGATAAAATAGTACCTAATAATTGAGTAATTTTGTAACTATCAGCGTGTATCCACAGCTGGGCAAACCCGCATGACTTCCTACTGTTTCGTTCCAGGGCTAGTGTGGATCGTTGGTTATTAATTTTGTCTAGCTAGTCACACTAGCCATCATCATCATTTCAGCCGAAAGACGTCCACTGCTGGACATAGACCTCCCCCAAGTGTCGCCACAACGACCGTTTCTGTGCGTCTCACATCCATCCGGATTCCCGCGACCCTCACCAGGGTCATCGGTACACCTTGTGGGAGGCCTTCCAACGCTACGTCTTCCGGCACACCAGCTATAACGTTTTATTTACTTTCTAGACACAACCCGCGTACTCTTCGTGACCTGGTGGCTGTTCATGATCTTGCTGTCAGCGTTCTACACGGCCAATCTGACTGCCTTCCTTACGCTGTCCAAATTTACCTTGGCTATCGAGTACCCGCGGGATTTGTACCAAAAGAACTATCGGTGGGTTGCATCGGCAGGCAGCTCGGTGGAACATGTTGTCAAATCTGTAAGTTGGTTTGTTTTAAGTATTGGAACGAAGTTCCTTATAGCATTTTTCTCTCGACTTAACGAAAGAGAGCTAGGCCAAAAAAGTGTAGGTGACACCCCTTTACAGTCCTCAGGGATGTGCCCTAACAGGTGTTGCGCATAGGGGGTTACAGAGTGGTTTTATAAGAGTTAACGTGGCTTCCATGTGCTGATGGTGATCACCGGAGTGGTTTCAGTGAGAACTCACACAACCTGGTCTTTTCCCAAGTATAAAAAAATAAAGTCGGTTAAAAGGCCGAAAAAGTGTAAGTAAGACTTCGGCCGTCACGACACTTTTTTATCATTATTAAGTACCCGGTGTATGTTACAGCCATGTCTGCCATGCATATAGATAGTGCAGTGCAGTTATATTCGCTTTACGTGATCACGAAAGGAACCTCGCTCCAGCCTGGTGTCCCACGAAACCTCTCGTTTTTTTTTTATTTGATCAGTTATTTATGTTGCTATAGTTGTTCTATCTCTCCGAGGCTGGTTGGTCTTGGATGTATGTGTAGGATCACGTACACAGAAACAATGTGCCCAGTAGATCGGTGCAGTACCTTTTTTTTGTGGTGGGAAATCATCCTATGACTTGTCCCGCTCTTGGTGGAGGGAGGGCATGTCAGAATTTTACTGACTAAAACCCACCCCTGTTCCTTCCTTGCCTGAGTGCCCAGGGGCACGTGGAACATTATGCGCCGTTGACTCTTGGGCCTGGTGCTCATCGGACGGCGAGCTACCCATTACTCGCCGTCCACAGGCCCGCATCTACGGTGGCCGGAGATCGTCTCACGACCCGCGACGCCCAGGACGTCTCCTGCGACAACTGCGGCTGGGGGCGTGAGGGAGACTCCGTTGAATCTCCCTTACCTATTCCGCCTCCTCCTTTGCGAGACTAGCTCCGCTTCGCAGAAGGAGGAGATTGCTTATCATTCCTTCTCGCTCCGCACCATGGCCTGGACCAGGGCCGGGCGTGAGAGATCGCTGCCACCGATCGCCTCCACGGCGGTGTTCCACCCAAGTGGGGCAGATCTCTACCATGTCCTCTGGGCGATCCGCACAATGGTGACACCCGGGCGTTTCCTCCCGCCTTATCCGACACAGGAACCTCCCGAAACAACCGTGTCCGGTGAGGACCTGCGTCAGATGGTAGGTGGGGACGCCGTAGCGCCTCTCGGGCCACTCCTCAAAGAGGGGCACTACCGCCGCAATTGTGGCGCTGGGTTGCCACAGTCGCTCTCTCCATGTCGTCATGAGATCCTGCTGGAGCTCTGTCTGCCGAGCCGCAGGAATGTCGCGCAGCGGAGTTTCGCCTCCTCGCGCCACTCCCAAAGGTGTGCGAGGACCTTGGCCTTCAGACCCCATGGCGACAGTCCGGCAAGGAGGCTATAGGAGACCGTGCGGTATCCCCGGACTAGCCAGATGGCCATGACCCTTTGGGATGCACTCAACCGGAGAGCTGGTCGCCGCCTCAAGGACCGCACGACCCCCGCGTAGAGCCTAGGCAGGAGGCGTTTGGACCCCCAGATTGGGCAGAAGCCGCTTCAAAGCAGCCTCGGCCCGCTCCAGTCTGGGAGCCAAACGTCGGAAGTACCTACTCCACGAAGTTCCACTGGCTGTCGAGGACGAGTCCCAAGAACTTCATCGTCCCCTCGACGTCGATGTGAACCTCTCCTACCGTTATCTGGGAACCCGACGGTGGTGCGTTCCGAGGACCATGACAAACACATGACCTCGTACTTGTGCAGTGCCACCTCGAGTCCCAGTTGCCGGATCCTCTCTATGACTGTCGCAACCCCGCGTGCAGCCATGTGCTTTGTGAAGATGTCCAGAGTGTCGGCATCGTCCTGGGGCATTCGTTACTCCGGTCTCCGCATTCTCTATAGAGGCACTTTCGTAGCTAACGGTAACGTATGCTGCTGCTTGTTGGTACAGAAGAGCGACGCTCCACGCTGTTCGCAGCGCGCTGCTCCGGTGCCCGAGACTAAGCCTAATACTGCTGACGAAGGCGTACAGGTCTACCAGTACGGCTGCGCTGGCAGTGTTGGGCGGTGTTCTCTCGGCTGACCTGGAGATAATCCGTGCAGGGCGGTTTGATGAAGAGCGCCAGGCCGCGGACGAGGCGCAGGTTGAGCCGATTCTACGCAGGCGGGAGCTTGTCCGACGCAAGAAAGCGGTTTGGAAGGAGACGATGGATGACTGGCAAAGGAGATGGACGACTGAGGAGAAAGGACGGGAGTTATACCGTTTCTTCCCGGACGTGGTGGCCCGACTCAGGTCCAACTGGGTCGTGCCTGATTACCAGCTCTCCCAGATCCTCACGGGACATGGATGCTTTAGGAAAAGACTGCATGATATGAAGCTATATGAGGTGAGCGTATGTTACCGTGGTATGGAAGAGGAAGACCTGCACCACGCGCTGTGGGTCTGTCCCATGTATGCTGAAGCAAGATGCAAGATGATGGATGGGATCAGCCGCACGGAGGCCGGCCCGATTTACTACACCGATCTTGTGGGCTCACCGGCGAACTTTGCGAGGCTACGGGAGTTCGCGCACGCGTGGCACGCCGTCCGGAGTGAACTGGAGAGCGGGGAGCGCAATGGCTAGGTGCAGTATCACAAGGACTGACCGGCGACGCAGCTATCACCAAATACCTTGTGCTGTCAACCGCCCAATTGTGGGAGAGGTGTTAACATGGGACACACGTGGCTAATTTGTACGGGATCAAGAAGCGCCTGCGGACGATAAAATAAGATGGCCAAGGGATCTACGTCCGCATACGCCCCACGATTCGGCCCGTATGGGGTCGCCACCTGGTGCGACCTCCCCTAATCGGTGCAGTAGGTACTGCACTACCTACTTGCAGGGCGACGCTACCCGTCCTTTTTGTCATAATCATTAGTTCTATGTAATCAACTAGCGGTGTGCGACTGGAACATAGACTGGAAGAAACCCAACGCCACACAAAGCCAAGTGCGTATATATATTTGGCACTTAGGTACTAATTAGAATTAGATATTTTTGGCCTTATCTAACAAAGTCCTTTAATTTCTTTTTTTTTATCTGGACATTATAATCTTTGAATTTATACGCAGGAAGGCGAAGAGCTATACTACCTGAGCGCAATGGTCACCAACAGTAGAGCGCGGTTTCTATCGGTGGTTAGCGACAAAGATTTCCTCGAAGCTGTCAGGAAAGGCATGGTATTGGTCAAGGAACAGACCGTGGTAGACCATCTTATGTACAACGACTATACATCTAAGAAAGATGTTGAAGAATCAGATAAATGCACCTATGTAGTAGCTCCAAATGCGTTCATGAAGAAACAGAGGGCGTTCGCATATCCTGTTGGAAGCAAGCTGAAAGGTTTATTCGATCCTGTGTAAGGAAATTTTGAATACCTACTTACGTTTAGTTTTTGCTTTTTCAGAGTTCCGTACCCGAAGGGTCCAAACGGAGCCCTATTGCTGTCACTCACGTGTCCGTCTATCTGTCCGTCGTCTGTCACACAGCTTTTACAGCCAAACGGTTGGAGCTAGTCTTCAAATTTTCAGTGTATGCATCTTGTTGGCCCCTAAGCCATACAAATAGTCAAAAATACATTTGGTACGGAACCCTAAATGTCCGAAGTCCGCCACGTACTTTTTTATCTTGCTGTTACTGTTCCTCAGCTGGGCAAAGTCCTTCCCCAAGTCCTTCTAGATTTATGTACACCTCTTATATCACGCATATAGCTAACTCAAAATAAGTACTAATAGGTACTTTCCGAAACAGAGTAAAAAATCTTATTCTTATACATACTTTCACCGACTTCCGTCTGAGCCTAAATACTGGCTTCGATTTCCAGATGGTTTAGTGTTGCTAGATTTCTCCATTAGGAAATTCTCAATAGCAATTGGAGTCGGGATTTGAGCCAGGTTTAAGGCAAGGCTGACCCTGTCACATAACTGGCAGAAAGTGGGTGTGAAGTTTACTACTCAGCTCATACAATTTAGGGAAAACTGACAACTTCTTTTTTATACAGAATGAAGCGGAAATGCGTGGTCGGGGATATTTAAGTTACTGCTTCTGTCCGTGGAAATGCAAACCAAAAAAATAAAATAAAAAAAGAGTGGCACTCCGGGAATGCCCACAGAAGTGAAAACTTGAATAAAAATGCCCAACGCGTCTAAAGAAGTTTCACGATTCGGTGTCGGTGTCGCGCGAGTTCAATAGTTTTTTCCCATCTCAAAAAAGCCCAACACGTCTAAAGAAGTTTTCACTTAAAAAAAAATGAGTTCGACGTACAAAGTTATCGTCAGGTGATCATAATTATATGGGCCGTAAAGTTTTTTTTTCTGAGTTCTCTATGACACCCTGTAGTCACGGATCCCACATTGTAGAACTATACTCAGGCACGTACCCGGTCTATATTCCGTTCATTCTCGTAAAATACTGTTTTTCATACCAATACTTATCTACTTTCCCATGTTCCAGACTAACACAAATATTCCAAGCTGGCATACTGGACTTTCTGAAGCGCGCGGACCTGCCCAGCACCAAGATCTGTCCTCTGGACTTGCAGTCCAAAGACCGTAAGCTCAGGAACAGTGATCTTATTATGACGTATTTGGTGATGGTCGCCGGATCTACCACTGCTGTCGCTGTTTTTGGTGCTGAGGTTCGTTGTCTTTGATATTATTACAAGCTTTTATAGGGAGCGTGCAGGAACTGTAGATGGCAGCACTTAAATGTCAATGTCAAGTATTTATGCAGTAAAAGTTGCAGATTTCACTCACTAGATGCCAGTCTACGTTATGCATGCTGCATGTGTGTATACATATATGACACGGAAATGTCAATAACAAGTTTTTAAAGTGTAAAAGTTTCGGATTTACTCCACTAGATGGCACAGACTACGCCGTGCACGTTTCCTATTAGCCTTTTCAAAATTTGCAAATCATTTTTCGACAACTTGTTGGTTTCCAATAGAGCTGGAATTTAGCATACTTATGTAGTCCGGTGTCAATGCAATATTATGACACCACCGAGCTGATCTGATGATGGCGCCGGAGTGTAGCCACTGGAACTCCCTGATGGCAAATGGTAGGAGGGTTGAATTTGGGCTAGTACGTTTTGTTATCATGAGAACTTTCCATTAGACGTCATGATGACGAGGACCTGAAACTAGTTAGAAAAAAAAAATGAAGTAGTTAACTGCAATCGCCAATCCGTCGTTCACATGTATCGAGTATGTCATTGTCATACAGGCGCCTTAGTCCTTGTAGGTCTATCGCTTTTCAGAAGGCGTGCTCATAGTCAATAACGGGCCAATTAATTAAGTAATACCACAGATAATATAATACTAGCGTACAGATGCCTCATCCCATACAAAGGAACGGTACCGCCGTAACTACGGGTTTTCGTCTGGCACAAGTAACTTTTGTTCTTCGTTCGGGGCCGTCCTCTACAACTCGCTAGATGGTGTTAACAGCGACGGCTTGCAAGCTGAATGAATTTACTTAAAGTCTTACCAATATTTTCTCACACATTGAGGAATTATTTTATAGTATTTTTGGTACTTCATAGCAGTTTTACTGTATCAAAATTTGTCACTATTCAAATTTTAAAGAGGTTGAATGGATAAACTCTAAAACTTCAAACAGCGCCATCTATTGGTACAAGAAATATAGATGTCTAAGGATTCGTTCCACTGCCCGGGGGTTGAGGATAAATTCGAAACAGAGTTACCTCGCCCCTGGGCACTCAAAGGCAGGAAGGAACAGGGGTGGGTTTTAGTCAGTAAGAGTCTGACACGCCCTCCCGCTCCGCCCAGAAGAGCGGGAGAAGTCATAGGATGATTTCCCACCCCACAAAAAAAAAAAAAAAGGATTCGTTCCAATAATCGTCTAAATTTGAATTACAAGCCAATTATTCCATAATTTTATGCTTAGGGCAGTATAATAAATAAGAAAATACAGTTTTAAGCTATTGCATAGCTTTTATCGCGGGCCTTGAGCGCCTTGAGCGTGGAGACCGAATCCAGAAATTCCGTAACGAAAATAACCTAACACCACCCACTCCGACCGGCACAGCGGTGATACTTTTTAGTTTTGCCATCTATCGATGAATAGCAGAACTTTTGACTTTTGATGATATTGTGTTGTTGATATTGATGATGATGATGATGATGATGACGATGATGGTGATGATGATGGTGGTGATGATGATGATAATGATGATGATGATGGTGGTGGTGATGATGATGACGATGATGATGGTGGTGATGATGACGATGATGATGATGATGATGATGATGAAGATGATATTTATCTTGTTACGCCAAAGAAGTGTAACTTCTTACGTGCGTACATAAGTACACACACAAATAAATAAAATAAATAAATAATTACAATTGCTTAAGTTGATAAAAAATGCTATGCAATAGCTTTACCGCGGCAGTCTCCGAGTGCCACACGTCTTTTTTTTTACCATTTTTAATTTGAAAATATTAATATTTCTTAAACTTCATTAAGAAATCGATGCTTGTTACGCCATCTATTGACATTTATTTGAACTAAATTTTCTTTGTTCGAGATGAGACCCCGTGGTAATACAAAAAGTTACCACCGCTAATCACAGTGGTCGACTGAAGTCTAGAAAGATAATGATGATAGCCTAAGTTTATAATAAAATCATAATTAAAATGAGTATTTTCTTTATCGCGCCTGTCTATGGCACGTATGTGCCTATACTTAGGAAGGCATATAACAGGTTCATCATTCAACAATTTCCATTTTTTTTATTTTCAGATATTCATAAAACGTTATCTCTCTGGTAAACTAAAAGACAACAAGAAAATAAAAAGTAAGAAATCGAAAATGAGCAAGAAATGGACGAGCCACGACGACAGTCGCCCTCCACCTTACGACTCCCTCTTTGGGAAGAACCCACGGTTCAACGTCGAGACTACCCGCACGAAGATTATAAATGGCAGAGAATACTATGTGTTTGAGACGGCAAACGGGGAAAAGAAACTCATACCTGCCAGGGCACATTCGTCATTCCTTTACAGGTCAGACAAATAACGAAGTGGATACCTACCTGAAAGATTCTCGCTACATTAGAAAAAAAAAATTGTTTTGAGTTATTATAACATTGGTCACATGGAAAATACCTCTGTAGAAGTTATTGTATCCTTATTTATAATTATTTCATAATTAATAATTAGATGTTCTCAGAGTAACATTACTTAATACTTAGTTTAAGTGTGTGTGTGAATAAGTTAAGTACACTAGCACTTATAAGCACAATGATTTATAATGGGGCAGAACTTGTAGTATATTCAATAAAGAAATTCAAACAATCTGTTGTTATACATATTTTTATTTAATTGTGAAACACAATCCACAATTTAACATTCATTTCATGTCTCCAACGTTTCAATTAAAAACAAGTCATTTTAGTAATGTCTGTACGTATAAATTAACTTAAAACGAAAGTTTTACACAAAAACAATTAAAAAAAAAAAAATAGAAATAGGTAGGATTTTATTGTAATGCGATAGAACTTAAACGCAGTCTCCAAAAAGGTAGAGTACCATACAGGTATATACTCAAGTAGGCAGATATTCAAGTAGCCAGCAAAACTTTACAGATGTCACGATTCCTATCAAGTCTGTGAAGTTTCACCAACTTGTTTAATTTGACCTTTTGTTTGTCTGAACAAATATACAATGTTAGCAGCACATTATCTGATTCTTCATAATAATATATTGAGCAGTGACCCAACTCCCACACGTCACGTCATACATGTTTACCAAATAACCGTAAATATGATCGGATTACGTCATAAATTACATTGAAACTTAAAACTATACAATAAAATACAAATCAAAAATAATTTATCATAAAATTGTAATTGAATTAAGGGAAATATCACAAAAACAATAATTTTGTAGATGTAAAGTCAACTCATACACAATGGCGCGATGAAATGTGATTTTTTGGAGGCAAATGCTCTTCCGAGCATTGAACATATTAAAAACAAACAGCGAACTTATTACTAGATTAATACTATTAAATGTTCCGTAATCTCATTTTAATTCAAACCAGCCCCCTTATGCAACTAACTTTTCTGTTATCGTTTACGCTAACGCTTAGTACAAAATGTATGGCAATGACATTACCTGCGATAAGTCACGTGACAATTCTATCCGCAGGTAATGTCAATGCCATACATTTTTTACTAAGCGTTAGCGTTAACGATAATAGAAAAGTAATTTGGCTAGGGGGGCTGATTATGATATACCATTGATATATTTGGGGTAGAATATTCAGGCTGGCAAATTCTGATTTCAAATACATAACTCATCATGTTTGATATTCAGCCCCCTACTTAAATAGTCCGAGAAACGGTTACTATGGTTTTAGGTTTGTATTAGGGGAGGGAATCAATTAGACTAGCCTTTTCCTAACTATCTTGGGGTCGGCTTCCAGTCTAATCGGATGCAGCTGAATACCAGTATTTTACATGGAGCGACTGCCTATCTGACCTCCACAATCCAGTTACTGGGTAATACGATACCCCTTGGTAAGACTGGTTGTCAGACTTTCAGGCTTCTGACGACCCGTAACGACTGTCAAAGATCCACGATTGACAGCCGGGACCAACGGCTTAACGTGCTTTCCGAGACACGGATGAGTCTCGGTATTAAAGATGGTTACCCATCCATGGACCAACCTCGGCAAGTGTAGCTTAACCTGATGGATCGACCCGTGCGGCTGTTATTACTTTAGCCACGAGCACCTCATAAGGGAGCTCGTATTAGGGGAGAGAATATGGTAAGCTTAAAAAAATATTTCAAATAGGTAATTATAAAAACTAATAAAAAAGTATTAATATTTCAAATAAACACGGTCACTCAAAAAAGTTCAAATAGGGGATGTCAGTTTAAAATAGGGAGAATAAAAATTCATTTATCATTTTGGGGCGCAAGTGCATTAACTATTTTTTTTTGCTAAATTGTGATTATCTAACTAAGTTATTATTGCAAAGTTACCCGCAAAATGCTCTAATGTCGTCAACTATGAAATGCTAGCCAACTTGGCCTTTACTACTTATAACTACAAAATTACATCACATTTTTAAGTAATAAGAACCCTTTTCATATAATAAAGAGGGTCAGATGTTTTGTAAATCTATAAAAAAAAATTCGCTTAGATAGCTACAAACAAACATGTTTAATTTACTCCCCAAAAGAGAATTAACTATATTTCTCACCTAATCATAGTAAAAATAAAATTGCGAAAACCGATTTTACGTTGGTAAAAAGGTGAGAGGTGGTAAAATTTTTTAACGAAGTTTTTAAGTGTTAGATTTGTGACTATGTAATTCATTTTCAATTACTTCTCTACTATTTTTGTCGGATACAACAATCGCTTGTCGTGGTATTGGCATGTGATGCGGAGGAATGAAGGAAATGTCGTAAGGAGTTTTATGTATGGATGTATGGCTATAAGAGTAGGGGTAGGCCAAAGAAACGATGGATGGACTGTGTGAAAGAGGATATGGGTAAAAACGGGGTGACTACAGAGATAAGACATGTTGCGCCGACACCAAATTATTTGGGATATGGGCATGAGAATGTTGATATTTTTGACGCAACAACCCATTTTTTTATATCTGGCTATCATAAATACAAGCTGAAATCTATCACAATCATGTTTCATTAGAGTTGCCACTTTAATTAATGTGTAATATTATCAAAGAATACTTAACATAATTATCAAATGCATATATTTAGACATTTGTATTTACTAGAGATAAGATTGTTTAAATACCTAGTCTGTTGCGTCATTCACGTGGAAGATCGGTATCAGTTCATTGACCTATTTTTCCTCGAAACTTCCTATAATTTACAACGCTATTTGTTATTGTATGTATTACAAAAATAATGCCACCAAAGACTATGTCAAGATAAAAAAAAAAATAATATGCATATTGTACTTTAGGGATAAACAATCCAAAATTTATAAAAAGCCCATCAGTGCATAAACTCAAAGAGACGTGCACATTAAGATTAAGCAGTTACAAAAAAAAAATCTATTAAATGTTTCTACATCGTAGCCTTATTTTAGTATTGGGATTATTGTGCGTGGAGCACTTTAAATTTTCTTAAAAAATCGGTATGTTTATTTGATTAAATTTATTAAAAATAATTTGTCGATTCGTCTGCAGACCTTACCTATCGCGATTGTTATGATGAATAATATTATTTTAATGTTGCCTTGAAGACATAAAACATCCATACAATAGAAATTATCTTATATAACTCACTTTGCAAAGCATCCAACAACATTATTTTGGTATAAACAACTCACACCCACATATTAGTTGTGAAATACCTCTTAATAATACAATATCCAAGTAAACCTAAATTATCCTAATTACTTAATGTGAAAGCATAATTTTATATTTATTTTGTTTTCGTGAGGAGTTTTTATAATGTTTTCAATTCAATATCGAGAGGGTACAGTCTCACTAAAAATTATTTGATTTATTTATAGTTTGAATATCACATAATGTTTACTTTTTTTTATTAAGGGCCTACCTCCGCATAAGTGGCGCTCTCATTGAACAAAAAATCGTATCTTTGCAAGGAAAATAAAGGTTAAAGAATCCTATGTTGCGTTTGTTACTAAGAAGATAAGGTATTTTTACGTTGTTAGAACAGGACCCGAAATGTTTCGTATACAAAGTAGTAAGCAAAAGTACCAAAAACGTAAAAAATACCATAGCCTATTTGTAACAAACGCAACATAGGATTCTTTAATCTTTATTTTCTGCGTTTTGCTACGATTTTTTATTCAATGAGGGCGCCACTTGGCGGATATATACGCCTTAAAACCAATAAAAACACATGACATGTTGCATCTGGAACGTTTAACTGAATCTTAAATAAACTCATTTTTAACCTCTCTATTATTCAATGTAGTAAAAAAAATATGATAAATTTTATCTAGGTATCTGTAACAATTTAGATAATAAGTACTTAATTTAAAAATGTGAAACGACGCTATACTAATGAGTGAAATTACACCTAGGTAATGGTGGCGAGATTTATCGGGTTTTAGATACAACAGCAGGGCATGAGATGGTTCGTTATGATGTTAGATGACACGTTAGAAATTCGTGGTTCTCCTATAATGTTAATTTAATAACAATGGAACTAAATTCACAGTTAATGTGTTGTGAAAGTGACGGGGTTAGTCCTTGACAGCGCGGTCGGGCAGGCCGGGTGTCAAACCGCGAGTCGACCGTCCACCATAGGCGACGGCAACAGGGAACTAAAAAACAAACCTCTTATTAGACTCCCTTTCTGAGAAGCGAAACAATTTTTTGGGACGTTTTTTATTTATAAAACTTTGTACATTTTATGTGAATAAAGAAGAAAATGCGTCTGCTGTTTCGTTTTAGTTACCAAATACCTTAATATAAATTATAAATTCAACTTAAGTTATCTATTTCTTAGCTTCTATTTAGCAGCGTTTTGTCTACAATTTTGTACCGACAGACGTGGTAGGTGCAATTATTTTTATAAAAAAATATTAGGCTGAAAATATTACGTTTTACAGGAAAGGTTTTAGATTTCTCTAGCGTTTGTGGTGATACATATTGTATATTTATTGTACTTTTTATCTTAAATAATAGTTAGATATCTGTCGGAAAATAGAGATACCAGCGAAAAAAATGAAAAAGTCCAATCTTATGGTTGCTAGATAATACTTCAAAATTCCAATTTAGCCTCAAAACGTTCGTTAAATGCAAGTATGTTAACTAACGAGCGATATTGTACTCTTTGGGCATGGTTTGAGACTGTCTATATTTCCTCGCTGTTTCTTAACATTTACACGCAGTAAGTTTGAAAATATTTGACGATTTTTACCGAGTAAGTTTTTAGCAGCTATAATAAATTCAGAATCCATCAAATCCATAAATAATAATTATATTTATACAAAATAACTAATTACTTAATTAAAATCTGTAAAACATTTTCAACATCACCGCTTTTGCAACTAACTACACAACATTAATTTCCTACAATCCATAATCACATATAGCCTTTAGTAACAATGAGATATCACCGATAACATATCGAGAGATCGATAACATCGAATAGGTCCATCGCTACTAAGTTCCGTCATTGTTACTCTACTAACCCGCACTCTAGAGCTTCTAGGTTCCACCCGGGCGGGCGGGGCCGCCCGGCTGCGCCCGCGTCGTTCGTAGAACACATAGATTCGGTCCTAGATCCCATCGTGCGCTGTCTGCAGAGGTATGGCGTCACTGTAGGAGAGGGTGTGCTTTGCTCCTGGAATTATAATAAAGGTCGTATTATAAGAGGTTGGCTGTCAAAATGTGTACGAAGATGTCACCAAAACAGAAAATTAAATCCCCTATTTTTAACACTCTGTATACTTAATCCTCATAATATTGGCTTGTTTACAGAAAATGTGGTCCCGCCAATGAAGCTGAATTAACTAGATCCCATCCATTTTCTAAGTTGGTTAAGTATAACGCTCATGTGTTTGCTAATCTATTTCAAATACAAGAGACATATCAGGTAACAATCTGCTTCAAAGATAACAAACAATAGTTATGTTGCTGTAAAAGTCTAAACTACGGTATATTCTATGATTTGCATAGACTGACTCGTTTACCAAAGTAGGTAGATATTAATTAAGTTTCTATAGCAGTATATTAAACAAATAATTAAGAAACCAACACCTACTTTAGTGGTGATTTTCTTTCTAAAGTATCTCTGAGGCAAATCCTAACATTTACCAAGTGAATGCTTTGGTAAATCTTAGTTATTATTGGCAAACTTTGAGCTTTACCATTGATCAGGCTTTTGCAGTAATAGGTCTACAGCAACAAGATTTATAAATACGTATCGATATACTTCAATTTAAGTTTATTCGAATATAAATACTGATACTTAGCTACAAGTACTTGATAAATACGTGTGATAACTTTGCTAATTGTTTAATTACCCTCTATGTCTTGAGTAGGTACGTGTTCAAATTATGCTCTACATTTATTTATTTATATTGAAATTAGGTGGCGAAAATGTGTGTATGTGAGTCTACCTACAAGTTATATAGGTACTCAAATAAATAACAACATGTTGTCTGGTAAAATAAAAACACATGCTATACGTGTAAACCAATTTAATACTGAAACAAATGATCTACCTACTGGTGCGTTCGACATAGAGTAATCGTTTACCTTCATATTATTTCTGAGTAAACTGCCATCGATCAGACAATTTTCATAGTTGATATAGGTCGTAACAATTACGTGTCCTTCGGAAAATATGCAATAGTATCGATCAAACAGTCAGGCGGTCGCCCAGTGCTTCACAAGCGATTAATAAGTTCGCTACGCCAATTATCCTGAGAGCTCTATAAACTAGATAGGCATTCCACTTTTCTTCTGGAGATCGTATTGCTCTGAATAGCAATTTGAATAGGGTAGGATTTCCAATCATGGCAAATTGGCACTTACTATATTCTACTTCTGTACACCGATAAATTAATAACGGAAGATATAAACTATGAGGAATCCAGGTAAGGAGTAAGTAATTTAAAAGGATAAAGAATTGTGAGATAACCATTTCACCTTATAAATGTTTGTGCCCATACCATTTTACCCAACTGTGAACTTAAGTGTAGGTCCAATATGTAAACAGGGTGTAACGGAAAGGTGTGGTTATATTTTAAGAACTGCATCTACCCTCGGTATGAACAATTTTTTTCAAGAAAACATGAGGAAAATCTAAAAAAAATTTTTTCCTCTCGTACAAACATTGATCAGCTGATGATAACTTTGTATGGAAAGTTAAATTTTTTCTTAGATAAAGTTGTTCATTTCCATGGGCAGAACCGGTTCTTAAAATATGACCACACCTTTCCGTTACACCCTGTATAGATAAGATTATTTCTGCCACCAATAGTCATGCAAGTTAAATGTGTATGTATTATTATTTCTTCGTAATTGCCATTTATACAAGTTGAGTATAGTATCGGAGAACGCTAGGTCGACTCTCATCTAGGAAATCAAAGTCAAATAAATTGTAAAAATTTTACTATTTTTATAAATCTTTTACAACAAATGAACACAGCCTCGTTAACAAACATTTGGCATTAATACAAAATCACTTACGATTTAATGAACCTGTAATAATAAATATACAACTATATGATTCAACAAATAACTTCCATACAAATATATCTTCTATACATATAAAGTATAATTAATCTAACGATTTCTACATTATTTTTCATTGATAATCTTGATACCCTTAGACTTGGAGTGGGTCGGCGTGTCCTTTTCGTTCACTTTCAACGAAACCATCTCCTTGAACAAGATTTTATCGAACCCTTATCGTTTCTAAACTGAAAAACTGTAATTGAAATACAAAAAATACTGCTAAGTGACTGACAAATAAAGATTAAAAAAAATAATGACCTTAAAGTCATAATTTCACTCGAAACAAAAAATAAATAAAAATAAACGAATTTGGATGAAAAATAAAAAGCAAATAGGATAGCATTAATTCAGTTTATTGTAATGTCCATGCGTAGTTCGTGAAGTATAAAATATATTTGACGCTTCCATTTGATAAAGAAGACGTGATGCACGAAGCGTATTTGTTAAAACATTCACGTTTATTTACTTTCATTATATGCTTAAGAGATTGTGCTTGCTCAGGCTTTTTACAAACATTGTCAGCAATACCAACAGTTCATATTCAATAAAGGCTATAAAAACATAACCTTTTTACACTGTCCCCAATTTTCAAACAGTAGCTTCTCGGTCTTTTCCTAAAGACTAGTACAACTATTATTTGGTCCTAAAGATATTTTATTCAAATCTTTACACTTTATACATAATATGTACAATGTATTACTATACAATTATCCCAAAACCAATTTAGATATTGTGATCTATTTCTACATAATTTACAAACTAAAATACCATTTTTCAAATAGGGGTCACTTTTCATAAGAACCAATACCCAGGGAACCCTTGAAACCACTTTTTAAATTTTGACGATATGTATCGTTTCTTTTTATACACATTAATTTAGCTGCCCAAATATATAAAATTAGAAATAGTGGTTCATTTTCTTGTCAGGTAGGGATGGAGGAAGTTGGAAAATTAGTAAAGTCAGCAAGGTTTGAATAAGTTAAGCTAGGAGAATTGCTTAGCAGAATTGGATATAGGAATCGTTAGTGTTTGTACTGTAGTTAATGCGGTGGCTAGCTACTATATAATGTCTTCTGGTAAGAGACGCACCTGTTGGTTGGGCCCGCAACACGTCGCGTTGTGGCAGAGGTCGTTCGGCGGACAGTGGAGGGCGCAGGGCGCTTCGGCGGACGCCCCACTGATTATCTGTAATAAAATACACTCAAGTTGTTTAACTTCTGTTTAGACTTATTATTTATCTATGTGTGTCTACGATTTAGGATAAGAATTTAATTGGATTTGTATACTTTTGATACTTATTACAAAGTATTGATTTTTTTATTTACTATTAATCCTAATAAATGCGAAAGGCACAGAAATAGATTAGTGTAAAGAATAAGAATAAAATTTATTAAAACCATTGTTTTGTTTACAAAATAAGAGATACATTGGTCCTCAAACTTGGCAGCGCCTGTCTCTTGGAAGCTGCGATGACATTATAAAAAGACATGTTGTAAATAAAAGAGACAATAACTAGAATGAAGTATTTTAAGATACATACTATTTTGGTAATTAGGTTACCTTTTAAAATTAAGCCTAGGATAGAATTATTGTAAAATAAAATAAAACACAATTCTGTCATGTTTGTGGTTGTGTGTGATGGTATGAGTGCCACATAGGCTTACAGTCTGGAATGCCCCATAATTTTTAATGGGGGAAGTACTAATTCCACGCGGGCGATGCCGCTGGTAGGAGCCAGTAATATCATGTACTAGTTTCTGTCAGCATGGCCTTTTTTTTTTTGGGTTTGTGGAAAATCATCCAATGACTTCTCCCACTCTGGGTGGAGCGGGAGGGCGTGTCAGACTCTTACTGACTAAAACCCACCCCTGTTACTTCCTTGCCTGAGTGCCCAGGGGCTCGGTAACTCTGTTACGAATTTATCCGCTACCCCTAGGCATGCAGGCACCGACCACGATGGGCCCCGTCAGTGGTGGCTGACACTCATCTCTTTCAGGTGCGCGTGGAACACTACGCGCCGTCGACTCACGGGCCTGGTGCTGATCGGACGGCGAGCTACTCACTGCTCGCCGTCCGCAGGCCCGGGTCTACGGTGGCCGGAGATCGTCTCGCGACGTCCTACGCCCAGTGCCTCTCCTGCGGTGGTAGCGGCCCGCCGTGAGGGCCACTCCGTTGAGCTTTCCTCACGCGTCCCGCCACCGCCTTCGCGAGCATTATTGCTTCGCAGACGGCGGAGACTGCTTCTCATTCCCTCTCGCTCCATACCGTGGCCAGCGGCTTGGCCTGTGATTTCGATTCCGCGCGCTAATATTAGTAGGAAGTGGGATAATAATGTTTTTATATTTGTTTACTAAGATACTCATAAAGTTGCAAGTCATTTGCTTATTTTCATAACCCAACTACATTATCTAATTTATTAATTTTAAGTATCTTAAAGTTAAAATAATGTAAATATCGTTATTGTTTTATAGAATCTAGTACCTATCTACCAAATTACATTATGATAAAAATCAGACGAACGGTAACAGCGTCTGCGGCCCTAGTCGAAGTGTTGAAATATTTTTGAATTTCCAAACAGTAACGAGGCCGTTTTGTGTAATAATATTAAAATCTAATCTGATTATAACCTAGTAGCACCTTCGGATAACAGAAAAACTTGCGAACACAATCAATATTTTCTCGTTATCATGATAATTTAACGAATAATCGTTGAAAAATTCATTGCTTTATGGTATGATAATCATATTTGGCATAACGACATTAACGACTTCATATTTAAGGCTTATTAGGTGACGAAATTATGATTTTGATGATATTGATCATTGATATTGTCGCTGTTCGAAGTACGTACTTACCTATTTAATGAATAACCAGGCTCATTTGATCACTATCTTATCGGGTACTAAACGGCGATGCGATTATGGTGCAAGTTTTGTCTAGAAGTTACTCTACTTTTTGAACTCGAGACTTGCATATTTCGTTATTATTTGAAATGTTGCAAGTGTCACTTTTATTTCTATATGTATGTTTTCCTTTTTTGTTTATTGGCACTTTGTTTTTATATACGTAAGTTTAAATAATTTTATTGTGATTTTGTGTGTCTTTTGTGTGCACTGAATAAATGTTTTATCTATCTACCTATCTATCATATTTCGTAAACTTACCCGGGACTGCGGACGGCGAGCAGTGGGTAGCTCGCCGTCCGATCAGCACCAGGCCCGAGAGTCGACGGCGCGTAGTGTTCCACGCGCGCCTCAAAGAGATGTTGTCAGCCACCACTGACGGTGCCCATCATGGCCGGTGCCTGCATGCCCAGGAGTAGCGGATAAATTCGTAACAGAGTTACCGAGCCCCTGGGCACTCAGGCAAGGAAGGAACAGGGGGTGGGTTTTAGTCAGTAAGAGTCTGACACCTCCTCCCGCTCCACCCAGAGCGGGAGATGTCATTAGATGATTTCCCACACCCAAAAAAAAAAGGTGAACTATTACAATTTAAGTGATGCTAGGGATCTACAGCAGGCGTAGCATGATCAATTCTATCTCTATTCTACCAAGAATAGACAAAGTTATTTTTATGTAACTTGACATCTTTTCTGCCCGAGCATCATGTTTTACATTGTAGACTTTGGTCGACTGAAGAATAGAAACATTTCTTCTCTTCAATTTTAACATCGCTTGCTTACACACGCTTCTACAATCTGTCATTTTGTCTATTCTTCCGTCGACAAAACCCGTTTCTACGGTGGTCATGCTACGCGTGCAGTTCTCTTTAAGTTCACTTCAACTAAAAATTTACTTCGAGTTTTCTACAGTATAGGACGCATGGTTACATGTAGATACTAGCTTCTGCCAGTAGCTTCACCCGCAATTATTCCTTCCCCTATTATAAATTGTAGCTTATGTGCTATTCCAGACTATAATCTGTCTCTGTGCCAAATTTCATTCAGATCCGTTCAGCCGTTTTGGCGTGATTGAGTAACAAACATCTATCTGAACTTTCGCATTTATGTAGGAAGTAGGACAAGAAAACACACGACCTTCCTTAGGTGAATCATCATCATTCTCCTGCCCTTATCCCAATTTATTTGTGGTCTGCGCAACATGTCTTTTTCTTCCATACTCCTCTATTAGTCGTCATCTCTGTAGTCACCCCCTTTTTACCCATATCCTCTTTCACACAGTCTAACCATCGTTTCTTTGGCCTTCCTCTACTCTTATACCTTCCTTAGGTGACTAAGGAGTAAGAAAAGGTAATATTACCTCATTTCCGCCAATAGGCAGCTCAACGAACTCGGGCTGTATGGTGGTCGAGTGGATGCCTTCATTGTGGAAGAACTCTTTCACCTTCTCCGCAATCTTCATGTACTCTGACAAATTTCTACACCTGTAATAGATAAAAAATATTATAATCGTCACCAAGCCTTTATCCAAATTAATTTATGAAGCTCATCTCCATGACATGTTCAAGGTTTTTTTTTGCTAGCCTTTACGTCTCACTGCTGGGCAAAGGCCTCACCTTTCTCGCCCCCAAACCACCTTGTCTTGGGCGATTGCTGGGCAATTTTGCCCCTTTGAAGGTTATAGCTCTGATTTTGACAATTTATTTACAAGTACATGAACAAAATTACAGATTGGAAAATCCAAAGTACTGCATAGTGTAATCTTACAAACTAAAAATGTACATTTAATGGAACAGTAATCTAATAGTTATAGACAAAGATGAAAAAAAAAATATACTACTAATACATAAAATAGAATTTAAAAAGAAAATAAATAAAAACTCATACTAAAACAAAAAGAACCAACCGGTTGGCTGTAAGACTTGTGTGACAGACGATGGACAGACTGACAGACGGACACATGAGTGACAATAAGGCTCAGTTAGGACCCTTCGAGTACGGGACCCTAAAAAACCGGCTATGTGCGTGTCGAACTTCGTACATTTAGAGTTCCGTACCATCATCTGCCCGCGCCTTTTCCCAACTATCTTGGGGTCGGCTTCCAGTCTAACCGGATGCAGCTGAATACCAGTATTTTACATGGAGCGACTGCCTATCTGACCTCCACAACCCAGTTACTAGGTAATACGATACCCCTTGGTAAGACTGGTTGTCAGACTTTCGGGCTTCTGACGACCCGTAACGACTGTCAAAGATCCACGATTGAGAGCCGGGACCAACGGCTTAACGTGCTTTCCGAGGCACGGAGGAGTCTCGGTATGTAAAGATGGTCACCCATCCACAGAACAACCCCAGCAAGCGTAGCTTGGTTGAGCGTAGCCTGATGGATCGACCCGTGCGGCTGTTATTACTAAGCCACGAGCTCCTCATTTAGAGTTCCGTACCAAATGTAATAATTAAATAGTTTATTTATCTATCATCCATCACATCAATCCGTCTCCCAGCAAACAAGTCCGACTCCGATGTTGAAGCCAGAAGAGCATTAAGCATGGAATGTTCCTTTTTGTAACGATCGGTGTGAAGCTAGCCACAGTAACCATGACGTTTATCTTTAAGATCTGTATGCCTAGCTATCCTGACTGTAGGTAACGTGTAGGGAACAAAGGATTTAGGTGTCAGCCGGTAGGTAACAGCAATGGCATTTTCCTGATGATCCAAACCGCTATTATTAATAAATTCATTGTTGTCGTCTGCATAGTACAAATAGTAATCGTTCTCCTACCTATTTCATAATAAATTTACACTGTATTAAGGCGCAGTTATATGCCAACGATCTTGAGCGGTTAGCTTGCGTGTTCAATGCTGAGCTGACGCAACGCGTTGTATGTCCACCCAGTAATAGGACTCGCCCATCAAGGAGCGCTGTCGCAAATTAGACGTATTATTCATTTATTAAACATAAAACAACAGGTATTATACTAAAACACGTAGGTATACTAAAAGATAAATAATTAAATTATCTTTAAAATGGTGAAGGTTTCATAAAAAATACCCTTAATAGTTTTTGCGTGATTCTCAATTTTTTATCCGCGTTAGACATAACTTTACAAATTAATTACACTATGTTATAAAGATATAATTTTAAATTTTCACATATCAAATTACGAAGGAAATAGTCGAGAGTAACATATATTTTTTTCAAAGAAATAAGACTAGTGGTTTAGACGTGATGTTCAATTTAAAATCATTAGAAGTCGTATAATTGCGCCTTAATACTTTAAAAGAGTCATAAAGTTCGACATAATTCGCTTTCAGTACGTGACCATTTTCAATGCTTGAAATAAGATGTTTTCCATGCGATATTCTCACACAATGCCGATATAAATTAAACAAAGAGCATTTATCATTGATTGTTATTTCAACAGGCTTAGTATTACTCTCGCTTTATAAAATAATATACAATGAGGACGTGGGGACTGGGGCCGTGTATATTTCTTTTTGCTGAATGACCGCTCTTTCTTGTATAGGTATTTTGCATTTTTTTTTTGCGATAATAATGTTATGTATTGTAAGATTGTCCTCACACGTTGCATCTCACTACATCATTAGTTCATTACATATTATAAAAACTTTTTTGCAAAAAAAAAACAACCGACTTCCAAAAAAGAAAATACACTAAAAAGTAAAAAATATCTTTAATTTCGGCAGTCGGTGTTTGTATTTTATTTCTTCATTATTTGACACCGACTTCCGAAATTAAAGTTATTTTTTTAATTTTTAGTGTATTTTCTTTTTTGGAAGTCGGTTGTTTTTTTTGTAATTTTTTTTTTTATTTTTAAATTTTTAGTTGTTATACCCCAGAACTAAAAACTCCAATAGCATGGAACGTGGAATTTAAGATTCGTAATCGGAGAAAACAAAAACGTCATCTAGGTATACGTATTTGTTCAGTTTCTCAAAAAGCGCTGAAGCAATTTCGATAAAATTTACATGGGACCACCTCGGGAGTATACGCTTTCGGATAAAAAAAAATTTTTGAAAATCGGACCACAACTGACGGAGAAATCGGCGGACATACATAAAAAAAAACATATACAGCCGAACATAGAACCTCCTCCTTTTTCGAAAGTCGGTTAAAAACAAAGTCCCGCCGCGTCTGTACGCGATAAACTCAAGAAGTCCTGAACGGATTATCATGCGGTTTACACCATTAGATACAGTGATTCATGAGGAAGGTTTAGGTCTATAATTTGTACCCGAGCGAAGCTGAGGCGGATCGCTAATATAAAACAAAGTGCTCCACCGCGTCTGCCTGTTCGCGATAAACTCAAAATTTACTGAACGGATTTTCGCCAATAGCGGTTTTCACCAATAGACAGAGTAATTCATTAGGAAGGTTTAGTGTAGGTATAATTTGTACACGTGCGAGTCGAACAAGATTACACGCGTCTACTTGTACTGTCTAAGATCGAGCAAAAAAAACCAACAAAAAAAAAACACGTTTCTAGAAGGGGAGCCTCCTTAATTTTTTAATTTATTTTTATTATTTGTTGATAGACAGAAATACACATTGTGAAAATTTCAACTATTACGGATCATGAGATACAACCTGCTGACAGACAGACGGACGGACGGATTGCGGAGGCTTAGTAATAGGGTCGCGTTGGTTACCCTTCGATTACGGAACCCAAAATATCTCGTGTCACGGTGTTGGTGGTTGGAAAAACACGTTTCTAGAAGGGGAACCCCCTTCATTTATTTTTATTATTTGTTGGATAGCAGAAATACACATTGTGAAATTTTCAACTGTCTATCTATTACGGATCATGAGATACAACCCACTGACTGACACACAGACAGACAGACGGACGGACGGACAGCGGAGGCTTAGTAATAGGGTCCCGTTGGTTACCCTTCGATTACGGAAACCTAAAAATCTCGTGTCATGGTGTTGGCGGTTGCACTCCTCCGAAAGGGCTCGACCGGCTTTAATGTTTTTTTTTTTTGTATATTTGTTAGCTATAAGAATAGGTCGTATAGTATTTTTCTCCCTCCTACCCCATTTTTAAATAGCAGAACAACGTTTGCCGGGTCAGCTAGTATAATTATATATACATATAAAACAAAGTCGGGTTAGTTCCACCATTTATTTATAATTCAAGAACCACTGGACCGATTTTAATGCTCTTTGATCTGTTGGATTTGTCTCCGCACTGAATAGTAGAACAACTATTAAAACATCGGGAAAGTTCACGAAAAAAAAGTTATGCAAAAATCTTATACATTGGTTCTACATACAATGGATTCATTTATTGATTCTGAGGCTCGTAAAACGTAAGGTATCCCGGCAATAAAGTATTTTATAACATGGACAGTAAACTTTAGTAGTGATTTGTGTAGGTATTTTAAAATAGATACTTACCAGAAAAAAAATACTAAAAAAAAATACAAACGACTTCCAAAAAAATGCAAAATAACTTTAATTTCGGAACCCGGTGTTTCTTTGTTTTTTGACAACAACTTCCGAAATTAAAGTTGTTTTGCATTTTTTTTTTGTTTTTCACTTTTTAGTTTTTGTACCCTTTAACTAAAACTGAATAGTGAAGTTATGCCCGAATTGATAGTCCAAAAACATGGAATTTGAACACAATTGTTAAAATTAGGGTGTATCAGGGTGAACTGTACATATTTGTGTACCCCTTCAGAGCGTATCAGCGTGAATCTTGATGTTATGTTATGAAGTGGTGTAAAAAATTACAGCAATTCCGGAAGGTTTGCTATCATTTATTGAAGAGTTCCATTGTCTATCTGCAAAGTTCTTCATCAGATTTTCACCAAATCTGGGAAGTATAATAACCTTTCAAACAAAAAAAGAATTTTCCAAATCGGTCCAGGCATCTTCGAGTAATCGGGGAACATACATAAAAATAAAAGATTGCGACGAATTGAGAACCTGCTCTTGAAGTCGGTTAAAAATAATTTGCTCTTTTGCGATAGTTTTAAAAACACAACATTCACAAATAAACGTAACATGAAAAGAATTATAGAAAAGTAAAAATACTACACAACAGTGAACATCAACATTCAGAAAGTTGATGATTAAATATATATAATATTTTAACTCTGCCATATTTAAAGTTATAACTCAAGTGACCGTTGCAGAGTGAACTCAAGACGCAAAACAATGTAATGCATGAAATTAATTTTATCTGTTTGGGGTCAATAATTTAATAAAGCACACACAAATACAAACAGTGTAAAATAAAGGCGCCAGCGCATTGGTTCATTGACATTGATTCTGGGACAAAGACTAGTTTGGATTGGCCGGTTGCCAAAAGCAATTTATTCGTGAAACGTTTTTCAAAAACAAACATTACCGGGTGAGCTGGAAAATTGCTTTAATTTTGTATGAAAAAAATAAACTATTTTTTAACAGTTAGTTACAATTTATAATTGAAACTAAAAAAATATATAATTAAATTATTAACTGAAATCCAACTGCAACTACCTATCTAAACCATTAATTTATAAATTTTTGTCTACCCAATAATTCAAGATATTCTTCTGTGTGAAAATCCAAAAATTCTTCTCTGATATTGTAGAATGTAGATGTCTACAAGGTGGAGACTACAATAAAACCATAAATGAAAACACTGGCAATACCCATCATTATGAACAACTCTGCCCTGATATTGTAGATGTCTACAAGGTGGAGACTACAATAAAACCATAAATGAAAACACTGGCAATACCCATCATTATGAACAACTCTGCCCTGATATTGTAGATGTCTACAAGGTGGAGACTACAATAAAACCATAAATGAAAACACTGGCAAGACTCATCATTATGAACAACTCTGCCCTGATATTGTAGATGTCTACAAGGTGGAGACTACAATAAAACCATAAATGAAAACACTGGCAAGACTCATCATGATGAACAACTCTGCCCTGATATTGTAGATGTCTACAAGGTAGAGACTACAATAAAACCATAAATGAAAACACTGGCAAGACTCATCATTATGAACAACTCTGCCCTTATATTGTAGATGTCTACAAGGTGGAGACTACAATAAAACCATAAATGAAAACACTGGCAAGACTCATCATTATGAACAACTCTGCTCTGATATTGTAGATGTCTACAAGGTGGAGACTACAATACAACCATAAATGAAAACACTGGCAATACTCATCATTATGATCAACTCTGCCCTGATATTGTAGATGTCTACAAGGTGGAGACTACAACACAACAATAAGTGAAAACGCTCGCTCATCATTATGAACAACTTTTACTACGGGGACCAACCTGCCCCATACCTACATAACTTTGAATAACTCGACAAAAAGCACTGAATAGCTGATTTTTATTTCGCTATTTCAGAGTTGGTCCTATAATAAAAGTTGTTCATAATGATGAGCATTGTCAGTGTTTTCATTTATTGTTGTACTGTCGTCTCCACCTTGTACTGTCGGTGGTGACCCTTACCATCAGGTAGGCCGCATGCTTATTTGCCACTGTACGGCATAAGAAATATAAAAATTAACTGCCTAAGCTTAACAAAATGTAATAAAAGTGATAACAATAACAAAGTAGAAAATTATTTATTTATACACGCTACTATGTCTGAACGTTGACACAGTCTCTTCGTCGGCCTTATCAGGCTACACTAAAAGGCTTTGCTTATCACCCCGCCGTTATTGGCGCGTGCAAACGACAGACCGACTGATAGTCGACAGAGGTAAGGTTTCGAATGTTTAGATGAATACTCCGTGTTTCTCTCGCAGGTGAAATGAATACTTTTTTTTGCGAAGATCCTAGATAATATCCTCCTCAACTTACTCGTTCATATCTTATGCGAATAACAACGATGAGTATGAACGCTAATTGGCTGATATACTTAAACAATTGGTTAACAGCTACATTAGAACCTTGTTGTGACCAACCTCTTCGATTAACTAACAAGCATTCAAGTTAGACATGGGCGTTTTCGGTTTGTTTCGCAAACGGTTATGTAACCGATATACAGTTTGCATATCGATATTGAAAACGTATTTCAGATAATTATCGATATCTTTAGTACAGTTTGCAAACGTTAACATGATAGTTAGATGAGCAAACTTACAACGAACGCGAACTAACGCAAACTCATTAACTCACACTTTTACAGTTATTCAGAAGGTACATATATGCAGGTACAAATCAAACAGTATGCAGGATCAAATTCAACCTTATTACTTAGAACTGTAGAGCCTATTTTATAGAGTAATTGTCTCACTAATATCGAATAACCGTAGCCGCCAGCCGCCAAAACATGGGACTCTAAAAGCGTTATCGTAACTATACAATAGAAACTAAACCTTATTGCTAGTACAGTAAGATATATTACTACAAAACCATTAACCAAGCAAACATGGCTAAAGTTATCTCATATTCGTTTCATCTCTTTTAGATCAGTAAAAAATATATATACTTAGAAAGAGAGGTAGCGAATATGGTTCATATCGTTTGTTGAGTTTGCGTTTTGTTCGTACGTTTTCGCGTTGATATAGTTTTTTTTTCTCGTTCGCTAGTCCAGGTTTTGACTCGATACAGTTTTTGTGATATCGGTTATGTCGATATGGTATGAAATCTAACACATATCCGATATAAGTTACGTTTTGATATATCCGACCTATGTCTTCAATCGTTCTAAACAAACTAGGTTTTCGTAAAAAAATTACAAAAATTTTCTTAATATCCAAAAATCCGGTTATTTGCTAAAACCCTAGGCATTTTGCTAAAAAACGACTTTTACAATGAATCCTGCTACATATTACAAGTACATACTATGACGTACTTGACCCAGTTCCAATGGACAGGTTTTGATTTGAACGCTAATTTGTACAATGTTACGATGTCAATTTATATTAGAATAATATTTAGTTCACAATTGAACGTAAACAGACATTGATATCAATGAAATGGTGTCGATGTGATAGGAATAAAAAAAGTTGAATGAATGTTATGTATGACAGTCACCAGGTAGGACTACTGGTACCTACTGGTGCGTGCATGCTTTTTCTTTCTGACTACTCAAAAATCCTACTTCATTAAGGTGGAAGCTTCAAGGTAGATCAGCAGGTCAGTATCAGGTTGTATCTTGGTCAAAATTTGATTGACGGCCGTAGCAAGAGTGATTTAACTCTATAATATACTTGCTACGGCCACGAATCAAATTTTGATCAACCTGACGGGCAAATCGCAAAAAACGTAAGAAAATTTGAATTTCGCGGGCTACCCTGGAGCAATCAATCTGCCTAGCCTTTTCCCAACTATCTTGGGGTCGGCTTCCAGTCTAACCGGATGCAGCTGAATACCAGTATTTTACATGGAGCGACTGCGTATCTGACCTCCACAACCCAGTTACTGGGTAATGCGGTACCCCTTGGTACGATTGGTTGTCAGACTTTCGGGCTTCTGACGACTCGTAACGACTGTCAAAGATCCACAATTGACAGCCGGGACCAACGGCTTAACGTGCTTTCCGAGGCACGGAGGAGTCTCGGTATGTAAAGATGGTCACCCATCCACGGACCAACCCCGGCAAGCGTAGCTTAACCTGATGGATCGATCCAGGCGGCTGTTACTAGTTTAGCCACGAGCTCCGCGGGCTACCCTGGAGCATTCACCTTAAACTATCAGTATTTCCCCAATTATGGGTCGCGGGTTCTCAACCCACTAGTAAGTCGCCAGTGAATTAATAGATGGGCCCTGAAAAAAAGCCATAATAACAAAAAATAGGAAACAGATATACCTATGCTTTTCTTTAAAATAGCACTTCTTGTATTTAATTAAATAGTACTGACAAGGAATGCTTGTAAGATAATAATTAATCGATGTTATGCCTCTTTTTAGGTTCCGACCCCGATTTTTTTTTTGGGGTAGGTAAATCATCCAATGACATTTCCCGCTCTGGGTAGAGCGGGAGGGCGTGTCAGACTCTTACTGACTAAAGCCCACCCCTGTTCCTTCCCTGCCCCGAGTGCCCAGGGGCGCGGTCACTCTGTTTCGAATTTATCCACAACCCCCTGGGCAGGCTCGGCCATGACTGGCCCCGTCATGATTGCTGACAACTCTTTGAGGCGCGCGTGGAACACTACGCGCCGTCGACTCTCGGGCCTGGTGCTGATCGGACGGCGAGCTACCCACTACTCACCGTCCGCAGGCCCGGGTCTACGGTGGTCGGAGGTCGTCTTGCGATTGGGTGGAGGTGTTTAAACGGCTATTGCTGTCACTCATGTGTCCGTCTGTCTGTCTCAAAATTTTGTTCTGAAGATTTTTTTAACTTCCCATTGACCTATGAACTTGAAATTTGGTGATAATGTTTATTATTAGGTACGTATATTTTACTAACAAATATTGATAAATCAGATTTTTTCTATGATAATTCCTTCATTTGGTACGGAACCCTAAATGTGCGATGCCCGACACGCACTTGGCCGATTTTTTCTTCATGCCAGACAAGAAATAAGTCCCATATTTGGTAGATTTTGTTAGATGGGTCGCGATCCTGTTAACTTTGGGAACTGTCTTAGATGATATTTCTTATGTGATATCTCAGCTTTTTCTTGTCAGCGTATTCTTTCCCACTCCTGGTCAAAGGTATGCCTCCACAGTAACCACCAGCTCGCAGTTCCTCCTACCAGCTTTGACTCCTTCGTGGTTTGCCGCGACGAATCACAGATTATGCCTTTTAAAACCATTTTTTAACGTTCTATATAGCCTCTCATTTAAGAACATAAAAGCCCCAATCTAGGTAAGTATTTCTACTTTGCTATTAGCGAAATGCAAGAATATTTTAATTAAATCAAGTTTTACTACAGTAATGCCGAGGTCAATTATGTCGTCCCATTTCAGAGTGTTGTGGTTTTTATGAAAGGGCTACACTACTTATAGTAAACTCGAGCCTTTTCATCCAAGTCACTAACAAGAGGCTTTACAGAACTCTAAGGCAGAATAAAAAATAAAAGTACGTGCTAACAATTTCAATGGCGTGTCTAGCCAAACTATAATTCCTAATTATCCTACAAAATAGGCTGTATAAGAAATCGTGCCAACATTTCTTCAAGTATTTTAGTAGTACTCAAGTTAGCCTAGTTTTCGTAAGATTTTATTTTGTCACGTAAGTTATAAGCAGAGGTCGGAATTAGGTAGAGTTATTTATGTACTTACACTGATTTCATACAGCGAAAGAATAAAGTGGATATGCCTCAAATCCCGAGATTAATTTTAAAGAGCAGAAAAATGCCATGATTTATTAAATAAAAAAGCTATTTACTTTTACACAATTTAAACCATTGCACGCGCGACGTTGCCAAATTAACATTAACGACATCGGATGTCCGAAGTTGCAAAATTCAAATGCGCACACGCGCGATGTTGCCACTGTTGTAGTTCACACAACATAACTAGTGAGAACAAAAGAAAAAAATAGAGGTTTAAATTATTATTGATTTGTAATATTGTTGGCCACACGGGATTGCCCATTAGAAATCCCGGGAAGATCCATATTAATATCAACATTTCGATGCAAATACATAAATAACTCTCCCTAATTCCGACCAGGTACTGGTTATAAGGAAATGTGCTAAGTTCTTACCTATTTATTTCTCACTCAGGGAAAATGCTGTGGTAATTTCCACGTATTTTATTTTCGGGAATTTTATAATAGGTGATTATACATCACCGCTATAATTGGACTAGAACGGCAAAAGAAAGGAACCAATGGCAACAGATGGAGGAGGCCTTTATCCAAGAATGGATGAACGATAATTTTTAGTTTTTATGTATTAAATCCTAATGTACTTTATCTTGGGAAGTAAAGGTTATTTTAATTTTATTTATTTATAGTAGGTACTCAGTTTACAGAACAAAACTGTTTGATTAGTTTCAGGAAAACGGGTGCAGTTTTCATCTTATTCACTATGATATGTAGTGCCTACTTTTTTCGGGGAAGCACATCAACACAAATAAATAAAATTGAAGTGTCTGTTTGTAATGTCAAAATAATAGTTTTTTTTTTAAAGCTCATACAGTTATTTGCACGATACCTATGCCTAACAATTGTTTTTTTTTTTTAATTTTTGTCTGTCTGTCTGTTTGTTCCAGCAATCTTCGAAAAGGCTGGACCGTTGTGATAAAATTTTACTGGCAGGTAGCTGACTATATAAGGAGTAACTTAGCTAAAAAGTTGAGACTAGCTGGCAGAAGCTAGTCTCAACTTATATTGTAAAGAGTTAAAACAGTTGTTTGCATTGTTTGTAGAAGGTTATCTCTGAAAAAGCTGATTTAATTATGAAAATTCTTTGACTGATAAAAAGCTACACTGTCGCTGTTATAGGCACCATATATATATACCATAGGTTTTGGCTGGAGTTTCGGTGTAGGCCAAAAAGTGACCGAATATTTGGCTCCACCGAAACTTCGCAACAGCGTCTTTAATTAAGCTGAAGGTTGTGGTCGAGACCTAAAAGCTGACTGTCTCGTTCGTCTATACAGGGTGTAACGGAATGGTGTGGTCATATTTTAAGAATTGCATCTGCCCATCTATATGAACAACTTTGTTCAAGAAAATCCGAGGAAATGAGGAGAAAAAAAAAAAAACTTTACTGCCCATACTATTGATCAGCTGATGATAACTTTGTATGGAAAGTCCAATTTTTTTTTTGGGAATTTTCTGTTTTTTCTTAGAGAAAGTTGTTCATTTCCATGGGCAGAACCGGCTCCTAAAATATGACCACACCTTTCCGTTACACTCTGTATATATGTAACAATATAGATTACTAAAAAATATTGGACACGAAAAATTGAAATTTCGCGAGACGCCCGAAACTTTTAACGAGACTAAATAGACTTAAGTATTATTTTACATACCCAGGAAACGAACCTATTGTTTTACTAATTTACTTAGTGTTAATTTTTTTTTTTTTTTTTTGGGGTGGGAAATCATCTTATGACTTCTTCCGCTCTAGGGTGGAGCGGAAGGGCGTGTCAGACTCTTACTGACTAAAACCCACCCCTGTTCCTCCCTGCCCTACGCGCCCGGGGGCGAGGTAACTCTTTCGAATTTATCCTCCACCCCCGGGCAAAATTATGAAAGGTAGGGTTTGTTTTTTCAATGGTCTGACAACTTATTAGACATTTTTTTTTTTCAATTTTGGTATGTTTGTCCCCCACCAAGTGGAGTTTCGGTTTCGGCCGAAACTGGATGGGGAGCCGAACATTCGAATACAGTTTCGGCTAAAAATCGATTTTCGGTCGGACACTAGTGTATGGTTCCTGTGGCTTAGGACCGAAGCCGTAGCAAAAAGCTACTTTTATCAGAACCACCAAACTTTAAACGGTATTGTACGGTTCCTGTGGCTTAGAACCGAAGCCGTAGCAAAATGTTACTTTTATCAGAACCAACAAACTTTAAAAGGTATTGTACGGTTCCTGTGGCTTAGGACCGAAGCCGTAGCAAAAAGCTACTTTTATCAGATCCAGAAAACTTTAAAAGGTATATTCGAGCATTGTTTTTCAGTGATGCCTGTTCGACAGTTCGACTAATTGAATTTGCTCATCCATTTCGGATCGGTAAGAGCTGGAAAACTTCGGCTGACATCGACATTGCATTACCATCAATCATCCCTAAATCAAATGAATAACAGACCAAAGCCTGGTTTTATTAAAAATCCTATACATTTCACTTACAGCCTTTTTGTGTTTTGTTGTTGTCATTGACTGGCCTGTTGGTCTAGTGGTTAGTGACCCTGACTGCTATGCCGGAGGTCGTGGGTTCGATTCCCACCCAGGACAAATGTTTGTGTAATGAGCACGATCATTTGTTCTGTGTCTGGGTGTAATTTATCTATAATATTTATGTATTTAGAAATATATAAGTATGTTTATCAGTTGTCTAGTACCCATAACACAAGCTCTGCTTAGCTTGGGACTAGATGGCGTTGTGTGATAGTTGTGGAATATTATTATTATTATTATTCACGTGACCGTCTGTCTGTCTGTCACACAGGTTTTACGGCCTAACGGTTGGGACACAGTTACAGCTTTCAAAATTTCACAATATAAGCATCTCGTTGACCCAAAGCCATACATAGTCAAAAATACATTTGGTACGGAACCTTAAATGTGCGAAGGCCGACACACATTTGGCCAGTTTTTTATAAAACCCGCTAACCATATGCTTAGTTTACATACTGATTCATCATCACCTGCCTTTTTATTGTCCCCACTACTGAGGCACAGGCCTCCTCTCTCTGTGAGAGGGTGTGGGTCGTGATCCACCACGCGGGCCCAATGCGGGTTGGTGGATGTCACATGTCTTCGAATTTTTGGTTCTAGGACATGCCGGTTTCCTCACGATGTTTTCCTTCACCGTTATGAGAGCAGTGGTGACGAAATAACTTACACAAAGTAAAGCGCCTGCCTGGGTTTGAACTCACGAGTTCACGACCTACAACTTGTAAGTCGCGGCCAATACCACTGGGCGACCACTGCTTGTTACGTCACTTCTAGGTAATAAGTAGTTCATTTTACACATACTGATTACCGGATTCTAATTTCAAATTCTCCATAGAAAATTTTGAATTAAGATTAGTTTTCAAACTAATTAAATGGTTATTTTTTAACCGACTTTCGAAAAAGGAGGAGGTTCTATGTTCGGCTGTATGTTTTTTTTTTATGTATGTCCGCCGATTTCTCCGTCAGTTGTGGACCGATTTTCAAAAATCTTTTTTTATCCGAAAGCATTTATTCCCGAGGTGGTCCCATATACACTTTATCGATATTGCTTCAGCGCTTTTTAAGAAACTGAACAAAAACGAAAAATAGTCGGTGTCAAATAACGAAGAAATAAAATACAAACACCGACTTCCGAAATTAAAGTTATTTTTACATTTTTAGTGTATTTTCGTTTTTGGAATTCGGTTGTTTTTTTTTTTGTATTTTTTTTTTTAAATATAAATAAAGCCCATTTTGTATAGTGGCAGAGGGTAATCCTGATACTTAAATGGAGAAAAAGAAACGTCTCTAGGAAAATCTTGCCTTTTTAAACTAGGAAAAATACACCCAGTATTTTCATCATTCAGAAAACTACCTAGCGTAGTGAGATCGTTAAAATACTTGTAAGTGCACGTTTTACTTTTATTACATTCATACCGTTCATTGTATCCAAGTTATTATAATTACAGCACTAGTACGCTATTGTTTTAAATAATGGGATTAAAAAGTGGATTTATGCATAAATACTGCTTATTTCCCGTATAACTGAATTTTATGGGACGTTTTGTTTACAGTGCATGATTAATTCGACTGTATTTAAACAAAGACTTTCAGGAAACGAGAGATGCATCTCATGCATCTGACGTAGTAGATGTCCCTATTTTTAGTACCTTACGTAGAGTACCGTTGAAAGGTTAATTTTTGTTTCCTCATGTTGCTATAAGCCGTCTGGAGTCAGGGTCGTCTTTGTCAAAACTTAAAAACAAAGATACTTTTATACAAATTTTACTGTCTGCACTATTGTGTATGTTTCGTTTTAGTATAGCAAAAGTGGCTATTGCCTTCTTCCTAACATCTCTTCCTAGGAGACCGAGCAATAAAATATGTATCGGTTTTCGATACTAGGGAAAATGACTAAAAATATGTATTGGTTTTCGATAGTAGGATAGATGACTAAAAATATGTATCGGTTTTCGATACTGGGGAAGATGACTAAAAATATGTATCGGTTTTCGATACTAGGATAGATGACGACTAAAAATATGTATCGGTTTTCGATACTAGGATAGATGACAACTAAAAATATGTATCGGTTTTCAATACTGGGGAAGATGACTAAAAATATGTAAGTATCGGTTTACGATACTAGGTTAGATGACAACTAAAATATGTATCGGTTTTCGAAACTAGGGAATATGACTAAAAATATGTAAGCATCAGTTTTCGATACAAGGATAGATGACGACTAAAAATATATATCGGTTTTCGATACTAGGATAGATGACTAAAAATATGTATCGGTTTTCGATACTAAGGAAGATGACTAAAAATATGTATCGGTTTTCGATACTAGGACAGATGACTAAAAATATGTATCGGTTTTCGATAGGTACTAGAGAAAATGACTAAAAATCTATTTGGTCAATCAGTTAGATTACCAAAAACTATTGGACAAGTATTTTTCTTTTGTCACGTAAATAAATAATGACGATACAGTCTTTCAAATTTCGCATGACGTCACCTACGTAGAAAATGTACTACTTTTAAGTGACGTAACAAACCCCTACTCCTGGACTTTGATGCGTTTTATCTTTGTCATTTTTTAGGGTACCGTATCCGAAGGGTCCAAACGGAGCCCTATTGCTGTCACTCACGTGTCCGTCTGTCCGTCGTCTGTCACAAAATTTTGTTCCGAAGAATTTTTTAACTTCCCACTCTTCCCACGAACTTCAAATTTAGTGATAATATTTATTATTAAGTACTTACGTATATTTTACTAACAAATAACAAAATATTGATTTTCCTTATATGGTACGCAACGGAACCCTAAATAAGCGTAAAGTCCGACACGCACTTACCTGTTTTTTTATAGATTTGGTAAATCAAAAAATTGAACTAAATAGAATCATTATTTGTTGTACCCAGGAATGATTCTTTATACATGTTGAGGATCATGACAGACGTCGCGTTGATTCAGGTTCGCATTATGCTTTCATTTCTCTTTTTGAAATTAATTATATCAATAAGTGTAGGTGGTATACATACCGCTTTTGCATTTTCTCCCACAAACTTTTTCTAAGGAGTTTGTTGTTTGCTCTTATTTTTATTAGATGGCCACTTTGACCCCTTTCCATTTAAATGTCTGTTTTGCTATTTAAAACTATCACGAATCTCTTGACCTCTATTTTACACGTGTTTTTCAAGTACTTATCTTTTGGATTTTAGTACATAAAGGTTTTATAAAGTAAGATGCGAGAAACACAGGTCCAGTCAATTCGTCCCCAAAAAAACGAATGCCAAAAAACCGTCTTGACGATTTTCGGCTGATGACGATGATCAGCGTACGAAGTTTTTTTTTTTTGGGCGACTGGAAATTCCAATTATACCTACTTATCATCATTTCAGCCGAAAGACGTCCTCTGCTGGACAAAGGCCTCCCCCAAGTGTCACCACAACGACCGGTCCTGTGCGTCTTACATCCATTGGATTCCCGAGATAATTAACGCACATAATAAATATAATCTCTTTCAGATGCTCGGTATTTATTTACGGCAGCATCCTATCAGAACTCCTGCTTTTAGCCGTCATAAACAAACGCTGTATTAAGGCGCAGTTATACGACTTTTAATGGTTTTTAATTGAACATCACGTCTAAACGCCTAATCTTAATTCTTTGAAAAAAATATATGTTACTCTAGACAATTTCCGTCGTAATTTCATCTGAGAATATTTAAAATTATATTTTTATAACATAGTGTAATTAATTTGTAAAGTTATGTCTAACGCGGATAAAAAATTGAGAATCACGCAAAAAATATAAAGCGTATTTTTATGAAAGCTTCACCATTTTAAAGATCATTTAATTATTTATAATTTAGTCTCAGTGTTTTAGTTTACTAACTGTTGTTTTAGGTGTAATAAATTAATAATGCGTCTAATTTCGGACAGCGCTCCTTGATGGGCGAGTCCTATTACTGGGTGGACGTAAGACGCGTTACGTGAGCTCAGCACAGAACACGCAAGCAAACCACTCAAGGTCATTGGCAGTTAATAGCGCCTTAAGGCTCCCACAGACAGGCGTGAGAACACGGTTGTCGCACCGTTGTATTATCGCGTCGCGCATGCACGCGAGCTATTAATCAGTGATCAGGCCATTTAAATTCACAATAATGATTTTAAGAAAACCAAATTACAAGATCCATAGACTTGTATCAATGTTGCTACATAATTACACCAGCACATTAATTCCACCATGGCCAATATACAACTTCCTAGATAACATGGTAATTAAAATTAAATAAAGGAAAAACATAGATTTATCGGCGGCTTATCACCTTGCGCGGTATGCAAATAAATTGAGAGGATGTGTGACTAATTTGGTACATTTAATTGAATGAATTTTCTGACTGAATGCTTGTAGTATTCGATTAGAAGCTGACATTGGTGAACAATACGCAATTGTATTCTACGTGTGAAATCAACAGATGTTTTGCATGACAACAAAATAATCATTGACGTCAATCCCTATTTAATCAGATCGGGAGTATAGCATTCTCTTCCAGAGTTACCGCTCCCCTGGGCACTCCGGGCAGGGAAGGAACAGGGGCGGGTTTTAGTCAGTAAGAGTCTGACACCCCTCCCGCTCCACCAAGAGCGGTAGATGTCATAAAAAAGGAGTCTCTTCCAAGATCTGTCAAACAATCAGATTCTTTGTCTGCCACGTCCGATCTACAGAAGATATACTTTCCTTTGTCAAAGACCTTCTTGTTCTGGCTGCACTGGTCCCAAGACTTTTCCTTCCATTCTTATTCATTTATGTACATTATGTTCAGTACAGAAACAAAAACCCACCAAGCCGACCCGTGTCCAGTGTTTAAGATCATCACTCACAAAATTCATTATCTTTTCTTTGAATTCTCTTTTCTCCTCCCATCAAAATATACAGCATGTAACAAAAACCCTGTTCCATCCCATAAAGGCGTATTCCTAGTTAATATACGTACTAGAAAAAGTTGTAAAAAAAATGTAACTCATTAAAGCAAAAGTTACAGATTTTTTATTTTTATAAAATATGCGAAATTTAACACCAAATATGGCAAATTTTCATAAGTTGACAACCGGCCGGCGAAACATTTCATTGTTACCTATTTTTATTTCAAACGATACCGCCCTGGACTAGCCACTAGCCACGCTGTAGGCACTCTGTCTGGCTCAGACGGCGTCTTTTAAACGAAACAGTAGGTGAACTTTGTCGAGCGCTCAGTGTTGCCTTTGATAAGTTTTTCTTTTTTTTATAAATTAATTATTTTCATTGGGGAAAAATAATTATCTCGTATCCGTTAAATGATTACGTATATGTGTACGCAGTACGATATCAAGTAATACCCTTCAGGATCGGACAGGGTTTTTGTTACATGCTGTATAAATACATTTTCATTCACTCATAACATGAATATTCAATGACACATAAAGACCTTTCTTCCACGTACCAACCTCTTTTTTGCTCTCTTGCTTTGGGTCGAAGCAAAATGTTTCTATCTCCCATTCCTTCTCTTTCTCTCAACCATCACGTTATCATTCTATAAAAAAACCGGTCAAGTGCGTGTCGGACTTCGCACATCGAGGGAATTATAAACAAATCTGATTTATCAATATATTGATATTTCTTAGTAAAATATATGTAATAATAAACATTATCACCAAATTTCAAGTTCATAGGTCAATGGGAAGTTAAAAAAAATTGTGACAGACGAAGGACAGACAGACAGACGGACACGTGAGTGACAGCAATAGGGCTCCGTTTGGACCCTTCGGATAATAATAATAAAGCCGTTTATTCCATAACACTTAATTTTACATTTCAAATGTTAGTAAATTTTTATAGATTTGCTTATTATGTAGTGTTAGTTAAAGTTAAAATTAATTAAATTTATTTATTATAGGATATGAACCTCGTTTTGGGTATAGTCCTCCCCAACCTTTTCCACCTTTCTCTATCCTTGCTCTGGTCGACCCCATCTCTCCCCACCGCTAGCACGGTGGCGACCCTTCGGATACGGAACCCTAAACAGACATATTTTAAAATAGTTAACCCACCTAATATGTGCGCTGGCGATGATCCTGTCCCCAGCAAGCTGCCACACATGGAACTCATGAACGGCGAGCACCCCGTCGACCTTTTCCAGCAAACGCCTCTGTATCGCATCCACCTGCACAAATAAACAGCGTCAGAAACGTCATAGCTTATCAACATCCAAACAATATTGTAACAGCCGTGTTTATTCGCTTCGAGAAAGTGCTGGCTCGTGTCGAAAGTATTTATTTAAAAATACAATGTCAACATTGTTTGACAGATGTTTATTTAACGTTGAAGGGTTTATGGTGTAAGCCTTATGAATTTTGACTTTATAGGTTTTATATTATAAAAATAACTTTTTCACAAAAAAATAGAACCGACTTCCAAAAAAAAAGTGCAAAATAACTTTAATTTCGGAAGTCGATGTTTTTGGTTTTGTCTTCGTTTTTTGACACCGACTTCCGAAATTAAAGTTAATTTGCACTTTTTTTGGAAGTCAGTTCTATTTTTTAATAAAAAAGTTTTTTATTTTTCACTTTTTAGTTGTGGTTTCCCATTAAACTGTGTTAACAATTCATAGACATACGACCGCAGCAAGCGCGGTTGATTTGCTGTCAATTTTTGAAGAGTGCCGTTGTCTGTCACCGAAACCCATCATCAGATTTATATGAAATTTAAATGGGACCATTTCGGAACAAACCCCTTTCGAACAAAAAAAAAATTGCAAATCCATCAATATATGACGAAGTTATGCACGAACATACATAAAAAAAAAAAATACAAATGTCCGAATTGATAACCTCCTTCTTTTTGAAGTCGGTTAAAAATAAAAATGTGATTAGATTAAACACTGTTTATGGGGGTATTACACTACACTGAATCAGGGCCCTGAATTGGGTGGGCGTGGTCCCTTACGTGGACCTATACTACCTTACTCTTATTACACCTCTCATATTAAGGATTTAGGGACCATGATTCAGTGTAGTGTACCAGCTTTAGCGGGTTCATAATTCAAAATTTTCTATGGAGAATTTGAATTTAGAATCCACTAATCAGTATTTAAACCAAGCATGTGGTTAGAGAGTTTTATAAATAAGGCTGCTAGTCTATAGTTCTATAATAGACGCACAGCAGTGTCAGCCAAGTCCGCTAAGCAAAAGGTTGAAATTTAAGATGTAAGGACCTAACAAAAAATTTACAGCTGGAATCGCCTATTGCCATAGGAATGTTTTTACAAATTACATAGCATAGGGTTAGGCAGAGCTGTACGTATTCAAAACCCGCACTTTACCGGTAACGTTTAAGTCCCATGTATAAGAAGCCTAGCTATCAAACGAGTACAAATCTAGACTCCGGGCTGCGACAGAAATTCCAGATCAAAAAAATCCAATAACACTTTGCTCAACCCGGGAATTGAACCCAGGATTTCATTCTCAACAGCAGTGCTTGCGAGCACGACGAGAACAACGAATCAGTCGTATGACTTTTATTCTCTTTCTTTGCCTAGCCTAGCCGTATTTGTGGTCGGCTCTAGTCGTCATTCTTCGCCAGACGTGTTTGTGCTGTCGTATGACATTCATTTGACAGTGAAAACTAAACGTAAGGGTGTTATTACACCTATCGTGTCGATCGATTTGTGAATTTATCGACGGATACCGGTCGATAAACAATCGATCGGTCGACGTCGATTAATTCATTCTACCATTGATCGATGGCATAGATCGACGGTCGATCGATCTATTGGTGTAATAGAAACTATCGATCGACTTCGACTAATCCATTCTACCACCAATCGATGACATCGATCGACGATCGATAGATTGGTGTAATAACACCCTAATTAAACTTCCAATTTGGGCCGCTTCATCTTTGCGCTTGCGACCAATCAATCTGCCTAGCCTTTTCCCAACTATTTCGGGGTCAGCTGCCAGTCTAACCGGATGCAACTGAATACCAGTATTTTACATGGAGCGACTGCCTATCTGACCTCCACAACCCAGTTACTGGGTAATACGATAACCGTTGGTAAGATTGGTTGTCAGACTTTCGGGCTTCTGACGATCCGTAACGACTAAGATCTACGATTGACAGCCGGGGCCAACGGCTTAACGTGCTCGATCGTCCCGTGCGGCTGTTATTACTTTAGCCACGAGCTCCTTGCGCTTGCGACCACAAGAGCTATTCAGTAGAAATTTCTTTACAATATTTATTGTAGTACAATAAACAGCACGGAAAAGTCGATCGGAAATAGGAGTTCCGCATTTCACTGCAAACAATGTAATTGTAGACAATGAATATTTTAGCAATTGGTTATAAGGTTAAACCCGCAGATGTCAAGTTGCACAAGGTTTTGCTATTGTAATTTACAGCGTATCACCAAAAATTCAGTAATAGTAAAAATAAAACTCCTATTTAGAAAAACCATTGTAAACATTGTGTAAACTGTCTAAATAGAACATTAATCTTACTAATTATCTTTCAATGTCTGCAAAAATTGGTCAAGGACGTGTCAAGCAAATATTTTTGTGCCTTTTTTTCATTTGTCATGTGAACACATTATCTTGCTTATGTTTAGAAACAGTTCACTACAAAATATATAGTAAAAAAAATCTTCATTATCAGGTCCATTAAAAACAGCTTAGAATTAAATACAAAAACAATTATACTCGTGACCCACAATGCATGGAAAACGAGAGATTTCTGCAAAGCACTTGGTTTTTTTTTTTTAACTGAAATAGTCATAACACATTGAGATATAAATTGAAAGGAAATAGATTAAGCATTTTCTTTTCAGAACAAAGCCGTATGGGAGAATCTTGTCTAGCAGTGGTCTGCTGCAGGCTGATGATGGTAAGCATCTTCAATAACTAGGTACAAAAGTCATCAAACATTAGTTTTTCCTTGTCTTGTATCGACTATGTATTGTGGCGCATGTACACACAGCCTACAGACGGCATGTGGGAACCGGGTTTTGCTGACAGCTTATAACTTTTGAGAGTCGTTCGAATATTAAGATTGGAATAGTTTTATTGGAACGTTTCGATTGTTTAAACAGTTAGTCCAGATAGGCCCGTCGAAGAAGGCACACATAATATAGTATTGAGTGCCGCGCCCTCCTAGTTTTTACTCCTCACACTACACCCATAACTAGTCACTCATACACGACACTCTCGCATGCCAGCGAGTGAGACAGCTTCCCCAAAACTACAACAAGCAGGAGCCTCTAGAGCCCTGCAGGTTCTATAGTATACAGGTATGCGAAACAAGGGGTCAAGTTCATTATCGACCTTAGAAAAGGGGGGATCCTCCGGCCAAATGGGTGTTGTGTCTGGTGGGTAACTGAATAATGGTTGTTGTCACTGTTATCAGGCTGTTGTTATTAAAATTGCGCAGATAAATCTCCTTGCGCGATCCAGGATTTGTATGATGTTATGACATTTTTTTTTCTCATGTTTTCCTTTTAAGAATTGGAAAGAAAATCAAAAAATCGTGAGCGTTGGAAGTATTGGAGGGAGGCCTATGCCCAGCAGTAGGACAGTACAGGTTAGTAATAATAATAAATCAATAATCTCTGGTCTAATTTTTGGTTCGTATGTGACGAGGTCGCGATAGACCGAGGAGAAGATGGCGGGTCGCCTTGGATGCCTTCAGGCGATTTGGCGTGAAAAAGCACAGCTCAGAGAGAAATGGAAGGAAGGCCAAGTGCGTGTCGGTCTTCGACCATTTAGGGTTCCGAACCAAATGAGGGCAATTCGAAGAAAAGATCTGATTTATCAATAATTATATTACTATCTGTTAGTAAAATATACGTACTTAATAATAAACATTATCAGCAAATTTCAAGTTAATAGTCGATACGAAGTTAAAAAATTCTTCGGAACAAAATTTAGTGACAGACGACGGACAGACAGACGTACACGTGAGTGACAACAATAGGGCTCATTTTGGATCCTTCGGGTACGGAACCCTAAAAACCTGTGGCGATCTGGAAATTGTCACCCTACAATATTTTTGCCAACAAACAAGGTGGGAGCGAAATTGGCTAACATTTAAATATCATCACTCGTCAAGCTATTTTAATTATGATAAAAATCTTACCTGAATATGAGTTGGCACAGTTTGCAGGAGAATTAACGAGGACTCCCTAAGAAGCGGCCAGACAGACGCGAGTATCAATATGACTAGCACTATACTAAGGGCTGGGTCGATGTAATGCTTGTACTTCCAATCCGTCAGCCATACCACCAGAGCTGATCCTATTACGATTATGGAACCTAGAACAAAGGAAAAATAGTTAAACAATTGAGAAACGAGGCAAGAGGATCATCGGCAATGATATGCTCGTCGAGTCAAAGCTCCAAAGTCTTGAGTATCGACGCCGGCAGTTGCTAGTAAATTTTGTATGTATTGTAATGCACTGAAACATTTTACATAAAGCATGGTATTTCTATTTGTTGTATGTTTACTTAAGGCGCTATTAAATGCCTTGAGTGGTTAGCTTGCGTGTTCTGTGCTGAGCTCACGTAACGCCTCGTACTTACGTCCACCCAGTAATAGGACTCGCCAATCAAGGAGCGCTGTCCGAAATTAGACGCATTATTAATTTATTACACATAAAACAACAGGTATTAAAATAAAACACTGAGACTAAATTATAAATAATTAAATGATCTTTAAAATGGTGAAGGTTTCATAAAAATACGCTTTACAGTTTTTGAGTGATTCTCAATTTTTTATCCGCGTTAGACATAACTTTACAAATTAATTAAACTATGTTATAAAAATATAATATCAAATATGCTCAGATTAAATTACGACGGAAATTGTCTAGAGTAACATATATTTTTTTCAAAGAAATAAGACTAGTCGTTTAGACGTGATGTTCAATTAAAAACCTTTAAAAGTCGTATAAATGCGCCTTAACCCTTTCTATCGCTGTGTGACATTACTGTAACAAATCAAATAATTCCTTACAAATACCAAGACTTAAATCTTATTCCGTTTTAAGCTAATGTACCGCGACGGTAACAAACCTCCTTACGGTTATTAGAACAATACTTATGAACTAGGTGGCGTAACTTTGGAAAAAATATGTGAGAAATTCACTTCGCGCCAATTTGTGACATTTGTGCGTCAGTGACACGCGGCCACGGGGGCGCACGGGCACGGGGCACGGGGGGGGGGGGGGGGGCACGGGGTTGGTGCCACGCGGGCGAAGCCGCTGGCAGACGCTAGTATTGTTTATATGTTGTTCAACTATTGTGGCTGTTTCAGCAATAGTTTGAGGATTTGAGGTAATGTAACATATCTGTTACAAATGACAATTTCACATTAACAAAATGAGAAATTGTCATTTAAAAACAAAAATTAAAGAAAAAAATCGTGCTTTTAACCGTTTAACCGACTTCAAAAAAGAACCTCCTTTTTTGAAGTCGGTTAAAGGGCCTGTATTTGACCCGTATGTATTTATGTATGTATGTTTATCCGCGATTTTCTCGAAAACTACTAATCCGATTTGGATGAGGTTTTCGTTATTCAAAAGCATATTTTTCAAGGAAGGTTTTAGTATTATACATTAGGATCTGATGAAGATCTTCAGAGATAGGCAGTGGAACTCTTCAATAAATAACAGCAAATGACTCGCGATTAGTGCGATCGTTTATCTATGTATTGTTAGCACAATTTAGTGGGGAACCACAACTAAAAAAAGAAAAAAAAAAACGTTTTTATAAAAAAAAACTTTTTTACAAAAAATACAACCTTCTTCTCTGGAAGTCAAAGAAGAAAATACACTTAAAATTGAAAAATAACTATAATTTTGGCAGTCGGTGTCAAATAACGAAGAAATAAAAAACAAACACCGACATTATATTTTCCGAAATTATAGTATTTTTTTTTAATTTTAAGTGTATTTTCTTCTTTGGAAGTCGGTTGTATTTTTGGTAAAAAAAGTTTATTATTTTTCACTTTTTATTTGATAGACCCCAGAACTAAAACTAAATAATAAAGTTACGCCCGATAACCCCAATAACATTATATGGAACATGGAATTTGAACATACTGCTAATTTGGAGGAAACAAAACGCCATTTATGCATGCATATTTTTTGTTTTTGTTGAGTAGTTCAAAAAGAACTGAAGCAATTTCGATAAAATTTATATGGGACCACCTCTGGAGTATACTCTTTCATTTAAAAAAAAAGAATTTTGAAAATCGGTCCACAACTGACAGAGAAATCGTTGGGCATGCATAAAGAAAAACGGAAGTCGGTGTTTCTGGTTTTATTTCTTCGTTTTTGACACCGACTGAAGCCTGTTCTATTTTTTATAAATAGTTTTTTTATTTAATCCTAACCTACCACGATGGCAAAGTTTTGAGAGAATATATGTACAGAGTTGAGTTAGAAAGGGCTGATATCCAAAATATGTAAAGTTCCATATTGATAACAAAATAAAAGGGGTTCTTAAAACGACATGTGATGTTACCAGGTGTTTAACGGATGAGTTAACACATGATTATTATTTTTCCCGTTCCCATGCTACGTAGGTACAGTCAACAGAATATTAGTGATAACAATTTGAAATTGACAGCGCATTTGTTTCTTTGAAGTAAGCGGTTATTTTCGTAGTGCAAGTCTATCACTGGTATGAAAAAAAAAGAAAGATCATTCAGTCATTTGCCAGTGTCGCAGTACAGATTACATAGTATTACGCAATATATGTATTGTCTTTGGTTGTTGGCGGACTCTGACATTAGGCAATGGACAGAAGACTTTCATTGATTGAATGCGAGGCTTTTAGCATTCTTGTATGTTTATGTAAATGTTATTTAATCCATTTTTCTGTAATGTGCGTTATATCTGTGCAGAATAAATTATTTTTCTTTCTTTCTAAAGAAAAATATTTAATTGGCGACAGTCACCAGATTCAAACCGGTTAGTTAAAGAAAAAACCGGTTAAGTGCGTGACGGATTTCGCACATTTAGTGTTTCGAATCAAATATTGGTATTTGTTAATAAAATATACACTTGACATGACATGGATACTGATTGATGGCTTGACATTTTATTATTTGACATCAATAACATATTTTATTTTTATTTTTTTTAAATTTATTTTTGACATTCACATACCGCGTTTTGTTTAATTTAATGTTGTTTTTCTAATGACTTTTAATAGAATAATGATACAAAAGAGCAGTCATTTAAAATTTTATTTTAATTGTATTTATTTAAGCTGTTTTTTTTGTTCTTTGTTGTATTGCACTGTGATCACTATGGGCTATGCCTGAAATAAATGTGTTTTATTTATTTTATAAACATTCTCACCAAATTTCAAGTTCATAGGTCAAAAGGTGGAAAGTTAAAAAAATCTTCGGCACAAATTTTGTCACAGACGGACAGAGAGACAGATAGACAGACAGGCTGATAGACAGACACGTGAGTGACAGCAATAGGGCTCCGTTTAGAGCCTTCTGGTACGGAACCCTAAAAAATGACAATCATTAAAAAAGAAAGTAACATAGCGTGTGTCTCACGGCTACGCCAAAAAAGGTCCATTTCTTTGACACTGGTCTTCCCATGAACCTTGAGTGACGGGTGACGGCGCAAATGGTATGCGGTTGACCGTACCCACCATTTACTAATAGTTACAAAATAATCGATAATGAACCATTTATCGTTAGTAAAAATCCAATCGCTAGTGTTGTTTATCACCGAAATTTCGTAATTTCTCACAGTGCTAATCAAAGAATGTTTACCTACTCAGTAACGTTTACCTTGAAAGTAAAATAATTGATAAGTTGACCGATGATCAGCGTAACCGATCAGATTGTACATTAACGATAACACGCCTTTCGTCAAATTGGTACAAGGTCACTACTGTTTCGCATTTGTTTTCCTATCAAAATAATGTCAATGACAGTAATAGTAAATAAACGAGCGATGTGTGGTGTTACGCGCATGGATAGAATTAGGAATGAGTATATAAGAGGAAGTCTGAAAGTGGCACCGCTGACTGAAAAGTTGTGTGGAAATCGGTTGTCGTGGTATGGGCATGTGATGCGGAGGAATGAAGAAAATGTCGTGAGGAAAGTCTTGTGTATGGATGTGGATGGCTATAAGAGTAGGGGAAGGCCAAAGAAACGATGGTTGGACTGTGTGAAAGAGGATATGGGTAAAAAGGGGGTGACTACAGAGATGACGACTAATAGAGGAGTATGGAAGAAAAAGACATGTTGCGCCGACCCCAAATAAATTGGGATAAGGGCAGGAGAATGATGAGTAATAGTAAATAAGTGTTTTTTCAATAAATTGGTTTTCACGGGACTTTTGGGACACGCCTTGTGTTTTGGTGATATACAGGGTGTAACGGAAAGGTGTGGTCATATTTCAAGAACTGCATCTGCCCATCGATATGAACAACTTTATTCAAGAAAAGTAGATGAAGTTCCCAAAAAAAAATTTTACCCCCCATACAAATATTGATCAGCTGATGTTAACTTTGTATGGAAAGTACAATTTTTTTTTTGGGAATTTTCTTTTTATACCTAAGGGAAAGTTGTTCATTTCTATGGGCAGAACCGGTTCTTAAAATATGACCACACCTTTCCGTTACATCCTGTATTTATTTTTAACTTTATTTTATCGTATTTGAGTGGCTTACTAGTTACACACAATACTCAAAATGACAGCTGAATAAAATTTTGTATTATCTAGTCATTTTTAGGATTCCCTACCCGAAGAGTCCAAACATAGCCCTATTGCTGTCACTCACGTGTCCGTAAAATAGACAAATACTGGTAGAAACTGGCCAAGTGCGAATCGGATTCACACACGAAGGGTTGCATACCATAAACTGCAAATTTCTTGTATGGGGGCCCCATCCATACAAGAAAGTTTGTTTTTCTTGAATTTTTGTTCATTTTTTATTATTTGTTGTTGCAGCGGCCGGTGTTACGGTTCATGAGATACAGCCCGCTGACAGACAGACGGACGGACTCTGTTTTCCTAGCTCGGTATTACAATTCCGTTCCCTTTGGTTACAGAACCCTAAAAATGAACCTAAACTTAAACTAACAAAATGTCAACAACTTAAGTAACTGTCCTTGGAAAAGAATAAACTATCAAACGCAAAGAATTTAATGGAGCATAAGTGGATGCGATTTCCTCAATTGTCTGTCTTTATGACTTCGTGGAAAAATTTACCTGGGGCATTCTTCTTTTCCAGGGACAATTTGCAATGATAACCAGTGCAAGTTGTTACCTAGATGGCAACAGCTTTGTTCTTCTATTTAAAGAAACGCGTCTACAATTAGCTCGTAATGTATACGAAAATAAGTTCATAAGAAAAAATGACTTAGGGTTGATTTTTCAATAGTCAGATTTCTCACATATTTTCTATACAAAAGCTGTCAGATCGTCATTTTTTTGTTCCTAAGAGTTATCTGTCGATTGAAAAATCGGCTCTTGACAAATTACGATTAAGGTGAAAGCTCCAGGGTAGCCCGCGAAATTCAATTTTTCTTACGTTTTTTTCAATTTTCAGGTCAGTGTCAGGTTGTATCGTGGTCAACATTTGATTCGCGGCCGTAGCAAGTATGTATTTATAGAATTATGCAAAGCAGTTGGCGTGCTCCAATTTTCTTTCGAGACGGCCATTGCCATTTATTATGCACTAGGTTCCTTTGACCGGCGGCGCGCCTTTGACTGCGAAACCTTAGACTTCAAAGGTCGAGTTTAATTTGCCAGACCCGATCACTAGCTTCAACAATAGCTGTTTATAATAACAACGTTGCTTGTGAATTATACAATAGTTGACAGAGAATTTGATGTTTAATGTATATGCTTTCTTAGAGTAGCTCGACTACCATAGTACTGTGACTAAGAATTTCTGCCCTGCTAATAAAAATAAATCCAGGTTAAAAAAAATCCGTAAGTTAGATTATCAAAAAGTATTGGACACGCATTTTTCGCTTTATCAAATCAATAAAAAACCGTCCCAGCGCGTGTCGGACTACACACATTTAGGGTTCGGTACTGAAATGTATTTTTGCCTATTTGTATGGCTTTGGGTCAACAAGATGCTTGTACTGTAAAAATCTGAAGACTGTAGCTCCAACCGTTTGGCTGTAAAACCTGTGTGACAGACGACGGACATATGGACACGTGAGTGACAGCAATAGGTCTCCGTTTGGACCCTTCGGGTACGGAACCCTAAAAATGACAAAGATAAAACGCATCAAGGTACTGGAGTGGGGCTTGTTACGTCACTTTTGAGTAAAAAGTGGTACCTATATTTTTAACTCAGGTGTGACGTCATGCGAAATTTCAACGCACTGTATCGTCTTCATTTTTTGTTTACGAGACAAAAGAAAACAATACGTGGTCAATATTTTTTGCTAATGTGACGGACCAATATTTAGATTTTTTTAGTCATATTTGCAAAATAGCGGTCCAGATAAAAACGCGGGAAACATATGTTTAGATATCTCATTATCTAACATCCGAATTGATAACCTCCTCGCTTTTGGAAGTCGGTTAAAAATAGGTTTGCCCCAAAAAATGTAAAATGAAAAAAACCCAAAATGGACGATTACTGCAAAATAGGGCAGATTAGGGCAGTATTGTAGACTCCTTCATCAGGACCTCTTTAGAGGGTTTAGGACTCACAAATTATAAAAAAAAAGAAATACAGATTAACTCCGTAATTCGAGTTTTAATATGTATAATTGGAAGTTCAGAAGTACTCAGAAGTGACTAAGATGTGTTTTGTCAATGAAATAACATGGATTAAAAGAATACATTAAGACGTGTGATCCAGCGTTATATTTTGTTTCACACGAATAACATACAACACACATAAGCAGTACCCAGCCACTTCCCCAGTTCCTATAACACAGAATGTAACAAAAACCCAGTCCGATCTAATAAAGGCGTATTCTTGGTTTAGCATACGAACTAGAAAAAATAGTAAAAAAAAATGTAACTCATAAAAACCAAAAGTTATTGTTTTTTTTATTTTAATAAAAAATGCGAAATTTAACGGGAAATTTGGATAAGTTGACAATACTCCACCTGCCGGCGAAATCATTATATTTTTACCTATTTTTTAACCGACTTCAAAAAAGGAGGAGGTTCTCAATTCGACTGTATGTGTGTTACCTTATAACTTTTTACTAGATAAACCGATTTTGAAGATTTTTTATTTATTTGAAAGCTGTTGCTTTACATGTGGTCCCATTTTAATTTGGTGAAGATCTAATAAAGAACTTCGGAGATACTCAATGGAACTCTTCAATAAATGATAGCAAACCTTCCAGAATTGCTGCAATCGCATGTCTGTATATTGTTTTCACCACTTCACAACATTACATCACGCTGGTACGCTCTGAAGGGGTATACATATTTGTGCGTTTCCCCCTGATACACCTTAATTTCACCAACTATGTTCAAATTCCATATTTTTGGGGCTATCAATTCGGGCATAACTTTACTATTAATTTAGTTTTAGAATAGGGTACGGCAACTAAGAAGTGAAAAATAAAAAACTTTTTACAAAAAAAATACAACCGACTTCCTTAAATAATACAACAAAGTGCAAAATAACTTTAATTTCGGAAGTCGGTGTCAAATAACGAAGAAACCAAACTAGAAACACCGACTTCCGAAATTAAAGTTATTTTGCATTTTTTAGTATTATTTAAGGAAGTCGGTTGTATTTTTTTTGTAAAAACTTTTTTATATTTCAAAGCGTACAGCTCTGCACTAGCCGGGCTGTAGGCACAACTTTTCGCTTTGGCGGCACGCGACAAAGGGCTAGAAAATGCCGTCTCGCTCAGGCGGCTTTTTTCACAATAAACTGTCGGTGAACTTTGTCGAGTGATCAGTGTTGCCTTTGAAAAGATTTTCTTTTTTTTTATGAATTATTTTCATTGCGGAAAAATAAAAATCTCATATCCATGAAATGGTTACGCAGTACGATACCAAATAATACCCTCTAGGATCGGACAGGGTTTTTTTTACATGCTGTATAAATATTCAGCTTTTCCCGCGTGTTCGCTTCCATGACCTAAGAAAAAGTAGGTGACATTCGATGGAAGTATGGTTTTCTATCAGTTTAAGAATTTTCGAAATCGGATCAGTTCTTCCAGAGATTACCTTTTACAAACAAACATACAAACCAACAATTTTACCTCTTTATAATATAAGTTTAGATTGTCAGCTTAAGATAGGTAGATCAAGGAAAGAGATTATTGGTTGATTTTTGTGTGAAAAATACACTTCAATATTGTAATCAGTCATAATTTTAAATACCTAAGGTCTCCGATAAATTCGCAGACGCATTATTTTTAGGGATCCTTTAATTAAGCACACACACAAGTCGATAAACGGGCGGCCATTGACTCCTTGAGTTTAATTAACAAATTGATCATACCTATCTGCATAATACATACGACAAACGTTCCGTTCTTTTTAGGGTTCCGTCTCAAATAGAAAAAAAAAACCCTTATAGGGTCACTTCGTTGTCTGTCAAGGCCTTTTTTCTCAGCAACGTGTGGAGGTATCAACTTGAAATTTATTAATATCAAATACCTACTCAGGTCTGCAATCTTATGGAGGTGAAAAAAATCAATCTTTTAAGTCAACGCAATCAAAAGATACGGCAGTTTATCACTCGAAAGGGAAACAAAACCTATTGGGTACTTCCCGTTGACCTAGAATAATTATCACAAGTAGAGGAAAAAGTCCGCAAATAGTTATTTTGTTGAATTATCACATACAATTCTTGTTTTTGCGATTTTACATTCTTACATTTACAGTTTGAGAATTGACCGTGACGTATTCGTAAATAGAAGTATTTGCTTTAAGAACTAAAAAAAGTGCAATTTACTTAACATTGCAATACATTTATGTGTAATAAGTACTTGTCTTTGGTCTATACAGTCAAATGGAGTGCGCAATACCCCACTTAAATACTCACGAATTAAAATGAGGCGTGTATACATTATCTATTAGTTGTGGTACTATATAATCACGATTCAAATCATGCTCAATAACTACTCATTTTCAAATAATGAAATATTTAATTCCATCGATAAAAATATTCAATGGGTTCTGAAATGATAAATTCCATGTTAAATTAAACATTAATGTGTTTTCAGTACTTTACAACAAGAATCCATCATAGACAATCAATTTTCTTTTCAAACAAGTTGGAAAATGCATCATGGTTTTTCATTAGAATTTGTCATGGCTGAATCGGCAATTTCCTTATCGAAAGTATTTAGTTAATGTCAAGGCAAACTTGGCTATGGATCAAGTGTAGCAAGGTTTAGTTCTAGAAGAACCTTCGCTGGCACTGACTGAATAGAGAGTAGGACTATACACGTCACACCTGGCGTTTAAGGGTCATGTTACTTCGGTATGGTTTACGTTGTGTTTTAGGAAATATGTGGATGATACACATCGAAGTAAACTGACATTGAGTAAGAAACTTTATAGAAATCGTCACACAGGACTGGCTGAAAAAACAAAAACGCGGGCTTGTTTGTAAGAACCACCGCGACCCTAAGCCTGCAGTCTCTTTTTTTCCAAAATAGAACCGACTTTCAAAAAAAGTGCAAAAAAACTTTAATTTCGGAACTCGGTGTTCCTGTTTTGTGTCTTCGTTTTTTGACACCGACTTCCGAAATTAAAGTTATTATGCACTTTTTTTGGAAGTCGGTTCTATTTTTTTGTAAAATAGTTTTTTATTTTTCACTTTTTAGTTGTGGCTCCCCATTAAACTGTGTTAACAATTCATAGGACATACGATAGCAGCAATCGCGGTTGATTTGCTGTCAATTTTTGAAGAGTTCCGTTGTCTGTCTCCGAAACCCATCATCAGATCTTTTTGAAATTTAAATGGGACCATTTCAGAGCAAACCCCTTTCGAACAAAAAAAGAATATTGCAAATCCGTCAACTATGCCCGATCATACATAAAAAAATACAAACATCCGAATTAATAACCTCCTTCTTTTTGAAGTCTGGGTAAAAAAAGGGCTGATGTGTCCGGGTCGCGGGAGTGTTTTTAAGACCACCGCGACCCTAGGCCTGCAGTCTCGACATAGTTAACGATCGCGTAACGACCGAATTCGTTCGCTAAGAAATTAATGTTGCAAGGAGGCAAACTTTTATGTCTTTTAATATTCTGACAAGATAATTAAATTGTTACAAACGGTAAAAGTTACTCATTAAAATTTAAATAAATTATCAGTTTTTATGAAAAATAGTGCTTGCAAGCTAAAATTTACGCCGTCTCTGTACGTATTTCAAGAAAATCCATTATTTTTTCAGGTTACTAATTAGGGAGTTTTCTAACGGCTAGTAAATAAGGGATCGGTATCTAACGTTAGTTTCGTTATCAATGTCGAAACTGAATAAAAAAAAAAGTCATTAGAACGCAAAGGGCAACTAAAGGAACATGGGTCGGTTTTAGTCATTCAGAGTCTGACATGACCCTACCAGTCCCCCCCAGAGCGAGTACTTTTGGGGAGGGAACTTCTCCCCGCTCCATGTCCCAATATGATGATTTACGACACCAAAAAATAAATTTAAAAAAAGGTCTGACATGTCCAGGGGGCTAAAGCGTCTTGGCTGTTATTTTGTGGTTGAATCGAGCGACAGGTACGGAGCGTCTATAAGATTAGGGGAACAACAAAAAAAAGAAGAATAAATATTAAAGACGATATGTCCAGAAAGGGGATGATTACTGACATGGCGGCTAAAAGTCTATGTACGGAAGAAGACATGTGCCGACCTTAAATAAATTGGGATAAGGACACACTGAATGATAATGATACCATTAGCGTTTTGCAAGATAAATAAGTGCTTAAATTTAGCAGATAACGCTGAAAAACAGAAAACACAATAGCCCCATTGGACACTTTAGCTCCCGAGTGACTATTTTATTTATATAGATTTGATTTCTGATTATTTTCAAAGTGAATTTAGTTATGAATATTTTATGCTATTATTATCATCCCACACAATCCAGTCTCAGTTAAATAAAGGTTTGGATAAATATCAACTTTTATTTTTGGCAAACAAGGTTCGAAGAAGATTTTGGCACTGAATGGCATCCCGTTATGGCAGTATTGATAGCAATTTATGTAACAATGATACAATATTATGCATATAGTTCATCGCCTACGATTTTAAAATAACATACTTCCCTGTATTTACTTTTATGACTTGCATGGGAAGAAAAAAATGTCTCATCTAATTTTAATTTCGAAGAAAAAATTCGTAGCTACCTACCCATACATAAGTCTATACTTATTTTATATAACACTAGCACTCAGGAATAATGTAGAACTCTACTGGTGAAAGAATTTTCAAAATCGGTTCAGTAGTTCCAGAGAGACCTACAAAAAAACTTACAAACTTGACCTCTTCATGATATTAGTATAGACTAGCGACCAGCCTTCGCACGGGCGCAATATATTTTTTTACGATTTTCCAAAATTTCTTTCTTACAATCATTGTCCTGACAATAACGAAAACAATAAAAAAAGAATTAGCCAAATAGGTGCAGCCGTTCTGAAGTGATGCGCTTAAATACTAACAGGCATGATAATTTTATTTATATAAGTTTGTTTTTATAGTGGTAATGCCGAATGAATAAACATAGAAATCCACGAGGTTGTGGTTCTAGAAGTACCTAGTTGAATGAATTCACTGACTTTACATTAATCACCTTCTGAACATATAAATATTTATAAGTAACCAATAAATAACATTGTAGTAAAATTCTTCGAATTAGTTTTATATTTCATTTCCTTATCATCACGTTTCAAATACCAACGCGAATATTACGAATTTAAAGGGTCTTTCCTTGCGTTAAGAATTAACGCACCACAGAGCCGAAAAGTTTTTTTTTATTGTGTGTGCCTGGCATACAAGCACTTATACTGCACTCAGATTCTTTAAAAATAATAAGAAAAAAAAAATAAAAAAATACGTTTATTTACGGTAAACATGACGCAAAAAACAGAGAAACACAACAAAAAAGAAAAGCTGGGGGAAAATATGCGTCACATCCACGCAAAACGGTCATCGCTCAGCTTAGTGCTATGACCCTATGCAAGACAGAGCCCCAGCGCTGGTTTTCAGCGACAGCCGGCGCTGACGTCATGACGTCGACCGGTGCAGCAAACAATGAGTAAAACTAAATATTAGACAGCGTAATAAATATTAATATTTAAGTGGCAACAATAATCCAAACTTAATCTCACATGAATGACCAATCATTCATATCTCAACCACGTAGGCTAAAAATAAAACCAGCAATCGCCTTTTCAGATCAATGGTGTGAATTTCACACGCGATATGGCAAACAGCCGATAGCGTTAACCACTGGTACAACTACGTTTCTAGGCTAAGGCAGTGTTCGTTGACCTAAATGTTACACTGCTTTGATTAACACACATGTCCCCACTCAGGTACACACGGGATCCATTCTAAAATTGGATTTTGCTTCGGCAGAAAAAATTCGCTTCAGATGTTGAACCTTTGAATCGTAATAACTACTCTTTGTACTTATTTGGGGTACATTTAGCCAGAATTTCACCGCAAAAAATTACGGATTATCCTCAAGTGTAATTAGTTACCATGGTAACGTTGCTATGTTTTAAGGAAAAGTCAGCCGATATAACCCATTCTTCAAATGTCGTATAAATACCCATGGCGATAAGAAACGACAGGGAGATTGCTTACGCAGTTGCCTATTCGTTGAGTAGACGCAATTAAAAGCCGCGTGTAAGCAGTCGTATCTAACTTTCTCTTATTATTTGATTTGTCTACAGCACGTAGTAACATTTCTATTTCTTGTTTACTGCTTTTAATTTAATGAGTGAAAATCTTTATGATTATATTTATTACCAGTACACCATTGACTTCCCCCTTTTTATTTTTAGCTCTTTCAGTATATCCAATGGTTGTCTGGTAGATATCGCTGTCAGTGATAAGACCGCCATTGTACCCATAGATTTCAGCTCGTGTATAACGTTGTGTAACTTTTTCGGTGTACAATATCGTTTATTCAATCTATCTATCGAAACTAATCAAGTTAAATTATAAATAGATGGACGTGTTAAGGGTATTATCTAAAATTGTCTGTACGTAAGTGTAAAACAACAAAGTATTGAAGTTATCGTAACCACTTCGCTAAAGAGGTATGAAATAAAGTGGGTGTATTATAAAAGAGAAAATGTAACAGCTAATGACGTAATCGTGTCATCGGCTACCTTTTTGTTCTAACCGCCTACGGGTTGACACAGTAGGTATAGATAGCATAAATAAATAAAACTTATTTCTTTCAATTTGACATGCAGCTGGTAACAGTGAGTCAATCGATTGCACGGATATAATTTTTCTATGAACAGACGTCATGATAGTTTTTTATTGATTACGACATTTTAATCATAGCTAGTTAGCGAGTAATCAATGATTTCTGATGATCTTGGAAAGCCCCATACACTGATACAAACGAGTTGAATCAGACAGCTTTTAATTTGGTGATTCCACAGGCGTATGATGCTATACCCACCATAAATAATATCTCATAAGTATAATAGTAGGCACTTTATATTTGAATACGATATTTTCAATTGCCTTCCACAAAATAAAACATAACACTATCGCAGACCAACAAAAGAATCACTCACCTAAAGCATCAGAGAGGATATGCAAGAACACGCCCTTCATATTCATATGTCCAGGATCGTGTGCCGCTCTGCAAGGCGTCTGCTTCTTATTATTTGCTAGTTTTTCCGGTTTCGGCGGGACCATTTCATCAGTCTCTTCAGTGTCAGTCGCGTTATGACCCAAGGCCATATCTGCATTGCTGTTGACGATCTCAGTGAGATGTCTCACATTGGATGGCGGTGGAACTCCGCCGTGGGAATGGCCGTGGCCGCCGCCATGATCTATGATGGAAAAAAATTATTAAGTTATATTAGAAATAACAAATTATCGAAAGTAGATAGTCTGTAGACAGTTCTACAGTACAGAGTAAAGACCTCTCGCAAAATGTTCCAGGTGCTCGACTTATACTGCAATACTTCGGACCAGCATTCGCAGTGCGGTCGGAGTAACTTAGCACTTATTTATTTTGACCAATGTTTAATTTAGAAATACTGAATGAAGGAACCGTCTTATATTAGGAAAGGTAAAGGATCCTTCAAGAGAAAAACAAATAGAAGCCACTTCAAAATGTAGAGCAAACTGTATCGATGATTTTGATAAGGTAAAGGAAGGCGCCGTGTCTAAGTTATATCGAGTTTTGAATTATTCGGTATACTATGTGTGTGATCCAGTTTTCCTTACACTTACTCGTACTAATATTATAAATGCGAAATTTTGGATGGATGTTTGTTACTCAATCACGCCGGAAGGGCGGAATGTATCTGGATGAAATTTGGCAAAGAGATAGATTAGGCTAGCTGCTGACTTGTGATTTTTGTCACCGTGACTTTTTGTCACTTTCACCTACTGTCGCCCACGATGCGCCGATTTGAAAAGTCACTGAGCAGCAAAACGCGCTCATTCTTGAAATGCATTTCGTACAGATTGCTGTAATAAGTGCTCTTGAAATCATCATTCTCCTGCCCTTATCCCAATTTATTTGGGGTCGGCGCAACATGTCTTTTTCTTCCATACTCCTCTATTAGTCGTCATCTCTGTAGTCACCCCCTTTTTACCCATATCCTCTTTCACACAGTCCAACCATCGTTTCTTTAGCCTTCCCCTACTCTTATAGCCATCCACATCCATACACAAGACGTAATAAGTGCTCTTGAAATAGGAAGAAGAAAAATGAAACGAAAAAAACGCTACTGGGTGCATCCCATATACACTGAAACGTTGTTTCAAGGAAAATTTTACACTCTATATTCTAAACTAAGTCAGTATCCTTCAAAATTCAGTCACCTAGGAACTATTTGTCACCGTATTGTCACGTCACCATGGTCAGCGCACTTCCATGTATCTTCATAGCACTCGACTGGGTAACAAAAAGTCTCGGTGACAAATCACAAGTCAGCGGCTAGCTTTATAGTCCGGAATAGCCAACACATAAGGTATAATTTCTAATGGGAAAAGTAATAATGTTAGGCAGGAGAACAGAAGCTAGTACTCGTAGGTATAAAGGAACTGGCTTCTGCCAGCGACTGTACCCGCGTGGAACAAGTAATTCCCCCATTATAAACTTTCAACCTCTTTTTCACCCCCTGAAGGGTTAAATTTCTAAAAACCCTTTCTTAGTAGATACCTACTCTTCAAAAAGAACACACCCTCCAAATTTCATGTCTCTAGGACCAGTGGTTTAGGCTGTGCGTTGACATATCAGTCAGTCGGGACTTTGAATTTTATTTATACAGATGATGAATTTAAGAACATGTTTGCATTGTTGTCTATAAGGCTTTGTATGCAAAACTTCTTCACAGATATACGTAGGCAGAAAGAGGAGTCTCCAGTTTCAAGCCCTACTTCTGAACTAGGCTCATAACCACGCAAGTATTCAGCTACGTTTACTTTAGGTTTAGAAGCTCGTGTAATCAAAACTTCCTTCCGAACATGTTTGTGCATTTTCCGAGTATGAGTTTGCTATTTGAGAATAATTCTAAGAAGTAGTTTACAAGTTTGCATTGACCACAGCTTCCACTTACATCTACTTCAATATTCAATCTAGTCAGATGACTAATGGGACCAAACAATAATTCAACATCGGAAAACGTGTAGCTGACATAGTTACAATATGAATCATGTTTTATATTATTATTACAGCTAAAAAATGCCATAACCAACCGTATTCGATAACACGAACCGGAAAAGATGGTTAACCGCTCTTCAGAGGAAGTACGAAAAAACTAATGTTAGAAAAATTCCAAATTCGACTTGACTTTGGATGACGTTTAAAAACAAGTAATAAATATTTATGATATAGGTCCATGCCTGGACCGGTCGTAAAGAGTGTTAGCATTGTGACGCAATGTCGAGGTCGACATTCAGTTAGGTTTAATTTACTCTTGGACTGCATCTGGGCAAGGTTGCTGAGATGAGGTCTTAATTCATAAAGAAAACTTTATACATTACTAACTTCTGTCAGCGGCATCGAATGCGTGGAATTAGTAGGTACTTCTCCCATTATAAATTATAGTATAGCCTATGTGCAATTCCAGACTATAATCTATCTCTTTGCCAAATTCCATCCAGATCCGTTCCGCCGTTCTGACGTGAATGAGTAACAACCATCAATTTAAACTTGCGCATTTATAATATTAGTAGGAAGTAGAGGATTTGATTCAGATATAAATTGCTAATAAAAACTGGTTTAAGGCTGTTAAGGAAGATGATTGTAGAATTCAAAGCACGCAACCGTATCGCGTGTAGTTCAATGGTTAAATAGTCCAATTGGTACGAAACAATAAAATATTAGGCTCGGGAATCGGGGCATAGCGGCACGCAGGATTTTTAATACGAAGTTTGAATACGGAATCAGCTTGTTTATATTTCCGTTAGCTTTTAAGAAATCGGTGAATCAATCTCTTATAAGTCAGGAGGCTTAACAATAAAAGAAGATAGAGCAACATTAACAGCATTATTCTAAACATCTAATATGCTAATTTTAAATACTGATTAGCGGATTCTAAATTTAAAATAGCACTATGTGTCTCATCCATCATATTGAACTGTCTATAGCATGTAATAAAAACCCTGTCCGATCTAATAAAGGCGTATTCATGGTTCAAAGTGTAAGCGCCAGGGTACCCCGCGAAATTCAAATTTTCTTACGATTTTTGCAATTTGCAGGTCAGTGTCAGGTGGTATCTTGGTCAAAAATTGATTCGCGGCAGTAACAAGTATGTTTTTATAGAATAATAATAATTAAAATCATTAATACAACTCTTTCAGTTAGAATTGATGTCAAATGTAAGTGTTTAATGAAATCATGAAAGCCCTGAACTAGCCGCGCTGTAGGCACTGTTTGACAAAGGATCAAAAAGACCGTCTCGCTCAGGCGGCTTCTTTGACACTTGACACAAAGCTGTAAGTGAACTTTGTCGAGCGTTCAGTGTTGCCTTTGATAAATTTTTCTTGTTTTTTTTAATTAATTATTTTCATTGGGGAAAAATAATAATCTCGTATCTAATAAATGATTACGTATATGTGTACGTAGTACGATACCTAATAATACGCTTCAGGATCGGAAATTTAAAAAAAAAATTATGAATTACTCTGGGGGGGGGGGGAGGGGTTGAAGGGTGAAAAATACTCTACGACCTATTCGCCTAGGTACCTACCAAATATACAAAAAAATCATTAAAATCGGTCGAACCGTTTCGGAGGTGGGCAACCACAAACACCATGGCACGTGATTATTATATATTACGAGAAGAGCCAGCTAATCAGTGTTTACACTAACACATGAACACAAAATATACAACAACAATAATAACAACAAATAATTAAAAATTAAAGGGGGAGCCCTCTTCTCATTCTCACTTTAGGTCTTTTATTTATATTTATTAACAAATATGTTAGATCGATGTGTGGTCGTTTCAAGGAGGAAAACATGTAAATAAATAGGTAGGTACCTACCTAATATATAACTGGAACGAATAGATTATAAAGCGGGGTATTCCGCAAGTATCAATCGCAAATCGTGTCATTAGTTTTTATGTATTTTCAAAGATACCTTGAATTTACTTAAACAGAATAAGAATTTACTAGATAATTAGTTTTATTTATTTGTACCTTGAAGTATTTATGTCTTTCTGAACTTTGCTCAGCAATGAGTGGCGAGAAAACTGATAGATTGTCCATTCTATTTGTCGAGGGACAATTTTAAATGAATGAAAAACGATTGCGTTAGGTACAAGGAAGAACAACGATATGTACGTAGGTATCATAGATATGTTCAGACTAAATTAATTAATACCTAAGCTCGTAATTTATACGACAAAAGGCTCTTCACATAAAAATACAACTTCATCCATCCTGCCCTTATCCCATGTTACTTGGGGTCGGCGCAACACATTTTTTTCTTCCATTCTGTCCTGTCAGCCGTCACACTATCACTAACTCCCTTTTCTTTCATATCACTCCTCACACAATCCATCCATCCTTTCTTTGGCCTCCCTCTCCCTCTCCATCCATCCACATTTATATTCATAACTCTTTTAGTTACCTACATGTGTTTCGTCCCTCCTCTTTACATGACCATACCAAGATAAGCGGTTCCCTTTCTACTTTTCTGTGACTGGCGCCACTTTTAAACTACCTCTAATGTACTCATTTCTCACTTTATCCGTTCTCGTTACTCCACACATCCATCTCAACATTCCATACCATAATAACAATAGATGAAAAAAAAATTGTCACTGTAAACAGTAAGTACATGAGTTATTCTACTTTTCTTTTTTAATAGCTCATGTACTGTTTGATTAGTATTTTTTTAAGAATACATAAAGTACGTGTCTACTACGACAAAGATAGCTAAATCCTTTAATCTATAAAGAGTGCAATAATCTACATGTTAGGAAAGCCGATGCGCGATAGCGAGATGTTATCAATGACTGTGAGATAAAAATAAAAATAATTGACTTGTACTGTGTCTTGTTGACCGCACATAAAGAGCTTTATTTATAAAAAATAAGCATGTGATTAGCTTATGATTAGCACGTTCTTAATTCAATTTTTTCTATGAAGAATTTGAATTTAGAATCCGCTAAACAGAAGTGGAATTGGAGTTAGCGATTTTTATAATTGTGGGTTATTTTTTTAATAGACTTAGGGCTGATTTTTCATTAGTCAGATAACTTTGATTTGAGAAATAAAAATGGCGGTTTGACAGTGTTTTTTATAGAAAATATGTCAAACAGCCCATATATAAATTTTCTTCAATTAAAGATTATCTGACTATTGTAAAATCAGCCCTTAGAGCGGTTGCGCACTACGTCCGATACTTATCCGATACTTATCCGTTAAAATACAAATCTATAGAAAACTCGAACCGAACTCGGATCGGTAGTGCGTAACCTACCATACAAATTGTTCTATGACCACGCCGGACCGTATTTTCACGGATAAGTATCGGACGTAGTGCGCAAACGCTCTTAAACTTATTCCAGCCAAATTACGATCGGTATGATTTGGGTAGGGGTGGTGTCATCAGATGGTAACCCCCTTTTTACCCACTACCCAATTGACGCTGTGTATACATGGCCTTCCTTTGCTTTTCAATGAGAAATCAATACCTCGCTAAAATTTCGATCCCAGTCAGTCCTATCCTGCGCAGAAACTTCACATTATCCGGACTTCAACTAGTAGAAAAAGACCAACACAGATTTCTTTAAGCATAAAAAACTCACCATGGAATAAAAACAGCCCCACAACATTGAGTAGAAGCCCAAGGGATCCGACAGCGACGAGCAGCTTTGCGTCGTGGATCATCTCGATCTCGATGAACCGCTTCACAGCCTCCACAGTGATGCTGAAGCACAGTGCGACTAGGAACACGGCGTTGACCAGCGCGCCCAGTACCTCGGCACGGGCCCACCCGAATGTATTCTTTGACCATTTCTTTGGTGACATCTGGGTGGAAGGAATAAATTGGTTAGTTTATATGGCAGATTGATTTTAGGATATTTTGGGGTGCGCGAATGTCGCACTTATTTCAGGGCCTTTAGAGTCCTGTTTAATAGTGTAACTGACAATGTAAAATATTTGTCAAATATTACAAATTTACACATTTTTGCAATAGAGCAGAAAATGTATGAAATAAACTTCACAAATTATCGGATTTACACTTGTCGCTTTTATTTAACAAGCTCATTAGTCTAAGATCCCAGAGCCGCCAGACATAAATTGCTTTCTGATTAACAAATGTGTGGGATTGAGTACTGTTAGTTTGTACTTTGAACGTAAGCACACCTGCTAGCTTGGGCCGACGTCGACGACCAATTTACCGGTATCAGGCGCTTTAGTTATGTAACATACAAGACTTTTCATAAAGTCGAGTGCTAATTTTCATTCATCAAATTAACAGAATTTGCAGAACATTGTTAAACAAATCATAATTAAATAATATCATCATCATCATCATCAACCTTTTAATGTCCCCACTGCTGAGGCATGCCTCCACTCTGTAAGAGGGTGTGGGCCGTAATCCATCACGCGGACCCAATGCGGGTTGGTGGATGTCACATGTCTTCGAATTTTTGGTTCTAGGACATGCTGGTATCCTCACGATGTTTTCCTTCACCGTTTAGAGCAATGGTGATGAAATAATTTACACAAAGTAAGCCGCCTGCCTGGGTTTGAACTCACGACCTACAACTTGTAAGTCGCGGCCGTCACCACTGGGCCACTACTACTCTAAATAATATAGGGTAAGTTCAAAGTAAATACTAACACTACTCAATCCCTCAAAATGTTGTTAATCAGAAAATAAGTACGTCTGGCAGCTCTGGGATCTCATTCTACATAATAAGACTGCAGTTGAAGTTGAGTTCGAAACTAGTCGGGTAATAATGATACGAAACTCGTGCATTGGATAGTTCCACACACCTAAGTAAATATTTTGTACTGGGCTATCCCTGTTTTAGTTTTACGCGATGAATCCATCTTTTACGATTTTAGTAAGATGAATCAGACCTTAGTGCTTGATACACGGGGGTTTCCATTATCACCTTATACATATGTAATTACGATGACGTCATGAACCCAATCGGTTCATTGAGTAAATTTTATGACTACACTGCTGTGTGAAAACATCTGCATTTGTGAGAACTAACATGTTTTATAAGGAAAAATTTAATTTTCCAGTTTGCTGGAGACGTTTAATATTAAATAATTATTGAAACAAGGAAAAAAACACTAATATAAATGTTTTTTTATGTGCGTGAAGGTGAAGTTGTTATCTTATCTATTTGTGTGAATTTGAATTAATTGCACTTTGAAAGTCATTTCTAATCTCTTTTTACAAGCATTAGAAATTAACAATGCAGTATTTTTCTTTTTTGTTTGTTTTTGCATTTGAATAGACCTCTGATACCATATTGTTTATTAGAACCAGGTTATACAGGTGTAACGGTAATGGGTGGTCACATTTCTACTTCAGAGGATTTTCCGGTTTGCTGATTTATGAGAAAAATATTTGCCCACCTATTTCATTCCTATTTTTTTCTGTGAATGTACTATGACTACTTTGTAGAAATTGTTTATAGAAATCAACAATTTCAATATATATATTTGTATTTTTTTATTTTTATTGTTTTTTTTTTAATTTTCATTTTTTTTTTTTTACTTTACTGCCCATAGAAATGGGCAGATGCAGTATTTTAATCCGTCAGGCCCCTAAGGCTTAAGGCAAAAATAGGTTTTTAATTGTGTCTGCTAATGAGGGGGCTTGACGGGTTAAATATAACCACCAATTCCCGTTACACACTCTATACTGAAAGGTCTAATTTATCTCTCTAAGTTCTCTTTCTTAGAAATATTTCTTTGAGCATTAAATGGTAAAAAATAGGGAAATATGTCTCTTCAACATTGCCATAAATAACAATTGAATATGTAATCTTTTACATCCAACAAGTGACTATAACAATAGACAAGGAAAAACTATACATCAAAGACAAACATGTTAACATATTCAATATTATGTTGAAATAGACATTATCAGTTCAAATTATGTTAATAGAACAGGGAAACTATGTTAATACAATGGGCACTTACTTTAACTGATAAAAATGCAATCACAAGTGCAGCAACATCACTTAACATGTGAAATGAGTCTGCTACAAGAGCCATAGAGTTGGTGATGTAGCCAACGATTAGCTCCACAAAGAAGAAGCCTCCCGTCAGCCATAACATCGACAATAGTCGGCATTTCTTTCCTGTGAATCTCCCCATGGTTTCTGTAGGAAAGAAAATGGAATTAATTACATGTTTAATGTAAGAGTGCAGATTGCAGCTTGACACAATGGATTTTATTATTGGATCTGTAACTGAACCTCAATGGCCCTGTCACATGAATTTGCTACTGTGCAGCGACCCGCAGTGTTCTGATCCGCCATAAGCTTTAATTTTTACTTGTACCAAATTACTACCATTTGCTTGCTAATACTATTTCTCAGAGTTAAACATGGGAAGAACAAACGGAACAGAATTTTGGAAGGCTATATGCCTTCTGTTCATGGACAGTTTTTTTAGGTCTTCCACTTCTTATGTACAGTAGAGTCTCACTAATCAGCATCATATCCCACCGCTTCCTATGTGGTGGTGTGAATAAAATATTTTAGGACATTTTAAAATGCTTTAATTCAATCACTTCAATATTTTTTCTTTACAGTCTAGTAATTAGAACATTTCAATAATGCAGCACCCCGTGATTTGAATAATACCATATAAGTGAGACTCTACTGTGCTTATTTTAAAAGGTGCTCCTCTTATTCTATATTTTATTTAAGTTCTTGAGAGGATCGAAATCATGCAAACCAAAGTTCAATATGTAATTGCAAAATGGCACTCCAAAGTATTTGGGATAACAGAGAGGCAATCATACAAGGTAGTTCAGCATTACGACAAGAGCAACCCTGTTTAGAAACTAGAAATGTGTTAAGACCAGCTAAAAAGTGAAAGATTTAATTACCTAACAATAAATAAATATCATCAGTATCAGCATTAGAAAGCGCAACACTGAGAATATAATTAATTTCTTGATAGTAAATGTTACTTGGAAGCATCACAATTTAATAGAATTGCTTTCAGTACCAATTAATTATAGCATTTATGACCAGTACTTAGTTGTTAATATAAATCAAATTATGTCATTTTCTATTATTTTACTAGGTAAGAGTACCTCTTTGATAGCTACACTGCTTAACAAACATTAAGAGCTTCTTGGTACACTTCTCATGATCAGAAAGAGTAAGACATTTAATATTTATGTCTGCCATAATATTGGTTTAGACAATTTTGTTAAACAGAGGTCAATGTTCTACCTCTGTAGAAGCAACCTTTCAGCTGTTTTAAAAGAACAATTACAGGCTGATAATATTATTAAATACTGCCAGTTTCAATAGTTTCTAAAACAGGCACAAAATATTTTCATTGTTTGGATGAACACAAAGAGAACACATGCATGGTATTATTCCATCTAACTGAATGGAACTATCAATAATATTTATTTAAAATGACTTTTAGACTTGCCTTTTTTGTGTTTGATGGCTACAGTTTATTATTAATATAAATATGTTTATAGAACTTAATAACACATTTCTAAAATCAGTATTTTTTAGAGCAACATCCACTCCAATGCATTGAGACTACTAAACACTACTGTTGCATGCCAAAATTAACACATGTTTATATATTTTGTTAGTGTGTTTTACCTTGGTATATCCACTGAAATACTTGGAATACCACATCCTATAGGCATTACACTTATGCTACCTAATATATTCTAAACTGGTAATTGTTTATTTGTATCAGAAATAAGAGAACACATGCATACTATTTTTCCATCTAACTGAATGGAACTATCAATAATATTTATTTAAAATGACTTTTATACTTGCCTTTTTTGTGTTTTATGGCTACAGTTTATTATTAATATAAATATAAATACAGAACTTAATAACACATTTCTAAAATCAGTATTTTTTGGAGCAACATCCACTCCAATGCATTGAGACTACTAAACACTACTGTTGTATGCCAAAATTAACACATGTTTATATATTCTGATAGTGTGTTTTACCTTGGTATATCCACTGAAATACTTAGAATACCACATCCTATAGGCATTACACTTATGCTACATAATATATTCTAAACTGGCAATTGTTTATTCATATCAGAAATAATCTTTACAACGAAATGTGTGTGAGTCATGCATTTTTCCAAGATCTAGGGTCAGGTAACAAGAGCAAAAAAATACACTTACTTGGTATTAAATTCTTGAGCGTCGGTGGTGATGCTAATCTTCCATCAGGTGCTCATAACTGAATGGTACACTAAATATGCACACTCATTTCACAAGAATAGGTTAACGTTATATTACAATATTGATTCTACTCTAGCCAGGCATAAACATAGAACACCGCGAATACTTGATAACGTAAACATCTAACACTACTGGGTAAATCGAAAACAAATATCTTCTACTGTTTACCGTTGATTTCTGTGGAAATAATCCCATAGAAATGAAATTTTAATGTGAAAGCTGATGGGTTAACCGTAGCGCAATAAATTTTGATTCACTTATAATTTTGCTGTAAAGCCAATGAACAAAGGACACAGATAAACGTTTAGCGCGCCGTGGATAATGTTATTTCACTTTATTGTAGCAAAATTTATGACGAATCGCTAAGCTCGATATGCCCCAGCGAATTCCACACAATAATCTGTTTGATCCTGCCTGCCTGCTGTCAAGTGCTGTCATTCATTATGTTATGTCAACTCAAATTCAATATCTTTCGAATTATACTCGACTTAACTTTAAAAATCGACTAAAAATATTTTCAACTCATAGGCCTTTTTCACACCGGCGCTTTCTGAACAAATTAAATGACACAAACATAAAAATAGGAAATAACAGACCAACAGTCACAAGTTAGGCCTACTGCTGTGAGTGTGTGTTAGGGCTGCACACCTGCACACAGTGTAGGCGGTGACAGAATCGTTTAAGGCTCAAATACACCATCCGATTTCAAGGGAGCCAATTTAGGAAATCGAAAGGTGTAATAGCAGTTAGAACAGTTAAGAGTCCAATTTAGTGAGATTGGAAGGTCCTGATTTGACTTCCTAAATTGTCAACGATCTAAGATAGTGTAATCGCATCACCACGATTTATAGCTAAGTGTTGCCAATCGTATTTATATGTATAACAATAGTATTGTATAGGTGTTTAAAATTATAATTTAATTTCCCAAGGTCCCCAGTAAAAATCTGAGTCCGTTCTTTTTTTTTCTTGGTCCGCTCTTGAAAGAATCTGTTTTAGCGACTTTTGATATTCTGTCTAGCGAATCGAATTTGTAGGAGTTGGCAGCACTGCCGATTTAGGATTCCGATTTAGAAGTCCAATTTAGTGTAGTGTGATCGCTAGCTTCCAACTTCCTCGTTAGATTGTTCCTAAATTGGCTCCCTTGAAATCGGACGGTTTTTTTTTTGCTTTTTGCTCAACGACTTGTAGCTGCTTTGTTTGACTTGTTGCTACAAAAAAGGCAAACACGCGTGATTCAAAAAAGCTTTAAAAAAAGACGCAACTGACTTGCCTACTGCTTGTTTCTACTTGCTTGTGTTTTATTCGCCCCCCGTGGCGGCTGGCTGAAGCGGTGACAGCTCGAGACAACTTCCATGCTAGAAATCAAACACTATTCAATTTGTTGGCATAGGCTAGGCGTACTCATGATGGAACCCTGTTTTGTAGAGTCTAAACAAAACTTCAGCCATTTTGGCAGTAGAGATGAGTCGCACTAGGTTTTGTACAAGGCGCACCTAGTAAAATTTCGTACAAATACTCGATCCAAATACCCGTTCCACCTAGTCTATGAAGTACGCATAAACTGGTATTGTTGGAATAGGTTAGACTCAAAGGTATGCTTAGTCTTTGCCTTTGCGTACCATTGATACGAAGGCACGTACGAAGTAATGAACTGCCGGTCGATTCTGTAAAAATCTCCCCGTGAAAATTTGAGCGAAGTGAGTGTCGAAGTGAGCTGTCAGTGTAACTAGGGATGGACGAAACATTAAATTTTCAATTTATCGATAATCGAGTTACCAAATTATTATTTAAATGCTGAATTTAATTAATTTTTTTCAAATTTATTAAAGAACTATGTGCATGCGTGTGTTGTGTCTAAACATTACCTATAACTATTAAAACATGAAAATAAACCATTTTACTTATTTGATTTTTTATTTATATTACTGGAATAGTGGTGGCCGTGGAAGGTTGTTGTCGCATTTTAGGTGGACGAAACGCAACCGTTTTTCCGACGACGAAAATGGTTGCAGAAAACGGTAGTCGTCGCAACTGGTTTGAAGACTGCTTAAAAGGCGAAACTATCGTCGGTCGAGTTAAATAGTTGCAGTTTCTTATAACTACTCACACTATCTCAGTTATAATAGATGCCGAATGTAAGTATTTCATCATGAAATCATGACATTTGGCATCAATTCTAACTGAGAGAGATGTTTTGATGATATAAATGAATATAATTGTATAAATACATACTTGCTACGGCCGCGATTCAAATTCTGACCAAGATACAACCTGACACTGACCTGCAAATTGCAAAAAAGGTTAGAAAATTGGAGCCTGGAGCTTCCTTCTTAACGCGAATGCTCCGCTTATACCTACTGTATAGTACATTATGTGGTCAACTCACAAAGAAAGCAAAGAGAATTCGGAACAAGAAAATATAAAAATACATTGTTTGTTATTAGATGGATTATTGCCAACTGATGATTTTTACTTTATACGATATTATAGGGCAAAAACATGTAGGTACCTACTTATGCCATTTTACTAAACATCTTGTAGAACAGTCATCAATTTGTACCTAATGCACTCGTGATTTAAAAATAAAATATTTTTAATTTAGACCGAAATGCTATCAATCCGTGACGCACGCAGCAATGTTTCTTGAAAAATCAATTGTCGTAAGTGCAACGTGCAACAGGTTCCAAAGTTGTTCATTCGCTACAATTTAAATATTGTAAACATTTTATCAATTCAATATGCTAGGGAGACTTAAAAGCGAGTGTGATCAACCTGATCGAGAGCGTCTGGCACACACAGATTAAAACTGAACCTCCCTACTTACTACATATTTTACGTCGTTAACCTAAAACCTAAAACCTGCGTAGTAACTTACGTAGTAATTGCCAATAATCAATTAGTAGGTAGGTACCTACTCATCCTCACGATCATACTTATTTAGAACAAATCTTGTTGACACAGACCACAATACCACACCACCGCATATTCGGTTATAGAACATTTCGCGCAGCACGGGTGAGCGCTCGTCCAATGACTCGTAATGGCGTCATGGTGACAGGACAGCGGGATCTATCACCGCGGTGATCGTTCACCCGATTCTGGTGAAAGCAAAGCGCCGGTGAGCCTTCACCAGCGCGCCGGTATGCGGCTGACAGCGGGATCTATCACGAGAATCGGGTGATAGGTCGGGACTCACGCAAATTTGAGAGCAAAAGCGCGGGAAAACCGAGTTTTTTTTTTTAGTCTTGGAATCTTCCTTGTACCTACCTACATTCATAAATCATTTTCGTGTCTAAAAAAATAATGATTTAGCACATAACTCTAGCCCCCATTATTGTGTTGAAAAACACAAAAAGGTAGATTTTTAGAAATATTTCAATATTTTAAAATTATTCTATTTTGTGCAATTTTACTAATACACTAAAATATAGGAATTTATGGACAAACATTTCTATGTCAATTGTTTTGTTAGGGCAGCTATCATTTAGTTTTGTTGTGTTTTCCTACAAATAATAAATCAACAGACCATAGCATAAAAACCCAGACGTCTGGTAACTTTAGATATACATAAGACAGCTGGACTGCGCCTTTTGGGGTGTCGCCATGGAAACGAGTGCCGTGTGGTAACTTTAGATAAGTATATAAGACAGCTGGACTGCACCTTCGGCGATCAAACGCTTAAAAATGTAGGTATTTACTGTAATTTTTGACAGTAAATACCTACCTACACGAGTACACGGTGATCTATCACGCGATTCAGGTGAATGCAAAACGCGGGAAAGTTATGAGCTTTTTTTTTTGGTCAGCATTCAGAATTTGTTTATTTAATTTTTTTTAGATATTTTCGTGTCTAAATCCTAAAAATAATGACATACTATACCTGGATGACCGATATTTTTTGGAAATGAAACTTAAATAGATCGGTTTAACGCCGTACATATTACATTATTATTAGATTATATTGGTGCAATTTTAATTTTTTGTTAGCGTAACTTAGGTTCTTAGCTATATAAGTTTAGGTACCTACCAACAGGTGTAGGTACTATATTCGGCAATAATAGAATGATAGTAGGTAAGGGCTCACTGACTGGGCCTGTAAATTTTTATTGCCTTGAAACATGATTCAGACAAAGTGAACTTGCCTCAGATAGTAGATAGGTAGGTAAATAATTTGGCGCCGGCGCGAGGCGCCGCCGCGCCGGTGACCGCGTAAAAGTAAAGAAAATTATTCAAAACCGCAAGTAAAAAGCTTTTGCAAGTGTGATGGCATGATTGAAACCTATAATCTTAAAAAACGCATTAGCAAAAGTTAGCTGTAGGTCATTGAACTGACATCAGCTGTGTGCGTGGAACTCGTCTGTCTCTGAAACGTTTTGTGGTTACATATATTAAATATAAAATTACTAGGTTAGGTTTATAATATTAAAGTAATTAGAGTGATTCTTTTAGACATAGAATTTAATATTCTAATAGCGCGAGATTTTCCGTTACGTAGTGTACAATGTTCCAAGTGTTAATTTTTTTTGTGTAGCTTCTTATAATTAGAAAATAGCATACAAACCTTAATAATTATATACATTTTTAAGGGCAGGAAGGAACAGGGGGTGGGTTTTAGTCAGTAAGAGTCTGACACGAGAAGTCATTGGATGATTTCCCACCCCACAAAAAAAGAAAGGCCTATCATCACATAACTACATAATTATGTAGTTTGGAGGAGCTTGTGTCCAAATAATAACTACCTACCGAAGTTGATTTTCGACACAACACACAAGAAAACACTTGGCAAGGTCAGTCCGTGGATGGTTGTTGTAAATCTCGTTGAAAGTGATTATGGGTAGTCAGAAACCAGACACCAACTGGAAGCCGAACCCAATATATGTATAGTTGGAATAAGGTAAGGCAGATTGATTGAACACTGATCTAGTTTGGTTTGGACTAGAGATGCGCCGAATAGTGGTTTCACCGAATAACCGAATACCGAATAGTATACGGTTCAATCTTTTCCGAACCGGATATTCGGCCGAATTATTCGGTTTGACATTTCACTGCATTCCCGCGTAAACAGGTTCAAACGCGCTCGCCGCCTGTCGCTGCTGGCTAGTTGCGAGCGAGCCGTACCTCGCCGCCCGCTACCCGCGCATACACCGCGCTGTCACTTTGCTTTAAAACATTGCACGAGTAAGTTTGATTGCTTTCATTCAGGTATTAGCTTTTTAACACATTCTTCACAAGTTTTATTTAACTTATAATAAACATATCTTACATAAGAAGCTTGTCTTTCAGTTCTATTCCATGTCATGTAGCCAGGAAAATAGAAATACTCAAATCGAATATATTAGGCACTAAAACCGAATAATTCGGCCGAATACAAATAGTGGCAAAAATGCCGAATACGCCGAATACCGAATACCAAACGAATATTCGGCGCATCTCTAGTTTGGACATATTCAGCTTGGTGAGCTGAGGACAGAAATAAATTAAAATTACACAAAATTAAAATTTTACTCATTTGTTCATCACATGATCAAAAAGACTAAGGTAAAACTAAAGGTATCTTCAGGAGTTCAATGTCTTGGGACTTGCACAGGGACGTCATGAACAAAATATGTTGAATAGATGCCTGGCTGGAAGATGATCGACTGTTTCAAGCTGGAAACAATAATTGGTAAACATTAAAAAAAAAATTGCTATTTGATATGGGGTTACATGTGTTTTAGTAGGTAATAAATACAGCAATTCATTACATATTGTAACTGTCTCAACTGATTACATAAATCAAATGTCACAACATTATTCCTATTTTTACAGTACTATCTTTCAGCGCCACAGAAAGCACATTAACCGTCCCACTGAGCATGAATATGTTACATAAACATTGCTGAAACTATAAATTGGGTGGGTGTAAGTTACAAGTGCAAAGGTGCAATCTTGTAGCAAGGTTACAGGAACGTAGATTAAATAGCCCTAACGGCAACGCCAGAAACATTAGATGTAATGTTTCTCATTTAGACCAATCTTGCCAAGGGGTAACATAGTTGGAAACTGTCAGGAGGATTTTAGAGAGCACAAAATGTGTACCATGCTTTTGGTTGGTTATTTATGTTTCAAAAATACTTAGCTCAACTCGGAGAACCATTAGGATTTATGTGATCAAATCAAGGTAGCTTTGCTTGATAATAATTGTTCAGTTTCTTCAACTAATGCTGTTTAGCAGTGTTGTCTCATCAGCTGAGAAATAGAACACACAAGATTACTTATCAAAATGATACAGTAAGATTAGATGTAAAATGTTATGCACCTTGCGTGCGTACGTAGGTACGTACCTACGTATGTATAAGTTTTAGTTATGCACTGATCGATAGTAACAATATTATTTCACACAGTTTTCACAGGTTACGTTACGAACATATGAACATAGGTCAAAATCATCATCACATGAAGTCTTCGGTCTTAATTACTATCGACCCGACTCGGTTAGAGTTGAAATCACATTTACGATCGTTACACTTTTAATAATTATTACTTGTGTCCGTAACTCAGAGGATATTCAAAACTTTCACTTGTTTTTCAAAAGGGAAACGCAGTACTATTAGTACCTACCTACTATACTTAATCTTAATCAAAAAGTAATAAAATATGATTTTAATACTAAAGTCACCACAGAGTACATTATAATAATTATGTAAGCCACGGGATCTCATCTCGAACTAAGAAAATTTAGTTCAAATAAATCTCAATAGATGACGGAATATGCATCGATTTCTTATTGAAGTCTAAGTAATATTAATATTTTGAAACCACATAATATTGTAAAAACTGTATTTTCTTATTTAATAAACTGCCCTAAGCATAAAATTGTGGAATAATTGGCTTGTAATTCACATTTAGACGATTATTGGAACGAATTTTTAGACACCAATATTTCTAGTACCTATAGATGGCGCTGTTTGAAGTTTTAGAGTTTATCCATTCGCTTCTTTCAAATTTGTAAGTATAGTGACACATTTTGATATAGTAAAGCTACTATGAAGTGTCAAAAGTACTTTAAAATAATTCCTCAACGTGTGAGAAAATATTGGTAAGACTTTAAGTAAATTCATTCATGCATGCAACATTTGTTCTGCGTTCGGGCCCGTCCTCTACACCTCGCTAGATGGTGTTAGCAGCGACGGCTTGCAAGACGAATGAATTTACATAGTCTTACCAATATTTTCTCACACATTGAGGAAATTTTGTTTTTGTTTGTTTCAAAATGTTTCAATAGACAAATAATTTTAAAGAGGCGAATGGATAAACTCTAAAACTTCAAACAGCGCCATCTAGAAGTACAAGAAATATAAATGCCTGAGGATTTGTTTCATTAAACATCTGAATTTTAATTAGGAGCCAATTATTCCACAATTTTATGTAGTTTATTAAATTAGAAAATACAGTTTTTAATATACTTTTTTTCAAAATATTCATGTTACATAGACTTCACTATGAAATCGATGCATATTAACGCCATCTATTGTTTGAACTAAATTTTCTTTGTTCAGGATGAGACCCCCGTGAGGCCGTGACTATAGGTAGGAAATTTTATACTCTTTGCTATTAGAGAGAAAGGCGATCAGGCAGGCGACGCCACCACACACACACACGAACTTTAATAAGCCACATTGGTACTGAGGCCTTTAAGACATAAAAGTTTCTATATGATTATAAAACAGTTTTATCAGTTAAAACTTATTTATTGCAGCAAAACAATCTTATTACCCAGTAACTGGGTTGTGGAGTCAGATAGGCAGTCGCTCCATGTAAAATACTGGTATTTAGCTGCATCCGGTTAGACTGGAAGCCGATCCGTTGATAGTTGGGAAAAAGCTAGGTAGATGATGATATTGCAGCAAAACATTAACACATTTTAATATTTTTCACTTAAAATCGGCCTTTAATGTAAATTTATTTGCAAATAATAATAACTAGCCTTAAAACTAATACAAATGTGCTCATTATATAAGGTGAAAATTCGTTTTTTCAAAATTAGCTAGCTAATAAAAAAAACACTTTATTTATTGTCCTTTGTGATCAAAATTTCACGAACTTTTTTATCCAGCGTATTTTATAAATGTCTCGATCATTCATCAAGTTAGCGGCAATGGTGGAGGCGCATAATGCCGATATCGAATCGAGCCGTCAATAAGCTCGATTCGAAACAATATTTCTGTAACGAGAGCCGAAGAATTTATTTTATCCTATCGCATAGCAGAAGACCTCATAGGCCAACTGGAGGCTGACAGGAGACCAGGGGCGTATTTACCCTAGGGCCATCCGGGCCATGGCCCGGGGCGCGAATCCGCCAGGAGCGGCGTAGCCGCCCTTAGCCGATTGCATTGTGTTTTGGTTTTGGCACCATTCAACCAACTTTTACTTCTCACCTTTTTTATTTTACTTGTCAATATAAATTAAAATTAACACAAAAAAAACAAGAACTAGTAAGTCATTTGGTCGAAAACACGCTTGTAAGCAATTAAGTTTCGTCAATACATCGAAGATACTTCGAAGTATTCTCTTTCTGCATAAAAATTGATACTTAACTTCATACAAATAAGGAGTACAATCGTGTATGCAGGATACTTCCAACTTCCAAGTCTTGTTGGTAGAAAAATACTTGCACCGAACATTGATCCGTATCTATAATTGTAAATAAGGAGCAGAATCGAGAATACAAAAAAATAATACTTCGAACCAAACCTTTATAGAAAAATACTTGCATGAAACATTGATCTGTAACATTATATAAATAAAGAGTAGGATCGCGTGAAGGATCGACGGAGTGAGTAGCCAGCCGAGTACAAAAGTAATACTTTGAACTCTCAAGTCTTGTTGAAAGGAAAAATACTTACATAGAACATTGATCCGTAAGATAATAAAAATAAGGAGCAGAATGGCGTGTAGAGTGTACAAAAGAAATACTTCCAATCAAACCTTTATAGAAAAATACTTGCATAGAAAATTGATCCGTAACTAAATAAAGATAAAAAGCTGAATCGCGTCGAGGTTTAGTGGAGCGAGTAGCCGAGTAAAATACTTTGAAGGTCTTGCAAGTATTTCGGGTCGGCACTTGGTCGGGTACATGCAAGTCAATACCTGTTGGAAAGACCTATATAGTCGCGTAAATACGCACCTTCCATAGTAGAGGGTTTATTGGCGGGATTTTCTCGAGTGAAGTTCAATGGCTGTTTTAATTATTCGTTTATTGATTCCTAGTGGATATTGTAAAATCCATTTCGATATTGTAAAATTGATGTAGTTTTGTGTCTCAAGTGTCTACGCAACTGGACAATATGTGGCATCATTGAAACAGGCGCGATCTCGGTAAAATGGAGCTGAGAATTTTATTGTAGTATTGACTACCTCAGCGAAGTTTGCCGAGAAAGCTGAAGCGACACATTTGTTGCCAAATACTGCAAAAAACATTAGAATGTGTTACTCCTAGGTGTTACATCTGTATTGTAATGAAAAAAAAGTAAAAATACACTACGTAAGACTAGGCAATATGGTCAAAAGACTACAGGCCTTCCCTTCGGGGTAAATAAAAAAAAAATTGCCAATTAGAGATTTAGAGCAAAGAGAATATAATTTCATTTAGAGATAAACATAAGAACTAACAAATGAAAGTCCTCTGAATTGCGAACAGTGTAACGATCGTAAATGTGATTCCAACCGAGTCCGGTCGACAGTAATTACTAAGACGTCATGATGATGATAATGTTTTGTAAGTTCGTAATGTAACCGAAAAAAGTGAAAACTGAATGGAATAATATTGTTATTAAGGATCAGTGCATTCTGTGCAGTGCATAACTAAAATATTATACATACGTACGTACGCACGCAAGGTGCATAACATTTGGTATGCATGACCAGACCAGAAAATCATAATGTATCATTTTGATAATTAGTATTCTTGTGTGTTCTATCTCTCAGCAGATGAGCCAACAGTGCTCAATACGCTCAGCAGGAGTTGAAGAAACTAACAAACAATTATTATCAAGCAGTCTCCTTGATTTGATCACATAAATCCTAATGATTCTCCAAGTTAAGCTAAATATTTTTGAAACCTATATAACCAACCAACCTTAAGCATGGTGCATGACTGTGCTCTTGCTTGCTTCTACAATCAACCTAGCCGTTTCCAACTATGTTACCCCTTGGTAAGACTGATCTGCGAATAACAGCCACGACCAACGGCTTTAATGTGCTTTCTGAGCCGATGAAAGATTGTACTGTGAATATAGGAATAATGTTGTAATTTGATGTATTCAGTTCAGACAGTTATAATATGTAATGATTTGCTGTATTTATTACCTATTAAGTACCTGTTAGTCTAGGAAAAAATATATCAAATAAGTATTATGAATGCTAATTTTATTAATATTTACATAATGTTTCCAGCTAGAAGCAGCTGATCATCTGCCAGCCAGGCATCTATTCCACATTTGTTCATGATGTCCCAGTGCAAGTCCCAAGATGTTGGAACCCGGCAGACACCTTTAGTCTTTTTTGATCATGTGATACAAATTATTAAAATTTTAATATTATGAGATATTATTTCTGTCCTCACCAAGCTGAATATTTCCAAACCAAACTAGATCAGTGTTCAATCAATCTGCCAAACCTTTTCCCAACTATAAATTGAGGTCGACTTCCACTTGTTTTCTGGCTTCTGATAACCCATGACCATTTTCAAAGATTGTTGTAAAGCTTTGAAAATGGTCATGCATCCACGTACCGACCTTGGCAAGTGTTGCTTAACCTCGAAAATCAACTTTTGCGATAGGTAGTTATTATTTGGACACAAGCTCCTCCAAACTACCTAGATGTAGATAAGGTGATGATAGGCCTATATGTATGTAATAACTAATAAGGTTTGTACTTAGGCTATCTAATTTCTTATTTTATGAAACTGTAGAAAAAAAGTGAACATCAATGGCACCTAATATTATCTACATAAAAAATAAAAATTTCCAAGCTCAGTCAGTGAGCTCTACTATCATTCTACTAATGCCGACTATTAGTACTTACACGTGTTAGTACCTAAACACGTAGATAAGAACCTGCAATAAGCTAACAAAAAATTTAATTAAAATTGCACCAACTTTATGTATATAATAATAATAATCTAATACTTAGGGCGATAAACCGATCTAGCTAGGTTTCATTTCCAAAAATACGATTTACCAAAAAAAATCGGTCATCCAGGTAATCGTACTAGTATAATAGTTGGGAGTTTGGGGCTAGGTGCTATGTCATTATCTTTAGGATTTAGACACGAAATTATCTAAAAAAAAAACAAATAAACAAATTCTGAATGCTGACCAAAAAAAAGCCCCCAGCTTTTTCCCGCGCTGCGTTCACCTGAACCAGTGATAGCAACCTTTACTAAATATTTTCCCCAAGTTGTTTTCTGAATTTCCCTAAAAATCCCAAAATAGAATTTTATAAGTACCTACCTACTGCTCATAAAATAAAACGTTACCAAGTAAGTTAGTAAAATATTTTATTGGTAAATACAATCATACAAAGTTGGTAATTATTTCCAGAACCGCATCATCATCCTGTTCCTCGTTTTTGTTTGACGTCTTATTTTTGAAGTCAAACATACCTACATTGAAGTTCTTGATCATGTCCACTGCGGGATCAAATTTTACACATGATCCATAAATCCGATTTAGGGAAAATCGTATCATCATGATACTCTGTCCCATTTTATGGGATAATCTGTTCCTCAGTTTATTTTTGATTGTTCCATAATATAGAAAAGGCACGCTCGACAGAGGCATAATTGGAAACTGCCTGTTTCCAATCATGCCTCTGTCGAGCGTGCCATTTCTTTTTCTGCGTCAATACCTAATGCTAAAGCAAATTTAGAAATATTTTCAAATAGTTTGCAGTTACCAGCATCGCAATCGTTCTAAACTTCTGCATAGAATGCAGCTGATGAATTTGACACATGTGTCCATGTTTTATTTTGCAATTGATGCCATTCCGATTCGACGTCATTCTTTGATTTATCCAATTTAACTCACTGATTGAGTGACATGAATTAATGAATGCGCCGCGCAGTTCACTCGTTTCATATCGTGCGTTGCGCACAAAACTGAAAACACACGCTTTGTTTTCGATTTTGCAAGTTTTGTTTGAAATCCATAAAAAGATCCCCAAAAAATTTCAGTCTCTAAAAATGTCTCTTTTAACACTTCTAGCCCCTAAATTTAGGGACTAAATCCCTAAGTTGGGAACCCTGACCTGAATCGTGTGATAGATCACTGTGTACTCGTGTAGGTATTTACTGTCAAAAATGACAGTAAATACCTACATTTTTAAGCGTTTGATCGCCGAAGGTGCAGTCCAGCTGTCTTATATACTTATCTAAAGTTACCACACGGCACTCGTTTCCATGGCGACACCCCAAAAGGTGCAGTCCAGCTGTCTTATGTATATCTAAAGTTACCAGACGTCTGGGTTTTTATGCTATGGTCTGTTGATTTATTATTTGTAGGAAAACACAACAAAACTAAATGATAGCTGCCCTAACAAAACAATTGACATAGAAATGTTTGTCCATAAATTCCTATATTTTAGTGTATTAGTAAAATTGCACAAAATAGAATAATTTTAAAATATTGAAATATTTCAAAAAATCTACCTTTTTGTGTTTTTCAACACAATAATGGGGGCTAGAGTTATGTGCTAAGTCATTATTTTTTTAGACACAAAAATGATTTATGAATGTAGGTAGGTACAAGGAAGATTCCAAGACTAAAAAATTGGTTGCCTGTAAAGTCGGTATACGGGCGAAAGTTTTACGTGACAACGACTTTGAGTGGTAAAATAATTTTAATGTGAATATTCATTCGTATAGTAGGAAGAAGGATGAAATAATAGTAACAATTTAAAACATTTATTTATACAAAGAATTATATTTAAAACATTAATTTATATAATTGAACAAATTAGAAATTATTGTTTCTCATATTTTTAAATGTTTTCAAATACAGTGTAAACTCTTTATAACATCATTCTTTATAACGATAAACTCTCTATAACATAGAAAAGATCACAATTTGGTTGGTTTAGTTTTAAAAAGTTACTAATATAAATAATTAATTTGAAATTTCACAAAATTTGTGTATGTTAAATTCATTTTTTATTTCAAATTTTTGCATAAATTGAACTTTGTTGAAACAGTTATTAATATAAATAACAAATTCGAGAATTCACAAAATTGGTTTATGTTAAATCAATCAGTTGTTATAAGTTATTAATAAATTTAACTTGTTTTACATTGTTATAAATATAAAAACTAAATTTAAAAGTTAGAACATTTATTTAAATCACATTAATTGTTAATATCAATCGATTTTAATTCAAAGTGTATTTTCTAAAAGGAGAAAACTAATTCACATTTGATCTTTGAATTTGTAAATCGCGCGCTTACGACCTTGCGCAGTGATTAGTCGTCTCGGTTTGAATGTTTGAAAGTTTCGATTTGACAGGTTGGAGGTTAAACATTGTTATTTTAATTTTTTACATAGCAAGTCGCGCTCATTTTTTCAAGTTAAACAAATTATTATTGGTTGAGAAACGATTTATACTACTTTTTTGATTGAAAACTACCACAACATTGTGATTACTACAACATAACCTATTCACTTATGTCTTAGTCATTTATTTCATCATGTTATATTATCAGTCTGAAATTATTTACCTTTGCTGTTTGAATTGTTGCGATGGACGAAACTACCTTCACATTATCACTACACAATCGTTTTACAATTAACTGGCAACGTGTAAACTTGTATGCAGGCGCCTAAGCGAAATAGAAGCGCAAGACATGAACCGGTGTGTATGCCTATCTCTCTCACTCTCTCTCTCTCGCTCTGTCTCTCTCGCTCTTAGGCGGGCTAACTGTGCTCGAGTGGAAGGGACGCGTGCCTTTCACTTTTTATGTCTGTCTCTCTCGCTCTTAGGCGGGCTAACCATGCCCGAGTGGAAGGGACGCGTGCCTCTCACTCGCTCTCATTGTGAGCGCATAACGTGAGCGGAGCGTAACGCATTTTCTTGAAGTGTCACCCGGCAAACCAATTTATAAGACGTTGTCACGTCAAAAAAAAAAAACTCGGTTTTCCCGCGCTTTTGCTCTCAAATTTGCGTGAGTTATCACCTATCACCCGATTCTCGTGATAGATCCCGCTGTCAGCCGCATACCGGCGCGCTGGTGAAGGCTCACCGGCGCGCTGGTGAAGGCTCACCGGCGCTTTGCTTTCACCAGAATCGGGTGAACGATCACCGCGGTGATAGATCCCGCTGTCCTGTCACCATGACGCCATTACGAGTCATTGGACGAGCGCTCACCCGTGCTGCGCGAAATGTTCTATAACCGAATATGCGGTGGTGTGGTATTGTGGTCTGTGTCAACAAGATTTGTTCTAAATAAGTATGATCGTGAGGATGAGTAGGTACCTACCTACTAATTGATTATTGGCAATTACTACGTAAGTTACTACGCAGGTTTTAGGTTTTAGGTTAACGACGTAAAATATGTAGTAAGTAGGGAGGTTCAGTTTTAATCTGTGTGTGCCAGACGCTCTCGATCAGGTTGATCACACTCGCTTTTAAGTCTCCCTAGCATATTGAATTGATAAAATGTTTACAATATTTAAATTGTAGCGAATGAACAACTTTGGAACCTGTTGCACGTTGCACTTACGACAATTGATTTTTCAAGAAACATTGCTGCGTGCGTCACGGATTGATTGCATTTCGGTCTAAATTAAAAATATTTTATTTTTAAATCACGAGTGCATTAGGTACAAATTGATGTCTGTTCTACAAGATGTTTAGTAAAATGGCATAAGTAGGTACCTACATGTTTTTGCCCTATAATATCGTATAAAGTAAAAATCATCAGTTGGCAATAATCCATCTAATAACAAACAATGTATTTTTATATTTTCTTGTTCCGAATTCTCTTTGCTTTCTTTGTGAGTTGACCACATAATGTACTATACAGTAGGTATAAGCGGAGCATTCGCGTTAAGAAGGAAGCTCCAGGCTCCAATTTTCTAACCTTTTTTGCAATTTGCAGGTCAGTGTCAGGTTGTATCTTGGTCAGAATTTGATTCGCGGCCGTAGCAAGTATGTATTTATACAATTATATTCATTTATACCGTTTTCTGCAACCATTTTCGTCGTCGGAAAAACGGTTGCGTTTCGTCCACCTAAAATGCGACAACGACCTTCCACGGCCACCACTAGTCCAGTAATATAAATAAAAAATCAATTAAGTAAAATGGTTTATTTTCATGTTTTAATAGTTATAGGTAATGTTTAGACACATACACACACGCATACACATAGTTCTTTAATAAATTTGAAAATTTCTTTAAATTCAGCATTTAAATAATAATTTGGTAACTCGATTGTCGATAAATAGAAAATTTAATGTTTCGTCCATCCCTAGTAGCACTGACAGCTCACTTCACTTCAAGCTCACTCCACCTAAGTTTTCACGGTGAGATTTTACTGAATAGCACTGCTGTAATCTTCCCTTCACAGATAGGTACCTAGTTTACACAGGTTTAGGACTGTCATCGTAAAGATGTATATATTGTACATTGTAGATTGTTGGAGGTTTTAAGATTTCAATTATTTTTCAGAGTACATAATCAGATTTTTGCCATTTTTTTATTAATTTTTGAATGTTTTCTAAAGATATTTTTTATTTATTTTAAATCACCTATCTACAATCATTGTTTTTAGGGTTCCGTACCCGAAGGGTCCAAACGGAGCCCTATTGCATTTTACAGCCGAACGGTTGGAGCTATAGTCTTCAAATTTTCACAGTTTAAGCATCTTGTTGAACCAAAACCATACAAATTGTCGAAAATTGGTACGGAACCCTAAATATGTAAAGTCCGACACGCACTTGGTCGGTTTTTATATGCGCGTAGAAAATCAGCCATAAGAATTTTGATTCAAGAACATTCATTGTTGGACTAACGGGTCCCCAGCCTGGTTCTCCTGTTGTGTTGTGTGGGGGTGTTGTGTTGTGGTGTGTGTTACGTTGACTGCCAGACAACAGACACAATTAAAAATCTTTTGTTTGGGGGTCACCATGTGTCCCCCATGGCAGTCAGTGTGTTAAGCAACAAAATACTATCTCGCTTCGGCGCGTGTCGGTACTTCGATTCGATGGGCCGCGCGTTTGCCGTGCGCTACGTAGGCTCAGTGAGACTAGGTGGATCGAGTCTTTTTAAAGTTGGACTATGTGCCACCTAGTCTCGTTAAATACCTAGTCCCTGAATCTATTCTACTATACAGGGTGTAAAAAGAGACATCACAAAGCCGTCAACTACGCATACTGTAAGTACATGTAACAGCTTTGCGCAAAAATTATTGCTTGGATACCACTTTTATTTTTAGGTATGAAAAAAAAAGGTTTTTTTTTTTGCGCGCAATGTAACGCGAACCCAGGCAAGCGGAATTAAGCCCCGCCCCTTCGCTCTAAGCCGCTTTGGTAGGTACTTGTCGGATACGATATTCATTGCATCCGACAAGTACCTACACTCGCCCGAACATTGCTCGAGAGCAGACGTGTTTTTGGTTCCTTGCACAGATTTGTGAAGTCCTAGCTTGTAATTTAAATTAATAAAATTAAATATTTTGTGTGGACCCTGGAGCCCTATCTTTACTACAAAGAAGAGAGCAGTAAAACCCGACATCACTCACTCTGGAACTCTCTGGACGCCGCAGGAGCAAACGCAAACGGCCACCATCTACCAGGGTACTATAGATGCTAAGGACACGCACTGCGTCACACTGAAGAATCAACAACTGTGAGTGAGCAAGATAAAATATACAGTTGTTTTTGACATATAAATCGGAAAAAGTACTAGGACACACACTACACACTGATATTGCAGGTCCAGTAAATATACCCAGCATAAATGAAGAAAAATATTACCAGGTAATTGTAGATGATTATACACATTTTGGAGTTATATATCTGTTGAAGCATAAACATGAAGCAACACAAAACTTAATAGATTATGTGAGATATTTAGAAAGACAGAAAGAAAATAAAGTGAAAAGGATAAGATGCGATAATGGTGGCGAATTTAAGAATAGAATAATTAACGAATTCGTGATAAATAATGGGATAAAAATGGAGTACAAAACCCATACAGTCCACAAATGAATGGAGTATCTGAAAGAATGAACAGGACTGTATACAATAAAGCAAGAGCACTAATGATGGAATCCAACCTTCCGAAAGAATTATGGGGAGAGGCAGTTAAATGTGCCATGTATCAAATAAATAGATGTCCATCAGCAGCTATAAAATTTAAAACACCAGCAGAGTTATATTATGGTAAAAATTATATAGATAATATGAAAATATTTGGATCGAAAGCATGGATGATTGTATTGCCAAGAAAATCAAAATTTGAAGAAAGAGCTAAGGCAATGAGATTTATTGGATATAGTACAAATGGATATAGATTGTGGGATCCAGAAAGTAATGAAATTAAAATCTCGAGAGATGTACATTTTGATGAAACGAATGTGAGATATGATGGAATAAGAGAAGTAGAAAGAGACAATGAAATGTCAGTAATATACAGAGAAAGACAAGGTAAAGGTGAGATTCAAGTTATACGACATCCTAATATGACTGAAAATGATCCAGATAGTGATGATGATGATAAATTTGATGATGCAACTGAACAAGTGAAAGAAGTTATACAAGAAAAGTTACCGCAGGAAAAATATACAAGAAGTGGAAGAAAAATTATTAAACCAAAAATACTACAAGAATATGAGACACACTATGCTTATAGTGCAAATATGGAAGATGTTCCTAAAAGCTACAATGAAGCTCTAAAAATGGGCTGGAATGAAGCAATTGTTAAAGAATTGAATGCTTTAGAAAATATGAAAACATGGACAATCACTGATTTACCAAGTGGAAAAGAAGCAATTGATACTAAGTGGATTTTTGTGAAGAAAGATAATAACCTAAAGAAGGCGAGACTGGTTGCAAGGGGCTTTCTACAACGAGATGATGGTTTTACAGTTAATTATTCCCCTGTCGCAAGAATGAGCACAGTCCGCACTTTCTTATCACATGCAGTACAAAATGATTTTGAAATCCATCAATTGGACATCCCGACAGCATTCCTAAATGGAATCTTAGAATCAGATGTATACCTAAAGATACCTAAAGGAGTAAAATGTGAGCAAAAGAATAAAGTTCTAAAGCTGAATAGAAGCTTATACGGATTAAAAGAGAGTCCAAAATGTTGGAATGATAGATTAAATGAATTTATTCTAAAAATAGGACTAACAAGGTCAAACAATGATTTTTGCCTGTATTATAATGATGAATGTTGGATTATAGTATTCGTAGATGATATTTTGGTAACAGGATGTAAAAAAGAGATAACTTACGTAAAAGAACAGTTAAAGAAAGAGTTTCAAGCAAAAGATTTTGGTGAAGTTAATAAGTTTCTTGGAATGGAAATACAGAGAAATGGAGATATTCTAAAGATAACACAGGAAAAACAAATAGATAAAATGTTGGAAAAATTTAATATGACGGAGGCGAATGGAACGAAGACTCCAATGACGAAAGGTTTTCAAGCAGATTCTGATAGTAAGTGTGTTGTTATACCTTACAGACAGTTGATTGGAGGTTTAATGTTTTTAGCGACGGTATCAAGACCTGATATTGCCTTTAGTACAACATTTTTGAGTCAATTCTTAGATAAACCTACTTTAAATCTATGGACACAAGCAAAACGAGTTCTACGTTATTTGAAAGAAACAAAGAAAAGTGGATTGACCTATGTCAAGAATAACAAGAAAAATATTATTCAAACCTACTCTGATGCAGATTGGGGAGATAGTCACATTGACAGAAAGAGTATCAGTGGATCTGTTACTTTGTTAAATGGTCATGTGGTTGCATGGTTCTCAAGGAAGCAGAACTGTGTAGCTTTGTCGACAGCAGAGGCTGAGTATGTCGCTGGAGCCACTAGTGCATGCGATTTGATAAATATAAAGGGACTATGCAAGAATTTTAACAAAAACAAAGATGTGCAGTGTGTTCTCTACGTGGACAATAAAGGAGCTATAGATATGACGAAAACTTTTGAAAACAGTAAGAGAACGAAACATATTGATATAAAATATCATCATATAAAGATTTAATATCGAAAAAGGAGCTAGTAATTGAGTATGTAAATACTGTTGAAAATTTAGCTGATATTTTTACAAAGACTTTAGCAGTTGATAGATTTAAAAAAAATGTGTGAGTGGTTAAATATTTATATATAATGATATTAGATACTTATAGTTACTTAAGTAAGAAGTTAAATTGTATTCTTATGTAGTACGGTGACCATGATATTTTTTTGGAGAATTTAATATTTTAGTGTCACCATAATTTTAATTTTATGTTATTGAAAATGTAAAATGTTTTGATTTGATTTTGTTTTGAAGCGATTAAGAGTGTTTGATTTTCGATAAAACACTATTAATCGAGATGGGGTGTTAAGGTAGATATCCTACCTACTTGTATTTGTCTATGATCTAAGAAAAAGAAAGAAGAATATAGGTGTCAAGAGAGTTCGGTCATGATGGCTCATGAAAAATAAATTTTGTGAAACTAAATAATCTTTCACTAATCATATGTCCTCAGTAATATCATAAAACGCAGAGACAGCAGAGGCTACTTTATGACCCTTTAGTGATCCACTTTTTCGGAATCAATTTCCGTAGTCTAAGAGGCTCAATTGGTAAGCGCTTCGGTTCAATCACCCGGAGAGCCCGAGTTCGAATCCCACAACCAAATTTACTTTTTGTAATATTCACTTTTGGTCACTTTAACCTTTTGTGTCATTCACTTTTTGTGAACACACTTATTGTTACATTATGCCATTAAAGCGTACGCCACCCCCGTCATCGCAGGCAGTGCGTTCGGATTCAGAACCCGACTTCCCTACACAGTCGATTGAACAAGAGGATCCTAATGTTACACTACGGAAGCGGAAATTCGATCAGGTGGATGACTGACATGAGAACATTATTCTTAACTTTTGAAAAGAAGCAGAATAAAAAACATGCGTCTCTCCAGGCGACCGTGGATGAAATAAGGGTGCTTAACGCGGCCTCAAAGGAGTCTGCTGACTTTGTCTGAAAAAAGTATGATGATCTCATAATAGAGCTCAATAAGTTAACTGCCGAACGCAACGAAAACCTTGCGTATATTCAGGTTCTGGAGGAAAAGGTGGAGAATCTTGAACGATATCAAAGGGCCACTTGTCTGGAACTAAGAAACGTACCAACTTCAACCCATGAGACTAAACAAGATCTTACAAAAATCGTTATCGATCCAGGCAAAGCTCTAAACATTCCAATAAATACTTCAGACATTCGAGATGTGTATCGTTTAAAGACAAAGTCAGAATCAAACAAACCAATTTTAATTAACCTCACGTCATCAATTATGAGAAAAAAGATAATCCAATCCTTGAAATCCTACAATAGATCAAATCAGCAAAATAAACTCTGCAGTGAATCTACAAATAGGCGGCCCTGTCAAACCAATCAACTTATCGGAAAGTCTAACCTTTAAAGTAAAAAGCTTGCTGGTCGCCGCAAGCGACCAGCAAGCCGAAGCTGCGGAGGTGAGCGTGGGTGCCTATCCTTTGTTGGTGGGGTTGCTCTCCCTTCGCGCCTCCGGTTTTTATATACACTCTAGGGGTAGCAGCCAAAGGATTACGAGCAGTCGGGGTGCCTCAATTCGGGTGTGGACAAAATTCGACCTATTTTAACCATGAAGTAACTTATACATAGGTTATAGATTATATATCTTTTTGTATTGTATTGCTGAAAAAAAAAATTGCGTTTCATTTCACCTTTAGCAAATACCACAAGAATAAAAGTAATAACTTTTATTGTCAATAAATCAAAATTTTCGTTTAATTCCAAATAAAATAACCAATTAAAATGCGAATTTTGAAAAAACATAAAAAAATTCGCGTCGACTTGTTATTTGCATAATCATCATTTTCCTGCCCTTATCCCATGTTACTTGGGGTCGGCGCAACACGTTTTTTTCTTCCATTCTGTCCTGTCAGCCGTTACGCTATCACTAACTCCCTTTTCTTTCATATCACTTCTCACACAATCCATCCATCCTTTCTTTGGCCTTCCTCTCCCTCTCCATCCATCCACATTTATATTCATAACTCTTTTAGTTACATGTGTTTCATCCCTCCTCTTTACATGACCATACCAAGATAAGCGGTTCCCTTTCAACTTTTCTGTGACTGGCGCCACTTATAAACTACCTCTAATGTACTCATTTCGCACTTTATCCATTCTCGTTACTCCACACATCCATCTCAACATTTTCATCTCCGCCACGTGCAGTCTTTTTTCATCCGTCTTTTTCACAGCCCCATTCTGACCCATACAGTACGACAGGTCTAATCACGGACTTATAGATTTTCCCCTTTAACTTAAGGGGCATCCGTCGGTCGCAAGTTGTTCCAGTGATCTGTCGCCATTTCATCCATCCTGAGTTGATCCTGTGCGTTACGTCTCGGTCTATATCGCCATCCCCCTGAACAAGCGACCCGAGGTACCGAAAGTCGGAGCGGCAAACAGCATACACCAGGGAGCCTCTTCCTGGATGTCCGACGTCAGAGCGTCCATTATCATCAGGAGAGGTAAGGGCTTTTAATAAGGCTATTTGCATAATCAAAACGCATTATTAAAACACCCTAAAATAGCAACTTTAAGCTGTCAAAATTACGTCAAAAGTAATAAAATAGTGCGCAAAGAGTGTAATAATAATATGGGACATAGTGCGAAATCTGAGGTTATTTTATCCAAGTTTGATATTTTTTATCTCCGAAAGTATTTATTTCCTAAATTGAAACTTCGTGAAATTGCTCAAGATAACAAGTACTATAGTGTAACGTTGAGCCAAAATAATTGCGACTTTGACCTTCAATACCTGCAGAACCAGTGGATTCCCAGATATAGTCTAGGGAAAAAAAAATCGAAATAATGGAATATTATGTGGCTTTCGGCTTCGGAAACCGTCTTTTTATCCCCGATATACGCTTCATTTCATCTCTAGTAGCAAACGTTGTAATTGAAACAACTAATGCATGAAGTATTCGTAAATCTTTTCAGCATAAGTTGACAAAGTAACAGCCGGTCGATTCTGTTAACAGCTCACCGTGAAAACTTAGGTGGAGTGAGCGTGAAGTGAACTGTCATTCCGCCTTGATTGTATGGATTGACAGCCCACTTCACGTTCACTTCACCTAAGTTTTCACGGTGAGATGTTACAGAATAGCACTACAGTTTACAGTCGCGATAGTGTCACTGTCAGTGTACAAAAAAAATCGGTCGGATAAAAATGTTTAGGCTCAGGGCAACATCAGTGCTTGGTTTGTCGAGAAAAATAAATAAAAGTAATTTGACAGGAGTTTTGAGTGTCACTGTCAATCAATCTTTCTAATGTCAATGTCAAATCATTATACCAATACCAACCAATCCAATGACAGTTGGAAATCGAAAATATTAATTATATGTGATGTTTTTCTAACGAATTATTGGCTACACTTAACACTACAATAACTATAAATTGGAGTTAGAAGGATAAACGATGAAGCAATGGCAGTTTCCTTAAAATACTGAAGGCATCAATTTTTTCAAGCCTAACCCTGCAAAATGGCCTTCATGAGATGTATTGGCAAAACCTGCGGCTTTATGGGATATGTATTACAAACAGCCTGCCTTACACATTGCACATTCGAATATGTTGGGGACTTTGTCATGGTTAGTACAGAATGGATTTTATCTGGCTGGCAAAACATGTTACAAGCACCTACGTCGTACGTATTGCATTATTTTGGTTACTTGTTGCAGTGCTCTGGTCCTTCAATGGAACCCACGCTTGAAACCAACAACGTACTATTCACTGAACACATATCGCCGCGAGTTCAACGCTTGCGGCGTGGAGACATCGTGATATGTAGAAGCCCTTCCAACCCTAAACAGAATATTTGCAAAAGGATCACAGGCCTTCCCGGTGATCGTGTTAGAGGTAACTACCCTAAACGTAACCAAGTTGTTCCTAGAGGTCATGTATGGTTAGAAGGAGATAATTCTGGTAATTCAGCAGATTCAAGGGTATATGGACCTGTACCTGAGGGACTCATTAGGAGTAGAGTAGTTTGTCGTGTTTGGCCATTAGATAAAATTTCCTTATTGTCCCAATATTGAGCCTTGTTTACTAGGAATGGCTAGTTTGATATTTTTGATCTACTCAAGTGCTCAAGTGTTGTACATAAAGTTTTTATACTTGGTGGCAAGTTAGGTTACAAAAGTTGGTGTTGTCCCTTTACCTCTTGATAGGAATCTGAATGAGAATTATTATGTATTGTACTTCATTTGTGTAAAATGTCGACAACAATGATATTATGACAGATAAATGATAACAGGATAACATCAGGTTGTTTATTTTTGTAAATAAATGTAGGTGGGTCAATGTCTATGGTTGGCTCTTTATTTGACACCAACTATAATTTTGCAGTCATTTTTAGTCAACCTTTTTTTATATAGCACAATGTGCACAATGTGCCAAGTTTTATTTTTACCAATGTTGTTTGTTTGGTTTGATTTTGATCAGATGTAGAGGTGGTAAAATAATGAAAAACATATAATAAAATGTTGTAAAAATAAATAATTTTATTTAGTTATGTCATGAGTGTTTGTAATTCTTATTTTAAGGGTTGACTTCCACTGTCTTTATTGATTGAGGTTCCATTGTAATTTCAATGTATCTACTGGCGCTTATATATATTCGCACATTCATTTCTCTTCTTCGCCTGAAAAATAAGTAAAAAATAAATAAAGATGATTAATTGGGTGGTTCTCTAATAACTTGTTTGGCAACTTTATCCAAAAGTGGATTCAGAAAGTTAAGTTGATTTATTGAAAGATTGAACATTATCATAATTAGATAACAGACAGCCATATAGCCACTTGGTGACTTTTCCTCCTATATGAGAATTTCATGTTCATGTTTTTTGTATGCAGAAGGAAATTAAAGGCTCCCCCACACAGGCGCGTTATTATCGGTCGATAATATTGCATGCGTTATTGCGATATCTGTTTTCAGTACATTTTGTATTAGGATGGTCATGTAGTTACACACTGCTGCAATAATAACGCCGCAATGGAAGTATAGGAAGTTATCGCAATACCGCATGCGATATCATCGGCCGATAATAACGCGCCTGTGTGGGCCTTAATTCTCAGGTTCTTTGCCTAGTCTAAAAGTATCATAAAAAATATATAATATAATGGACTTTTTAACAACTATGCAGGCTGCTCCTGTTTTATTCTTTACTACCTTTTTAAAGGCATTTCTGCCATGGTTATTCCACGGGAACCATGCAATTATCTGGGACAAATGTGGCTTATGGCACTCAGTGATTTTGTAATTTTCTATTATCAAAAGAATGTTTGAAATCAACTGAGCAGTTTCAGAGATTACCTTCTATATCCATGGATGGAGATGTATCTATGTTCAACTATATTCTGTGACATAGAACACCAACATCCTCATATAATCATTGATATAAAAACGAGGGTTAGTACCTGTTTTGGAGTACCATAACGAGATTTCCATTTGTTTTCCTCACAACAACATTTTCTATGCCTACAAGACTTCTTTTTGCCACTCGAACTCTTCTAGAGCCTCGCGGGATGAACTTTGAGAAGTGGCCCATAGCATAGAAGATTGGCTGCTTTATAAATTCGTCATCATCTGCATATACTAGAATAGGTGCATCTACAAAGTTGTCTACCCAGTTGGGACCTCCATGCGGATTCAAGGCAAGGTTCCAGTCAATCCAACCAACAACATAGTGGTTTAAATCCTGTTAAAAAATAGTCAGATTAATTAATATCTTGTAGTAAGAAGTCACTTAATTTTTTTTTTTTTTTTTTGTAAACCTACTTCCAAGATGCTCTTCACATATCTGCCTGCTCGTCTCCATGATCCATGCACAACTCTTTCTGAGTTCCATGGCATTGACCCTGAAAGTTTTTTCAACACATATAAGTATTCAGAATAATATAATAATGAATAGTATTGACAATATGCAACAGGGAGGTTGATCAACAAACTGATAGGTATTGTGGAACATAATTGTTTTTGAACAGATTTTTTTTTTTTGGGGGGGTGGGAAATCATCCAATGGCTTCGCCCGCTCTGGGTGGAGCGGGAGGGCGTGTAGTGTCAGCTCTTACTGACTAAAACCCACCCCTGTTCCTTCCCTGCCTGAGTTCCCAGGGGCGAAGTAACTCTTTCGAATTTATCCTCAACCCCTAAGCAGTTTGTTTCTTGCTGATAAAAAAAATTGGACCTTCCATACTAATTGTGATCAGCTGATGATAACTTTGTACATAAAGTTAAATTTTTTTTTTGGGAGTTTTCTATAACTTTTCTGAAGACAGTTGTTGATTTCTTTAGGCAGAAGTGGTATTTACATTTTTGTTACACCGTGTTTACCAATTTAAATTATTTACATAGGTGGGTAGTTCTTCAGATTAGTATTTGAAAGCAAGAAAAGAAAGAAAAATATTTATTTGGCTACAGCACAGATAATATAATACTAGCGTACAGATGCCTCATCCCATACAAAGAAACGTTACCACTGTAACTACGGGTTTTTTTCTGGCACAAGTAACTTTTGTTCTTCGTTCGGGCCCGTCCTCTACACCCCGCTAGATGGTGTTAGCAGCGACGGCTTGCAAGCTGAATGAATTTACATAAAGTCTTACCAATATTTTCTTACACATTGAGGAATTATTTTATAGTATTTTTGGCACTTTATAGCAGTTTTACTGCATCAAAATGTGTCACTATTAAAATTTTAAAGAGGCGAAAGGATAAACTCAAACTTCAAATAGCGCCATCTATTGGTACAATAAAAATAGATGTCTAAGGATTCGTTACAATAATCGTGTAAATTTTAATTACAAGACCATTATTCCACAATTTTATGCTTAGGGCAGTTTATTAAATAAGAAAATACAGTTTTTACCATATTTATTTGCAAAATATTAATATTACTTAAACTTTAATAAGAAATCGATGCTTATTACGCCATCTATTGAGATTTATTTGAACTAAACTTTCTTTGTTCGAGATGAGACCCCGTGGCTACAGTAAGGTTCACGCAAATGACCTAAAACTAAAAAAAAGTGACAATCTAAAAGTTAATTTAAAAAAAATAGCATAGCGTGTGCCTCACGACTGCGCCAAAAAGTTTCATTTCAGCAATGTTGCCAGACAGTCTTACGCAGGTCTTCCAATAAACCTTGAGTGACGAGTAACGGAGCTAAATTAAATGGTTTCATCAAAATATACAATAAACAGTTAGAAAAATGTACTTGTAATAAAATGAGTTCGAAGTAATATTCAAGTCATCAGTAAAGTCATTTAGGAATAATACCTTCACAGGCTTCTGTAGCAAGAAGTATTTTGCCGGGATACCTCCTTTGTATGGCAGTTAATATTTCTGGTGGAAAGAAGTTCCCATACCAATGCACAGCTATTCCATCCATGTAATCAATTGATTCTGGGGCTGCAAGTTCCATCTGTAATTTCAAAATATGTTTTAAGGAATTGCGTTTAAGGTTTATTATACACTAGCTGTGCCCGCGGTTTCACCCGCGTTTATGTATCTTTCGAATTTTTTTTTTTTATAAAAGATATCATAGGTTACTTCTAATACCTCCAAAAATATGTGTACAAAGTTTCATGATGATCGGTTAAGTAGTTTTCGCGTGAAAGCGTAACAAACAAATTTACATTCACATTTATAATATTATTATGATTGTCAGCTGCTCTTTATTCTTTCTGATCTACTTAGACTTATATTGGTGCCAAGGTTATTGATTATGGTGTTTTATTTTTATCTTTGATATGCTCGCGTTTGACCACTATCTCGCCTGATGGTAAGCGATGATTGGTCGACGATGGAGCACGCTTGTCACATCATCATCATCATCATCAGCCTTTTAATGTCCCCACTGCTGGGGCACAGGCCTCTTGTCTGAGAGGGTGTGGGCCATAATCCACCACGCGGGCCCAATGCGGGTTGGTGGATGTACCATGTCTTCGAATTTTTGGTTCTAAGATATGCCGGTTGCCTCGCGATGTTTTCCTTCACCGTTTTGAGAGCAATGGTGATGAAATAATTTACACAAAGTAAAGCGCCTGCCTGGGTTTGAACTCACGACCTACAACTTGTAAGTCGCAGCCGTTACCAATGGGCCACCACTGCTCACGCTTGTCTAGAAGTAACCTATTGACTCTTGACTTAGTGTGTTTTTAAATTAACTTGCTTCTACTTACGCCTGCTAAATAAACAGGTAGGAGATACCGTTGATCGTCAACAGCAATAATCAAAGTATCGTTAAAACGGGAATTCTTTATTGTAGGTCCCAGGTTATCGGCTAGCCAGCGACCCTGTAATATAATAATACAGATTAGTTAACACTAGGTACTTCTTTCGCCATAGCTGGTCCAACTGCCAATATTCAATCTATTTTCTGGCCAACAGCCGCCTAACTTTTTCCCAACTAGTTTTATTCTGCCTGCAATCCTGCACCTATTCAATTTATGCGGTCGACCTTCGGCGCAGAACAGCTTTTTTCCTCAATTATTCACTTTTCAGCTGCCATAATAACTTAGGTACCTACCAGCTTTGTCATCTTTCACAAAATCTGATTTAAGTTTTCCCTCTGTCTCTCATAGTACCTACATTTTTCCATCATCATCATCATTTCAGCCGAAAGACGTCCACTGCTGGACATAGGCCTGGGACCTAGTGTCGCTACAACGACCGGTCCTGTGCGTCTCGCATCCATCGGCTACCCGCGACCCTCACCAGGTCATCGGTCCACCTTGTGGGAGGCCTTCCAACGCTGCGTCTTCCGGTTTGTGGTTGCCACTCTAGTACCTTTCTGCCCCATCGACCATCTATTTTGGGAGCAATGTGCTCTGCCCATTGCCAATTAAGTTTGGCGATTCTTCGGGCTGTCGGCAAACTTTGGTTCTGCTATCTTCATTCCTGAATTCTTTTGCATACTTATTTTAATAAAATAAGTACGTATTTTAATATGTACAAACCAACTGATGAGGAAACCATCCTAGCGAGTTGAACTGCACAAAGGGTACGATGCCATTGATCGGCTCGTTTGTTGTAGTTATAGCCCAAATCTTCACGTTCGCTTTAGCGTATTCCTCGATGAAGCTGAAAGGAGACAAATTGTAGACTTAGATGAAGGTAAACAGAAAAAATAACTTATCTTTTGAGAAAAAAAATTGTCTTCTAGCGTTTTCTTAGTAGGCGCCTATCGATCTTGGAGAGGTAATAGGTTCTATTCAGTAAAAGAAATCTATGGTGTCCCTAAATAAACAAAATCTGTTGTGGCAGAGAATTTACCGTAGATGGTAATCGGCGAAGGCCTGGTAATACTGTGGTCTTAGTTGCGCGAATCCTGTAATTCTTTCATTTGATTTCATCCACACTGGCGGAGACCAGGTACTGGCTGTGATCTTTATCTCGTCGGTCGCTACTCTTTGAGCTCTCTTGATCATGGGCAGCTAAAAAGTAAAGAACTTAGATTACATTTGGAAGTTGCGGGATTAATCTGTGACATCCGTTTCCCCGTTACTGACCCCAAAGTTTTTGGATAAGAGCAGAAAGAAGGATGAGAGAGGTGGTGTAGGTTCTTCCTGTACTTTCAGCATCATTAAGCTACTCTTATCTCAAGGGGAGATGTAAAAACTGTACCTATCTATGACAAGTGAATAAGTATAAGAAAATAATCGTAGTATGTATGGAAGCCGGGCCTTTATGCAGGTTCTACGGAACCCTATTACTAAGACTCCGCTGTCCGTCTGTCTGTCCGTCTGTCACCAGGCTGTATCTTATGAACCGTGATAGTTAGACAGTTGAAATTTTCACAGATGACGTATTTCTGTTGCCGCTATAACAACAAATAAAATATAAATATTAAAAAAGGGGGACTCCCATACAACAAACGTGATTTATTTGCCGTTTTATAGATAATGGTACGGAACTCTTCGTGCGCGAGTCCGACTCGCACTTGGCCGTTTTTTTTTTTTAAATTATGTTATTTGTTCATTAGCAAAAGCATATAAAGTCCGTCTCTCTGCGAGAGGAAGAGGGCTGTCTTACACCACGCGGGCTCAGTGCGGTTTAGTAGATGTCACATGTCTTCGAATTTTCGGTTCTAGTAGGTACATGCTGGTTTCAATATTTACCTTCAAAAAGAAGTCATGTTCCGACAGCGAGAAGTTGGATAAGGTAGTATCATGCCAAGGTGTTTCAGCATACGTGTAGGGATACTCGGAAAAGTCGCAACCAGCGATTGGTACTCGGATCAAGTTGTACTCCAGTCCTTTGAGGCCAAAGTATGAACTGAAATGAGAGACAATTAGGTATTTTGTAGAGTTTTTAAAGGAATTATAAAATGGCTTGATGGTCTGCGCCTTCTATCTAGAAGTCGTATTTGCTACTTATAAATTGTTGGAACGCGTGGACGCATAGCAACCATTTTTGCCATAACAAAACACCACACAACAATCAAGAATTTGTTTATCAACTATGTAGGTAATTAATGAATATCATAAAAGCTTAGTAATCAATTTGGAGATTATTTATTAGATACTTTTATGGCAAAAAATAATATAGGTACCAATTATACTGGCCCGCAAAAATAACGGGTCACATAGAAAAACTGTTTTAAGTTACGTATAAATAAAATGTTAAAAGCAGATTTTTAGTAATTCTTTAGATTATATTACCGTGTACCGTGGAGATTTCACCCGATCTGTTACCTACTCGAAAACCCCATGCTATTCACGATAGAGCAAATTTAAGAGTAAATCTATATACAGGGTGTAACGGAATGGTGTGGTCATATTTTAAGAACTGCATCTGCCCATCGATATGAACACCTTTCTTCAAGAAAACCTGAGGAAATTCTCAATAAATAATTTTACCTCCCATACAAATATTAATCAGCTGACGATAACTTTGTATGGAAAGTTCAATTTCTTTTCTTGGGGATTTTCTGTTTTTTCTTAGAGAAAGTTGTTCATTTCCATGGACTGAACTGGTTCTTAAAATATGACCACACCTTTCCGTTACACTCTGTATATTATAAAGAGGTAAAGTTCGTGAGGTTGTAGGGGGTAGTCTCTGCAACTACTGAACCGATTTTGAAAATTCTTTTACCAATAGAAAGCCACGTTATGTGTGAGTGTCATAGGCTATAAATGTTTGAAAACCACGCGGACGAAGTGCTAGTTGAAAATATTGACGTCTTACGTTATAAAATTCTCCTGTGCGGCATCGGATAGGTTTCTCCAGTTGAGTGCAGCAGCGTCGGTGACGGAACCACCGAAACCTTCAATAGTTTGGTAGCGGACGCTCGGGTAGACTCTAAGTTCCACGTTGCTCAGTAGTCCTGCGACTGTAATGTGAAGACAGAAATGAGTGTTATACAGTAGCTTTTCGGCATCCTTTCTATTTATTTACCTAGCCATATTCCATTATTTGGTCATGGTCTTTCTTTACCAGAAGCGCCTATATCAGGTACTAAGTAAAAAAACTTTTTAACAAAAAATAAACAACCGACTTCCAAAAAAAAATTTTTTTTTTGGATGTCGGTTGTTTTTTTTGTAAAAATGTTTTTATTTTTCACTTTTTAGTTCTTATACCTCAGAACTAAAAACCCCAATAACATGGAACTTGGAATTTAAACATTCGGAGAACACCAAAACGTCATCGAGGTATACGTATTTTTCGTTTTTGTTCAGTTTCTCAAAAAGCGTTTTGAAAATCGGTCCACAACTGACGGAGAAATCGGCGGACATACATAAAAAAAACATACATACAGTCGAACCTCCTCCTTTTTCGAAAGTCGGTTAAAAAATCGGCATCATCTTTGTCGTAGTGAAATCAGAAGTAACGCATCCCTTTTTTTATGGGGGTGGGAAATCATCCAATGACTTCTCCCGCTCTGGCTGGAGCAGAAGGGCGTGTCAGACTTACTGACTAAAACCCACCCCTGTTCCTAGCTGTTTGTGCTAGGGCCGCGGTAACTCTCTTTCGAATTTATCCGCGACCCAGACCAGCATCGGTCCTGGCGCACCCCGTCAGTTTTGCTGACATCTCTTTGAGGCACGCGTGGCACACTACGCGCCGTCGACTCGGGCCTGGTCCTTATCGGACGGTGAGCTACTGGCTCAATTACACCTTCCGATTTCAAGGGACCCAATTTAGGAAACAGGAAGGTGTAATAGCAGTTAGAGCAGTTAGTGTCCGATTTAGTGAGATTGAAAGGTCCCGATTTGACTTCCTAAATTGGTACGATTTAGGATAGTGTAATCGCATCACCCCGATTTAGAGCTAAGTGTTGCCAATTTAGAGACTTTGTCGCTACAAATGGGCTAGTAGTATTTTTGTTTGTGTTTAAAATTAAATTAAATTTCACAAAGTCCCTTCCCCAGAAAAAAATTTTAGTCCGCTCTTTTTATTTTTAAGTCCGCTCCTGGTAGAATCAGTTTTTAAGAGACTTTAGAGCGACTTTTGATATTCTGTCTAGGGACTCGAATTTGTAAGAGTTGGCAACACTGCCGACTTAGGAGTTCAATTTAGGATAGTGTAATCGCTCGCTTCCTGCTTCCTAGTTAGTTTGTTCCTAAATTGGGTCCCTTGAAATCGGAAGGTGTAATTGAGCCTTACCCATTACTCGCCGTCCGCAATCCGCGCCTACGGTGACCGGGAGTCGCCCTGCGTCTCCCGACGCCCGGGGCGTCTCCTACGGCGGCTGCTTGGGACGTGAGGGCGTCTCCGTTGAGTCCTTCGCGAGCACTACTGCTTCGCAGAAGGAGGTGACGGCTTCCCATTCCCTCTCGCTCCGTACCATGGCCTGGACCAGGGCCGGACGCGAGAGGTCGCTGCCGCCGATCGCCTCCACGAAGATATGGCGGTGCTACGCCCAAGCGCCAAGTGAGGCAGACCTCCACCGTATGAGCATACGTTCGCCCAGAGGACACGGTGGAGCCACCGTGTCCTCTGGGCGATCCACACAAATAACGCACCCCTTTTTGTTTTCTATGCCTGTTTTTAACCGACTTCGAAAAAGGAGGAGGTTATCAATTCGGATGTTTGTATTCTTTTTTTTTTTTTTTTTTTTATGTATGTTCGGGCATAACTCTGTCATATATTGACGGATTTGCAAAATTCTTTTTTTGTTCGAAAGGGGTTTATTCCGAAATGGTCCCATTTAAATTTCAAAAAGATCTGATGATGGGTTTCGGAGACAGACAACGGAACTCTTCAAAAATTGACAGCAAATCAACCGCAATTGCTGCTATCGTATGTCTATGAATTGTTAACACAGTTTAATGGGGAGCCACAACTAAAAAGTGAAAAATAAAAAACTTTTTTACAAAAAAATAAAACCGACTTCCAAAAAAAGTGCAAAATAACTTTAATTTCGGAAGTCGGTGTCAAAAAACGAAGACACAAAACAGGAACACCGACTTCCGAAATTAAAGTTATTTTGCACTTTTTTTGGAAGTCGGTTTTATTTTTTTGTAAAAAAGTTTTTTATTTTTCACTTTTTATTACACATAATTTCCAAAAATGGCGTTTACACGGCTTTCAGCTTGATTTGCTAATCGATAAGTCTAAATAATCGAAGCGAATCAAGTATAAAATAAGTTTTCGATATGGTCGAATTTGCATCAAAGGTACAACCTTACAACCTTAATCATAATAATATAATGCCTCAAACATGTAAAACTCGTCATGTTCGTATCCACATAGCTAAACGCTTAGGTACATTTGTACCCAATTGATGCTAGATTACACAAGAGTGCCTAACTTGTTTAAAAACGTTTTTAATCACGTATATACGTACGTCCAGGTCTATCGTCCTCCTCTTCATCATCATCGTCTTCAGTAGTCGGTGGTGGATCCAAAACGCTACCTTCTGGCCAATCAGGGATAGGTCCTGGCTCAGGTTCAGCTTCCAGATCTCCTGGGTCGTCCTGAGGCTGCTCAGGTGATACTGTCTGAATTTCACCGAAGGTTTTTTCGAATCTTTTGCCATCCTGTTACAAGATTTTACATTGGTAAGTAAATTTTTCGCGTCTTCTAATGAGCGCTCTATTTGCTGCATCCTAGTAGGCTACTATAACTTAAGTATTAAGATAAGTACCTATAGGTAGGTACAGCTGATATAATATTTTAAAGCTATCAATCATCATCGGCCATTCGATGAAGATATACAAGATAAGAAACACAACAAACACCTGAATAAATTAAAGGTATATGAACATCACGACAACATTGATAATGTCGTGGGTAGGCTAGTTCTTACCGGTTTAATACCTGACTCGCGCGACCTTTTTGAGAAAATATTGAAATAAGTCTGCCGTAGGTACGTCTTCGCCCAAAATGTCCGAAGGCCTTCATCAGTGACTACAGAAGTCTCATCCAACTAACTTCCAGCCAGTTTAAAACCTAGCGTTTTAAAGTCCTTTACATAGGTACTTATGTATACTTAAAATCTCGAGGAGCTCGTGTGGCTAGAGTAAAAACAGCCGCACGACGCCGGGTTGATCGATCAGGTTAAGCTACGCTGGCCGGGGTTGTCATGGATGGGTGACCATCTTTACATACCGAGATTCTTCCGTGCCTCTGAAAGCACGTTAAGCTGTTGGTCCCGGCTGTCAATCGTCGATCTTTGACAGTCGTTACGGGTCGTCAGAAGCCCGAAAGTCTGACAACCAGTCTTACCTTGGTAAGACTGTTGTGGGGTATCGTATTACCTAGTAATTGGGTTGTGGAGGTCAGTCGCACCATGTAAAATACTGGTATTCAGCTGCATCCAGTTAGAGTGGAAGCCGACCCTAAGATAGTTGGGAAAAGGCTAGGCAGATCGATTGTATACTTAAAATCTTACATTGGTAGAAGTGTAGACGACGTAGGTGCCTCGAGCTGGGTTTACTCGGGTGATAGTGTCGCAGTAGGTGGCGTTGCATACGCAGACCACTGATCTACCTTCGATGCCAAGATCGCGAGCGGCACACGGCAGGTCTTCTGCAATTTAATATTAGCATTTGTTCAGCTAAAATGATTAGCTGAAACTAGAGATGGTTTTAAGCTCAGTCTTTAACCTGGTTGATTGCCCATCTCTAGTTGAAACGGTTATGGGTCATGTATACTTATCAAACCTCGCTAATGCAACGGACCGCTGTTACCAATCTTGGTTGATAGATCTTTCATGACGTAGGTACCTAAGGAAAAGGAAGTCTTGGTTTTGTGTGTTAGGTACACCTAGTACACAAAACCCCTTTCGTAATTTGGTTGGTTCTGTAGCACTTCAAGTGCTACCTACTTCTAATATACATATAAAAATCTCTTGTCACGGTGTTTGTAGTAGTACTGCTCCGAAACGGCTCGACCGATTTTAATGAATTTTTTTTTGTATAGTATCTTTCACCCTCCTACCCCCACCCCACATTTTTTAATCGCAGAATACCGTTTGCTGGGTTAGCTAACAATATTATAATTATTACTATTATCGTACTGTGTAGGTACTTCTGTAGGTTAGTACGTTACAGTTCTACATATAATTACTTCATACTTTAGTGTTTACAAATGGTTGTAAATCAGTTTCAGCTTTGACTAATAATGAAAGGTCGTTTTCATCTGTGGTATATATATCATCCAAGATTAACATTAGGTACGGAACTGGCACTTATGTAGTTGTTAATAAGATCTAAATTGATTTTGTTATGTAGTATAGATATACTTACCACCGCCTCCTACCGTGAGGAATGAACATAGTATTACTACAGAGGCGATCAAGCCCACTTCCCTGAAGATCGCCATCTGAAAATGAAGTTATTTTACTATACCCCTTAACGGAAAAGTGTGGTCATATTTAAATAAAATTGATTCTACCTATCGAAATAATAGTACTTAAATTCCCACAAAGAAAATTGTACTTCCCATATTAATTTTGATCAGCTGATGATTACTTTGTTAGGAAAGTACAATTTTTGTTTGGGAATTGTCTGTGTCTTTTTAACCGACTTCAGAAAAAGGAGGAGGTTCTCAATTCGACTGTATTTTTTTTATGTATAATGTTTTAATGTGAAAAAAATCTTCAACTTCAGTTCACGTAGGTAATGAGGTAACCCTCATAACTTTTTACTACGTGAACTGAAGTTGAAGATTTTTTTTTATTTGAAAGCTGTTGCTTCACATGTGGTCCCATTTTAATTTCGTGAAGATCTGATTAGGAACTTCGGAGATACACAATGGAACTCTTCAATAAATGATAGCAAACCTTCCAGAATTGCTGCAATCGCATATCTGTATATTGTTTTCACCACTTCACAACATTACATCACACTCTGAAGGGGTATGAAAATAAAAATAACTTTGATTTCGGAAGTCGGTGTCAAATACCGAAGAAACCAAACTAGAAACACAGACTTTAATACACCTTTCCGTTGCACCTTGTACAACAATTTTTATAGGTACCACGAATATTTTGCTCGATTTTTTTTTAAATACTTCATTTTTTATTTTGGGTCATCATTTAACTAAATGACGTCCACTTTTAGACACAGGCCTTCCACGAGCATCTCCAGAACAGACCAACCCTGTGCAAATCTTCAATCTCTGTTTGGCAGAGATGAAGTTGTAGAAACGCTTAAGCATTTCTAACGCCATGATTCATCTGCTTATAATCTATCAGATTGCCATGATTGTTTAAGATAAAACTCACATATTTTCTTGATTCGTAATGCACTTTTACCTAGGTATAGAAGGTAGCTCTTAAGATATTGTCTAAGCTCTCTACGAAATAAGTCGTATTAACAGATAAGCACATATTATTAGGTATACAGTTGCTAAGAGGTTGATTCATGATTATCGCTGCAGGCCACTACATATCCTATTATTTATTTCACTTTTTTCCACGTTGATATACTTACCTACCTAGTTTCTTCTGAACGCACTCGCAGTATCCTGGGCTCGCGGGTAAATTTTAAATAGAGTTACCACGGCTCTTGGCACAGGCAACTGAAGGAACAGGGGTGGGTTTTAGTCAGTAAAAGTCTAACACGAAGAGCGGGAGAAGTCATTGGATAATTTCCCACCCCCCAGCAAAACTGTGCAGGTGGAAAGCTAAAGAAGTTTTCACATCAAAAAAAAAATCCATCACAAGGCAAAGGCAAATGGATATGGGTCCAATTTCTGCCCTAGCGTCAGGACAAGATGTGCTTGCAGAGGGCGCAGTCCATTGTTTGCAGGGTGCTGAAACCAATTTGTGTCCTCTACTGGTGGCGTCAAAAAACTAAAACGTACTAAAGCTCAGAAATATTGAGTGGGTCGTCGACACTGGTCTGACCTGCGTTCCAATATCCATCATAATCATCATTTTAGCAGAAAGAAGGCCTCCCCCAAGCGTCGCCACAACGACCGGTCCTGTGCGTCTCGCATCCATTGGATGCCCGCGAACCTCGCCAGGACACAAGTGATCTTCCTGTTTGGTCCAGTGACCCCAGAAATTCATAAACATACGCACTATAGGGATGTAACGGTTCTGTATAGCTCGCACCAGAAAACCTCGAAAAATTTTACTTAGTGAAATATAATTTAATACACTTACCTCCACGAATATCACTGACAACTGAATATGTTTGGTTGTTCGGACCTTGAGTATCAGCTTATATCTTATCATGAATAATTTGGATATTATCTTGGGCTGATTAATAAATATCTCTAATTAAATGCCTTTGGTATTTCATTAATAACATACCTACCACACTTGGGTTCATTGTCTAGTGAAAGTCCTGACTTGGCTTTTCAGTTATTAGCTGTTTTTTGGATTTTTGTTCCAAATGTTATTATCCGATTTTTTATTAATTGATAGACTCAACGATGGAGCACGCTTGCCTAGAAGTAACCTTATCCTAGTCTTGTCTTAAAGACAGGTTGTAGCTATCAGGAAATACAGACTCCGACATCCCAATTCCACTCCATAGCGTGTGGATATTATGTCCACTGTTTACAGTCTTTCATATACTAATTAGAACAAACGGTTTTGAGACCGTCTCCAATAAAGCAAGGGGGCATGTGCACCTATAAGTTCAACGCTTATTGTATAGTTGCGTCTACTTTGTTCATTACTTTGAAATTTTATTTATTGAAAAATAGCGACCCTTCGCACACGTGCAATTTTTTTTTCGATTTCCTAAAATTTTCTTTCATACAAACCTTGTCCTGAAAATTACGAACACAACAAAAAAAAAACTTTTATACAAAAAAAAACAACCGATTTCAAAACAAAAAAATTACACTAAAAATTAAAAAATAACTTTAATTTCGGAAGTCGGTGTTTGTTTTTTTTTTTTGTATTCACCGACTGCCGAAATTAAAGTATTTTTTTTAATTTTTAGTGTATTTTTTTTAAGTCGGTTGTTTTTTTGTAAAACAGTTTTTTATTATTGACTTTTTAGTTGTTATACCCCAGAACTAAAAACCCCAATAACATGGAACGTGGAATTTGAACATTCGTATTTTTCGTTTTTGTTCAGTTTTTAACCGACGAAAAAAAGGAGGAGGTTCTCAATTCGACCGTATATATGTTTTTTTTTTTTTTTTTTTTTTTCAAAAAGCGCTGAAGCAATTTCGATAAAAAACATACATACAGTCGAACATAGAACCTCCTCCTTTTTCGAAGTCGGTTAATAATAAGCCAAATAGTTGCAGCCGTTCTGAAGTGATGCGCTTACACACATTCGGCAATTGATTTTTATTTACTACTAGCTGTGCCCCGCGGTTTCACCCACGTAAACCGGGATAAAAAGTAATCCAGGGTATAAGCTATCTACATACCAAATTTCATCCAAGTCGGTCAAGCCGTTTGAGCGTGAAGAAGTAACAAACATACACACTCTCACAAAATAAAATGACACTTAAAAGAAAGAAAGAAAGAAAAAAGTTTATGCTTGTTTTTGTTTATGTTTGTTTTTGTTTGTGTTTGTTTAATGTTATAATATTAAGTGTCATTTTAGTGTGATAGTGTAACTATCTAATTGAGAAAAGAAAGAAAAAAGAATGCTAAGAGCGATGTGTGGTGTTACGCGCATGGATAGAAAATTAAGAATGAGTATATAAGAGGAAGTATGAAAGTGGCACCGCTGACTGAAAAGTTGTGTGGAAATCGGTTGTCGTGGTATGGACATGTGTTGCGGAGGAATGAAGACAATGTCGTGAGGATAGTCTTGTGTATGGATGTGGATGGTGGTTAGACTGTGTGAAAGAGGATATGGGTAAAAAGGGGGTGACTACAGAGATGACGACTAATAGAGGAGTATGGAAGAAAAAGACATGTTGCGCCGACCCCAAATAAATTGGGATAAGGGCAGGAGAATGATGAGTGTAACTATCTAATATCCCTTGCAGAATTCAAAAGGTCACTTATGTGGATCCCTAAAAATATCGGAACCTAATCGAAAGTCTTATCTATTGCTTGTGTAAGTTGTGTTCATATAATTTGTGTAAGTATGTTGATTGGATGTAAACTAGATAACTAATTTAAATGTTCGTGTGATAATCCTAATCCATGTTTCTTCATGGAGGTTGATTACAAACATGTTCGTAGTTATCAATTTATCTGAGCGTCATACCGATAAAAGAGATTCTGAAATAATAATACACATGATTTTATGAAGACAATATAATTAAATTTTCATACAAATCTTTAACGTAGTATTATCTTTAAAATACTGTACACTGTCGGCTAGTATTGTAAAAAATCATTTGCTATGTCGATTGGAAAGAAATTAACAAAGTAATATTCTTCAAGAAAACGGAGAGTCAAAAGTATAAAGTAGAAGGTACCTAGTTGCAGTCGATTGCAAATGATTGTCTCCAACTCAGCCGACTAATTCTTTTTATATTTTCATGATATGGCTGATTGTCGATATGAAAGACTTGTATAGAAGCAAAAAACGCTTACAAATACTAACTGAAAGAAATGCGCTAAAATTATTTTATTTACACAACACGACTTAACGATATCTATATTGAATATTGCCATCGGCATCAAACAATTCCATGTTTATTAAGTTTAGTAAACTATATTCGACTCCGTTGCTCCTGCACTAGACTCGAATAACTTGAGTTAATCTCATTCGATTGAGTACATATTAACATTAAAAATATAAAATCACAACAGGGCAGATCTCTTTTTACTAATTATTGAACACGCCGTCGTATTGCAAATAGAAGACACCAAAGTTGTCATAATTTTTATAAGAATTGTGAAAAATAAGTAATTTCGATTAAACAAATCTTAAAACAGAGTATTGGACAAGGAAATCTACAGTTGCAACAAAAATTAAGTTTTTCTTAAGTACTAAATATGTGACAACTTCACGGATAAGTTCCTGAACGACTATCGCCATATAAAAAAAGAACCTTAAAGCTAGTCACTTTACAATTTATCTAATATAACTCTATCAAATAAATACAAAAATCTCTTATTTTTATTATCTAAGATAATATTTTCCTACCTCATGTCTTGAAACTAAACACTATTTAATGCACATAAACTTAACACTGTGTAAAATTAAATGAGCGCACCATAGCGCGCACGGGAGGACCCTAAATATATTTGACTAAAAGAGAGATCAAATCATTGCCACTATTACATATTCATGCAAGTATGTCGAGTAGTGTGGACACTCATTTGTACTTTGAAATTGGAAGCAAAAGCGGCCATTAATGCTTTATATATTAGTTCCATGAAAATAGAAGGATGAACAGTGATTAATTGTAGAAATGGAAAACTGCAGGAAGGGTCTGGAGGGTGAAGCTGCCTCGGAACGCGCAAAGATAGCGTCCCACTACAAAGAAAAAAGTTTCTGATAGTCAGATATGTACATTTGTAGGTGCCACGATCATACAACATTTGTCAAATACTTTCATATGATACAATTTATTACACAATTTTAGATCTGGCAGACCATGTGAACACTTGGACACTATTAACTTTACGTACATAACAATAGAATATGTACAATGTAGGTACAATACCATACCCTAAGTACCTAGTATTTAATGTGGCAAAGACTGCAATAGTAAGTCAAATCTGGCAAAACGTACATAGAAACTAGATAAAATGCTATGTCTCAAAAAGACCTAAAAATAACAAGGCAAAATGAAATAATAATTAAAGCATAATAAAATACTCGAAAGAAAACAATAGATGCCAAATTATAAAATAATGAAGATAAGATTTCTATACTAAAGGACAGAAAGACTTGGACTGGTTTAAACAGACAACTAAACATAGCAAAGGTAAATTGTACCGAGCACTTAACTGAAAAAGAATAGGTGTTACAACTCTATATATATAATTATTAAACCTATTATTTTCATGGTATACTACACTAAAGTTTAACCTTTTCACTTGTGCATTATCTTACAATTTTTCTCTTCAAAGTTCTAATGCAGTGAAAAGACTAAATATGCTCAAGTAATTTATGTTAATGTAACATAATTATAGAGGCACTGTGTGTATTCAAATCTATATAAATTTATATGATATTTTTTACACGCGAAGTATACCGAACGATATTTCGTTATTTTAAGAATTATGTAAAATATTATTGTTACTCTCTTTATCTTAGAACCTTATAGAAATCATTTTAGAATTTGAGAGTATTACGGAAAACATAACGTGAGAATAGAACCTACGTACAGACGAGAGCCTGTATTGACGACACCGTTCGACCAGTTGCCGATTCAAGGGAACAGGACTACGATAGACAATATTTAAAATTGAGCTATGTATAATAAACACTCAGTTATAAAAATACTTGTAGCGTAATTTTCAGATCACATTTTGCTATTTTAGGTTTAATAACAAATATTTTTATTTTTGAATCTAAAGAGGAAGGTAAAAAGTAGGAGTGAAATTAGGACAGCACTCGTAATGCGACCGCCAGGGGGCGCTCGCGGAGACTACAAACTATACAGATACTGGTCTTCCTATGATAACCGCCCGGCGCACGCGCACACTAAAGGTTCGTTAACGTCAACTTCGATATTTCGACGTTCTTGAACTTTACACATGCGCGTGCGCCGGTTGACGAACGCAGCAAGTCAGGTATCCATGTAGATAGTCCTTGGAGGCTTGCGTCAGGAATGGTTGTACGGGAGGCGTTGTGCGGTGCGGAGCACGTTCAGTCTTTGACCAGCCTGTAGATGTGATGCTGCGCTCCGTGCTCACTGTTCGACACTTCAAACACAAACGCGGCACATAATAATGTCTCTTGCGTGTCTCGGTTTGACACCACCTGTGGGAAAAGAAAGTTTATGGTTTAGTACATGACAGCCAGCTTTTTTAATACTAGTACTATCCGGCTCGCAGGACCTACCTATCCTAACAATATTGAAGGGTAAATAAGACTGCTAGCCTGTAAGTAGAGTTGAGCGATTAGAGACAGGTCGAACGAAAGAATTCGTCGCGAAGGAAGCTCAGGACACTGTTGTGAGGACTAAGAAGGGTTTTGGAAGGCAATAAGGAAGAACATTTCCAAACAGAACCGAAAATTAAAAAAAAAATGTTGTTTACTTTTCAAAGTTAAAAGACTTGTCAAAACACAGAGAAGTGTGGAAGGTAATGAGAAAAATCATTTTAAAAAAGAAACACAAAAATAAATGTTTTTTACTTTTCAAAGTTAATAGACTTATCAAAACACAAAGAGAAGTGTGGAAGGCAATGGGGAAAATCATTTCCTAAAAGAACAGATAAAAAAAAAAAAAATACTTTTCAAAGTTAACCGACTTATCAAACCGTGAATCGAACTTAAGTATTCTGGTTGCGTAGTTACATGCTCCACATGCTCGTGGTATCGCAACACATAGCTCTATAACTATCATTAGAAGTAAACAACGCCACTTAAATGCACTCGCCGTTTAATTGCCGAGTGGCGCATTTTTTACTGATTATAGTGTAGCAAAAACGTAATTAAAAATGAAGGTGGGGTTTCCTAAGTGGCACAGAGTTTATACAGGGAATTACTTTCGAAGAAGCGATGGGCTGGAACTGTTTCTTCTGATCAAGCAAAAGAGTGTATCAGATAACCAAAGACTGCTGATAGGTATTAGGAATTCCTCCCGGGTGTCCGGAAAAGCATACCTATTCCTGTAAGCTACAATCTACAGTGGTGCCAATTCTGTTGTGCACAAACTAAACTTAATTTAGGCTATTGCTATCCTTTTCTCCCCAATAAAACAAGAAAGAGACTACAAAAATTAGAGCTGTCAAATTTAGTTGAACTTATATTTCCATACAAATTAAGGGTACACGTAAAAACATGTCGACTAATAACACGGTAAAGTGCAAGACGTAAACTAGTTTGACATCTCTAACTTAGTTCATAGCTATAGCCGTTCTTTTCTCGTACTAACTTTTAGTAAAAGATAGCGATTCTCTAATTTAAGTTTAGTTATTGAACAAGAGAATTGGCTCCAGTGTCGGACAAACAACCTGCTATTTTAGTGTACCGGCCATAATAATTGCATTACTGAAGAGAATACAGTACCTACTCACAAATCCGATACAATGACCGTATAAAATGTACGTTTTGTCTCCAATAGTGTATTTAGAAAAATGGAGATGTGGGAAATGACCTTAACAGCCAAATCATCTCAGTCAAAAGACTGCTGGACTTAGGTCTCCCCTAATTGTCACCACAACGACCGGTCCTGTGCGTCTCGCATCCATCGGCTACCCGCGACTCTCACCAGACCCTCAACAACGGTCCATCTTCTTGGAGGCCTACCAACTCTGCGTTTTCCGGTACACGGTCGCCACTTTTTGGCCCATCCACCATCTGTTCTGCGAGCAATGTGCCATTATAACAGCCCATCTAGAATTAACTCAATTCAGTAACACTCACCTGTAGTATAGTGAAGTTTTCTAAGACGCTGTTCATCATATATTTCTCTGGTAGATGCTTCAGCTTGTGTATGAAGTTGACCATGTATTCGCACATGGGTGACCGGTGTATGCGGTACACGAACCGACCGCCCTCGAAGCGCGCGTATTCCGTTTCCACCTTTTCGACAACTTGCTTGCCGAACGAGCAGACTTTTGTGCTACATGTTATGGTCATGTTCTCGTTGCTTTCGTACCTGTAATAAAGGAGATTATTTGTAAGATAATGGTGCCGATTCTCTTAATTCTTTATTGTACACCAAACAACTAACATAGTACACAGTGATTAAATAGTTATTGTGCGTGTGTGCGTGTGTGTGTGTGTATGTGTGTTATGTTGTGTGTGTGTGTATGTGTGTGTTATTAAATAATTAAACTAAAATTAGAGAATCGCTATCTTTTACTAAAAGGCAGTGCGAGAAAAGGACGGCTATAGCTATGAACTAAGTTAGAGATGTCAAACTAGTTTACGCCTTGCGCTTTACCGTGTTTTTGGTCGACATGTTTTTACGTGTACCCTTAATTTGTATGGAAATATTAGTTCAACTAAATTTGACAGCTCTAATTTACGTCCGTCTCTTTTTTGTTTTATTAGAGAGAAAAAGATAGCATCATCATTCTCCTGCCCTTATTCCAATTTATTTGGGGTCGGCGCAACATGTCTTTTTCTTCCATACTCCTAAAAAGATAGCAATAGCCTAAATTAAGTATAGTTTCTGCATAGCAGAATCGGCACCATTGCCGCAATACGGAATATGAAAATAAATGTGTGTGTTTCCTGAAAAGGTTTACTTCTAGGCAAACGTGCTCCAACGTCGACGAACTTTCTTCAAGAAAATCTGAGGAAAAATTTAAAAAAAAATTGTCGCCCATACAAATATTGATCAGCTGATGATAGCTTTGTATGAAAAGTCCAATTTTTTTTTTGTGAATTTTCTATTTTTTCTTAGAGACATTTGTTCCATGTGCAGAACCGGTTCTTAAAATATGAGCACACCTTTCCGTTACACCCTGTATATAAAATTCAAAATCTTGACTGACTAATATAATATCAACGCACAGCCTAAACCGCTGGTCCTAGAGACATGAAATTTTGAGGGTGTGTTCTTTGTGAAGAGTAGGTCCACCAAGGACGGTTTTTCGAAATTCAACCCTTAAAGGGGTAAAAAAGAAGTTGGAAAGTTTAAAACGGAGGCAGTACTAGATCCACGCGCGCGAAGCCGCTGACAGAAGCTAGTCAGTCGCTTATAGTTCGATCTGATTTCTGACGTTTGTGAAGTTCGCGTTTCGGTGCGGCGGAGTATCCCACCTCCCAACCCCGCTGTCACATGAATTTGTTACTGCGCAGCGACCCGCGGTGTGTTTCGACCTGCTAATCCTGCTATTAAGCTTTGATTCTACCTGTACCATCAGGTGAGATAGTGGTCAAATGCAATCCTATCAATAGTAAAAAAAATATCACGGTCTATTTTTAACCCCCGTCGCAAAAAGAGGGGTGTTATAAGTTTGACCCCTATGTGTGTGTGTCTGTCTGTGGCACCGTAACTCATAAACGGGTGAACCGATTTAAATGCGTTTTTTTTTTTTGTTTAAAAGCAGGTTTTCTAGCTATTGTTCAACATGTTTTATCAAAAGCTGTTTTTTATATGTTCGCTTTTCTTTTTGCGTTGGGTTTTTATTTAATTGGTGTCTTGTATTGGGATGATTTGTTTCCTCATAACCGTCAGAGATCTGTTTTTTTTTCTAAGATCTCAAAGATCTTCTCAGTGTCATCAAAAAATTGTCTCTTTAATAAAACTCGATTCAATGTCTGCTTGTTCATAAAAATCAAATCTTTCAAGATGATGTGATGGACCGCAAGATTCACTAATGCTGTTATAACAGTGTATTTTTATAATCAAGAAGGCATATATCAGCAATGATTACGAGGAGTATCAGTACATACTCGAAACACTACATATTATAAAACAAAGTCTTCCGCCGCGTCTGTACGCGATAAACTCAAAAACTACTGAATGAATTTTCATGCGGTTTTCACCAGTAGACAGAGTGATTCATGAGGAAGATTTAGTTGTATGATTTGTGCCGGAGCGAAACTGGGGTGAGTCGCTAGTGTTCTTTGCAAAAAGAATGCAAATAAATATCATGAATTATCAGTATGTACTCTGTTCATCTGGTCTTCTATGGCTTGGCATGATACCAATGTATGTATCAATCAATACCTCATCTCATTCCGCATTAGTTGATGTACCCGTTTGGAATAGATGCAATTTTATCGCATTACATGGCGTCATGGTCGTAAAAATAATACCATTTGGCATTATTTAAACAAATATCACGCGCTTATATGGCGTAGCCGTGATGTGCGGTGATCCAAAGGGATCGGTCCTGGGACCTGGGGCTACCAGATAACGGTAGGAGGGGTTGACATCGGCGTCGAGAGGACGATGAAGTACCTTTTGTTTGCGTCTCGTCTTCGACAGTCGGTGGTACTTCGTGGAGCACTTCCGACGTTTAGCTGCCGGAGGCTCTACGCGGGGGTCATGCGGTCCATGGCCCTTTACAGGTCACCGGTGAGGGCGCGATCCTTGAGGCGGCGACAAGCTCGCCGGTTGAACGCGTCCCAAAAGGTCATGGCCATCCCGCTAGTTAGGGGATTCCGTACGGTCTCCGGTGAGGCAGCGAGCCTCCTTGCCGGATTGTCACCATGGGATCTGGAGGCAAAAGTCCTCGCGCTCCTTTAGGAGTGGCGCGAGGAGGCGAAACGCCGGGGCGTAACTCCACTGCCGCGATACCTCGCGGCTCGGTAGACGGAGCTCCGGCAGGATCTCATGGCGACATGGAGAGAGCGACTGTCGCAATCCAGCGCTGGGCACGCCACAATTGCGGCGGTAGTGCCCCTCTTTGAGGAGAGACTGGAGAGGCGCCACGGCGTCCTCACCTTCCGCCTGACGCAGGTCCTCACCGGACACGTCTGTTTCGGGAGGTTCCTGTGTCGGATAAGGTGGGAGGAAACACCCGGGTGTCCCGACTGTGCGGATCGCCCAGAGGACACGGTGGAGCATACGGTGGAGTTCTGCCCCGCTTGGGCAGAGCCCCGCCGTGTCCTCGTGGAGGCGATCGGCGGCAGCGACCTCTCGCGCCCGGCCCTGGTCCAGGCCATGGTACCGAGCGAGAGGGAATGGGAAGCAGTCGCCTCCTTCTGCGAAGCAGTAATGCTCGCGAAGGAGAAGGCGTAACGCGTAAAGGAGTCTCAACAGAGTCGCCCTCCCGCCTCCAGCAGGAGACGCCCTGGGCGTCGGAGGTCACAGCCGAACTCCGGCCACCGTAGACCCGGGCCTGCGGACAGCGAGCAGTGGGTAGCTCGCCGTCCGATCAGCACCAGGCCCGTGAGTCGACGGCGCGTAGTGTTCCACGCGCGCCTCAAAGAGATGTCGGCGATGCCTGCCTGGAGTCGCGGATAAATTCGTAACAGAGTTCCCGCGGCCCTTGGCACTCAGGCAACTGAAGGAACAGGGGTGGATTTTAGTCAGTAAAACTCTGACACGCCCTCCCGATCCACTCAGAGCGAGAGAATTGTCACTGGATGATTTACCAGACTCACAAAAAAAAAAAAGATAGCGTAGCCGTAAACTGAAACGTTTTGCGTGCGCAACCAAGACTCACAAAAATACTTGGGCAACCCTCAAGCACATTTCCGTTATTTTTCAAAATAGAAAAAACATCGATAATCTTAATTCAAAATATACTTACACACTAGTGACCCCGTAGAAAGCCCCTGGATCATCGAGATTATTCGAGTTGAGGTCCGCCCAGAATTTAACCAGGAAGAAGGCATTTCTGGGACCTTTCTCATACAACTCTTTGAGGCCACCTTTCTTCTCAGGGAACTTATCGTTAATCTGTTGTACGTCTACCGACTGCGAATAAAAGCAAAATAGGGATTAAGATTAAAATCGGAACAATTCACTGTTGTTTTCAAGTATTGAAAAGGGATAGATAGTTGTGCTCCTAACTTCCATTGTTTCACAGGTAACAAAGACCATAGATTAAAAAAGTAACTGTCAATTTGGCGGTCTTTTTATGTCAACTGTTATTTTTTGCTTGAAGAAACGCAATTAGGTAAGCAGTTTTATCTCTAAAAAAAATCTTTTACACAAAATATTGAGACAAGGTCTTTTAGAAAAAGGTAAAGTAGAAAATATAAAAGTTTATTTACCTCTAATAAAGGATCTGCGTACGTAACTGTGCCGCCTATATGTACGAATAGATGTTGCGCCGGCGCCGAACTGGGGTACTGGAAACAAAACAAAAGATAATTTTTAAATAGTGTTCGTAGAAATTTTCGATTGTGTTCTATGTCTGCAACCCTTTGCATTATTTGTCGCAACGGGACTTCCAGACGTATTGTAAGGTACTGTGGCGATTGTAGACACAGCCTAAACTCAGCGGGTCTGCACCGGCCTTTAGCTGGCAGTTGAGAATAATGGAGAGTCGTTCGAATGTTAAAAGAGTAGTTAGGTTTGATGACAGACTTAAGTTCGCCCGATGCAAGAGGGCACATATATCTATTTCTCAATCAACATAAAATCCTCAGCGTTATCCCTCTTTCTTTTCTAACAGTACCCAGTTAAATAATAATACACTTGCCCACACGACACCCTCGCAGTAAGCAAGCGAGTTCCCAAGCTACTAGAGCACCCCTGGAGCCCTGCAGACCTGACTGGAGCCTTGGGGTCCTACAGTATCACCCACACTTGGCAGATTTCCCGACGAGAGTTAGGCGTATTGCCAAATTGTTAAACTCTCTGTCAGCGTCTGTGTTCCCTACCACCTATTATACGACAGCCTACAAAGCAAGTGTAAACAGGCATTTGGGCTCTATGGTTTCATCGTAGACCTCGTTTTCCGTCTGATGAGATCGAGGATAAGAACTGGATCATCTCAGAAAAAATTGCACCTTAGCATTCACACTTAATAGAATCTATACCTACAGCGTGTTATAGAAATGGGTATTTTGGATAGGTACTGCTTCTGGCCATAGAAATTATTAAATTTCTGCAAGGAAGTCATACAATTCTCATAAAAAAAGAGTGGTAGGTACTCCAGGAGTGCCGATAGAAGTGAAAACTTGAACAAAAATGCCCAACGCGCCTAAAGAAGTTTTCACTTCAATCCAAATAGCGGTGTCGGTGTCGGTGGCGAGTTCAATAGTTTTTTCCCATCTCAAAAATGTCCAACGCGCCTAATGAAGTTTTCACTTCAATCCAAATAGCGGTGTCGGTGTCGAGTTCAATTGTTTTATCCCATCTCAAAAATGACCAACGCGCCTAATGTAGTTTTCACTTCAATCCAAATAGCGGTGTCGGTGGCGAGTTCAATAGTTTTTTCCCATCTCAAAAATGCGCAACGCGCCTAAAGAAGTTTTCACTTCAATCCAAATGGCGGTGTCGGTGGCGAGTTCAAATGTTTTTTCCCATCTCAAAAATGCCCAACGCGCCTAAAGAAGTTTTCACTTCAATCCAAATAGCGGTGTCGGTGGCGAGTTCAATTGTTTTTTCCATCTCAAAAATGCCCTTCGCGCTTAATGAAGTTTTCACTTCAAAAAATTGAACTTTCCGAACAAAGTTATCATCAGCTGATCAAGATTAGTTGCGGAAATCCAATTTTTTTTCGGGCTTGTCTATGACTTTCTTGAATAATCTTGTTGATTTCTGTGTTCAGAAACATTATTTTAAATGTGACCACCTATTTCCGTTACACAGGTATGAAAAAAATTGCCGCCATCGATATAAAATGTAAAGTTTTCACTCATAATACTGGTAGTATTTATTTAAACATAAAGTTATAATGTCAGTCACAGCGAGATAGTTAACAATTTATTATTTCATGATACAAAAGTTCAAGGTGCGTTACTTTCAATTTCTTAGTGAACGCTGACGGTCCTTTAACTGTGTTGTGTTATATATTTTATTTATATAATATTGTTTCAAAGCTCCAAGGTAATAGTTGTATTCGAGTAAGGAAACGCTGAAATATCTGGAAACGCAGTTACCTAATCTACCCCAGTAGATGACTAAAAATATATTTGGTCCCTTAGTTAGATTAACAAGAACTATTTACTATTACACGTAATTTTTCTTTTTTCACGTAAACAAAAAACGAGGAAAATAAAGTGCGTTGAAATTTCGTGTGACGTCACACCTACACAAAAAATGTACCACTACAAGTGACATAATAAGATAGGGCTATAAGGCTGATACATCTTAGGGTCCACCCGGGCCTGCGGACGGCGAGCAGTGGGTAGCTCGCCGTCCGATCAGCACCAGGCCCATGAGTCGACGGCGCGTAGTGTTCCACGCGCGCCTCAAAGAGATAAGTGTCAGCCACCACTGACGGGGCCCATCGTGGCCGGTACCGGCACCCTAACACACGTCACGTACGGCCGCAGTAGTGTACACCCCTACTCCTGAACTTCGTTGCGTTTTATATTTGTAATTTTCTATTATTTGGTAAAGCAAAAAGTACGTGTCCAATATTTTTTGATAATCTAACTTATAGACAAAAAAGAATGATTCTTTTTGTACCCAAGAATGATCCCTATTGCCACCACCTGCCATGTTATCTCTTCACCACCCTTGATTGTATAATACAGAATGCCTAAGGTATTAAGGCCGTGACATGACCTAAAGAAGCGCGGTCACTGTCGGACCCCATAGAAAAGAAAGAGATCCGTGACGACGCCATGCTTGCAATTAATTGTAATATATGAAGCATCTGCAGTTAAGCTATAAACAATCTAAAACAACCATGTTTTGCATTCAACATCAGCCTTTTAATGTCCCCACTGCTGGGGCACAGGCCTCCTCTCTGTGAGAGGGTGTGGGCCGTAATCCACCACGCGGGCCCAATGCGGGTTGGTAGATGTCACATGTCTTCGAATTTTTGGTTCTAGGACATGTCGGTTTCCTCACGATGTTTTCCTTCACCGTTTTGAGAGCAGTGGTGATGAAATAATTTACACAAAGTAAAGTGCCTGCCTGGGTTTGAACTCACGACCTACAGCTTGTAAGTCGCGACCAATACCACTGGGCCACCACTGCTCTGTTTTGCATTAAGACTTGATTAATTATTGTTAATAAGTTTACCGACGTGCGTTGGCTAGTCATATGGGAAAAAAATTTAAAGGTCAAAGTTAGAGGTATGTTTGACGATCATTTCTATCGAGTTTTTTTTAAAATCGTGTTTCGGAATAAACCTAGATAAAGTTCTCAGAAATATAGTAAAGATTAACATATATTTTGTCCGCAGTCTCAAAGCGAATTGATTAAGCAAAAAAAAAAATGCAGGATTAGGACTATGTGCATGAGGTCTACTTCCCAATTCTAAGTTAAGAATTTGAAGTTGTCAACCTCTAATTCTGTTTGAATACCTGTCAAAATTTGACGTTAAAGACGATTTTACGTATTCTTTACTCTAAAGAATCAATTCAGAAACCTGCCCTGAATAAATAAATAACCTTGAAGCGGAACATGGTTTTCCCAAGTCAGTATTACGTCAGTCTCACTTGTCGCCAACCACAGACTTTATGACGCCTTTCCTATTTGAGGACCTTGCGTATTTATTTGCATGTCATCTTCCTCGGAACATCGAGTAATTGTGTAGATCCCTGCTTCTAGTTTGTATTTTAGTAAATAGTTTACCTACAACTCATACGTCTATGCCTGCCAAGAAGCTCTCAATTGCCTTACTAAAAATCCTGTGACAATTCAACAAAGTCAGAAAATCGATGAGAGCCGTTAGTTCAGGCAAATACATATTTACCACAAATGGTTGGCTATAGCAAGTGCTCGAGGGTGAGGAGCTCGTGGCTAAAGTAATAACAGCCACACGGGTCGAACTATCAGGTTAAGCTACGCTTGCTGGGGTTGGTCCATGAATGGGTGACCATCTTTACATACCGAAACGCCTCTGTGCCTCGGAAAGCTGTTAATCGTGGATCTTTGACAGTCGTTACGGGTCGTCAGAAGCCCGAAAGTCTGACAACCAGTCTTACCAAGGGGTATCGTATTACCCAGTAACTGGGTTGTGGAGGTCAGATAGGCAGTCGCTCCATGTAAAATACTGGTATTCAGCTGCACACGGTTAGACTAGAAGCCGACCCCGAAATAGTAGGGAAAAGGCTAAAGGTTTCAGGATTTCGTAAGTGTTCACCAGAGGATTCGGCTAGGTAATTCGTTGGTTTGGTGTCCTACAAAAAAACCTTCTAGTTCCATGATCTGTACTTAAGTATGCAACGGGAAACTACTCCCAGTCTGCCTTAAAATCTTACCGTTTCAGGATCCCGTGGATGTTCGACGAAGGCGGAGAACTCAACAAGACGTAGTTTATGTGTCGCTATAGCGCGTCCCTCCCAAGGAGGCGGCGGCGCCACATCAGTCCCGCTTGGTACTCCCACACCTCCTACACCAGGGACCCCTTTGTAGCCCGCGCCAGGGAACGGTTTAACACTGGAACAAAGGAAGAGTTCTATGAGTTCACTAGTTCTAGGACTATGACGTCTTAAAGCCATCATGGTTCTAGTGTAAGAAAGAGACTGAGCTATACAGGACGAATAGCACTATCTCTTTTTCACATCATCATTTCAGCCGAAAGACGTCCACTGCTGGACATAGGCCTCCCTCAAGTGTCGCCACAACGACCAGTCAAGTGCGGCTCGCATCCATCGGCTATCCGCACCCTCACCAGTAGGCGTATTCGCTAACTCAGTTGACATCAATTTGATAGGCACTTTGCAGTACATTGCTCGGTGGACATCGATTATAATAGGCACTACGGTTTTCCTATACGTCAAAGCAGCAATGTACGGCAAAGTGCCTATCAAATTGATGTCAACTGAGTTAGCGAATACGCCTGGTAGGTCATCGGACACCTGTCCATGATGCCAATGACAGTAGGGGGCACATATCTTAAGGGCCTAGCTAGCAAAGCGTAGAAAATAAAGATTAAAGAATCCTTTGTTGCGTTTGTACAAATAGGATAAGGTATTTTTACATTGTTAAAACAGGACTGAAAATGTTTCGTATCTAAAGTAGTAAGCAAAAGTACCAAAAACGGCCGTATTTTGGTTACGAAACATTTTGAATCCTGTTTTAACAACGTAAAAATACCTTATCTTCTTTGTAACAAACGCAACATAGGATTCTTTAGTCTTTATTTTCTATGCTTTGCTACGATTTTGTATTCAATGAGGGCGTCACTTGGCGGCTATATACGCCTTAAGGCTTTCGATGTCGTAAGGTTTTGATATCAACGTGGGCAACCCTTTGGTCACCGATGACAACTTGAAGCTTCGTGCAAGGGCTTCGCCCAATAGCAATAGGCCTGATGCCTCTCAGGGTAGCGAGAGTGTTCGAAATACTGGCACACGCAACTGAAGGCACATGGATGGGTTTCAGTCAGTAGTTGCCCTCTATCCAGAGCGGGAGAAATTATTTGACGATTTCCCACCCTAAAAGAAGGGCAATAGCTAGTGATGTGCTTCGTCGTCATCCAATCAACCAAAAGGTATGTAGAGCTGGACATAAGCCTCCCCGCAAGAATCGTCACAAAGACGTCCCTGCACACGGTTGCAGGCAAAGGGCTGAATCCAGTCTAAAATCATGTGTATGAGGTAAAATTGCAAAATCTATAGTGTTGATTGGATAAAATGAAGGTGTTGTTGACAGTTGATTAAACGGATAATAATCTTTATTTATATTTGAAAGGTTACAAAGTCTGTGAAGTCCCCGACTCCTGTGCTAGGTGGTTAACCTGTGTTACAGGAGCCAGTGCCCTCTCCCGGGAAGACATACAATGTTTTTTATGTAATAAGAAACAAGAAAAAAAAAGTTGAGTGCGAATTGTATTTTCCGTAAGGACTCATTACGTTTATGAGAGAAGGGTGGAAGTTGGAAAAAGGAAGTAGAAATCTTCAGGTTTCATTCGATTTACTTATTTCTCTAACCGTGTTGCTAGGTAGTCACAAAACACAAGTAAATCTGGTAATAGAATATCAGGTCAAGTGTTCAGCGGGCCGAGTGCCCTGTTTAACGTCAAGTCAGGAATACGCGTAATATTTTGTATAACCCAAGTCACTTCAGTCAAGTGGTGCAAGTTACAGGAGGTACTAACAGCAAGGTTATGCGCTCTAAAACTATTTCATTCAAGTTCAATACTGTATTTTAGAGATACTTACTCTTGTGAAGGTCCAGCTTGTAGACCCGGTTGCCAAAATTGCTGTAAAAATAAAATGAACTATTAATAACTTCCTAATTCTAAGACAATTAAATTAAGCTTTTATGTTATTATACAGGGTGTAACAGAAAATGGTGGTCATCTTTGAGATACTGCGTCTGCACATAGAAATGAACAACTTTGTTCAAGAAACTCACAGCAAATTCCCTGATCGAACTACCTACATATTCGTATCGTATGATTCAGTAGCCTTTTAAATAGTAATTTACTATATACCTTTTCTTTTATTTTTACACTTTTAACACTTTACTGTAATTTATTTATTTTTATTAGTCAGTATGAACACTATTTATTTATTTGTACGAGTACATATACATCATCATCTTCCTGCCCTTATCCCATGTTACTTGGGGTCGGCGCAACACGTTTTTCTTCCATTTATTTATTTATTAAAACTTCATGCAACACAAATATACAAAGGCGGGCCGTCACGCTATCACTCTTCTATCATATCACTCCTCACACAATCCATCCATCCTTTCTTTGGCCTCCCTCTCCCTCGCCATTCATCCACATTTATATTCATAACTCTTTTAGTTAGATGTGTTTCATCCCTCCTCTTCACATGACCATACCAAGATAAGCGGTTCCCTTTCAACTTTTCTGTGACTGGCGCCACTTTTAAACTACTTCTAATGTACTCATTTCTCACTTTATCCATTAAATGTAATAATTGAATAAGATATATAAATGTCTCATGTATATGGACACGTGTCCTGCATTTGCTACTGCACGTTCGAGCGTGTGACACCCGTGGGTTGCAGCTGAAAATCATTAGGTGGTAATACCTAGTGCTGCCACCTAACATTATGCTTAGCTACGGCCCTTTTGGCACAACGATTTTCTTTTCTTTTTGTGTAAGTGTTATTTTTGTTTTATTGAATGTTGTGCCAATAAACGCAATTTTCTTTCTTTCTTCTTTGCCCAAAAAAAAATACTTTACGTACAAAGTCATCATCAGCTGATCAAAATTAGTATGGGAGGTCAATTTATTTTTCGGAAAATTCCGATAAATTAATGTCATTGTCAATTTATGCCTCTTGAACAAAGTTGCCCATTTAGATGGGCAGATGCAGTTTTTGAAATATGACCATGCATTTCTGAATCACCATATATATATGCTCAAGTTGTTAAATTCTACACACATCACGTGAAGCATTATTTGTTTATAAAAACATGGAGACATGGATGTATTTTTATTATTTCAATGTTGTGCACGCCCTTAACAAAGTGTCTTTCTAAAAACATGATTCTTTCTATAATTATTATTGAGTACTTTCAACAAAGTTTTAGTCCAATCCAATTACCAGTCGATATTATTTGTAATATGGTAGAAAAAGAAACAAAAATGTGAGTAAAGCAATTTCAGTATTTGATTGCAGATTGGTGTTATTGTCGCCTATTCTTTACTTAACGTGCAATTTGGCAACATGCCTAAATAGTAGTGAAGCAACACAATTTAAAGGCGATTTAATTTTATTTTGACTAGTAACACAAGGCATGCCTTTTGCAAGGTGAGTACCGTATGGTGGTACGCCGGGTGCGGTAACCCGGCTACGATCTGTGCGCTAGATAGTGTGCTCATTGACTGCATGGCCTTTTCTTTCATCACCCCGCCATCCTAAACGTTATTCATATGTATATTTTAATATATTGTATCTTCTGTGACATGTTTTACTTCGGCACGTACCGATGTTCAGCTCTAATTAAATTAAAAGTTCGACAATAATGGCCTTATTTATAAAAAAATTAGGCATGTAGTTAAAACACTGATTATCCTGGTAATCATCTCCGTAGAAAAATTTGAATTAAAGACCTGTTCTTAATTCAATTTTTTCTATGCAGAATTTAAATTAAGAATCCGCTGAGGATTCTTAATTCAAATTTTCCATAGAAAAAATTATGTAATATAACTCCATAGAAAGAATTTATAGAAAATAGAATAGAAAGAAAGAATTTGAATTAAGAATCCTTAGCGGATTCTTAATTCAAATTCTCCATAGAAAAAAATTTAAACTAAAAATCTTAGCGTCTTTTACAAATAGGATGTATAAGTCGCTTCACTATAGCAAAAATGCTTCATATAAAAACAATGCTAATTGATATTGATCTACATAAATTCTGAGTGGTATTTTAATAAAAGATACTAACCACTTTGAGTTTGGCCTGTATTTCCCGAAGTTTTCGCCTAGCTAGCACTTGTATGTGGGATGAGACTTGTTTTCTCGTGCGCGTCTTTCCTGTTCTGAGTTTTATATACCTTGCTATCAGCTCGTTTCTTCCTGCAATGTAATACAAGTTAGGTTAGTCAAAGTTATAAACCTAGTAAAGGACTTATAATATTCATGATTATCATCATTTCAGCCGAAAGACGTTCGCTGTTGGGATAGGCCTCCCTCAAGTGTCGCCACAACGACTGGTCCTGTGCGTCTCGCATCTATTGGATACCCGTGACCCTCACCAGGTCATCGGTCCACCTTGTGGGAGGCCTTCCAACGCTGCGTCTTTGTCGCCACCTCAAAACCTTTCGGCCCCATCACACCTTCTGTTCTGCGTGGCCTGTCCACTGCCACTTAAGTTTGGCGATTCTTCGAAAGTTTTCGAATATTCAGTAATGTATGGTATTGATATGCAGTACCAATTTGTCACGAGGTCAATGCCAAACATTTTGGTACTTCGACAATAGCTATCGCCGACACAAACTACTTTGTCTAGAGCCTCTTGGCGTAATCTTAAGACGCTGACAAGACGTCGCGGTCACTTTTGGACTGCATAGAAAAGAAATAGCCGATATTTCCGGGATGAAATGCATGCAACGTGCAAAACTAAGATACAATCTATTTTTTATACTGAAATGTATGAAAGATATTTTCGGAATTTCATAGTTTAATTCCGCCAAGCCCATCATCAGACCACTAGACATACGGTGATGCGCCACCGGTCATGGTGAACATCCCACCCATACGCATAAAACGTTTTTACAGCTAAGGAGTGAAATTCCCTGCCGGAGTCAGTGTTTCCTAATAACTACCTGGGAGTCAAGAGTGAATAGGTTACTTCTAGGCAACTAGGCAAGCGTCCTTACCATCAGGTGAGATAGTGGTCAAATGCGAGCGAATCAAAGAAAAAGAAATTGGTCGTGCAGGTGTATTCGTTAACTCAGTTGACATCAATTTGATAGGCACTATGCAGTACATTGCTCGGTAGACATCGATTATAATAGGCACTACGGTTTCCCTATACGTCAAAGCAGCAATGTATGGCAAAGTGCCTATCAAATTGATGTAAACTGAGTTAGCGAATACGTAGGCTGTAACAAGGCAGTGTTAAAACCTTGTTTATTTTTGACCTCTATTCCAAAATTACGTACTTTCCTACCTTTTTTAATTTAAAATTCTAATATTACTTGTTTTCTCTGTCAATAGCCTCTGTTTCTATATTAAAAATCAGTTCTAATTCTGCGGCCGAGCTAGACTAAGCTCTTGTCCATCATTGGTGCGGATTCTCTTGTTCAATAACTAAACTAAAATTAGAGAATTGCTATCTTTTACTAAAAGGCAGTGCGAGAAAAGGACGGCTATAGCTATGCACTAAGTTAGAGATGTCAAACTAGTTTACGCCTTGCGCTTCGCCGTGTTTTTAGACAGCATGTTTTTACGTGTACCCTTAATTTGTATGTAAATATCAGTTCAAACTAAATTTGACAGCTCTATTTTACGTCCGTCTCTTTCTTGTTTTATTACAGAGAAAAAGATAGCAATAGCCTAAATTAAGTTTAGTTTGTGTACAACAGAATCAACACCATTGTCATTTTCCTTCTATTCAATAACTGACAGTTACGTTTTCAAGAGTTTTCAGGCATGGTCCTGACAATAATACAATTTAAATGTGTACCTCATCACAATGTATGGTGTACGTACGTTTAATAAGTGCTCCATATTATAATCAAGCCGTCCGTGAATAATAAAATATACGTCAGAACTCGTCTTGTTGCAAAAAGGTTTTGGCAGAAGTTTTATAGCCGGCCGCCTGCCTGACGCCAACCCTCCTTGGGAATGCTGTTGTTGGTGGTTTACCCGCCACCGCACGGGTGGCCCATGGTGCTATAGTAGTATGCACTAGGTCTCAAGCTCCCTTAGTCGCCTCTTACGACACCCACGGGAAGTAATGGGATGGTACTATTCTTTTACGTCCGACACCATACGGTACAACTATCGAGGGATAAAGCTCATGTCACATACTATGAAAGTATGGGAGAAAGTGATAGAGAAAAGATTGCGAGAGGAGAGTGAGATTACCCCGAACCAGTTTGGGTTTATGCCAGGTCGAGGGACAATGGACGCCACCTTCGCTCTCCGTCAATTGTGCGAGAAGTACAGACGTGTGCACAAGAACTTGCACATGGTGTTCATTGATCTTGAGAAAGCGTATGATAGGGTACCTCGGGATGTGTTGTGGTGGGCCTTGAAAGAGAAAGGTTTGCCTGGGAAGTATGTTGAGTTGATTCGTGCTATGCAGACAATCTAGTACCTACGTCCGGTCGGCTGCTGGCAACACCGATGAGTTCAGTGTGGCTGTAGGCTTGCATCAAGGGTCGGCTTTAAGTCCTTACCTCTTCCTGTTGATTATGGACGCTCTTACGTCGGAAATACAGGAAGAGGCACCCTGGTGCATGCTGTTTGCCGACGACATTGTTCTGGTCGGTGAAGATGGACCTGAGATCCAGAGCAGATTGGAGAAGTGGCAACAGAAGCTGGAGAAAGTTGGCTTGAAAATCAGCAGAACCAAAACTGAATACATGTTCTGCGATTTCGGCGGTCTCTCCAGTTCTGAAGCTGTAGTGCTAGATGGCGCGCTTCTCCCAGTCTGCTCCGATTTTCGGTATGTCGGTTCACTCGTGCAAAGCGATGGCGAAATAGATCGGACTGTTAAGCACAGAATTAACACTGGATGGATGAAATGGCGGCAGGTCACCGGGACTATCTGTGACTCCCGCATGCCCCTAAAACTTAAGGGGAAGATTTATAAAACAATGGTCAGACCTGCTGTCTTGTATGGTTCAGAATGTTGGGCCACAAAAGGGATGAATGAAAAGCAATTGCATGTAGCTGAGATGAGAATGCTAAGAGCGATGTATGGTGTTACGCGCATGGATAGGATTAGGAATGAGTATATAAGAGGAAGTCTGAAAGTGGCACCGCTGACTGAAAAATTGTGTGGAAATCGGTTGTCGTGGTATGGGCATGTGATGCGGAGGAATGAAGAAAATGTCGTGAGGAAAGTCTTGTGTATGGATGTGGATGGCTATAAGAGTAGGGGAAGGCCAAAGAAACGATGGTTGGACTGTGTGAAAGAGGATATGGGTAAAAAGGGGGTGACTACAGAGATGACGACTAATAGAGGAGTATGGAAGAAAAAGACATGTTGCGCCGACCCCAAATAAATTGGGATAAGGGCAGGAGAATGATGACGTCAGAACTCGTCTTGTGTTTATCTTCATCCAACTTCCCATCTACGGTCCTCCTACTCTACGTCCTCCTCTACGTGTCACACCACTCCTCCGGGCGCACAGTGACAGCCTGCTGATCGTCTACAGCATTATTGTATTCTGATCTCAAATTGGCTACTGGTGCTTGATTAAACGTAACTATTTTTTTTAAATGAAAAGTTCTGCACCTAAAAAGACCTAAACCAGAATCCCGAAAGTCAGACCGACTAAAAAAAAGATTTAATTCAACTAGTTACAGCATGATTGAGTTCCAAACGTTAAAGCTTCCGCATTTATATGATAACAACACAGAGATATTTCAATTTAAGTGTTAAAGGGGTGCAAAATATGTGCCAATTGCCCGCGGAATATTTAGCATAGCTGATTCAGACAAACGTGTACAATGCAACGCAGGCACAGCGCTGCCGATCCTGTTATGAAACAATTTTCAAAATATTTTGAATAGCTATTTTCAATCATTGAAACTGCAGTGGGTAGGAATGCGGGGTGGATCGTCCGTAGTCTGCGCAAACTGGTATTGTGAAATAATTTTCAGTTGGTTTACATTGAATAATGTTGTCGATAAATATTTTAAATTCTCTTTTTGTTTGCTAGACATATAGAGTTTATTTATAAACATTTTAGTTTTATATTTTATTTAGATGAGGTGGTAGTGCTGGTACGGTTAATATTTGAATCGAGAAGTGATATTTTGCTGCTCTGTCTCTCGGATTTAGTGGTGGTCTTTAAGAGGTCCCGGAGAGTTCCATGTGAGAATGGTGACCACCGGGGTGGTTTTAGTAAAGTTGAATCCCAAAAATTCAGGCGCATTTTGAAGGTTCCCGAAAACAAAAAAAGAAAGGTGCCTATCTAACTGTTCTAAGAAACTCTTGGCCAATAATCTTAAAGAAGCTACATGTTGAAACTATATTAATTCTTAAGAAAGTGACAAAGCCATTCTAATCTTACCTAACTGGTCATCTTAAGACTAAGGAATCTGCAGCCGCAAACGTTAAAAGTGTTAATCACTAATCATAAAATGAGTGATCAAAACCCAAACGTAACTTTATTTCGACATTTTAATATACATCGTGTATTAATTGATGGACACGATAGAGGAAGAGCCGGTCAGAGCAAAGTAAATTGAAATCTCATTGAATTCGGGGAATGCGATGGCGACGAGAGGCGCCGCTGGCTGGTGCGAATTTAATTAACCCCTTGCTTGCTCGTTGAGGCGAATGCGTACGTATATCTACCAACTAGTTGTACGGGTATTGATTAACCGTACGAATTTGTCCATCATAGAAGAGTGCAGTAAAACAGGTTGGTTATTGTGGGCTTTTAACGATGTGATTGTTAAGATGGACAACTACGATCGCGGATAAATTCGTAACAGAGTCACCGTGCCCCTGGGCACTCAGGCAAGGAAGGAACAGGGGATGGGTTTTAGTCAGTAAAAGTCTGACACGCCCTCTCGCTCCACCCAGAGCGGGAGAAGTCATAGGATGATTTCCTAATCCCTACAAAAAAAGCTGGACAACTACTAAAGATGCGCAGTTTTAAGCAATTGTGGCTAACTTGACGTCTCGGTAACATTTGATGACATCATCTTCCTGCCCTTATCCCATGTTACTTGGGGTCGGCGCAACACGTTTTTTCTTCCATTCAGTCCTGTCAGCCGTCACGCTATCACTGACTCCCTTTTTTTTCATATCCCTCCTAACACTTGACGACAATGTTTAGAATTTAGTAATTGACATATGGAACCGAAACGTGGTCGCACACAATGGGCCTCATCAGAAGGTTTAAAGTCACCCAAAGGGTGAGGTCAATGGAGAGGGCTATGCTCGGAGTTTCCTTGCGTGATCGAATCAGGAATGATGATATCCGCAAGAGAACCAAGGTTACCGACATAGCCTGAAGAATTTCCAAACTAAAGTGGCAGTGGGCTGGGGACATTGCCCGCAGAACGAACGGTTGGTGGGGCCGAAAGGTTCTGGAGTGGCGACCGCGTACCGGAAGACGCAGCGTTGGAAGGCCTCCAACAAGGTGGACCGATGACCTGGTGAGGGTCGCGGGCAGCCGATGGATGCGAGACGCACAGGACCGGTCATTGTGGCGACACTTGGGGTAGGCCTATGTCCAGCAGTGGACGTCTTTCGGCTGAAATGATGATGATGATGATGAAGAATTGACCTTATCTCTACATCAAAGTCGCTTGCCGCGTCTGTCCTCCGCTACCTCCTAAACCTCGCAGCGGATTTTAATACGGTTTTCAATAATAGAAAGAGTGATAAACGAGGAAGGTTTTTTGCTAGTAAGTTCATAAAAGTTGGTGTTAGGTACTTATTCCTGCAAAATATCTTTCAAAAGAAAAAAAATGATTTCAAAATACCTGCATCTGTTAATTGCCAATTATAATAATTAAATAACCCCTTGCTTGCTCGTTGAGGTAAATGCCTACGTATACCTTTTTTTTTGTGGGGTGGGAAATCATCCAACTTTTACTGACTAAACCCACCCCTGTTCCTTCAGTTGCCTGAGTGCCAAGAGCCGCGGGAACTCTGTTACGAATTTCCGTGACCCATGCGTAGGTACGTATACCTACCAACTAGTTGTACGTGTACCTACCAACCAGTTGTGCGTGTATTGATTAACAGTATGAATTTATCCATTATAGAGAAGTGCGGTAAAAAGGGCTAAAGGCATATATGTATAGCCGCCAAGTGGCGCCCTCATTGAATAAAAAATCGTACCTTAGCATAGAAAATAAAAAAAGTGTTTCGTATCCAAAGTATTAAGGCGCTATTAGCTGCCTACGCTGAGCTCACGTAACGCGTCGTATGTCCACCCAGTAATAGGACTCGCCCATCAAGGAGCGCTGTCCGAAATTAGACGCATTATTAATTTATTACACATAAAACAACGGGTATTAAACTAAAACACTGAGACTAAATTATAAATAATTAAATGATCTTTAAAATGGTGAAAGTTTCATAAAAATACGCTTTATAGTTTTTGCGTGATTCTCAATTTTTTATCCGCGTTAGACATAACTTTACAAATTAATTACACTATGTTATGAAAATATAATTTCAAATATTCTGAGATCAAATTACGGCGGAAATTGTCTAGAGTACCTAACATATATTTTTTCAAAGAAATAAGAGTAGTCGTTCAACGTGATGTTCAATTAAAAACCATTAAAAGTCGTATAATTGCGTCTTAAGCAAAAGTGTCAAAAACGGCCGTTTTTGGTACTTTTGATTACTACTTTACGATTTATGATTTTTATTCAATGAGGGCGCCACTTATGCGGTAGGCCCGTAAGTAAGCAGTAAAAGCTTTTTTATTGTGGGCTTTTACAATAATAACCAATCCACACTCCGGGGGTTGGTTATTGTGGACTTTTAAAGATGTGATTGTCAAGATGGACAACTAGTAATTACCTACGGTACCTACCAGTTCAATTTTAGAGTAATTAAAAAAACGCAATTGTGACTAACTATGATGTCGGTAACACTTGACAGCAATGTTAAGATTTTAGTTGCCCGTATTTATAAACTTGTTTATCTAAGTTTGTGTTAGATGTTGCTTATTCGTGCGAATAATTTCTTAACAAAAACGATTTAATGTGTCCTGCGTATGTTATTGCCAATAGTAATAATTAATTAACACCTATTTTGCTCGTTGAGGTGAAAGCGTACATATACCTACCAACTAGTTGTACGTGTATTGATTATTAGCACCTACGAATTTGTCCGTCATTAATTAATTATTATATCATTAATTAACCCCTTGCTTGCTGCTCATTGAAGCGAATGCGTACGTATACCCACTTGAGTAGGACACCAGTGGTGGCACATCCAGTTGCTTCTCCAACAAAATGTATACAGCTCTATGGAGGGTACCTCAGCTGGTGTCCGCTTGGTTTCGCAAAACTGTATAATATACTCGTACTTGCCGCCAGCACGACTGACCACGCTACCACTGGCGTTCTAGTGAGGTATAGGCCTAACGGTGTTTAGTGTTTGGATAACTACCTTAGTTGCACATTTCTGGTGGTCTTAAAGCTAAGAGAGAGATTACTTCTAGCACAGATAATATAATATTAGCGTACTTCTAGGTAAGCGTACTCCACCGTCGACCACATATTCGCGTACCATCACGTGATATAGTGGACAAATGTAAATCTATCAATAGTAAAAAAAAATCTTGGCAAATTGTAGTAGACTATGACGTCTCTGCAACACCGAGCATTTTCGCCCATGTAAGCTCACAGAAGTTGGGCATGTAACATGTTACTTTTGCGTGCGAATAAACTCTCAATGAAAACGATTCGAAGTTCTGCGTCTGTTATTGCCAATAATAACCTCCATCATAATATTCTGCATTGCGCCTTAAATACCGCGCTACAACACGGCCCCTGCTACAAGATTAAAGCAATATCAGTTATTTTTATATTAAACTAGAATGAAAGCACAGATCTTGAGAAGGAAACTCTTCAAGACTGTTAAGTCAAACATTCTTGAAATTACTTCGAAATTATGGCACCGTCGTAAACTTTTCACGGCGGGTGTTAAGCTAAAATTAGTAAGTGCGACCACTCTAACAAATTGCTGTTAGCACGAATTAGTAAAGTGAATATACACGTCGTATGTTATCTGCTGTGAGCGTAACTTCCAGTGTGACATACGCGCCCGCGAATTGAGCATTAAGAGTGCTTTCACCCGAAACGACGTGTGCATCCTTCTATAAATAGTGCGGTGCAGAGAAGGATCAAGTCGAAACGTTTCTATTCCACAGTGAATAGAAAAACAAGAGATCATTATTTATTAGTTCGTTAGTTGGCTAATTTGGTCCATTGCCAGCGCGACGCGGCCACGCTCTCGCGCACTCCGCGAGGAAATTGTGCGTGCACGCTCCAGCTACATTATGAATATTAACTATTTTCTTTTTGAACAGATATTTGTTGTTACTATCGTACATTTATAATTACATTCTTGTTTATTTAAAAGTTTCACAATTTTAGGTGTTCCTAATTAAATGTAGGTTAGGTGTGAGGATTTTTTTCGTATTTCCCGATCCTCTTCTTACGCTCGGGGCGTTTTGAAAAGTAATTTATTCGACAACTGGGGAGATATTGGAGATCCATCAGAAATACATTAACGTCGTACCTGAGGCATGACTTCGCGATTGTTTTTGCTTATAGATCTTTTGCCCACAAAATATATTTCCATCAATAATACCAGTCTATTAGGCGTGAGTTTGTGCGTGACCGTGCATACATTTTTGAGAATAATCATCTCAATGTTTTGTTCTACTGTGCCTATAATTATTTGCTTCTGTTCAAAATTTTATTCAACTAACGCACTTAAGACCCAATTATAAACTTTAATGACCAGTATTAAATTAATATTATGACAAGGCCTATAATTTTATGTTTAAACGGGCATATTTTGTGGCCATTTTCCTTGTGATTTAAGCTAATTATCAACCACTACCCCACCGATCGACATCGTGATTCGGTTATAATTAGATATTATCTGAGACAATTAGGGTGCCGCCAACAATGTGTTAATAGGGAACAATTGAGCATTTTAATAACTTGGAAATAGGTGAGGCTTGGCAACAATATTGTAGTAACGAGGGCAGTTCGTCAAAAATGAAGACCTTTGAGTGACAAAGGCTCTGCGAAAGATATTGAACTTTGTAGAGTTACACGGGCGTCGTAGCAGAATTTCACGCTGACCCAAACAGGAGCTATGCGGAGCAAATCCTCACGGAAAGGGTTGAGTTGCGACAGGTCTAAGGAGGATTTCTTGGGAGACAATCGGGAGTTATGCCCGAAGCGGGCGGGGCGCTAAACAACGGGCGCGCGCGGCCCGCCCCTTCTTTATATTTTCTTACTGCGTTCGCCGCCTGGCGGCGCGGCCGGGCCCCTTACACGCTCGCTCGCTCACTAATTGCGCATTCTTCGCATAGTTTAGCCCTCCCGACGAACCCCTCGCCTGCCACCCCCGGACCACGTGAAGCCGTGCGCCGACGAAACTTTCATACTCCCAGGATATTGAGCGGTTTTGAATGTCTTAACTCACGAACGTGCTGAGAACTAGCTTTGTTGGCAAACTGTTCCCAACTACGGTCTTGAAGACCGCGTGAGCCGAGCGCCTCCACCACGCGTATGACATGCCGCGCTACAACACTAATGTAATAACGAAGCTGCTATCCCAATACAGTGGCACACGATTCACGAGACCTAGTATTGGATATCTAATAAACAGGACGGTGTCGTCTCTAGGATAACTTTTATCGGCACTTGACTTCAGTTGTCATAAGTTTTAGATAAAGGTGCCTTGTGTTTATTTTGCTGTACACTGCTTTTATTTGATCTAGGATATAACTGAGAAAATTCCAAGTATACCTAGAAAATAAATGAACAGTATTTCACTGGAAATAGGTACCTACCTAACTTTTAAATGCACTTGTTGATTAAGGTTGTCATTTCTACTTTTAGCTCAAAGTGTAAGAAGATCAGCACTGTTAAAGAGCGGCATCCGCTCATCCAAAACAAAACATTAAAATTTTCAAACCATTGAAATAGAAAACAATTTCCCCATTATGCTTTTAATAAACACACAATAATATCACCCTAAAAGAATGTCGGATTATTGCAGCACATGACGATCAAGCAAAACAGTGTCCCGTGGAACGTCACGGCGGCAAGGGAGAGGGTGGCAACGAAACGGACAAGGGTGACGCACTTTTACGTAGATTAAGCGGGAGGACACGTCCTCGAGTAATGTGGTCATATATTGTCCGGGCGACGCGACGCGTGTCCGCAATTATTATCCACACAGATAGCCATTATCAACATCTTTTGCTCATAGTAATAACAGTTAGACATATCTACTTGTTTACAAATAGAGTCTGCGTATTTGCTGTGACAAAGCTTTCTGAATAAATTTCAGGACTTTGATACTTGCCTTGCTGTTTACTGTGATATAACGACATTTGCTGTTGTGTAGTCATGTTTTAGATTAGATTTAGATGCTAGGCACAAAAAAAACCTTATAATGAACGTAAATTCCTACATCAAAGCATATCATAGACCTAAAAGATGTCGGGCATTCCCCTAATTTCCCCTTCCGCAGTGGGAACCGTAAGATTTGAAGTAATTTAAACATCGCATTTCTTTACGCCTATTAAATCACTTAAGGTGGACACATCGCTTGTGGTAAATTTGTTTAGCAATTCCATTTGGCACCGCGACGAGGCTGAGCGGGCAGTCCTTTAATTAAAACCGGGACGTATAATGTTGGGCGCTTGACGCAAACTTAATGTGCGTCCGGCGGCGTTGTAATGGCACTGCCACCCTCTGATAATTGTCCTATGTCAATTCTGCTCCATAGCACCCGTAATATTACTTTTCGGAAAGCGTTATGGAACTATTCTCCTCGGGTTAAGCATGCAGGACTCTGAGCTAACCCACTTCGTGAAGTGTTTTATTCAAAGTATTATTTCTTCATAATACTTCGTGAGTACGAGACGACCGCGACCCCTGACGAGTTGACAAAAGCCGGGTAACAAAGCCACGCAGAAGACTTACTAACTATAAAATACTAGAGCAACACAAACCGTTTCCTTCGGCAGTTAATTTACTGGAGGCGAAGCGTTGCTTCTATGTAGCAATCGTCACGTTCGCGTTAACGAGCTTTCTAAGTTAACAATGTAACGTGAAAAAATTTGCTCCTGCCTCCCTTTCATGAACTGAGCTTTCATTTTAATAATCGAGGCTTATTGAGAACCAGTTGGGGGTTAATTTACGAATATTTTTGTAGCGATGTGAATATATGGGGCATAGCATTCATTACTGACTAATTACCACTCATATTTGTACACGTGAATGTTGAAACAAAAGGCTGGCGACAGCACATGGGTTCTTCGAATTGGTGACATGGTCCGATCAAGGGAGATAATAATTGTCGGTTCACGTCTTTCCGCGGAATCCTATTGCGCAAACGGCTTTGTCGGCCGACTTCAATAGGTACTACAGTCGCTTTTGTCTCGTGCCACAGCCATTGTTCATTTTCGGCGGAGTGGCCTTGATATCTCTCCATTATTTAACTTAAGTGACATATAGGTAAATCGATGTGTTAGCGTTGGCAGTTTTGACATAAATACTGCAGACATGTTTGTAATTTATATTTAGGCCTATCATGCGTGGGCTTCATGTTAAGCCTATCGTAGTTCATAGCAGAATCTTCTTCTGTATCACAAGTAAAAATACCGTCTTCATCCAGTTAATCTTCTGGCATCCTAGATCTCTACGATCTAAGAAATACATCTACATAGTTCAAAAGCTAGTGCCTACAAAGACTTCTAGCATGTTTGGACTCACCGTACATCTTGCCCTCGTCGGAGAGAATAATTTTGCGTCGGCCACACGGCGGATAGATGGCCAGGGCCTCTTGGAAGCTCTGCTCAATGTCCGGACTCCACACTCCCTCCGCATCGGCCGCGGACATATCCTGCGAACGCGCTTTGTTATAAAAACATAACTTATTTTAATATCGAAACAATTTAGAATCGATATAAATTTTCCCACTATAAGTAAAGTTGAACGTCATAGCAAACACACAACGGACAGAATGTTATGAAAACAAAGAAAGGAGGGAAGTAAGGTCTTTCCGGACAATGCAAGACTGTGGTGAACCGAAAAGCTTAGAAGTCCTATAATTACGGCAATAAGGTAGTGAGCTACAAATCCAGTAAGTTAGGGAACAATTGCGTTCCATGCAACTCCGATGTTCTGATGGAGATGCTTGTAGTAATAGCGAATTCACATACCCTTTCAGTTGCCGGCAAGTGTAACTTTTGGTTTAGTGCTAGCAAATATAAATGTGTTGAACCAAGAGTTTCTGCACTCTATTTGTGTCCCTTATTTGTATAAGTGTTATTGTTTTGATGTTTTACATCGTTTGATTTGGCTACTTCTAATTTAACAGTAAAAGCATTTCCCTTGCGAGTTGAGCCGGATAACTTGTTCCCGAACGCACTCTCTCGAATCTTGGTAGCATTAATTGTATCGAAAGCTTGTTACGCCCCAATGAAACGAATCTTACGATACGATCATTAATCTTTAAACTAAATACGTTTGGAAGATAAACTGTTTCTATGTTAGCCTAGTCCACTTCGAGCGAAAACGAAATAAATTCAAGAAGCCTTATTACATGGAAACTAAGTAGGAACACTGAACAGATGTACTTATTAAGAACATTTGTAAAGAGAGTTTGCTTACAGACTGTTACAAGTCGAGGAGTGCGTCATTGTAATTAATAGACTCGCGTCTATTCTCAAAAGAAAATAAAAATAACGCGCTGCCCTCGACTTGGTCCAACAGGCCGATCGAAAACATCGTGAATCACTGTTCCTTGAAACTACTTGAAACGTAGCTGTTTCTGGGTTTGTTAACTACTAAAAGTCAATATTTACTTGCAATTTCTCACAACCGCGCTTACTAATATTGTTGTGTTTTTGTTATACAGTTTAAAATTTATTTCGTTATCAATCAGCCGTTGTGATCTTTAAAAATCTATTAATGATCTGTTTAATGTGATTGATTGTGTGATAAATTCTATTGAGAATGGAACACAGAAGAAACTGGAATGACTGGAAATCGTTTTTTTTAGATCTAGCATTTCTCGGCCTAACACGCATGGATGAGTCAACAGAAAGATTCGGTGCAAGTCTGAACACGAGGTACGTTTTATGTATCACTTTACGCGATATGATAATGGCTACTAAAGTTACCCTTGTGCAGCAATCGCATCGCAAATACGTGTGACTGTGAACTATACTTGTACTTTCTGTCCTATGCAAATCGTAGCTGTGTGAGTTAATGTTTACAAGAACGTACACGTTTAAGTACCCTCTTCTAATCCAGACTTCACTATAACTTTCACAAACAAAGCTCCTGCGGTTGATGACTTACAAAAGGGAACTAAGATTTACTAATAACCGTGCAATAAAATCCACAAATATGGGTTCAGTATATTGAGAGACTTGCAACGATACATGAAATAAACGATCAACTTTCAATCCAGCAGGTATTACTAGAGTTCCACTTATGACCGTGATCGACAGAAATAAAGCTAAAAAGAGAATAAGAACGATACACGGAAATAAATAATAACTGTGCGCTGGAAAAGCTGCTAACTAACATCGGAATGAATTCTGAGGAAATCATTCTTCAGGGAAAATAAAAAACCAAATCTTTTCTTACGCAAACCAGTGACGGCTTCGAGTCTAACCGTAAATAGCTGAATCTCGTGGGAAACACCCACCCATCTAAAGATGAAGATCGGCGTAAATATGCGCTAATATTAACGAGCAGTTAAAATCGGCACGTGTTCAGCGCTTCGGTTTGCGAGTGACCAGCAATGATCATAAAGTTAATAGGATAGTAACGTCTGCTCGGTCTGGACTGGAGCAGTTAATACTTAAATTTGATATAGGATTTCATAAACGGAAGAATTGATAAAGCAATAGTTGGTTGGTACCAGATCAAATATCTCTCAAAAAAATGATACTGCTGACCCAACCAGTGTCGGCCCCTCAGTTTTATACTATTGTATAAATCTTTTTGTTAGGCAACGTCTCCTAAAAATGGCACTGATTGCTTAGGGTCTGAAGATTGTTATGATAGTTATGTTATTCCAAAGTCCTTTTACTTACTTATCTGAGTCTTATCGGGCAGCTGACTAAGAGATACTTAAACCACATGCCTGATAGATAACGCTTGAGGGAGGCGGTATACTCAGTACGACAGCATTTTGTTCCGGGCAATTTAGGGTACACAACCGCTTTGCCTTAATAAAGTTGAAACTATATTGCGGTTGTCGACGTCGAGCATTCCATACAGGGTTACTGGTAACTCGATATATTCCCGGTAGCAGGACGTGATAGTGTGACTGTGTGACCTATTTGCAACAAGTAAGCTCCCAAAAAAAGTTTTATGGTTTTTAGATATTTTGCCAGAATTCGTTACTAAATATCATTAATCAAATCAAACCGCTAATCGAAGATTTGGATTTTCTCAAACCCCATGGGTTGCCCCCTAGACTTCCTCGGCTGCTTAATTTTTGCAAATAGATCACACTATTACGTCCTGCCCGGAATACAACGAGTAACACCATAGTCTTCATCAACTGCCTAGCTGTCTCCCAACTTTGTTAGTGTTAGGGTCTTTTCCAGTTTTATTATACTACAGGCCACGACTGCTCCTATTAGTAATCAGTTCCTATCGCCAGTAATCAGTTCATCGCCTTCGATATTGACCGTAGTTTTCTTGAACCCTGGTCCTTACCTACATATACTCTGTTAACCCTTCTTCTTTCTAAATAGTCCATTGATATTTACCTTTTCATCGTCACTGGCATCGCCGACGTCCAGGTGCTTCGCGTCGGCGCCGCCCGAGCCATTGGTGTCGGGCGCGCCGGCCGCCGTGCTCCACGGGGACGCAATGGTGCCGGCTGCGAGCGCGCCGCTCGCTGTAACAGAAGAAACGGGATGGTAAGAATTGAAAGGAAGAAAAAACATATTTCCAATACTGTATGTAGTTAGTCATAATATTAAGTACCTGGATGACCGAGCTTTGCTCGGTTTTACGTTTTCTAAAAACGAAATCTAGCTAGATCGATTTATTGCCCCCGAAACTCATGAAAATCGTTGGCGCCGTTTCCGAGATTCAGATTATATATATACAAGAATTGCTAGTTTAAAGGTATTAGATAACAAAAAAGATTTCCTTAACAAAAAGAGCGGGTTCAGTAAATTTTGAGCAGTGTGCAGCATATAGGTAGCCACACAAGAATTGGTTCTATGTTGACTGAGGAAACGTAGTTGTCTGTTACGGAGAGGCATTGGTGAAGCACGTTATACTCAGCGTCGGATATTGGTCATATTGGAGAAGATCCTGATGACGAAAGAGTTCGGTGTAAAATTAAAAGTGAATAATGGAGGAATATAGAAAATGTAATGCTCGGAGTAACAGACGAAATGTGTTATTATTGGTCATACATTCATGATATGAAAGAAAAGGGAGTCAGTGATAACAAATAAGGAAACGTGTTGCTCTTACCCCAAATAATTTGGGAAAGGGAAAGAGAATCATAGTGATGGTGGAGGAAGGTATATACACATTGATGAAGAGCTATATCATAGCATTGGTAAAGGACAATCTAAAATAACATTAAATAAAAAGAGTTGGAATTGTTTGTTGGCAGGATGTAAGTAATCTCTGAAAGTACTGATTCGATTACGGATGTTTTATGTAATACTAGACGGCTGAGTGTCCCGGTAAATATTACTTATAATCCAGAAAAAGAAAGATGGTTCCTGGAGATTAAAGAGACTATGGGAAAAACCTAGCAGAAAATATATAACGAACGTGTGGTACATAAAGATTATATAATCATAGTCTAATTTAACATGGGACGGGACAATAATGATGTGTCGGATAAATGGAAGACGGTTATCATTATCATTGGCCTTCTGAGTCTACCAACTGTCAATACTTTATTCTGCTGCTCTCCTCTGTCTTAACATTTGTGGTACCTACTACGTTAATCGCATCCGTAGATAGGCTTAAGCTTTTCCATGTCTCTTTTATCGGTAAATTGGTAAGATAGATTCAAAACAAATGAACAAACATTCACTTATTAAATAGGAACAAACATAATTGCTTTAATAAATCATTAAAAAAAACTGACAAATATAAAACGCATTAAAGATCAGGGGCTTGTTACGTCACTTGTACGAAAAGTGGTAAGTACCACATTTTTTAAGTAGGTGTGACGTCATGCGAAATTCCAATGCACTGTATATAATAGTCCTCATTTTCTGTTTACGTGACAAAATAAAAAAATACGTGTCCTAAAGTTTTTAGTAATTTAACTGGCGGATGAAATTTATATTTTTAGTCTTCTAACATAGTTAACCTATAAATGTTTAAAATTTTATTTTAATTAATTTAAGTATGTACCTATAGCAAAAATATACCTATTTATCTATAACTATATTTACACTAAATAAAAAAAAAACTTTTAAGTAACTAAAACATCTAAATTATAGCGTCGAAAAATTCCTCCGCATTGCTGTCGGCTGGTAATATGCTCAAAAGACCGGCGGCATTGCCGCGTTGTAATGCAACGCAATGCTTATCCTCTGTCCAAGAAAAACGCTAGCCCTTGGGTCACGTGAAGTGTCAACAAGGCGTTTAGATATTTTTTTAAACAATTTGTGAGGCCCCACGATCCATGAGTTTCAACCCCAAACGGATCAAAAATTAAGTAACCAACAAGGTTAATATTATATTCCCGCCGCTTGAGGTTTTCAGTCGCAGCAGTAGCGCCAGCACAGCACAACAGGCTCGGAAGATGGGATGGCGCAAGAGTGTCGACACAAGTCTTCTACCCTATTCCCTTATCAAAAGAAAAATTCCGACTTTTCAACAAAGCACGTTACAACATTAACATTACACCTAGTTTCATTGAAAAGTTTCAACAGCTCCAGTGTTCTTAAAAATAAATTCCTGAAAAGCATTTTTCGCAACAATCTCAAAGTTTTCCGACAAGCGATAAACGATTACATAACAATCAGTATCGCGGCACCATGTAATCGTGTGTAGATAATGTGTATGACCGTGAATTGTATGAGTTGTATGACGCACCCATATACGTAACACAAGAAAAGTATTTTGACCGATTGACCGAAAGTTATTATCCTTATGCCTTCGGTAAACGGGAGCAGTGGTGACCTAGTGACAATAGTTCAGACGTACGTGTCGTAGCGTAGGTCGTAGGTTCAAATCCAGGCAGGCACTTTGCTTTGTTTTAAAGATTATTTCATCATCACTGCTCTCGAAACGGTTAAGGCGCAGCTATACGACTTCTAATGATTTTTAATTGAACATCACGTCTAAACGACTAATCATATTCCTTTGAAAAAAATATATGTTACTTAAGACAATTTCCTTCGTAATTTAAAATATGTGAATATTTTAAATTATATTTTTATAACATAGTGTCATTAATTTGTAAAGTTATGTCTAATGCTGATAAAAAATTGAGAATCACGCTTTATCTATAAAACGAATTTTTATAAAACCTACACCATTTTAAAGATTATATTTTAGTTAATTTAATCATTTATATTTTAGTATACGTCTTTCAGTATAATAGGTACCTGTTGTTTTATGTACAATAAATTAATAATGAGTTTAATTTCGGACAGCGCTCCTTGATGGGCGAGTCCTATTACTGGCTGGACGTACGACACGTTACGTGAGCTCAGCACACAACACGCAAGCTAACCACTCAAGGTCGTTGGCATTTAAGAGCGCCTTAAAGAAAATATCGTAAGGAAACCGGCATATCCTAGAACCAGAAATTCGAAGACATGTGTCATCCCGCACTGGGCCCGCGTGGTGGATCAAAGCCCATTCCCTCTCATAGAGAGGAGACCTGAGTCCCAGCAGTGGGACTGTTGATAGGCTGATTATGCTTGTTAATATTATACTAATGCCTTTTTTTAATTTTTTTTTGTGGGGTAGGAAATCATCCAATGACATCTCCCGCTCTAGGATGGAGCAGAAAGGCGTGTCAGACTCTTACTGACTAAAACCCACCCCTGTTCCTTCCCTGCCCTGAATGCCCAGGGGCGTGGTAACTCACTTTCGAATTTATCCACAACCCTGGACAGGCATCGGCCATGACGGGCGTCGTCATGTTTTGCTGACAACTCTTAAAGGCGCGCGTGGAACACTACGCGCCGTCGACTCTCGGGCCTGGTGCTGATCGGACGGCAAGTTACCCACTACTCGCCGTCCGCAGCCCCGGCTTCGGTTTTCTTTAGCGTTGTGACGAAACTACAGACAGCTTGAGTGTTCAAAATAATGAAATAGACGTTAATTAACTGTCGTAAAACAATCGGTAACAAGGTGATTTATACGGTGGTGAAAGTATAAATATTCGAATCGAAAAATCTAGAATCTTTTTGTTGACATTGTAAGGAGTTATCAAGTAATTCTAGTAATTCAAACAGTTTTCCATCCAAATGAAAACTCCTGAATATTAGTTTTAATTTGAATGGGAAACTGCTCTTCAAATTACGTTTTGAGGCAAAGGATTGGCCATGGAGTTTCTTGCACGTTCATCTCCATAAAGATCTATGTTTTGGAACGTGCAAATAACTTTAACTTTTTGACCGATTCCTTGACAAATTTCAAGTGCCTGATTTCGAAACTGCTAGAAGTTATAACATCCTTAATTAACATGTAATTTTTCCGTAAGCATTTTCCTTTAAGCAATATGAATAAAATGAAGAACGTTACAGCTAGTAATGAATGGATTTGTCTGGTAGTACACAAGTCTCGGCTCGAGTGCTCTGACGTCAGCCTCTTGTTTGTTTACCGCGTCGGATGCTCGTCTTGTAAACTTCCAACCGTATTGTGGCCGATACGATAATACATCGGCAAAACTGCGGTTATTCCGCTCCGTTACTAATTTTAAGGCATTATAAAAAGCTTTTGCAAATTGAAGTCAAGTATATCGGACTGGTGTCTTATAAGTTGTTACAAAAGCATTTTAATTAAAACGAGCATACATTTAAATTGATTTCTCCATTTATTTAAAGCAACATTCAAATTAACATCCAATCTACATAATTTAATAGTGTAAAAACGACATTGTCTGTCGCCAGAATAAAATTTCTAAAGATTTATTTGCATTTCGTTAAGATAAAACTGGCAAATGAAGACAAGGAATACCGACTTCAAATTTTCATAATACCAAATAAAATCTTTGTTCCCTCAAGATCGGAGGCGAGCTCGTAGGCATTTCGGAAATTTTCATATTTACTGTTACAAATATGCAGGTACGAAACATTTACAATATAAATATAATATCAAAACGGAGAATTTCTTTATGAAGATCGGATCGAGAGTCGAGAGTAAAGTATGCGCCCGCCTGCCTTCGCGACGAGCTGTCCTCCTCGTTACTTTATAAATCCTATCTGTTGCTACCTACATTCCGGCTATATTTATATCGAACATTTTCCTTTACACCCACATTTCAATCTCCTTAAACTACAGACTTTAGTTTTCTTGATAAAAAACCAGCCAAGTGCGAGTCGGACTTCGCACATTTAGGGTTCCGTACATGAATATATGTAGGTATACATATATTCATCAATGTACCTATTGGTATTTTTTTAGTAAACTATACGTAATAAAAAACAATCATACCAAATTTCAAGTTCATATGTCAATGGCAAGTTGTAAGTCTAAGTCTGACATTCAGTCTTACCAAGGGGTATCGCATTTCCCAGTTACTGGGTTGTGGAGGTCAGATAGGCAGTCGCTCCATGTGAAATACTGGTATTCAGCTGCATCCGGTTAGACTTGAAGCCGACCCCAAGACAGTTGGGAAAAGGCTAGGCAGATGACGATGTCAATGGGAAGTCAAAAAATTCTTGGGAACTTTTGTGACAGATAGACGACGGACAGACGGATACGAGAGTGACTGCAATAAGGCTCCGCTTGGACTCTTTAGGTAGGTACGGAACCCTAGAAACGAACTAGGTCGTAGCGTCTAATTAATTTACCAATCTCGCGAAATGTCATTTCCCAATAATGACACCGGTACACTGGCAAAAAACTTGCAGCTTAGTATATTTGTATTGTACTGTCACTACGCCCCACATTGACGCAACAAATTCGCATTGTCTCCGTCGCATACTTATTGAGAAATCGTCTTTATAAATGAGAAATAAAATTGACCTCTATAACCCAGGACGGTTTCTGCGAGCAGTTTTATCAATCAAAAATAAGCTGTAGGTACTATTCGCTTTGTTTTTATCTATACGCTATCACGCGTAGGTACATTGCCATAGTAGTGCGTATTATTATCTATTCACAGTCAATGAGCCTACTTACCTAAGTGGTGGAGCGACAACTCCACAAGTTGTATCAAGGATCTTCAATTAGGACAATTATTATTCAGCAGTGACTAATTCGAGCGGAGCGCTCGCGGTTGGCTGACAAAGGGCGCATCGTGGACGTGCAATAATTAAAATAATAAAGCATGGTTGTTCATTGTGCTGATATGACAAGTGCCCGCAATAAGAGGACCCTCGCTCCGCGGTGCGCGGTGGGGCGACTCTTGATCATATTTAAACGGGAGTACGTACTCGACCTATCTATTTCATGCGTGCGATTTATAATACTGTTGTGCAATATTAGCTGTGTTTGCGATTTTATTTGTATGAAGTCGTGTGTCTATTGTTACAACATGAATGAGAATACTAATAATAATTTAATAAAAACCAGTGATAGGGAAGTAGGTACCAGAGGAGGCTATTATATAATACTTTATTGGAAACAGGCATTATGACGAAACCAGCAAACAACATAACTTCAATAAATTCATAATAAGACGATGAATCAAGAACAAAACTAGGGTAAACTCTCCAGAACATTTATAACATATCCGAGTGGGCGGCACAAAAGGCACACGCTTGTATTTATAGACAATGCCCACAAAGTACGAGTACGTAGGTACCGACGTAATATTAGTCACATCGAGGTAAAAGACAGAACTGGTGGGACACTACCCGAGCATAATGGTTACGCATACAGAAACCTTTGCCTGCCAGATGTTTATACACAGTTTATCAACCGCTCTACCTACCACGGTAATTTTATTACAAAGTTAATAGTAAGACTTTTGTAAGAGCATATATTTACAGACTTTCAAATTTTATCGGCGATATTATTGGACATTGATTGAATGTGATTGTCACTTAGTGACTTTTTTAATTCAGTTATCAATTGGATTTACTTTCATTGCTGCCTCGTTTAAGCGTAACTTTCAGATTTCAATGTCGGAGTAATATTTCAGTAAGCACAGTTATGCCCAAAAGTAAGCATAGTTGTGCCCAAAAGTAAGCATAGTTTTGCCCAAAACTATGAGCAGGGTGATTCTGTAACTTTATTTACCCGTCAAACGGGGCTATATACGATTGTTGTATTTGTACATGTGTTGCACGCGATTCCTGAAACAAGAATGCATTTAACATCAACAATGGAATAATTCCGGTAATTTAATGCTGTATGGCCCTTACATATCGCGTGTGCTTTTTAAAATCTATAAAAGCACGTCTGTTTTGTGGCAGCACGCTTTTTTACTAACATTTGCCTATATTATCCACTTATGCAATCACAACATTCGCTGCCATTTCAGACCTTGTTTCGCTAATTATTATTTATTTACATGAAAAGTTAAAATTATCAAAGGGTAATTAACATTTTAGTACCTACGTCAAAAAAAAACAAAATACAGTTAGTATAAAAGGTAATAAGTATATTATATTGTCTAATTAAGTTTTATTAGGCCTGTTGCGTGGTTTTCAAATCGCTTGTAGGTAGTAGGTACGTTTTTATGAAAGAACTCTTTTTCCTACTGTTTTTGCCATAACTATTTAGAAATCACTCACTGTTACTACACCTGATAAAAGAGTAAACAATTTAATTGATAGTTGAACAAAACAAATGTTGATTCTCATTCAAGTTTGTGGTTGAAATCCCGTTAACGGTATTTCGTTTGACTACACCGGCAATCATACACATCAAATTAACTTCATATAGGTAGATTTCAAATGTAGAGATATGTTTTCAGAATCAGATTACTCAGGGCTGCCAATTATAGAATTTCCTGAAACAAGTTAATCGCATCTCTATTTAATTGGCTTCTAGGAACGTTAAGCTGTCCAATAATAACGTTAATAGAATCTAAGTAATCTAGCGACCAGTCCCGGTTTCGCACGGGTGCAAATTATATACACAAAACTTCCCCGTATATCGCTCTTTGTATTAGTGAAAACCACATCAAAATCCGTTGCTTGGTTTAGGAGGAATTAGCGGAGAAACGTGGCAATCGACTTTGTTATAAACTACTTATGTAAAGATTGGCCGTTAGGAGCATAAAGCTACCCGGACCTGCGGACGGCGAGTAGTCGGTAACTCGCCGTCCGATCAGCACCTGGCCCGAGAGTCGACGGCGCGTAGTGTTCCACGCGGGCCTCAAAGAGTTTTCAGCAATAAGGACGGGGCCCTACATGGTCGATGCCTGCCCAGGGGTTGAGGATAAATTCGAAACAGAGTTACCTCGCCCCTGGGCACTCAGGGCAGGGAAGGAACAGGGGTGGGTTTTAGTCAGATAGAGTCTGACACGCCCTCCCGTTCCACCCAGAGCGGGAGATGTCATTTGATGATTTCCCACCTCCCCAAAAAAAAAAAATAATTGTGTGTGTGTACTTATGTACACACGTAAGAAGTTATACTTCTTTGGCGTAACAAGATAAATAAACCAAACTACCACAAAGTTTACAAAAGGAAAACAATCATTCTTCATGAACCACAGACCATAGTTAACTTCAGGGTGGATCGGTTCTAGCTAACTTCAACTTGTGAATTTCGTGTGACAGTAATGCGCGCGATATGATTATGATGATTTCCGACCCCACAAAAAAAAGAGCATAAAGCTGTCCTATAATAATGTTAAAACAATCTAAATGTTATATCTGGATATGATTATATTATATATGATTTCCGACCCCACAAAAAAAAGAGCATAAAGCTGTCCTATAATAATGTTAAAACAATCTAAATGTTATATCTGGATATGATTACTATCATAATAGAATCTGAAAGCTTGTATCGGAAGAACTGCATATTTGCAGTACCGCAACTCCACAGTTAACATCGTTTTATCTGGAGCGCGCAGAAAATAATAAAAAACAAAATCATGAATCGTTATGGGTACAAAAAACGTTTACAAAGGTAGTAGCCCTAGTTGTTGGGGTGTGCGAGGCGGGGGTGAGTGCGGCCCACCTGTGAGCTGCCCGGCTACAACGGCGAGGGTTGCGCGCCAAAGTATGTTAATTAATTTTCGGTTGACCGTCCAGTGCTCTACGGGTTTGCTCAAATCGGCCCACCGTGCGGTTTTCGTATATTTTGTTTTCACAAAAGGTTAGTCCTGTAATCCAACAATATTGTTAATACGGTCAATGGAGTTACGCGCTGTCCTGCCTATGTGGTAATAAATATATAGGTATGTTGCTAATTAAAGGATCATCTACCTATATTTATTAAATTAATGTCGTGAAAAACGTAAAATTATCACCTACAAACAACTCGTTGTAAAACATGCGTGTGTTTCATACATAATCTTCGATTTTACCGTCGTCTGAATTCAATTAATTATTCAAAAGCGTAAACCGCTAGGAAATGGGGCAATGGGTTTTTATTAATTCCTCTTCGGAATATTAAAGTGGGATGGGATGATTAATGATTCAGTGCGATTATTATGTTTATTAAAATGTGCGCGTGCGGTTGAGCGGTGGCGGCGCGGCGGTAGTACAATCGAGCCGTATCGCATCACAAAGGTGTTTACCGGTCGGCGTGAATGTTTACAAACTCGAGGTGTACGACACAAAGGCGTAGTGCGTGGTTCCTCCACGTGGCTCGTGCACTATGCACTGTCTACACCGAGTCAAGTCCTCATTACGCCGTGCAGTGGCCGCAGAATGCCTCACAATGCTGTAACCCTCTCGCTGCCCAACCGTGACTATAGTCGGCACTCCGCAGCCACCGCGTCAGACGACCAGCTATAACGCAGATCGACTCATACGGAAACGTCAAACGTTATGCAAACTCATGAAAATTGTTTGTATGGATTGCGATTTATCTACGTAGCGTTTTTTATGCAATGTTTTCAATTACTACAAAAAGAAGTAGGCTTATGTATGTCACATAATATCTAATGAGTAATGACGAATATGTTCATCGGTATTTGGACTTAATGGTACATGAGAAATACTTTGTCAATAGATTAAGACGATGAAGCGTCCAATAAAACGCCCAATATACTTTTTGGCACTCTGACCCTGGCAACAGATTGGGACAGCGTTTGGTACGTGGCGAAAAAAATCATGAATCACTATAATGATTCAACTTTCCAAGTAATGGATTGGGAAGCAACAATATTAGCGCAAAATTTTGTAAAAAAAAGCTTCAGCGCTTCCTACTGTCAAAGAGAAGAATAAAGACACACATAAAAATTAAATCATTAAGCCGTTAAATGTTGCAATGATCAATGCCAATTTTTTTTAGATTTCAAAGTAACCGAATCCCCCGAAGATGATCCAGAGATCTCACCTCTGAGTCACGTAGTCGCTGCTCGCCTGCCAACATCAATAATACTAATACAAAGCATAGATAGGTATTTATGTAGATTGCTACGCCAATTTAGACTTTGATTCAATACGACAACAGATCCCAAGTGAGCGTACTAGGAGTGAATCATCGAACTCGCTCCGCCAGCTGCGAATTAAGACTCAGATTGCAAGTTCTCAGCGAATGTCTTGAGTCGTCTTGCAACATTAGCTGTAAACACTAAACATTATCACATTTTATGTCTCCGTGTAGCGAGGCCTCGTGTCGACGAAAAAATCTGCATAAGTCGTCACAGAATCTGTTCACGCGAGGCAAAAATTTTTGTTACCCTCACGAAATCGCTTTTCATGTCAACTTTCCGTTTCTACTGTTTGATGTATACTCGTATTTAGAAAACCTTTGTCTATTACCTACTCTATTAATATGCGAGCTACCGATTCGTTGTTTTTCAATGAATTGTTACATATTGGCATATATAACTATTCATTGAAAAACTGGAAACATGACAGATTATTAGTTCCTGTGGACACCGTAAAGTGTCCGCACCAAGACTAACAGCTACGGCTCGAGCGATAGGAATTAGCAATTTGATTCGAAAGAAAAAAAAGATTGACCTACATAAATGACTTTTAATGATAAAAACCCGAATTCTGATTTGTCAGCCACTCAACACCATGATGAAAGGAGAGAGTACGAGTTAAGGCCGATAAGCAAAAATCCATAGTCAGTCTCTTTTCATTTCCCGTCAGGCCCTGGAATAGCAGACACAATTAAAAACCTATTGTCGCGTCTCATTGGAGACGCGCGCGGGGCCTGACGGATTAATCTCCTAGATACAGTTTCGGTCATAACATCTGATAAAAGCCTAATAGTACAGTCATTACTACTGTTACTATTGTAAACAGCTATTTATGCTCAAGAGTCACGTATAATGCTCAAGAATCACGCGAAGGGCTCCGTTACAAGTATTTATTTTGAATTCGCAAACATAAACGTCCATTTTCCTTTTTATCGATTTCTATAACTATTATAATTATAACAATATGTGATTCGATCGTGGGAAAAGGAAAGAAGTAACTGTTTTACTATTTAACTTTAGAAATATGCACGAGGCTCTTTAGCCTTTGTTATGCAGTTTATGTAATCTAATGAGTAAATATAATTAGCGAAACGGGTTTGTTTACATAATGCACATGTGCAGCAATAAAATATGCATAAATTATGGGCAAAGTTCACAGTCTGCTGAATTAACATTACAAGTATTATCACAAATTACTTAATAGTTATTATTTATGACTATTTATAAATCGAAGTGAGGGTAGAGTCGCTTCTGAATGACAAACTTAGAGTAAAAAAAATAAGGAAAGAAAGGAGATAAAGGAGTTAATTTGGAAATTATCGAAACAACAGAAGAAATAGAAGCTTCTCTCACTCACATGAACACATCAACCGTTTTGGACGACACGCGATGTATCATGTTGTAGCAAAATAAGTTAATTCATGCACAAAAAACAGGATCCCTCCCAAAAAGTTGGAAGCACCAGTCCCTGCGAAAAAATGTAGGCAAATGACTACCATGAAGCATAATATCTAATTGGTTTTGGGTCCTCTGAATTTGACCCTTCTTGAACATATCCAATAAAGCGAGCGGGATATTACTCAAATATGATATAGATGGCCTGGTAACAAAGAGATACTTATGAAATTAAGGCGATAAATCAGCGTAGTCTGAGCGAGGCGGGCCATGAATGAGCACAGGAACAACGACTTATATGTAAATAATGTCGTATGCCGACGCCCGACGGCCGCCCGCCTGAATATAAAGTAATATGTCACAGGACATAACATGCCAAGTGATCGAGTGCTAATAGTCTTAGGGACTTCCACGACATGCTTATAATTGATAAGCTACAAGACTGCCAAGACGATATTCATCGAAAGAAAGTTGTACACTTTCAAGCTTCGGTTGTTAAAGGTGAATGGTACTAAGACGATTGGTTTTGCAAAACGGACGTTCAAATTACTTTTCGTATGGCGTAAATGAGAAGCGTCAGCGCGTAACGTGGCCGCAACTGGCAGAGATAACAACTCACTGTAGTCTGCAAGCAAGCACAGAAGCGTTACGCGATAAATGTATGGCTTGGGTATGAAATAGCCATTAGCTCGTTCAGACTACTTTTCTATTTATTATTGTTCGTCCCTCGGTGCATTAGTTTTACCAAGAGGTAAATTGTAATGATTGGGCCATTATGCTGATTACTATTTTGTAAAGATTTTTACTTTGTCTTGTCTTTGTTTTGCGGTATGTATGATTGATTGGCGTTGACTCAACACGAGCAATTTCTAATAACTTTTGATTTATATTATAAACGCTATTCATTAATAAAAATACTATTGAGAGCAATGTTTAGACACATTTTTTCCCACTCAGTTATTCTATTGTTTCTTTGTTTTTTTCTAGTCAATACTGACCATTGACTACAGGCGATCTGAAGTAATCGACATGATAGTCGAACAGCCACACTACAGCGGATATGTAGGTCTGCTGTGTGCATACTGCCTTGCTATAGTAATAGCTAATATTTAGTTCTAAAGTGTTGCAGAAACCGCGCACACATATACCCAGACATATATGCAAATGATTGAATAATCCAAGTTCCTTACAATATACCTCTAGTAAACTGTAGTAATGATTCCTAATCCGTCACCGACTAAATTTGCTCAATAAATCGTCAAGAAAACCCCAGAAATGCATTACTATTCAATAATATGCATGTCTCTACATAAGGGAAAAATTCTAAAAACTCAACCCATTCAATATATTTTGATCTTTAATATTCCCTGTCCGTACAGTGTTCAAACGTGACCTGAACTCTTTCCTATTGTGGTTCAATATCAACGGCGACGTCAGGAACAATGAATTCATGACCAACTTCCAGCAGAGTGCGTGAGTTTGGAACGCCCGCCATCTGAATATTGAGTAATAGTTTAATGTACATATTAAAACTTCCAAGTGCGTCTAATACATGAACAAACCCAGCTAGAAATGTAAGTATACACAAACATTAGTTAGACATCGAGATGTTAGATCGTGTTTGTTCCATTATCCCGCAGTCTCGCGTATGTGTAGGTACCTAATGAAGGGAATCTGAGAGCTTTAGCGAGATCAAGGTGCGCTGATAATCGAATTAATTTGAACTGCACTGAAGCCAGCTATGTTGCCGACAGAGGGCTTAACTAAGTTTATGACTATGCTAGGTACGCTCTTAGCGCAACAAGTTTGTTGGGAACATCTTGAGTGCTTTGAAATCGGTTAAGCCATATAGAACCGTTGAACTGTTGTGTTCAATAGTTTGGCTGGTTTGGCTCTTCACTGTCGAGCGTCGAGAGAAATACTGTGTTCGTCTAATTCATGCTGTATAGGGTCGTAAAGTGATTATAGCCGATGCAATTAGTACTAACGGTTGTGGTGGACAGTCCAGCTGCGTAGTGATGGCGGGAGACAATTGCTGCCGACAATTCGCGAGGGTTCAATGACCACTCGGACGATGCAAGCAAGACGCGCTCAAACACGACGATTTTCTTCTAGAAAGTTTTAGCGTTGTCGACGTAGAACATCTATGTTTTAGCAGATGCCTCCAGACATTTTATTGATAAGCGGAAAATTACATTTGACTTTTGATTTTTACCTGAGGCGATGTGAATAGGCAAGTAAGTAGTACCAACGTGACATGACGTTCTTTGTTCGTCAGTTGATGGTGAATCACATGCCCGAGCCACACTACTTTACGATTTATTGTGTAGTTGAAGAAATAAAACTTAGTGCAAAACATCAATAACAGGAAATTAATTTATAGTGTAAATCACATGCCTATATGTAATATCCCTAGACGGGCAGGGCAGCATTGTGTCAGTTTACAATTCTCACAGTAATTATAGTTGCCATAGTAAATCAGCGCAATAATATTTCTCGACGGTATCAGGTATAATTGGATCGCAATGCGAGTAGCATCTATGCGGAAGAACGGGAACAACATCTCTCGTTACATTCTGTGTCTTATTCTGAGAACACCATGGGAATACTTCGGCGTAGTTGAAAGTCTTGAAACATCATAAATAGCAAACTGCACATAAAACTCATTGTTCAGTTTCACAGCTTTCATATAAACTATCTTTTGAATTAATGTCCGCACAAATTTTCCTAATTATAGTCTGGGAATTAAGTAAATAGAAATAAAAATATTTGCTCAGCTCTTTCACATACACGGAGGTAGAGACGATTCTTATCATTTCAATAAGTAACTGGACTAAACCATTAGATTTTAATTACAACCAAGTTATCAAGTTGCACCTGAGAAAGACGAATTGCCTCTTCCATCACAAGAAAAGAAAGGCAAGATTCCTCAACATGAATGAACAGGGGTGGGTTTTACTCAGCAAAAGTCTGACATGCCCTCCTGCTCTACCCAGAGCGGGTGAAGTCTTTGGACGATTTTCCACCCCAACAAAAATAACATAAACAAAAACCTGTCACAACAGCTTCAAAGAGCTAAACACACCAAAATATTTCCATTAAAATCGACAGAGCACATGAGGTTAAGTGAAAAACTTGGAACAAAGGCTGGCGTGGCCGGCTCACTATTTAGTATGCATTTGGAAAGGAGTGAGGCGAGAGCAATAAGTTTGAGCCCGCGATTTGCATAGATTGTGGCGGCGGCGCGGCGCGGGCGCGTGTTTGGTGATTTACTTGCGAAGCCGCGTGGGCGACGCCGCGGCGCAAGATAGCACCTGAACTGCTATTATGATGACACCTCGAGGAACTGAACCGTATACTGTACTAGCACGAATGTTACAAAAACTGTGTGGATTATGGTAAAAACGGCTTTACTTACGACTAAATTTAAGTAAGTCTTGACTTCATGGCAGATTTTTTGATATTGTTTCGACATTATTTTAATGTGGTTTAGTTTGTAAGTATGTAGATCAGTTCAGGAGTTAGTGCATTTATTTAAGACTTTAAAAAGGTGTAGGTATAACATATCAATTCCATATAATGGGTGTAAGCTATAGCTTAATTATTAGATAGATATAACCATAAAACGACAACGCCGGCCAAAGTCGCATACTATTTCGTATGCTACTTGCTATGGCCCGGAATGTACGCGGATAAATTTAACATATTTTGTAAATACTAAGGCCCAAAATGACTTTAATTGGAAAATAAGTATTTCAGAAAATCGAGCTCAGAGGTAACGGCAACACATCAAGCCCTTCATTAACAGACACAATTAAAAACCTATTGTTGCGTTACCTTATGGTAACGCGAGGGGCCTGACGCGTTAAAAAAGGTTTCAGCAAACTACCTAAGAAGACTGACTATCAAACGCGCTTAAAAACTGTAAAAGTAGGAGTTATCCGATTTCTTGTTTCTTGACCTTTATAAAACCTCAAAGGAAACAAAAGAAAACCCGAGATCAGAACCTGCAGGTTTATTAATTTTGGTTTCCGTAGTAGATCCGCCGCTGCACGCTCTACCCATTTTCTTTTCTATCTTTGACGTTGAAAACAACCATGTGTTAAGAAAATTACAACACAAATTAATCCATATAAGGGAAACCTCGCACAAAAACTAGTTGCGTCTATTAAGAAAAACAATAGTAACTCATAATCATAAGTGGGGGCTGTCTTGTAGGCCCAGCTCTAGTGTATGGCTCGCCGAGAAGCCTGCTTGTGGTTAAATTACACTCATTTGCCGCAGCAACAACGTCCGAGGCATGTGTGAAATGTTGCCAGCGACGATTAGCAGAATTCCTGCCTCGCAATAGAACATATAAATGCTAAAAAACAAGGCCCTTGCGACACACATATGTACTTAATGACTGGATAGGTTAGTTGTTTTGTTGATTTACCATTTACGTTCGTCATTCCCTTGTGTGATGCATCAACCACCTACCGAGATAATATTCTGTCAGTTTTATTTACCTGTACATAGATGATTGAATAAGAATATTAATTAGCTGAAGTGGAGTATTAGAAATAATAGCCATAGTCTGTTGTTTGATTTAATCATTTGCAGTTGCCATGTTACACAATAAGTTCGCTAATGGAATTGATAGCAGTAATTAGAGAATGAGCTGCTGCGACAGGCTGAGCCCGCGGCACGATCCATGGAGTTTCGACACAGACAATCACTGGCGCGTTCACAATGCGGGTTATTATAAAGTGCAATTGTTGCATTCAGCGCTCGCAGCGCATTGACGATACCTAATTTTATCTTTAACACCCGCGTGTTTTAGCGACAGCAAGTTTCACTTGTGTATTTTTAAATCGCAGCTCTTTGATTTATTCGTTGGTATCAAAGCCAGACGCTGCTAAAAATAAAAACGTTTTTGAAGCCCTTGAAAGAATAATAATTAGCATGACTGCGTGAAAATGAACAACTCTAACTTTCCTTGTTCTTGTAAACATGTAGTGTTGAGTGTGAGCGATGTGTTGATAACTACAGTTAATTTAACAAATGGGTTACATGATTAGATGTTAGTTTTTTTATTCTTCTGTTAATTAGGGACTATGCATATGACAGTCCCATCATACCCTAAATAAATAAAATCAGTCGATTACATTTGGGCCATGAACCTGAAAACACTCGTCGCATCATCACCATTTGGTTGAGACAGAATTCTATGGAGTGTGCCTACATCAAGTCGGTTCAACCTCAAGCAAGACCTCAAAGAGATCATTTCTGTCAGACTGATATCGAACACAATCCAAGTTATGGTGTTGGTGACTGAAACACACACATTCACAATAAATATAACCCGAATAACACTCCTTTTTGAAGTTATACTTCTTTTGGCGCGTTGGGGAAAAATGATGAGAGTAAATTTTTACGATGCGCGCGCACACCGTCACGCCTGAAGTTAGCTAGAACCGACACCCTGAAGTTAGCTATGGTCTGTGGTTCATGAAGAATGATTGTTTTCCTTTTGTAAACTTTGTGACAGTTTGGTTTTTATCTTGTTACGCCAAAGAAGTATAACTTCTTATGTGCGTACTTAAGTACACACACACTTTTTTTTTTCAATTTTGTCCGAAAAAGGAGGCGAAAACGGAACAAACCCCATTAATAGGTGCAAGGTAGGTCTTGCACAACTCCACAATCTGGATGTTAGTGCTAACTCACACGATGAAGGTCGTGAAACAAAGTTCATGTTGTGTGGTCGACGTCCGCAGAACACAACAAAGATGTCGTCACAACTTCACAAGTTTGCTGGGCTTGGAGCTATGGACGTCATAAGCGTTATAACAATGTATCACTCTATTCTTACCCAATACTTTTCATGTTCAATGTACTGCGTTTGTATGCCTACCTAATTGTTGGAGCTACATCATTGATGACAATACTGGCTTCACATTGACTGCCAGACCAACAGACACAATTAAAATCTATTGTTTGGGGGACACCATGTGTCCCCCATGGCGTTTAATGTGTTAAGTCAACTAAAAAAACCGGCCAAGTGCGAGTCGGGTTCGCACACGAAGGGTGCCGTACCATAAATTTAAAAAAAAAACCAAATAAAACACGTTTCTAGAAACGTGTTTTTTTGGGTTTTGTTTAGGGCTGTATCTCGTGATCCGTAATAGGTAGACAGTTGAAATTTTCATAGAATGTGTATTTCTGTTTCCACTATAACAACAAATAATAAAAATAAATTAAAAATTTAAGGGGGCTTTCCCATTTAAGCGGGTACCACCTTAATTTTTTTTTAAATTTTCCATTTATTGACAGACAGACGGACAGCGGAGTCTCAGTAATAGGGTCCCGTTGGTTATCCTTTAGGTACGGAAACATAAAAATCACGATACTACGGTAATCATGGTATGAGTGACAGCGACAGTAACTAAAATCAAATCGGTAAAATCATCCAAAGAAAATGAGAAACTTTGGAAGGATGGATGTTTGTTACCCAATCACGTCAGAATGGCTGAACGGATCTGATTATAGTCTATAGTACATAGTCTATAATTTACTAGTTCCAGCGGGCGAAGCATCAGCACCAGGCCCGAGAGTCGACGGCGCGTAGTGTTCCACGCGCGCCTCAAAGAGTTGTCTGCATACATGATGGGGCCCGTCATGGCCGATGCCTGCCTAGGGGTTGAGGATAAATTCGAAAGAGTTACCTCGCCCCTGGGCATTCAGGGCAGGGAGGAACAGGGGTGGGTTTTAGTCAGTAAGAGTCTGACACGCCCTTCCGCTCCACCCTAGAGCGGGAAAAGTCATTGGATGATTTCCTACCCCCCCCAAAAAAAAAAGCTGCCAGAAGTTAGTGTTTTCATATTTCTACACTGTTTTCATGAAGTAAGTGAATACAAAATAAAAACTGAAAAAGTGAAAAGTTAAGGGACTATTATTAAAATACGAGTAGTAACTAAATAATAAAAATAAAAGAAAAATAAAATAAGTGGGTAATAATAATATAAAAGAAAGCTTTGCTATCTATTTTGGAATATCTGCTCTTGATTATGTAATATGGCATTTAATTCTATACGTATCAAGGGCTTTTTCATTATCTAATGAACTGAAAATGAATTAATCAACGGTTCCTATAACCATGTTATGAGAAACTAAGAAACGATGAATGAATTAGATAACTATCTTTCTTTTAAATAATCACATTCAGACCCATCTATTGCTGTTAACCTAACATATAATTAACCGTATTTCTAATTGCAGTAATTGTCGACTATCACGTCAAATATCAATACTTCTGCGAAGAGACTTTAAAATCAACTCGTACGCAGATTACACGGGTCGTTGGACATCCATCAGTTAATTAGAACAGTATTGATAAAATTGAATAATCCTCGTGTGAATCTTTTCTGTCAATGGGAAAAGCAGTAGCGTATTTACCCTTAGGCCAAGAGGGCCATGGCCCGGGGCGGCTGACTGCGAGAGGCGGCGCAAGCAATTCGTACCAATCTGCTATTTTTCAAGTCGGAAAACCACTACTATGCTCTTGTAACCGCCCCGTAACTTTTTTGTAACAAAAGATTTTTTTTTTAAAATCAATATCAAAGTAAGGAGTTCCTTTTTTTGTAAGTGCCATAAATATTTGGCCCTGGGCGTCAAATCTTTAAATACGCCACTGCGGAAAAGGATTGATTTAAACAAAGCCATTGAACTCACAAATCTTAATTATAATTAACTATCGTCGTCGAGTCTATTGCAGTTCCCAGAAGTATGACCAAACAAGCATTTTGAGAATTCCAACGTGCTTGAATATTCTTCTATCGATTAAGAATTCTATAAGCTCAAGTATCCGACGGAACTTATTAATCTCAGCATTGATCGCACTCCTGTCCGAGGACTTTATGTGCTCATTTATCGTTCTTACGTACCTACAAAAAACCGGTCAAGTGCGAGTCGGACTTGCAGACGAAGGGTTCCGTACCATAAGCTGAAAATAACATGTTTCTAGTTGGGGAGCCCCCTTTAATTTGTAATTTATTTTTATTATTTGTTGTTATAGCGGCAACAGAATTGCACATTCTATGAAAATTTCAACTGTCTACCTATTACGGATCATGAGATACAGCCCGCTGAAAGACAGACAGACGGATGGACAGCGGAGGCTTAGTACTAGGGTCCCATTGGTTACCCTTCGGGTACGGAACCCTAAAAAATATTTATTTTATCATTCACATAGGATTTCATTCCAAATTCTTACAGATTTATGTGTCCACATTCGGAGGCAACTATTTTAATTAGGCTCTTTTTCCGTCCATATTATTTGATAATCACTGTTAGGCGAGGTTAAAAAACCTAGTTCTCTAAATAAAATGTTCTCGTCGCTTCTAAATAGCATTCAGAAGATTTTATTTTACGCATTTCCATTTTTATAGTCGTGCAAACACGAACCATCAATCCACACCCTTACGTATAACTGTAAAGGCGTCGCCCGCGCCGGTCCGGGCACTGTGCCAGCAACAACGGTGTTTCACGCCGACTCGCCGCTTCCGAGCGACACTCGCTCGACCACTTGTCATTCGACGGCCGCCAATAATTGGGCTGTTTACTTAATGATCATTAAAAACCGAATAACCCGCGTTATGCAATCGATTAGCAGCTAGACAGAGAATCGAATTAGAAGTAAGCTGTTGAGTAAGCTCGGAATTGATTAATAACAGTCTTTGCCTTGGTTTGGTTTTTAGGGTTCCGTACCAAAATGGTAAAAGGGAACCCTTGTGGTGCGAATCAGTCTGTTTGTCTGTCCGTCTGTCACAGTTGGATATCTCAATAACTACTTATGCTATCAACTTGAAATTTGGAATAGTTTTAGATGACGTTTGCCCAACCATTTTGCAAATAAGAAACTTTTTTTTTGCAGCAGGTACTTAAAGGTTAGTTCTTAAAAAATCGAAGTGGGGTTACTACGGCATGTGGGGTATCATATGAAAGAGCGCTGTTTGCACATTCTCAAACAGATTTTTGTTTTAGGCCGCATAGTTTTCGACTTTTGATGAAAAATCTAAAAAAAATACCCCCCCGTCCCTTATCTCCGAAGTTTGCATAGAGAAAAATCTGAGATTATTCTATGTGATAGAAGTTTATGTAAAGATTACAGGAAAAATATAACGATGTCTCTAAATAGCACACTTCTTCAGAAATCATCAACAAAAATTACATTAGTTCCACTATCTATATATTGATGATACGGAACCTTCGGTGCACGAGTCCGACTCGTTCTTGACCGGTTTTTTATTTAATATGGATTGAAACAGCAATTTTCATTGCACTATTTAAATAAGTTGTCGGAGAGTTCATACAGATTGTTCTGGTGCACTAGACATTGTGTAAGTAGGCCGAATCGATCACGCTTCGATTGGAGTGGTGAGCTTTTGCTCCGACATAAAGCATCGTTAAAACTACTTGTTTGATCTTTAACCTCCGCCGTACCTACACAATACATGGTACATACAGAACATGGCTGCGTTTGCTCCGTTCAATAATTACCTACAATATGTAAATTGTTAATGGCGGACTCTGAAGAGCTTAAAAGCCCATAATCAAAAATTTACATAATTAACACACAATTACTGAACGTTATCTCATAATTTGTCTACGGTTTGTTGGTTTGATTATGATTGCGATGTCTTCGCATCTATTAACGATAAGAATACAAACAAGTTTTTATGAACAACAATACTAAAATATCCGAATTAATCATTACTTAATAAAACATGTGTTCGCTACAACAATGAAACAGTAGCAGTACAAAACAAATTCGTGTCGATAAGGTTATTACTGGCTCATAAATATAGCAGTGACAAATAATGTTTAAGACACTTAAGCAGCTCGTATCGGCGCAGGAGACATGACGTAAGTACAAAGGGTGCAGGCGTCCAAGTTGTCAAACGAGAAGTTTTTATCGGGCGGCCTGTCGGCGTTGAATAGAAATGAGCCTTGAATAATGCATGTGTGGTGCGGCCGCGTCCCGCACCTCTCCAAACTGATTTGTTGCAACCGACGTTGCAACAACGCGATCACGCTCATACACAGGTGTTTACGTTTATACCGAGCGATTGTAACGATGTGCGATGCACACCTCCACCGCTCGACTACTTCCAGCTCCGACTCGCTGACACCGCATTATGTGATATTAGCAACGTTGTTATACGACTCTAAACCAACTGTGAGAACATTACTGCTGGATTCTATAACAACTTGATAAAAGGATATTTATAAGCATGACCTACGCTGCACTATACAGCGTGAAGTAGGTAGTTTGGTTCCGTGACTCACAAGTCTATTACGTAAAACAATGTTTCGTCAAGTTGAGCGTGTAATAATCCTGCGAAACTAAACTGTTAAAGGCAAATAGAAAAACGTAGAAGTAAATTTTCCGTTTAAGGATAGCTCGACTAAAACCTGCATTAGTGTAACCCAGCTTAGCATTAAAGCGTAGGATTGTAAAGTGTGTGAGCTTGTGAAACACGTAGTTAGCCGAGCGCCCCGAGGCAGGTTTCACTTCCTGTGCCTTAAACCCATTGATGCGGCATCAGATATGAATCTTTTTTTCATGCAATATTATAGTATGTAATACAAGAATGAAATTCTGTTATAAGTTTGTTGTTACGTAGGAAGACTGATGGAGTAATAGTTAACTATTGAGTGATGTCGCTGTCACAGTACGTTTCCGCAAAGCAAAATATTGCTCATTGTTAATGCTTTAAGTTGCTGAAAATTAAACGCGTCGGAGTAGCTGGCACATGAAGGAACGGTACATTAACTAACTGCGTTCAAAGCGGGAATGAAGCGAGCCATTTGTGGCCGAGCTGAGGTTCTGGTTTGCTCCGCCAAGATGGCTATGTTATAAGTCGTAGAACGCAGCCCAGTACACATTTTTGCGCAGTTACCTCCATTCTTAACTAGAAACTAACTGGCTGTTTGATTTACTGCGAATTTACATAAAAGATGCACATCGCGGGAATCGTGGTGAAAATTCTGAGATTAATCTGCAGAAGCGACGAGAAAAGTTATATTATATTAAAGATTAGAAAGTCAAAACTGTAATTATTCACATTATAATAACAGCCTATTCAGAGGAGCTCGTGGCTAAAGCCAGCCACACGGGTCGATCCACCAGGTTAAGCTACGCTTGCCGGGGTTTGTCCATGGATGGGTGACCATCTTTACATAACGAGACTTCTCCGTGCCTCAGAAAGCACGTTAAGCCGTTGGTCCCGGTTGTCAATCGTGGATCTTTGAGAGTCATTACGGGTCGTCAGAAGCCCGAAAGTCTGACAACCAGTCTTACCAAGGGGTATCGTATTACCCAGTTACTGGGTTGTGGCGGTCAGATAGGCAGTAGCTCCATGTAAAATACTGGTATTCAGCTGCATCCGGTTAGACTGCAAGCCGACCCCAAGATTCGACCAGAAGAGTTGGGAAAAGGCTAGGCAGATTGAATAACAGCCTATTCAACTATTATTTATTTATTTAAACTTCATGTACAATCGTGGTACATATGTGGACTTAATGCAACAAGGAATTCTCTACAAGTCAACCTTTGGGTTAAAGAGCCTATGTGGTAGGTGTAGGTACAATTAAAATAAATAGTAATTATTTAAAATCGAAAATACTATCGTAAAGATACCTGTACTAACTATTCATAATGGAGTAACATTAAATCTCGGTAATGCAAAATGATAAATCCAACCGCAACGGTATCGGAAATATCAAATTCAAGATTTTTATCTGCTCAGACATAGAAAGTTTCAGTTGAAAGGAAAGCTGCGTAGGCGCCTCATTATTTGTACCTAATTATTGCATGACCATGTATAATTCTTTTATATATTTCAAGTACATAATAAGTGATTATGTGTGAGTTCTTGTGTGTTTTTTTTTCTTTCTATTAAGATTATAAAGCACAACTTTCAAAGTTTCCTCACAGTGAGAGGACTTAACAAGTAAAATACTCACATTAATGTGTTGTTATTTACAGTCAATAATAATATTATGACAGAAGACGTGGAAGTGATCGAAAGATTGTTCATTACTTCACTCAATTGCTTTTAGTTTTGTATTAGTTTCTGCTTGCCACATTAAATTTGTGTAAATTATTTCATCACCACTGCTCTCAAAACGGTGAAGGAAAACATCGTGAGGAAACCGGCATGTCCTAGAACCAAAAATTCGAAGACATGTGACATCCACCAACCCGCATTGCCCAACCCCCTCTCACAGAGAGGAGGCCTGTGCCCCCGCAGTACAGGGGACAATAAAAGGCTGATGATGATGATGACATTAACTTTCGCTTGAAATACATGAATAAATATCTATTAAATTCTTTACTAGCTACTGACAGCGGCTTCGCCCGCGTGGAAATAGAAAATGATCCAAAAGAAACAATTATGCTCCTGGGATAAAAATGAGATAATCTATCCCTGTGCCAAATTTCATCCAGATCCGTTCAGCCGCAACAATCATTCGTCCATTTATACAAACTTTTGCATTTATATTATTACTAGCTGCGCCCCGCGGTTTCACCCGCGTATACCGGGATAAAAAGTAGCCTATGTGTTAATCCCGGTAATAAGCTATCTACATTCCAAATTTCTTCAAAATCGGTCCAACCGTTTGAGCGTGAAGAAGTAACAAACATACACACTCACAAACTTTCACATTTATAATATTAGTAGGATAAGTAGGATTTCTCATCTCCGCGTATAATTTCTTTGGTTTCCGTTTTCAGACAGCCAAGCACGACTACTTCAATAAAAACATAATAAAGTGATGGATATAAATAAACAGAAGAACATTCTGAAAGGATTTTTCCTTTTTTGTCTATTCTGATATTATTTTTAGATTGTATCACTAAGTAACTGCAGTTAGACCTGATTTGAATGTCCTCTATATTTCGAAGAATGTCGTCCTCTATCTTTTTCGGGGGTTTCATAAAAGACGGCCGAGAATTGGGACATTTTCGAGAGATTAGAAAAAGATTTTGACCATCGATATCGCCAGACGTTCGTTTAGTGGAGTCTTATCAATGGAAATGTTGCCAACATGACTAATTACACAATAGGAAGGGACTTTGTCGACCTTCATTGTCTTGACATTTTCATATATTTATTTATTTAAATTTAAATGTAAGTAAATAGTGGTATATAGGCGGACTTAATGCAACAAGTCATTCTCTACCAGTCAACTTTTACATATTTTTTCTGGTGGTCGCCACCGTTGATTCTGGCTTTCAGGAGTTACAGTGATTAGGAATAGTCTAGCAGGGTTGTCGTAATAAAAAAAACTGGCCAAGTGCGTGTTGGATTTCGCACGTTAGGGGTTCCGTACCATATATTGGTATTTGTTAGTAAAGTATACGTAATAATAAACATTATCACCAAATTTCAAGTTCATAAGTTGAGAAGTTAAAAAATTCTTCGTAACAAAATTTTGTGACAGACGACGGACGGACAGACAGACAGACGGACATGTGAGTGACAACACTAAAAAAAACAGGAAGGTACCATAAGAGTATACATTTTTCAGAATTTGAGTGGTCTCTTCAAAGTTCAAAGTACATTGGGCGCATTAGACCACGTCGTTTTACAAGTTTTTGACAAACATGAAGATGGCTCATCATTTATATTTAAATTTAAATAAAATTATTTCCGACAAAAGCTCAAACTTTATTAATTGGAGCTGAAAGCTTAATAAAAGTCACAATTTATGCGCAATAATAAAGGAGTCGTAAAAACTTCGTAACACTCGAGTAGTTTACCTTCAGATATAAGAACGAGAAGCAAATATGACTGAGCATTATAAATAATAGACAAGATTCTGGTGAAGAACCTATTTTTTGTCACATCTCTCATTCAAATATTGTGGTTGAATTTAAACAAAGAAGTTAGTGACAAATTCACAAAATGTGACCAAGATTATGATTTTATGGTGCATCGTAAAATATTTTCACAAAAACCAAGTAGGTACCATCCATAGGTAAGGTGCGTACTCTTTGTAATTATCTGATATTCATAATTTCATTTAACAGTAAAAACAATGTTGTATTGAAAATGGGTTTAACGGCACGGCATTGTTTTTAAAACAAATAAAATCTCGTCCGGTTGCATTAATAAACGAACAGAAAATCTTAGTGAAATCAGTGCATTTAATTATAACATGATCGCGTTTATCTCTGCAGTTATAGTCTGTTTTAAGTTTCACTGAACTAATTACACCTAAAAATATTATGTTTTGTAGCTGTCATAAAAGTGTTCATTTGACCAACATTCATTAAATGAACTGGTATATAAAATAATAAAGTACAATATTTGCGTAGAGGTCTCAAGTGAACGGATCTATTACAATGCCACGGTGAGAAAGCTCGGTCGTGTCGTGTGCGCCTGCGCAGGCGCCGCACAATGCTCACGTTTGCGACATCGGAATCAGCAGCGTCAGCGCTATGTGTATCGAACTATAAAAGGTCAGGTTAAATAGCAACTCGCAATTCACTTGCCGTTTTCATTCCAGACATTTTTTACTATAATTAAGTTGCTACCAATATTAAACTTATGGACTTGTATTTGTAAACAATCTTAACATTGCTACAGACGGATAAATGTTTCCTTATATCTACAAAATAAAACAACATACTATATGTTTTACGAGATATGGTCGTCAACCAGTATTCAATAAAGGACCAAATAAAAGTTAGTAACAAAAATAACGGCCAGACGTCTGGTTATGTTCAGTGTGGATGACGGACGAAGATAAGAAAGAATTAAATAGTTAAAGAAGAGATAAATGAATCACAATCCGTTAGTCAAATTGAATAAATAGTTAAGAACACCTCTGTAAACAAAGCAGGTAGAGCCAAAGGAACTGTTTTAATATAAAAGACCGCCTCACGAGGAGGACTCGGCGCGGTGAAAGGTAAATAACACTATGAGATATAACATAACAATGAAGTTTTAATGAACCACTGTTTCAAATTCTATTCAGCGGACTTTTCCGCTATTGTGTGTCTATTTGGAAATAGTTCAGCTATTCAGCAGAGTAACAATTAAACGAAAATGAAATCGTTATAAAAATAAATACTCTTCAATGTAATTTATTATTGTTAGTCAACAAAAACGACAGTAAGATTGTTCGAGGATCAAGGCGAAAGAAAAAGTCAAAGTTATCTAGTGTGCATAGATACAACTTTGTGAGCACAATAAGCTCTGCCCACGCGCCGATGAATCATGCTTATGCGCCCGCGCCGTGCCGCAACACACACAGCAAGAACAGCAAAAACATTACCTACTTTTGAATAAGTTTCCTTTCTCTTTCTACATCTCCGAGCGTGCACCGTTCGGCGCCACTCGTATCAATAAACAAATGAATCATTATCAATACATATCTAATAGATTGACTTTGACCATGATTTGAGTCAATGCTAACCAAACTAGCATCTCTATCATTACATAATATTTGTTGTTTTACCTCATAAGTCATAACGTAAGGTATGGAATAATTTTGTAACAACACTACACTAACAGAGACAGATCCCTGATGATAGTGAGTATCGTAGGACAGTTCGCTAAGAGACAGAATTTAGATTTAAAAAGATATTTCCTAGGAATCAGTTGGTCTATAAGCAATCGTTGGCAATATAGAACATATTTATATAATAACAGAAACAATAACATTTCCGAGTAATATAGAGTCAGTATCCGCTGAAGAAAGTTTTAAAATAAAGTCCATACCGGAGACGAGAATGTTTACAAGAGAACACGCCAAATGGCACATAAACGTTTAAAGTGTTGTAAATTATTCTCTTAATCTCGATGGCATGATGACATTAAAACGTCCTTTCACCTGGGAGACGCTTTTGGACACGAAAAAAGATATTTAAACTTTTGAAATATTATATCCACTTCGGAAATCATATCAATTATTTCAGCAGTTGGCTGCTCTTATACAAAGCATCAACTCATTTCCTGATCACATTACACATGGCATAAAATTTAATCCCTCTGTTTAAAATGTAAAATTTACATTTGTTTAATTAATTACGCCCATTGCCCTGAATACAGAAAATGCTATTGAATTGCAACTACGTATTAAAACTCGTACAGTGTCAATTGAACCAATGAACGTGCGTCGGTAATATTAAGCCTGATTTCGAAATGTAAGAGCGGAACTGTACGATCAAAAGTTTTTTTGTAAGAAATCTATTTACTTATTACATTGGACATTAATTCATTGTCGCATTAACTGACCAGTCATAGCAGCCAAAGCGTGACGAAGTCGAACGAGTGGCCATGAAGTGCGTAGAGCGACTGGCCGGTGTGATACGTAGAAACGGTGACTCACAGAGAGAGAACAGAAATATGCATCACTGGGTAACAGATAAGGACAACAGATTTCAGAAAACAGGTTTGAGATTTCGAGTTTCGATCCGATATTCTCTTGTCTGTGCCAAGTAGACTCCGCTCTTGAGTAAAGCTGCCGTTCACGAAACTTGGGGAAGTCGTACATTACAGCTTTTTATTTTTATTCGGCTTGATACTGTTTAAAAATTAGGATTTACTTTAACTGGCCTTCGTCTTCTCGATTAATGGTTGTTATCGTTATTAGTCACAGATCGGTCTCGATAACTTTCCCGGCCCGCTTTAAAACGGGTATTATTGTGAATTAGCAGATTTTGTTGTTTATCTTATCTTATCTATCAAGTAAAGGTTACCTACTGAACACTTTCTTTATCAAGACATGGTCTGTGTCGTGGTGATGTCACCACTACTTCGGTGCTCTTATCTTAACGACGATAAAACGTTAGTTAGGAATGTTCTACAGACGTAAGTTAGCTAATAAAACGCGTACCGACTAGGCATCCCGTCATCACCGCACTTATCTCATCTAATGAAAAGGTTATACGAAGCTTGTATTATGAACACAGTTCGCGAAACTGCGAAAGACAAATAAACTGCACAGAAGCAGGATAGTATAGATGTTGTGTCAAGCCGGCGGCGGCATATCAACACGTGCTTCGCGTGTGATTATCAATCGGTGGAGTGATCGCTGAAGAAAGTCTAGAGCTACACGATTACAGGAATTTTCCGACTCGGTGGAAATGATCGCGTCTCGGTGAATCATTACATGTTTTTGCCTCTACGTTGCCCACAGAGAAAACGCGCGTCTCTTACACGTTCATAAAATAAAACATCAAAGTTTTAATTGGTATTTTAAATTTTGCGGGCGTTCCTTGTAAATCGTTAGAACAAATCACAATACAGTATGTAGTGCCAAAAATGGGACAGTCATAGCCAATGTTGTCCACACGACTGTCTTGTTAAACGTCTCAGTAATTTATTGAGTACAAGCTGGCGTTTAAAAATATTTAATAGTAAATCTTAATCACTTACATCAGCGTATTTATACGTCAAAAAAGTACAACGGTGCCTTTAACGTTAATGGGTCTATTTTTAATGATAATAGATTGCCGATAATTGTGTAGTAGTATTGACGTCACGGCTTGTTGGCAACGTAAGCGGTCTATAGGAAAACATGCAAATTTGTTGGCTGATTCCTTCCACTATCTTCCAACTTGTCTGTGTTAGTATTGTTATTAGATTGCGATGCTACAGATTTATTATCTCAATTGTGTTGGCTCGATGGTTCCATACAATTTGAGCATTTATTTTGTATTCATTCTGCAAACATACCTCCAAATACATCCAGATTATCTATATAATAGAAGCAAACACGGAAACATATCGATGATTTGCAAATTAACAGCATGTTAATAATGTTTACTTTTAGGCTCGGCGTTTCCATATAAGCAAATTTATCTAAGTCACATTTCTGTGTGACTAATAAGGCACACAGAGATGCTATACAAAGATGGTATTACTTATCTTGAGTTCGTCAAATATTTGTGGAAAAACTGTGTACCATTAATGCCGTAATGTTCTAATTTGTATACTTCAAAGATATTCTATAGCTCACTTCTTCCAGCGGCTTCATTCGCGTGGAATTAGTAATTCTCCCACTATACATTATAGCCTATATGCTATTCCAGAATATAATCTGTCTTTGTGCCAAATTTCATCTAGATCCATCCAAACTTTCGAAATTTATAATATTAGTAGGATGTTTTAGACAATGCGCTTCCTAATGTTGGCATTATAAGTAAGTGAACGCAACAGATGCAGCGTGCTGTGTCGGATTCGGGTCTGAGACGCGGCGAGTTTTAGTTGCATACAAATCGGAACAAGGTATAATTTGATCGTGGCCCAACAATCGTTAAGGCTACTGTTACAAGCTTGTGCGGCAACCGGTTCCACCACTTCCACTGCCGAAACGACGCCAATCATAGCCTTTAACACCAGAGACGGAGAGCCTTTTATTACTATACTAACTGACAACATCTCTTTGCATGATTATATTGCTTCCTCGCTTTTCTTTCATTGGGTCATACATACAGGGTGTAGCGGAAATACGTGGTCATATTCTAAATACTGCTTCTGCCCTTAGAAAATGAACAATTTTCAAGAAAGTGAATTCCGAGAAAAAAAATTTGGACCTCAATAGTTACTAATTTTGATCAGCTGAAGATAATTTTCTTTGGTAAGTACAATTTTTTGGGTTCCGAAGGGTAACCAACAAGACCCTATTACTAAGCCTCCGCTGTCTGTCCGTCCTTCTGTCTGTCAGTGGGCTGTATCTTATGATCCGTAATAGATAGACAGTAAAAATTTTCACAGCCCCTGGTTTTTTTGGCTTTTTTGCTCGATCTTAATAATGGCAACAAGTAGACGCGCATAATCTTGTACGATCACCTACCTCATGCGTGCGTCCGACTCACACTTGGCCGTTTTTTTTTTGTAGACTATGGCTTTTCCCGAAAGTTGTTTATTTCCATGGACAGAAGCGGTGTCTCTCTGTATAGTCGTCACATTAAAGTTGCTTTAGTTAGAACTTAGGGCAATAGTGAAAAGATAAGTACTAGGAGAGGTGAAGAAAGAGCGAGACGCTAGTAAATGGTGACTGTGGTCGCCAACGGTGCAGTTCTGACGCAATTTTTCAGTACTTGTTGTTCTATTGACACAGTTAAAATGACAGCTTTTATCAACGGATTTAAATTGATCCAATGACAATGCAGTTGTTATAAGTTTCTCTCAATATTGAAATTTATTCTGTAGTTCAGTTTCTATTTCATTTGTTGTTGTTTATTTTTCGTTTCAGATGATTGCAATTAAATTGGATTACGTATTAGTATTGGGAAAGGAGATTAGAAGTATTTGTTTCAGTCATATTTTGATTGCAGACATGATTTCCAGTTATTCGGTTAGAAACAGTGCCAACAGTCCTTTGGTCTTCATGTTTATTTGCTCGTTTTTGTCACGCTTCTAGAGAAATATGATTTTTTATATTTTTGTTATTGTTAGTTCTTATTCTATCGTCTTGTTTTATATTCCTGGTATGTAGGTATATTTTGCATTCCTTCGATAGAAGCATTGTTTTCTTACACATGTAAAGTGTTTATTAGTACAATTGTAATACGATTATACAATCATTGGCAGCAATCACTAAATCTCCTCGCAGATGCCGAAATTATCGCGTGCATCGGTGCCAATAGCCGTCTGATTGATGGCTGATCCGGCGGGCATTTATCCATTCGTGAAACCGAGTAGGCGGATTGACAGCAAAAATCAAGAAAAGGCTAATCAAAATAAGACGAAATCGCTCCCAAATCGCAACTTCCTGCGGAGCCTCTCAAATTAGCCGAAAGCGTAGCAGCATCAGCCACTGGAAATTATCATGTGGCGTGCTGGAAATTGGCGTGCAACTATACGTACCATTTTAGAAATGAGTAATTGCTCTCGAAATTTAGCGCTCGAGGGTGCGCACCTGCGGGCGCCGAGATTCATTCATGAGAGCTGCAAAATAAAGCGGTGAGAGCTCGAGAACAATCCGCGGCCGATAATAACAGTTGGCTTTTCTTAGAAACAGTGTGGCGTGGAGGCTTCGACGGAGGGTGTGTTGGCGTCTCGCTCGCACGGTTGGGGAGTGAGCGAGAGGGCGTGGGCGGGGCCGTGTTATGTCACGTCGCGGGCGGCAAAGGCGTCGGGAGTGCTGTGCTGTGCTGCACGCTGCACGCTGCATCCGCTACAGTTCCCAACTCTTCATTATTAACGCTTGTTAAAAGCGGAGGTCAGCACACATAAATATTAAGTCAGGTGGTCCGCATACGCTCATCACACCATTCATATAATGTTCGGTGATAAATGTGTTAATCGCATGCAATCTGTTGTGCAGTTAGCACTAGGAAATGATTGTATTATACTTGTTGTTGTACCAATGTCAATAGTGATAAGATTTGGGCGGCTACTGATATCGTTAAACATGAGCAAAAACCAGATTTTAAGTAGATACAGAAACAGTTAAACTAAATTACACATGTGTGCAGAGCTGTATGTATTATCATAATTAATACGGTATGGATTAGCTCGAGTACCTTCGGTACAAGAGAAAATAATATGATATGTCTGATGTAAACAAGCATGTTGCATGTAATTTACATTCTCAATAGCTCAAAGGATTTGCATCAACGAATTGTTATTGAATTAGTTTCCATGTCATTTATTGACCCGTATTTATTAGTTATTATAAATACAGTGAATCAGTATCGGACCCAATACGAGCGGTATTCCGATACAAACGCACATGATTTATTCGTATATTCATAGTTTGATTACTACTTGTCGGCTCTGGGATGAATAAAGTATTTTATGTGAAAATTACCGGTGGGCACAAATGAAAACATTTTTATGCATAAATAAGGCGCGTTGGATAGAAAAGGCACGATTCTGCTGCGTATGGCACAATGCGACGGTTTTATTGCACGAGCCAATGGTGAGGCGACGTTTATAAATCATACTTTTATGGTTATTCTTAGCGATAAACTCGACGTTTCCAGCGTTGATGCGAACATTTCGAGCGCGTGTGCGCCTCGGGCAACCGGTGTTCCTATGCGCAGACGCCAAGGCACATGTGGATCTAGCCATTTCCCTAAGCTACCAGGAAAACCGCTGTTTCGTTATTCCATTGATAAAACTGTGCCCGGAAAACTAATAAGCATAAAACAGTCTTTCTACTGTGAATGGACGATTAATCATCATAACTATTCATTAGACAATACAATAATGATTAATTACTGTAATTACTAATTTATTTATGTCGGTTAATTCATGAGTTCAATATCTACCTTTAATAAACATCAATTGCAACACAGAGAGTAGAACGAAAGTAGGCCCAACAGGACTTTCTTCTGTTCACCGCAAAATATCTAAGTTAACTAGCTTGTAAAGATTAAAGACTAATCTAATTGGCTAAGCGGTTAGATTATACAAGCAACCAACAAGGAAAATTAGAGCAAAAAACGTTCTGACGTCTTTATTTGTTTGCTGGTACAATAACTTCCTCTCTGTTTACGTATTTCAGAAAATCAGGGCTTCCCGCAAAACTGTGTTGTTGTGTAAAGAGTTTAAGACACACAATGTTTTTATCCTTATAATAATATTGTGAGAACCGGTACTTCATTCTAATCTGTTCATTTATCACATCACGACAAGGAGACAGCATGCTGTTTAAAAAATGATCTTTCGTGTCCAAAATGATGTGACTGGAATGATTTTATTTAAGGGTCTACTACCGGCTAAGTGGCGCCCTCATTGAATAAAAATTCGTAGCATAGCAACAGAAAATAAATATTAAAGAATCCAACGTCACGTTTGTTACAAAGAGGATAAAATATTTTTACGTTGTTAAAACAGGTCTCAGAATGTTCCGTATCCAAAGTAGTAGGCAAAAGTGTCAGAAACGGCCGTTTTCGGTACTTTTGCCTACTTACTACTACCTATTTATTTTTTATACTATGCTACGAATTTTTATTCAATGAGGGCGCCACTTGGCCGTTAGTAGGGCCTTAATGTGAAGCTTCAGTTCTTTTTAAAAGCTTGTGTATAGCAAACACACATAACAGTGGAAATAGACGATTTTCTATTAATTACAAGCGTTTATTTAACTTGCACTGTTCGTATGTTTGTTAGTTGTTCGTCAAATTTGCAAGCTGAATTAGAACCACTTCCTCTGATCTTACGGAGTTGATTTTTTACATGTTGGTACTGTTCCGATGATAATGCATTTTTATGGTAAGCATGACCTGATCGAAATCCAGGATTAACTCCAGATGAAGGAACTCTTCAATGCTCAACGGCACGGACACGATTTAATTATAATAATAAATTCATTTATTTCGGAACTAGTCTATATTATGCATACATGTGAAATTAAAAATATTAGATATGATTAATTAATGAAAAGATTACAATTACATAAACAAAAACAACACAAAAACATTTCATAAGTCGTCAATAAAAACATATACATTACGATTTCACAATAACACAAAGATTACATTAAATACATTATTTCACCTTCTAAATTCGTCTAAATTTAGGTTTGGATCCGGAGTGCTCAATATGCAGCCTGGTCCAGTACCGCATTATTGATTATGATAGCCGGTTTAGACTATAAAATGTTATAGACGGAACGTCATTGGACATTAAATGAAGCAGGATCATTAGAATGTGTGAGTGACCTTGACGAACGTAACGATGACGTATCGGCTTCTCATTTTGTCTATGTGAGCTTATTTCACGTGTACAGATACAAGCCGGCTTCTCATTCTGGTACTTCAGATTGCTGGATTTTGACACTCCGTCTATAACTTTTCATCATCTAATCTAATTAGAGCCGGTATAAAAGCTTGCTTAATAAAATGTTTTTTTTTTACACAAGCCTTTATACCCACTTTGACTTAACACTGCACACCCAATATTGCAAGTTAACTAACTTGTAATGTTTTTTGTTTGGGTCAAATCTTGCAAGCTGAATTATATGCTGCCATGTTCGTATGTTTTTTAGTTGTTCGTCATTTGCAAGCTGAATTAGATGCAGCCATGTTCGTATGTTTGTTAGTAGTTCGTCATTTGCAAGCTGAATTTGATGCAGTCATGTTCGTATGTTTGTTAGTTGTTCGTCATTTGCAAGCTGAAAGAACACCTTTCCTCTTATCCTATGAGGTTGAACTTTTAGGTGTTAGTTCAGTTTTGATGACTATGCATTTTTGTGGTAAGCATGACCTGAATGGACATTCAGGATTAGCTCCAGACAAAGGAACTCTTCGACGGTCATGAGCACAGACACGATATTTTGTGTGAGTATTTAATTATGATAGTCGGCTTATAAGCTTGTTTTTAAACTATTAATTTTCAATCTACATATTTTAAATAGGTCAGTTAAAGTTTGATTTATGCGCTCATCTATGGTGCTGAGTGCGTACCTATGAAAAAGGTCCACACCTTGAAACTGCACTCGACGGAGATGAAAATGTTGAGGTTGGCAGGAGGTGTCACTCTGCTTGACAGGGTAAGAAACGAACATGTCCGTGGAGGTTTTAAGATCCGCCCAATCCAACAAAAGCTCTCCGAAACACGCCTGAGATGGTACGGGCATGTGATGAGAAGACCCGAAGAACACATGACCAGACAAGTCCTGAGCTTCAACACCGGTCCGAAAAAGCGGGGAAGACCCCCTTTAACCTGGATGTCCCTCGTAAACAACGACCTGAAGGCAGGGAATTTGGACGTTTTGACGACCCAGCACAGACACGTCTGGCGAAGAATGACGAGGAGAACCGACCCCAAATAATGGGATAAGGCTAGGCAGAGAGAGTTAAAGTTTGATTTAGGTTTAATTTTTCAATGGTCAGATAACTTTTATCTGAGGTATTAAGCGGTTTGACAGCTTTTGTGTAGAAAATATGTCAAATAGCTATATTTATCCTTCAAACAAAAGTCTAAATAAAATCCACTACGACTATTGAAAAAAATCTACTAAAATTAGTTAAATGAAAGTATTTTTTAGGGATTGAAGCTGCAGCAAACACCAAAATAAACAAAAGTCCATTTCCTATTATTCTTTTTATAAACATTGATCCATCGGACGATCGCCCAAATAAGGTTTTGAATCCGTAACCATCGAATCGACCGAACAAAAAAAAACAGTTTTTTGTTCAAAAAAGGTAGTGATAGTTCACCGCAAAATATTTGGTTCGATTTAAACAAAAATGTATATCAGAGAGGTCGTGACATTAATTTTGAATTTGTTAAATATTAATGCAGATAAAATGTCTTCTTTATTGTTTTCTGGATCAATGAATTTATTCACCAAAACAAAATAAATCCGTAAAAGGAAAACTATCAACGTTTTGTTCCAAAAAATCTGGTTCTATTAAAATTAATATTTTTTAAATATTTGTAAAAAGAACATTCTAATTCCTTTCTTTTATATGCATTAATCAGCCAGCAGTTAAAAAAAAACAAAGTTTAAAAAAAAAAAGCAGTTACGTAGTGATAGTTCGATGTTTAAACTGAAATTAAATCGGATAGGACGGCTATTCATTCAAAATTAGCTAAGTAAGCGTGTTTCCCTAAACAGTTTGGCAGTGGAGGGTATTAGTGGTGTATAAATTGGCCAATCAATCGGTTCCCGAGTCCCACTTCGTTGCAAACAACCTGACTATAGCAATTAGAGGGGCCTATTTGTATTTCCAGCCAGTACACGGACTACAAAGGGAATATAGCCAATATTTACACGGTATGCTGTTGAAAAGTAACCATTTGTATTGTTAATCAGTAGTTTTCAATCAATATAATAAATTGAATTGTGGCTCTGCTCACTACGTTCAAGAAAATCCTATTGATTTTCAGGTTTTGTCAAAATATTACACACGTTCGTGGAAATAAAAAAAATTGCAGAAAATAATTTAAAATCATGCAGTCATCTTGTCGAAGACGAGTTCATTTATCTAAATGTAAACTAATGGTATAGGTATTTTTAGGGTTATGAAAGTCCCAATGAAAAAACGGAAACCTTATAGGATCGCTCGTGTGATCTGTCTGTCTGTCTGAAAAACAATTTGAAAATAACAGTTACAAAGTTAATATTTTAAGAAAATAAATGATAAAAGACTATTACCCCACCATATCACCGAACCAATGTCTAAAATTTAAAAAAAAAATACAGAAAATAGTTCTTCACATATGCTTAGAGGAAAACCTAGAAGTCTATATTTTTTAAGACATGTTAAAAATTATATTATTCGTTTGGAACCCTAAGGCACGCGAGTTGCATCCGCACTAAGCCGGTTTTTTTTTTCTAGATGTACTGGAGTGGAAGTACTCATCCAATACCAACTATTCGTACAATGATGTAAAGCTACACTATCTTTAAGTGCCAGACAATTTTTTATACCGGAAAAATACTCGATCGCCGTTGTATAGGATAGCGGAAACGAACCCACACGTAAAAGCTAATCTCGTATAACTTGAATTAAAATTAAAAAAAAAAAAACTTAACCGAGATTGACTTTAAACAGTTTTTATTACTTTACTAAGTACTTTAGGATTTCTAGGAAAAGAACTTCAATCAAGTGAAAATTATTAATTTCAAAGACTACTTATTAGGTTATAAGATAAGATATGCCTAGGGGTAGCGGATAAATTCGTAACAGAGTTACCGCCTTCCTGGGCACTCAGGCAGAGAAGGAACAGGGGTGGGTTTTAGTCAGTAAGAGTCTGACACGCCCTCCCACTCCACCCAGAGCGGGAGATGTCATTTGATGATTTCCCACCTCTCAAAAAAAAAAAAAAAATTGTGTGTGTGTACTTATATATGCACGTAAGAAGTTATACTTCTTCAGCGTAACAAGATAAATAAACCAAACTACCGCAAAGTTTACAAAAGGAAAACAATCATTCTTCATGAACCACAGACCATAGTTAACTTCAGGGTGGATCGGTTCTAGCTAACTTCAACTTGTGAATTTCGTGTGACAGTAATGCGCGCGCATCTTAAAATTTAACTCTCATAATTTTTTCATAACGCGTATAAAGAAGTATAACTTCAAAAAAATAAGTTAATGAGATAAGATAAAAATTACGGCATAATTATTAATATATAGCAAAGATTTTATTGAAAAGCAGTATCCAAGTTTTCTTTTATTGATAGGCACGCATTTGACCACTATCTCATCTGACGGTAAGCGGTGATGTCGTCGACGATGGAGCACGCTTGCCTAGAAATACCTAACCTATTCACTCTGGACTGAAATACCTCCAGATTATAGTTATCAGGAAACATAGACTGCAGCAAGGAATTCCACATCTTGGATGTGCGCTCGATGTCCCTAAGGGTTCCCACCTATGATATTGGCGTTTTTTTTCCACAAATAGTTCTCTATTTGTGGAAAAAAAGCAATTTCTGTTTGAAGAAAATATATGAATTAAAATATTCACCAATGGCTTGATATTCTATCGAATAATGACCGTTATAGACACCTGCCAATAGTAAAAAAAAACCTTATTACTTATAGTTTTATAAAAAAAAAAAAAATACCTTAAAAATTACTCCTTTCATTGTTAGCAGAAATGAAACCACTATTTGTTTTAACTTAGCCAAAACTTTTTTTTGTTGCTTAATCTAAGTGGCATACGTTAGTTTAGTTTTTAAACATTATTGCATAAAAGTTTTAAAACATTATTATTCTTAGTTGTTAAATAAATTAAGAAAAAGTTAATAATAAAAAGATTTCATAGGTCGGACCTAATATAAGAAAACCAAGTCTTTTTTTTCAAGTCTGGGATAATAGGAGCGTGTTTCAGAATATTGTGTAATGCTTTAAGCTGCCATCTTACCAACCGGTTCATTTAAATTAATTTGCAAGTCATTAAAAGTCAATGATATTAAAATTTATACCGATCAACTGTCCTATCGGATGATGAAAAGATATTACATCAATACTTAGCTCTTAAAAGTCAACTGTGAAATTCGCACATTGGCGCGAAAAGATTTACATACTATCTGTAGTAGCAGAGTCCATCTGGCTGGAATAAAAGCACATAGCATAACATCACGTCTGTTTTAGCAGAAGGGTTAGGTAGGGGTGTACCTGCCTGAGTCGCGGGTGTGTAAAGTGTCACCGCGACCCTGGGACAGGCAACTGAAGGAACAAGGGTGGGTTTTAGTCAGTAAATCTGACACGCCCTCCCGCTCCACCCAGAGCAGGAGAAGTTATTTGATGACTTCCACCCAAAACAAATACTATGGCCATGGTACGGAGCGAGAGGGAATGGGAATCAGTCTTCTCCTTTGCGAAGCAGTAATGCCGCAGGACACGCCCTGGGCGTCGGAGGACGCAGGACGCGGTAGACGCGGGCCTGCGGACGGCGAGTAATGGATAGCTTGCCATCCTATCAGCACCAGGCATGTGAGTCGACAGCGCGTAGTGTTCCACGCGCGCCTCAAAGAGAAAATGTCAGCCACCACTGACGGGGCCCATAATGGCCGGTGCCTGCATGCCAAAGGCTAGCGGATAAATTCGTAACTGAGTTACCTACCTACCCTGGGCAGTCAGGCAAGGAAGGAACACGGCTGGGTTTTAGTCAGTAAGAGTCTGACACGCTCTCCCGCTCCACCCAGAGCGGGAGAAGTCATTGGATGATTTTCCACCCCAAAAAAAAAGGTAAGGTAAAGTACCTACACGCACATTTTGCTAGTTATATTGAACCTACAAAGGGGGTTCCGGACTGGTCTTTTATGAGGTAACGGAGCAGATGGAATGGTCCATGTGCACGGGTGGTTTTCGTGGGGTAAGGATCCCAAACTCACTGGTTTTTTCTCCAGAAGCACCTTGTGAAGGCCCACCCCCCTCCCCGAAAACTAGAAAAAAAGGTTATATTGGACCCACAGAATAGGGGGCGGGCCAACTGTTATCAAAGGCACAAACGTAGACGCTACTAAGAAATTTTAAATTAAAATCCTTAATACCAGGATCTCATGCACAGCAGTAGAGCTTGCGATCATTTTGACCAATGAGGCAGTCAGAAATCATATCTTATCCTACTTCCTACTTAATATTAAATGCGAAAGTTTGGATGGACGAATGGATGTTTGTTCGTCAATCACGCCAAAACGGCTGAACGGATCTAGATGAAATTTGGCACACAGATAGATTATAGACTTGAATAGCACATAGGCTATAATTTATAATGACAGAAGTACTAATTCCACGCGGGCGAAGCCGCTAGCAGAAGCTAGTAATGAATATTTCTATCGTCTTCCACGTCATATTTTATAGTCTGTGTTTGCCCTACTGCGGGACAATGGACTGCCTTACATTTCTCATCTTTTCAAATACAATAAATCTCGACGTTTGGAATGTTCTGATTTCTCAATCACGGTCAGACGAAAGGCACCGTATGAATTCTTGATATGAAGAAAAAGGGACTTTTTATTTTTCATTGAAGAAAACAGAACAGTCAACAAAATATATACGATACATAGATATACTCTTTATTGTAAGTACACCATAATCCTACTAGTAGTATTTATCCTTTTTTTTGTGGGGATGGTAAATCATCCAATGACTTCTCTTGCTCTGGGTAAAGCGGGAGGGCGTGTCAGACTTTTACCGACTAAAACCTACCACTGTTACTTCAGTTGCCCGAGTGCCCAGTGGCGCGGTAACTCTGTTTCGAATTTATCCGCGACCCCTGGGCAGAGTAGTACTTATCCTACTAATATTATAAATGCGAAAGTTTGTATGTTTGTGTTTCAATCACGTAAAAACGGCTGAAGGGATTTGAATGAAATTTTGCACACAGATAGATTATAACCTGGATTCAAACATAGGCTACTTTTTATAATGCGGGCGAAGCCGCTGGCAGAGGCTAGTTCCCTAATATAAGTGCGAAGGTTTGGATGGATGGATGGACGTTTGTAACTCAATCGTGCCGGAACAACTGAACGGATCTGGATGAAATTTGGCACAGAGATAGATTATAGTCGGGAATAGCACATAGGCTATAATTTATAGCGGGGTAAGTACTAATTCCACGTGGGCGAAGCCGCTGGCAGAAGCTGGTAAATAATTATAGGAGCTGAAGAATTAACAGGGTGTAAAAAGATTAGTTAAACTAACTGCAAACTATCAACTACCGCTTGCAACTACCTTTTTACATATCGGGTGTAAAAAGACAGTTTCCGAAGCCGAAAGCCACATATTCTAACCATTATTTGGATATTTTTTTTCCACTAGACCATACCTGGAAACCACTGGTTCTGGAGATATTGAAGGTCAAAGTCACAATTTTTTTTTACTTTTTACGATAATGAATTCTAAGTGTAAACTTTTTTCCAAACATACAGTACCTGAATTTTCGATTTTTTTTTCAAAATATCGAAATTACGAATTTGCAGTTACGAAAACGCAATGAATATCAAACTTATCCGACAAGTACCTACGTGGCTTAAGGCGAAGGAGCGGGGTTTAACTCCACTTGCCTGTGTTCGCGTTACATTGCACGGAATAAAAAATAGTTATATTTTTTTTCATACCTAAAAATAAAAGTCGTTCCCCAGCAATAATTTTTGCGCAAAACTACTTTGTTAGACGTACAGTATGCGTAGTTAACGGCTTTGCGATGTCTTTTTACACCCTGTATAAGTTCTCTTTGCTTGATAATTTGGTGGTAATTAAGTGAATGAATTAAGTAGGTACATTTTATCCCCATTGTGGAAGCGCGAGAGATAGAAAACTTAGAGAAGGGTTTGCCCAGAAATGGGACAGTAGGTATAGGCTAACATATATAATATACTAGCGACCCGCCCCAGCTTCGCTCGGGTACAAATTATACATATAAACCTTCCTCTTCAATCACTCTATCTATTAAAAAAAACCGCATCAAAATCCGTTGCGTATTTTTAAAGATTTAAGCATACATAGGGATATAGGGACAGAGAAAGCGACTTTGTTTTATACTATGTAGTGATACATAACTATAACAAGCTGTGGTGAAAAAATCTTAGTACCAAAAAAATGCAAGTGCGAGTCGAACTCGGCGTTAAGCGTTCCAACCGAAAAATATATTTTTTAACATGTTTTTTAATAAACACAGAATTCTTAAAGGTTTTCCTGTAATTAAATGTAAAAAAATAAATAATTAAATTCACAGTAGTTACACGTCCGTGTTTGAATCACAGATACCTTTCAATTCAATCGGTCTATTTAAATTCGGAGCAAATTGGCTGTGACAGACGGGTAGACAAACGAGTGATTTTATAAGGATTCCGTTTCTTCATTCAAACGTTCGGAACCCTAAAAAACACGTTTTAAAGGCAGGGAAAACTGCAGACAAAGCTAGTGAGTTTATAAATGAACCAGTCGAGGTTGAGTAGTGTAATAGAGATGCTTCTGATGGACCGGAAAGGGTAGAGTGGTGCGGAAGGCAGGAACCGAATGTTTTAGTGTGCCGTCAGTTTGGGGGTTATGTCCAAACAGTGGATAACGGATTACTGCTGAATTAATTATTAAATCAACAGGAGTAATGAGAGAACTGAGAACGAAGATTTTGTGTTCAAAATATGACTATTATCATAGTTGCGACTTTAAGCCTATTCCACAGGAAATTTACTTTCTGCCAGGATAGGAGGCAAATCACACTCTGATGTCACTTTCCATCAAAGTTAGAATTGAAGTACTGTAACTTCCACATAACCCTTTGCAAACAAACAAATAATTGTACTTCCTTATAATAGTTGTTTAGTTACGATTTAGCCCGAAAGATGGCAAAGAGAAGGATAACAGAAAGAAAATTAAGGAGCTCGTAAAAATAGAGCACATGAACCGTCAAAGTATAAAGGAAAATGAGATATAAGTAGAGAAAATCAAGTACCTACGTAATTAAATTCTTATCGGATAAACTAGCGCCCCGACCCGGCTTTGCATGGGTGCAAATTATATACACATACCTGCCTAGTTAATCGCTCTTTCTATTAGTCAAAACCGTATCAAAATACGTTGAGTGGTTTAGGAGGATTTAGCGGATAAACAGGAAGACAGACGCAGAAAGCTACTGTTTTATACTTAGAATTAAAATTAGTACCTACCGATACTCTCAAGTAGGGCTTCCAATCTATACTGAGATCCCGAAATACCGAAATCCCGCATGATTTCATAATTCACGATCACCGCGGGATTAGGGTGCAGGATCTCGCAGGATTAACTCTTTATGAATCAGAAGGGTCCATGGGTCCCATAACGTCCTTAGCATTGTGTGCTAAAGTTAAGTTATATACAGCCATACAGTCTGTAGTGCCTATAAGCGTAGCTGAGCGGGCGTTCTCCGCTGCCTATCTTACCAACAAGATAGGAAGTAGTTTGGATGACGACACTTTGGTAATATATTTTATTTCTGCAAAAACACTTCAAAAATGTGAAGTAAATTTATTTTTGTACTTGTTCTTTTCTAATAAATATTTCAAAGTCTGTTTTACTCCTCATTGTTAATAACATTTATCGAAAAATGCGGGATCCCGTTATACCGGGCTCCCGCATCATTGATATTTTTTGATCTCGCCAATCCCGAGATCCCCCAATAGTTTGCGGGGTTGGAAGCCCTACTGTCAAGTGCCTAGCACTTATCTTTAGTATAGATCTTAGTAATTAATAGTAAGTCATATCTCCTGAATTCCATGTACTTGGTTTAATGATGAGCCTATGTAATGTCTACCTGTGTTAATCAAATCAGACTGAGAGTCTTTTGCCTAATTTCAGTGACTAGCTAGGACTTAGATCAATATTCTCTCTTAGCTTGTGGATACTAGCCACAATATATAATCTTATTCAATTTGATTTGCTTTTTATGTTTGAGTTTTTGATGGCATAATGGAATGTGCTAGCTAACAAGTGGCAAATTATTTAATTTAATTTCATGACATCATTTGGATTGATTTTGCCTTTTCTCTGTTATGTTGCGTAAAGGTATGTAATGTTATTTACTTCGCATACTATTGTATAAATTCAAGTTCTTCAAACTTAACAGACATATGTGTTGCTCAGCTTGTTGCGCCACATTCTTCTCAGCTAAAACACTAGGAAGTGGTGACGGGCGGAAAAATAAATAATTCTATGGCAACGTAACTGACGGTTTAATTAGATTTTTTAAGGAAACTAGCCTATTACGAAGATAGCTAAGATGCACTATCGCCGAGTGTTATAGATTTCTTATATCCCCAAAAAGGCACTGTTTTTTTTTATAGGACGCAGAAGTGAAGCTGCGGTAGAAAACTATTTTTAAAATAAGGTGATTCAAAAGAAGGACGCTTTGACAAATTGCCTCTCTATTTAATTAAATTTTATTCATCGTTATAAATAGTATTTCACAAGATAAATTAAAATCTAACCTTTTATTACTTCTATTTTAGTCACCAGCCGTGAGCTACTTGAACATTTTCAATCACGCTTTTATTTCTTCGAAAAAACTTTAAAACAAATGACAATCCACACGTTTAGAGTGACAAAGAAAACAAAAAGTATGTTGATTTAATTTTAAACTAACTAATAAACTGTTATCTTCCTAAATCATCGCTATTAAAGTTACGTTTCCATTATCAGTGCGATTCTTCGAAAATTATAAGCTGATAATAATGTGTACAACAATACAATGTTACCGTGTATCGCATCAGACGTGGCTCTCGCAAAAAATACGGATTTTATCTTTAATTCATTTATTATCAGTTTATATCGGTTTAGAACACAAAACCCAGGGTAAGTAAATACAATACTGGACGTTGAATATTTGATACGTTCGTACGTGAGGGATTAGGGGCGTCTAAATCATCGAATATTATTACTTATTCTAATTGTCTTGATTGTTTTCAAGATAATATCTTGACACTTTAAAAACACGATAACTTTGTTCCGCATCTCCAAATCCCTTTATAATTGTTTTATTTTTAATTAAATGATTTTATTTCAATAATTATAATGTCGTTATTTTGAACTATCTTACCAAGATTCGCGTAGTACCCTGCTGGATGCATCGCGTCTATTGATCACCGCAAACTTTCCATTTGTCACTTACCTAAAACGAACACAACATAACATAAAGTTTAACACAAAATAATAATTAATTTATAGTAGAACAAAATATAGAAATAAAGACCGTAAGCCCGTAACCCGCTACAAAGCACTACTACGCAACCTGCAACGCGTCGCGCTACGCATCTTACTACGCAGCTCACTACGGATCCCGCTTTGAAACACGGCTACGTAGCATTGCTACGTAAATCGCTAAGAAGCTCTGCTACGCAACATCCTACGTTCGCAACTCGCTACGAAGCACTGCTACGCAACATAGCTACGCAACTCGCTACGTATCCCACTTTGCAACATTGCTACGCAAATCTTACGATGTAACAACGTCCGGAAGGGTTCGATGGTGGTTTTATATTTACCTACCTATAATAATTTAGTCTGTGATTTATAAATGATGATAGGTCGTCAAGTGTATTAAGGTATTATTTTATTTTTATAAATATTATTTTGCCGCAAAATGCTATAGTTCTTATTGTTTGAGTAGTACCACTATGTTATCTTGGCAATTGTGTGAAAGTGTGCTCAAAGGGCGTAAAAATATTAAGGATCCAGTTACAATTTTAGAAGACGGACGGTCATATTATTCATGCTATGTCATGAAAAGCATGGCCTTAGGTCATGTAACTTCCCATTTGAAACTTCTAGTTTAATTTTCCTTAACCAAAATACCTTAACCGACATTAAATCATCAAAGAAGTGTCTAGTGACTATTAATATTTAATTAATTGACGTCATAATAATATTATGCAGTAACTCTGCCTGGAGCCTCTGTTTATGCCTTGCATAAAAATGCAAGCATGATTTTAGGAAATATTTTAAACCTCAATCAAAACAACGATCAAGTAAACATATCTCCTATTGTATCATCAATTCATCACGTATCGCGAAATGATTTAATAATTACACTGATTAATTTACATATACGAATTATATAGACCGCAGAATGTACCTAATAACAACGAAACATGCGTGCAGTAAATAGGTACAGTCACGAGCAATGTCTCTCACAGATAGCCATCGCATCAATTATATTCATAATCCATTTAGCGCTAAAAGTGTATTAAATAGAACAGAATTAAAAGACAGTATGAAAGAAAATAGATCATGAATAGAAAATTCTTTGTGTGAATAAAATCGCTTCCACGTGTATCTTCATTACAATACGCTCGGTTTTCAATTTCATTTTTCAGCACTGAACTAGATTTTACTTTGAAACTGAACTCGACAATATTTTGCAGTTCGGTGAAACCATATTGGTTTTTGCTCTAGACAGTTTGGCTGTGAGTGTACAAATCTCTCAGTTATTAACAATAATCAATAACCGCACATTACGAACACAGCTATACGACACTAGTGCGACATGAAATGGTAATCGACGTTCGATTTCACCTGTGTCACATTATTCTGTAACATTATTTGTGTCTGCATGGAATATTCGGCATAGGGGCCAAAATTCATGTTGCAAGGGCTGCATATTCGGGGCGAGGCATGCGGAGGCGAGCACACGTGGCTGCCACGGCTGCCAGCCTCGGAATCTGACCAAATGCCCATCGGAGCTCGATTGTTAGCTAAATAGCAATGGCTTATTTATGAGCTGTACTGTTTGCGGTCCACGCTACCACTACGTGTTACTGCGAGCGGAAGGAATTTTCAGGATTCAGTGAATTTATCAAGTGATAAACCAGTGAGTGGAATAACAAACACAAAGGAGCATTAAATTAAAACGTACCCGTGTACCGTATGTGTGGCGAATGTACATATCTGATGGCGATTTCGCACATTGGTTTTCACATGGTAATTTGACTTCAGACCGAATGTAGTACAATGAGATAAGAAGTATTACGGATTGTCTATTACCAACGAAACGATTTACGCTGTTTAAGTATAGATAATCCTCATAAATAGCAATTTGCGTCGTGACAAACGATCTGCGCTGCGTCGCTTAGTTTGGAAATCGCGTATAATGCCGCTATTGTTAATTATACAAGTCACCGCGTCGCTAAACATACGATTTATTGTCAGCTAACTGGAACGGCAATACATTCAGCGTGAGATCTGTGCGCCTCGCTCACTACACTAAAACATTGAAAAATTAAGACTAATTATGATCGTCTAGTCGCACACGGAACATGTCACATCCTTTCAAGAGATTAACTTTCCAAAACGCGACATTTACTCACTTCCATTTAGTCATACTAAATCGATCTTGAAATTTTAATGAAGCAAGTAGGCGGACGAGTTATTCTTATTTAAAGTCGCATATCAATAAAGCTAGTTTACGATTTGAAAAATCGACATGTTGGGCTCTCAACGACGCAGTAATGTCTGTCGAAGTGCGATCGAACGGAAAGATAACACCAATCGGGCTTCAGATCAGACGGCTACGCTTTTTGGTCGAGAAAAACTACCGGCAGCGACCTTACCGCTTTACTTACTTAACTCATGCTTTTAACAGAAACTTATCGCGATATCAAATCTGGAGCGGCGATTAAGAAACAATAGGACATTAATAAAAACTTGTACTAGAGCGAGGCATGAAACGTTACGATTTCATGAATTTCGTGGAATACCTTCTCGGTTATTAACATTTTACAGAGTCGTCGGGGATGACGTAAAGGCGTAATTAAATGTTAGGCAAGTATAGTAGTAGTAGTTTGCTTTGCTTAAAAGAAGTGAAAAAGTGGCGGTTACAGGTGTCAGAGCTGTAGAGTTTGCTGAGGCTGTATATCTCTCAGTAAGCACCGGACAGAGGCAAATAAAACAATGGAACAATGAAATACGCGCGACTGAAGCGCGCCTCTGCTAATGAACTGCCGCGCCGGCTCCGAACACTCTTGGTATTAGACCAGCATTAGTTTATGTTGAAATCACTCATTAATTAATTCCATTATACTTTTATTTCATTTTGAAATATAAAAATTCAGCTAAAAGGCATTAAATTAAGGTTGGGTTATTTAAACCCACCGACTTCGACATCACCTATTACTGTAAGTGAAAAATATCTAATTGACGGCGTATCAGAAAGTTTCATGCTTTGAGTAGCTGAATCAGACAATTTTCCAGTGCTCCTTGTATGGTAGTCTGTACAGTGAGCATCTCTTTATGGACTTTTTATTGAAAACATCATAGTTAAGAAGAACTAGTGTCTCTTTCAATGCAGTTTAGTAACAGATAATAAAGTTTGAATGTGCAATAAATAAGTTGATGTTTCTGGTCGTCGCGGGCCGCGAGTCTCAAGAGCGCTCGGTCAGCGCGCGGTGCTAGATGAAAAAGCATCAGTCGAGGTCCAGCGAGGAATGCGCGGAATGGAGGGAGCATCCGGGCGGCTGCGATTGTTACCAGTTATCACTGAATGTTTTCCACCGGGCATTTTGTGCCGCTACAAAAAACCACATAAAGGGCGGGCGCGGCTCGTTTGAGACGCCGCCCCTGTGGGAAAATCGTCGCCAGAAAACTGCGACGCAAATAAATTATAAACTCTCTCGTGTGGAACGCGATGTCGCATATGTGGGTAGCTTTATGCGAAACGCATAAAGCGAGCTTTGTTAAAACTGCAACTATGTGCGGGAAATAAAAACAAGAAGTAAGAACCAGATGAAGTAGCGTTTGTGATACAAATCGTCGGCGCAATCGGCCTTTGTAAATGTCGCGTGATCTCACGCCGGCGAGGAATCATTAGCGAAAACGGAGCATCCCGGAATAGCCTGACAGCGGGACGATTGCAGCGCCCGTGATGGATTACGGGAGCGACCGGGTTATTACCGCACCGCTTCATATCCACGCTCGCCGGGAATCAAATCGAACTATAAAAAAATAATCTCCACGTATCAGAGGTGAAGTCCGGTCATACACCATGTATTTTAGCATACACGCGCCGTATACCTAGTATTTAAATCAAAACAACAGGTTTTATATCAACAGAGTGGAAAATTTATTTTATAACCTTTATAATAAATAAGAATAATTGAAATTCTCCGTAAATACCACGAAATTAATTAGCCGATGAGTGTATAAAGTTAAATCACAAGAAGCTGGCGACATGGCTGAGTATGAGTGTGGGGCCGCGGGGCCGCGCGCACGTCGCTCGCATTGAAAACTTGCAGAAAATGCATTTGTGATAAGAAAAAATTCAGTCCGTCGAGCACATATAAGTGCAGCATGGCGACGGTGACATTCCATGGGGAATACTCGGCATATCGAGACTTAAAGTAACCATTTACCGATTGCAGATACGCGATGGCCGACCGAGCTATCTGGTCAGATCGCTTCACTCGCATACTTGTTGCTACACATAATTTTTAACCTAAATAAGTAAGAAATACTTGTCTCCATGGTGTATTTAATGAGGTTGCGAGACACTGCGTGGTTCATGACAATTTACGGTTTCCATTAATTGACTGACAAAAACTTTGCTGTATAACTAATAAGAAATTAGTGCAACTCGAAGTAACGAAACTTTGAAATTCAAAGTTTTCTACGAGTCAGCTACAAAACAAAGTCCTCGTCCATTATGGACGAAACATCTTTACTTAGTCCATCATTATAGGAACAAACTTACTGTTAACGGTTAGTCTCGTCGTGGAATAACAAAAAAGCGGTCCTGTAGTATCGCCGATGTTTCCATCCTGTTCTCGCGCAGGACTTCCATTTAGGAATGAGCAGGATGATAGTGAGTTTTAATATGCGGCCTCTAATGTGAGTTGGTTTTAATTTATCGTGCGACAGCCGTGCTGGTCGCCGGCAAGAGGCGCTACATCAATCTTCTGAGCGGAGAGCGGTGGCTAAACACTCAACTCCGCGTTGAATACAAAACATAGACTCGACTAATAAAATCACTGATTTAGTGAATTCCCAACTGTAAATGGACATATACTAATGGCCGATGAAATATTTTGAATAGACACATACAAATATTTGCGGGCACGGCTTTAATTACAGAGATAAATTGGCGTATTAATTAGTGATATATTTGGTGTGTTAAAACCAAATTGTTAGGTTTGTTTGTCATAATTCAGGTAATGAAATGGGAGATAATGTAGTTTAAATTTTTTTTTAAACAAAACGCGGTCTGTCGGATCACAGGACACATACTGGACGGCGGCAAGTGAAAATCAATAAACAATCATGGTTCTATCCAACACACCTGTCCACTGCATAATTTGCGAGTTTAATATTACATTATTACATCAAACTGGAATTTAACAGCCCATGTTTCAGTTTGTTGGGAAATTGAATCAATCGACATACAACTACAACCTGTGTCTCAGAGATAAATTGAGGAACTGTAAGTAACGGTTTTTAACAGACTTCGAAAAAGGTGGAGGTTCTATGTTCGACTGTATGTGTTTTTTTTTTATGTATGTCCACCGATTTCTCCGCCAGTTGTGTACCGATTTTCAAAATTCTTTTTTTATCCGAAAGAATATACTCCCGAGGTGGTCCCATATAAATTTTATCGAAATGACTTCGGCGCTTTTTGAAAAACTGAACAAAAACGAAAAATACGTATACCTCTTTACTTTAATTTCGGCAGTCGGTGTCAAAAAACGAAGAAATAAAAATACGAAGACCGACTTCCTAAATTAAAGTTTATTTTTTAATTTTTAGTGTGTAAGTTTTTCTCTACATAGTATAGATCAAAGTCTCTTTCCGCGTCTGTCTGTCTCTCAGCTAACTCCTCCTAAACCACGCAACGTATTTCAATGCGGTTTTCACCAATAGATAGAGCGATAAACGAGGAAGGTTTGTATGTATTTGTACCCGTGCTGAGTGGAAGCGGGTTGCTAGTTAATAAATAAAATCAAAGTATCTAACTTTTCAAGCAAGACAAAAAGTAAGAAACACACAAAAAACTGCAAACCTTCAAGCTTTGTTCATACATAACTTTTGATTACCGTAATAACTAATGAACCCATTTCTATGTAGATACGTATTTTTAAAGCTGTTTCAAGATCACCCATAAAATACGATGAATAACATTGACACGCTAGACTGCGTAGGGGTGACCCACGCGGCAAAAAATTGTCGGCGTTGTCCACAAAGCGAAGCGAGTCAACCCTAGTTTTTGAGTGTACATGATAAATTTATTAATACAAATCAATTGAAGCGAACTGCCTTATTCGTAATTATGAGTTAGAATTACAGTAAAAGGGGTTTATAAATAATTATGAATCCAGGTTTCGGGTTGGTAATTTATTTATTAAAACCCAACGCTTGCCCTGCCCATTAGGAGTTATTCATTGCGTATGCTACCGCCACTGTGATAGTTGATTTTCAAACAAAAAAGTATTACAATAAATATAGACTTTGACACAAAGGAGACACAATCAGAAGTTAATTGCAGACACTTGCAAAAACAAACAAGTGTCGCTAATTAGATAGATAAATTAGAATGTTTCCTTTAGATCACTTGCGCCGATGTTGTATCGGGTCTCCGGTGTCCGTCGCAATCGTTAATGAAGTAACACAAAAACTTCTAATTGTTCGGTTCGACATCTGCCCCGATCCGATATTTCTATTAGAGCGGCGCAATTTGCAAACGAACATTTTTCGCAAAAAGTTTTTTTTTAAGCGTATCCTACAGTGGAGAGTTCAGTTCGGTCTTCGGTCGCCTATTTTTATGTTACAAACACTAGCGAATATGATTCTTCCTGGCTCCTAACAAAAGGCACGATTTTAAGTAAACTTACAGTTTGTTATACAGCTTCAAATTCTATGAAAAATCTAATGAAAATATTTCATGTCATCTTTATAAAATATCTGCTGTGTTTGCCAGTTTAATCGATGTTCTAATAATAAATTCGTAGTCAACTTCTGAGAATATAACGAGGAAACACACCACATAATAATGAGTTTGTACAGTGAAAGATGAATCGACAGTAACAGTGTAGCGTACATCGCTTCAAAATAAATAGTCGTCGGGTATTCCGAACACTGTTGTAACAGACTTTGGAGCAAATTCAATCGGAAACTACGTTAAAACTACAAATTTGTACAAGACAAAAGGTCGGTTCTCTACTTCTCTCACAAGCCGACAGACAATCAAAGCGAACACGGCCCAATTGCGAAATAAAACGTACAAATAACAAGTTTAATTAAATCGCCAAGACCGACCCGAGCGCTCGGGAACAATTCTAACTATAACGATAGTTTAACAAGTGAACTCAAAGTGAGCTTCATATTGAATTCTACCTGCAATATGTAGTGCACTCGATCGAGAGAATTATTTGTTCACTGCGATTTCGTTTCGGCACAATCTAAAGTTGAATAATGTTTTCATATGAGCTGAGCATAGGAATTTTCATATTACTAGGCGAATGAGATAAATTAAATTTATTAATAAAACTTTTCGTCAGGTTAAATAAAAATAATTTGGGTAAAATACCACAATACATAGTTATTTTTCAGTCTGTGCCAAATAATATTGAATAGTTACTCCGGCGAAGTTAGGGTTCACACTTCTTACTTTGGCTTTGCACTGATGTATTTTTTTTTTGATTTCTTAATTCTGTATGACAATAACGAACACAACATAAAAATAATTAGCCAAATGTGTACATCCGTTCTGAAGTGATGCGCTTACATACATTCGGCATTTGATTTTTATTTATATAAAAGACAAGACAAGAATTTGACGGGCGGGCGTTTTTTGGGGGACTGTCTTTATGTAGAACTTTGACGTTCAAGAAGTGCTGGTTCTCAGCCTAGTTTGAATAAATGACTTTTGATTTTGATTCGATTTTGGCAACTGTAAAACTTACTGCAAAAAGCATGTTTATCATCTCTATGAATGAAATGAAATCAAGACAAGAGCAAGCTCGGCTCGTCGATAAAGAAGCGGCCGAGGACCGGAAGCTGTTTGCCCGGAGGCTGTAAGCGCTGTATTATGATGTGGTGTGTCATATTATGTTCGTAGACTTCCATTGAACTGGCTACACGCTGTATTGGCTATTTGAACGCTTTTGAAAATGGAACCGAGACTGAAACAGCATTCTATATTGACTTTTGAAGGCTTCTGATATTATGAGATACTAGCTTCTGCCAGCGGCTTCACGCGCGTGGATTTAGTACTTCTCCCATTATAAATTATAGCCTATATGCTATTACAGACTATAATCTATCTCTGTGCCAAATTTCATCCAGATCCGTTCAGCGGTTCTGGCGTGATTGAGGAACAAACATCCATCCATCTAAACTTTCACATTTATAATACTAGTAGGATATTTGTAGGACAGGATTGTCAATGCATGTTTTGGCAACATTGGTGCTTTACATAATATAAACTCCTATTCCTAAAGATTCCTTATAGTGGCAGTATAAGGGTGTTTTATGATACCTTTAAAACAAGTGATGTATTGTAAAAGTCACAATACGAGTAAGCCCTTAATCTATAGTACGCTCTTAATTTTTTTTTGAATAAATAAATTTTATACACGCAGTCTATAGTTCATTAATACGGCTTGTAGCTAGATAAAAAGCGTATAAGAAACACATAAAATAATCCTTAATGGCCAGCAGATATAAATGAGTATGAAATAAATAAAACTATTTCAAAAGGTCCCGTCGCGCCTCGATTGCGCGATCACACTAAACTTTGTAACTGAATCTAACTATCAAAGTTTTTTTTTTGTTTTAATTTCGCTATGCCATAAAGCGCACTAGACACAATTTGAGATCTTTCTCAAGGGAATTAAATCCATTGAAAACTGGTTTATCCGGTTGCGCATTAACAACAATCGATCCGTCTCGTTGGCTCTAATAAATGTGTACCGCAAGTGATCATTCCACTTTATGCTAAAAATCTTTCTCATTTGCAAACCAACAGCCACGCTAAAATATATTTTATTACAGCACCTCCGTTAAACGTGACATTTATTACATTAATAACCTATGTTTTCATCTTACATTTTCTAACAACGTGACAACGCGGGAAAAGTACCAACATGTGCGTCGTACCTACCTCGTTAATATTGTTATATTAATTACGCACGTAAACATTTCTGGAAAGTGTTATACAAAAGTACAAGTGACACCGATTTCACACAGCCATAATCCTCATTTGTCACTTCTTTGGAGAGCGAAATTAAGATAAATAAGAGGCAAGGAGTGGGTCCTTTCGCTTCAATCCTCTTGTCGCTCGAGAAGATCGGATGTGGCGTGTCAATGATACTGAATTTGGACTCTATTACTTCAATGATACAGTTTGTTCCGCCAGGACTGAGTTGGTAGTTTCACGCGAGAGTAGTCCACAAATAGGAGTCCGAGAATAGAGCGAGGCTACTGGACACTCGTCGCAATCATATCTCCAGGCGGTGCTGTGAAAATTTTTAACGTTTACATCTCTTCATGACTCAGTCTGTGTGTCATTTAAAAAGGCAAAAGATACAAAGAAAAAAAAACATAATTTCACTGAATAATTCTGAGATATACTCGTAGATAGGTTACTTCTAGGCAAGCGTGCTCCATCTTCGACCACATCATCGCTTACCATCAGGTGAGATGGTGGTCAAACGCGTGCCTATCAATAATAAAAAAAAAAGATCCTGGCTGCTATTTCCAGAATTGTGTCTGAAGATCTTAGGTGATTTTGTTAATTGTTAAGTTTCTTTTTCTAACTTTGATTGATAGGAATCTGAGGGGAACCCGCTTCTTCTTTTCTCATTAAAGATACATTCATGCATTGATGCCTTCTTGTTCTTTTACCAACAAATTCGACTTTTGATTGAAACAAAAGGGCCCAAATAATAATTGTAAACAGCGAACAAACCCGGGTTGTCAAATTGAATCCCGACGACAACCCGGGTTGAGAGCCGATTTTTTTTTTTCACTTAAATATTTTTTTTTTGTCAAACTCACTGGTGGTGAGTTTCAGTGCCTAAGAGGCTTTTAGGTATTTTTTAAATGAATTCATTGTTTTTTTTTAACTGTATTTGTGGTAGAGGTACTTACCTAGTTTTTTAAATCTAATTTAAATGTTGTAAATTAGATTTAAAAAAAACTAGGTTTTAACTTTGATTTACTGACTTTTTATTTTCTTGATTTTTTTTATTTGATTGACCTTCTATTTTGTTGACTTTTAATTGTGTTATCTAATTCTTTTTTGTAATGTTTCAAAATCTGTGTGTTTTTATGGATCCTTTATGATATAAAATATGAATTGACCGACGGAAAGTCAAAGCATGTTCTTCGAGCGTGCAGTGAGAATTCGCAACGCTCAAAAACTTACAACTTCCTTAAACGTAAATAATCAATTTATGTAAATAAAAAGACGCACCTGTACCCTTGTGCGTGTGAGAAGATATTGAATGAAACGTTCCGTGGTCGGAGAGATTGTTTAGGGATTAAGAGAACCTTCCGCAGGTCAATGTGTGCAGGTAGCAGTCCCGCTCCTGGGAGCCATTCAATATTCGGTAGGGTTTGATCACGACGATCGAATTTGACAATTATATTATTTTATTTATTAATCATTCATTAATACAGGTGTGAATAGAGTTGCGTATTTGTACTATAAATTGGGGTTAATTTTAGTTCGTGTGTTTGTTAAAGTTGTTGTGTCATATTTTGTGACGAGAGTAATTTTTGATGACTCGCTTCTAAACTCAATCAATATGCCTAGGCTTTTCCCAACAATCTTGGGGTCGGCTCCCAGTCTAGCCGGATGCAGCTGAATACCAGTATTTTACATGGAGCGACTGCCTATCGCTTCTAAACTCAAATTTTAATAATAATAATTTATTCAACTGATGTATTGTTTTGTGTATTATGTTAAGTATCTACTTGCAATGTTGTCTAATATAAATAAGTAATGTATATTTCGTAATGTATATTTCTGGAGGAACATTAAAATCAAATCAAAACAAAATATTTATTTGCAAGAAATACATTGGCTCCTGAAACACAGGCTTTTGGCCTAGTTTACGAGATAGCAGTTCGCGTTTTTGTCTTTATGTTCTAAATACTGTGTTCTAAATACTCATTTGTAAATGTACACATAAATTTATTGTTATTAGGTATATTTTAAAAAAAGTCATGAAAGAAATTTTTATACATGAACTAAGTATCTAAAACTTATTAATCTTCTATCTTTCTTTGTTGGTTATTATTATTGCTATATTGGAAGATCTTGTGTAATTTGATATTGAAAAATTCCATACTTAATTATACATTAAATTCCCTATTTAATACTTTTTTGACTTTTAGGGTTCCGTCCCCGAAGGGTAACCAACGGAACTTTATTACTAAGCCTCCGCTGTCCGCCCGTCCATCTGTCTGTCTGTCAGCGAGCAGTATCTCATGAACCGTTATATGTAGATAGTTGAAATTTTCACAGCTTGTATATTTCAATTTCCGCTATAACAAAAAAAATCTTACGAAACCCTTTGTATGCGAGTCAAACTTGCACTTGACCAGTTTTTCATCAAAATACAGTTATATGCATAATTCTGATCTTGATCTAATTGTTATATTTATATACTTACTTAATTAATATGATTGTATACTTACTTAAAATAATTTATACATGATAAGTAGTTAACTAGTATAACATTAAGTAAGCAACACTAATAGAATTTCATAAAACTCCATCCAATATAATTTTTAATTGTGTTATGAACCTAGGACTTAATGATGAATGAGCCTGAATAATAACTTATTTAAGGGCCAATTCATTACCGGAATAAATCTATGTAATACCTACCTAATACTGGAACCGCTTTAGTACGATATTTTACTTAATAGTCTTATTAAGTAAAATATCGTACTAAAGCGGTTCTTTAAATTAAATTGTAAAAACTTTTGATTATGATTGAAACTATATAGGTTTGATTGCCGTCGGCAGTAAGTTTACGAGTGTTTCTTCATGTAGCTACTAAATTGTGTTTAGGAGGCATATTTTGACATTACATGCATGGGTGTCACCTCCACATTAACATACCTAATTAATATTTAGTTCTTTCTTCTGTGAACATTGTTATACGATACGATTTGTGTACGTGAATGGGCAGGGCTATACGATTACAGCATCCGGGGAGAGCATCAACTCTACACCAATTAGCTTTGCATTAATATGCCACACTTTATTTTACTTTAGCTGGTGTCCGACTAAAGGTTCGATTTCGGTTTCGGCTAGTTTCGGCCAAAAAGTGGCCGAATATCCGGCTCGACCGAAACTTTTTTTTTATTTTTTATTTGAGACTGCTCTAGTCTAGATCAGCGGTGACAGAGACAGAGTCGACGATGGAGAGAGCATACCCAGAAAAAGCCTGTTCACTCTAGCGTGTTAAAGCTGAAGGCTGTGACAGAGACCTATACACTAACTGTCTCGTTAAATTTTGTGGATTTCACCTATGCACCAATGTTTGCCACGAAGACATCTCTTTCCTATGGGCTACCTATGTGTGTAATCATTTGTGAGTAATAATCGCTTTATTGATTTATTTAGTATTCTATGAAAGTTGGGGCTACTTTTCAATGGTCTGATTAACTTTTTCAAGACAATTGCCAGTTTTTCAGTTTATTTGATTCTTTATGCACACACAAGTGAAGAGTTTCGGCTGAAACTGGAAGGGAAGCCGAACATTCGGTTACGGTTTTGGATCATGTTTCGGTCGGACACTAATTTTAACTGACAGGAATAAGAATAACCCTTCTAAATAAAGAGATATTAAGTTTGAAAGTGTTTTATTGCTGGCCATGTGTGAAAGAGTCGACGGTATTAAAAAGGAAAAAGTTTAATCAAGGAACATAATAACCGTCTGCGAAAGGGGTAAACGATTCCAAATTCAATTTCCCTAAGACGGAATACGTGATAAATCGTTCCGAATCGGCCATTAGATGCGACGCGGCGTGAGGGCCTGGAGCGTCAGCAGTTTACACGTCTTATTGGTTGTCGTGCAGCTCGCAAGTTGTCGGCTTCGCCCGCGTCGCGACGCGCAATAAAAACATCAACTGTATTGACCAAAATAACTCTTGGCACCCATTCGAGAGTCCTACAGATACTGTAAGTGAAGCGATCTCTAGAAAACTATATACTTACGCAGCACTTTGCAGCATCAAAGACTTAGGATAATAGTAATTAAATTGACGGAACGCTTTTTACACCTTCATGAAAATAAGTTATCTGTGCAAAAGTCATACGGCCTAATATCTTGTAAAGTTTTATAAAAAAGTTTCCGTCGGCTTTCAGGCTTATCAGATGAACCTAAAATCTTGTAATTTTGTTGCTTACTAAGTAAACTTTATTTTTAGTGCCTCTGTGTACTTAATTTTAAAAACGATATTGGCAATAAGTGCAATATTACATTTTGCCGCGAAAAGACATTGTAGACAGAAGAAACTTATTAACTCAGATTATTCTTTACTTAACGTAAAGTTAAGTTTTATTACCTACAACCGAATGAGTTGTCGATATTGAACGAGGTTATAAATAATTTCAGAGAATAAGAGGCTATACTTTAGAAGCTGTATTATCTAAAATCAGAAATTAAATAATATTATAGATTAATTCTGGTATCTAAGCTTTAAAAAGGAGGAAACATTCACAATAATATATAGAGGATTTCAATCCTAATTAAATTATTCATTAACAATATTAATTTGCATAATTCTAAAGGATCATAATTTTTTAAATGCTTTTATTAGTTCTCTACTTCGTTGACAATATTGAGACAGACATTAAAGCATTTATAAAAGTAATGTTCATTTAGTCGTAAAAAAAACAGTTTCGCGGCTTGTAATGCAATTCTACATAGACTTATTTAAAAATTGAAAAGCATGTATGAGTGATATGTGCTTTTAGAACGCTTTTATATACTTAGATTATTTAAACAATTAAAGTTTCTGTAGGTAATGCCACAAAGTAAATCTGGCTCTATAAAATTTTAAATGTCCGGCGGCGCGAAAATAATTTATAATATATATTTTTATGGCAGTGATTTTTTTCATTTAAAACGAATCTTTATAAAATTATAGAAACCCAAAAGAACCAAAAAAATTCTTAAAATAAATTATTAAAAAAAGTTAATTGTAACTAAGTTCTTAAAATATTTAGAAAACAATTTTAATTAGAATATTTTAATGTAGGTACTTAATGTGGATAATAACTTTTATAAACGATATAAATTACTTATTAATTAAAGGTGGTACGTTTTTCTCAGCCTCTTACGTTCACCAAAAAAAAAAAAAAAATTTATACGTTAATCTTTCATAAACCAATTCTGGATGACTCCGACTTTATAATCCAATCCAAAATACATTTGGGATACCAGAAAACAAAAAAGTTTTAATTAAGCGTCCCAAGTCATTGTTGTATTTAATTAACCATAAAATATTTAATTTATGCACGAACTTTACTCAACAATGTAAAGTATGAGCGAAAGTATGTTAGGAATTTTATTGTTTATTTACTATATAATTCCAATAAATACTCACGCCTTGGGTAAAATTTCGAATAATAACAGTCCATGTCACTCGTATATAATTTCACAGCATCGATATCAATTTCACTGTCAATTTGTTTACTATTCACTCGCGCGTTACATGTAAAACGTTTGACATTTCATAAAATAAGCTGACAAGTGACATCACTGCGCGCAGAATACGTCAAATCGCATGCAGCCACCAACGCGACTGAAGTGTATCGCAGGCGAACGATACCATACCGCGTCTTTCGAAAATTGCGCCATCCCAGTAAGCACACTCAAGCGAATTTAACAACACAAAAGCACCTTGAGCACACTTCATTCCCGACAGCTTGCCTAAATGCAGCTGAATCCTAAAACTAGATAATGTTTACATCGCGAAATGCCGACACCCGAACGACCGGAAGTCGCAGCGAAGCAAACACGACAACTATGTAAAATATTGCAGGATCGCGATCGCATTGTTGACATTCCCTAATAAAAATCACTTATATCTTGAGTTGATTGTATGAAAATTGTATCAAAAATAATTTTTACTCACCTATTATGGAGGCCGAAGATGAGGTGAACGGACGAATTTTGATTAAATGTCAATTTAGGAGTAAATTTAAAGAATATACTCTTATTGGTATGCGAAGAATGGCACAAAGAATCCCGACAACGCACGCGACGAATGCGCACCTCGTTTGCGCATATGCTGACACAACTTCACGGACGTTACTCCCCTTGCCCCGCGCTCACCCGGTTTTCTTTGCATGTGTGCGTGTCCAGAGTGGTCAAACGTGAAATTTTATACACGTATACACCAACACATATAAATTTTGTACCTGCCCTAGCTCCCGAATGCCGCCATCTTTGATATGAAAGAGATGACGCTTGTTTCTATCTCTTGTTTTCAACACCCGTAGCGCCATCTAGTAAAACACATTGGAAAAGTAAAAAGTCAATAGATGGCTCTGTTTTAAGAGTATATACTAATAGTCAACTTGTTTCATTTTTATTTATTTTTTGCTATATTAAATTCTATGCAACTTTATGAATGGTTTTTGTGATTTACAATAATAAAGCAGGCATAAAAGATTTTTAATACAGTTGTTACTTGTACTATTTTAGTAAGATCTCAATGTTGGCGTTATTAGAAGCTGTATTGATGTTTATTAGCGGTGTTACTGTTTTCTTTCTAGAAATTACTTACCGTACTTCAACTCAAACTTCTGTTGCACTATTTAGTTGTTGTCTTTATTCGTATGTTTCATTGTAATGGTTGACGAGATTATTCTTAGCCAACAGGTACGTTTGTCTTGCTCTTACTGATAGCGTTTTCCTAGTAAGTATTGTAGTTGTAGTATTATATTGCTGTGTAGATAGGTAGGTACCTATTTAATTTGATTGTTCTCTTTTTATCTAGGGATTTGGCATAAGCCTATGCAACAAAACTACAAATTATTAAGAGATATTTTATTGTTAAAAACAAATTTCTGCCCACAGAATCGGACAAAATGTTTTAGTCGTCTAGCAGATTTTAATTTAAAAGTAGATACGGTAACTATTAAAAATGTATTAATGTTAACATTCATTGAATAACAGCAAAAACATACTCAGTCATGATACTATTAACTTTAATAATACCTATTCAATTCTTAATTACCTTAACTTCTAAATAAACAAATAATACTGATTAACATATGTATCAAATTTTAGCGAAAGTCAATAATTTTGTTCATCTATTTTACTATGTTAGGTATTATTGTAATTAATTGATTTCTGTGTTTTATTTTCGTACACATCATAATAATAATAATATATGTTGTTAACTAGGATTAACTGTAGAATAATACACAGTTCTAAATATAGTATTAAAGCATTTAAATGTATATGTAATAATGTTCAATAAAGTACAAAACTTCTACTAACAAAAAGTTTAAAATTTAACAATGACATAATCTATGTAATTACCTATCTCAATAATCAATTCATTGTATGTCATTTAATACATAATTTACTTTAATAGTTATGTACCTACTTATTTTTATTATTAAAATTTAGTTATCTTGGTAAACCAAATAGTCACAAGGCTTTACTTTTACTGTAATTTAAGAATGATAATTAGAGGTAGGTACTTATATTTTTGAAACATACAGATTTAAATAACAGGATACTTTTATTGCAAAATCAGTATTCGAAAGTTGGACTTAAATTATATAATTTTAATATGTATATGTACTAAATTAGTTGGGGCAGGCACTAGGCACCTTTATGTGTTACCAGTGTTGCTTGCAGCGGAGTAAAGACTAAACTAGATAACAACAGTGTTTAAAAAAAACTAAGTAGGTATTACATTTCTTGGTTTGAATTAATTGGACACCCCTTCAAAATGGAACCACCAATTAATACAACCCTCCGTAAGTATATTTACTATAAGTACTTGCAAGTGGGTCAACGCCAAACAGATCTATTTTTACAGCTAAAACTACGGTTTTATTATTTACTCAGCTTTTAATGTGCATTACTTTAATGAAAGAACTTGATGTTCAGAATTCAGAATTCAAAACAGTAACACCAACAGGTAAGTAAAGAAAATTGATGGCATTTCCCTCACACTTTTTGTTTTTACACGCTAAGGTTACTTTGAAGGGTTTCAGATGTTATATTAAATATAATGAGAGCGAACTCTTAAATAAAAATAATTACTCGAATAAGTAGTCCATTATTTTTAGTTAAGATATGTTTGGTTTGAATACATTGTAGTATGTATAATTAATAATAATAAACACTTTGGTCCTTTTCAGTTATCGAAGATTTAATTGAACAAGGCATTTATTATAGGTACCTAGATAAAAATTTAGTAGGTACGTTTACGGAAAAAGGCGGAAATAACCAAAATGTCTCGGCTCACAGTGTGCTTTATCTAAGATTTACTTAATAATCAACCTTGTAAAACTACAATTTGATAATTATATACTTAATGAAGTTGGTAATGTCACTGCAAGTTATGAAGCGCCATGTTGAGGTGACTTAAGCCGTCCATAGACGGACGCTTCGAGCAGTCAATACATTTTTAGCTGCGAAAATAAATGAACTGCTTGAGCGGTCCGGGTATGGTGATAGTAAATTTTATTTTGTATTGAAACTGCAGATCGCCCAACAGCGACCGCTTGAACTGACTGCTCCAAGCAGTCCGTCTATGGCGGCACTTACGTTCTAAAAACTAGGACCCAACTCTAGTGCCAAACCGCTTTCCGCTAGTATCAAATCGTTGCCGACGATTTCTGGATTCTTCCAATCTGTTTTCTTAACAGAAAATCCGTTTATTTTTTTAATAAAAGTTTTTAATAAATTGTTTTTTAAAATTATTTAAAATATTAATAAAAATAATTTAAAATCTTTCATTGTTAACTTATAAGATACCACAAAAAAGTTCTAAAATGTCTTCTACTCGGACAACTTTATTCTGAGTGACCGTTTCTGATTTTGGATTTAGGTAAAAGGCACCACTGCTGGAAGTATGTTGATATAAGAGTTTTATGTGGTTATGAGCAAACGGAATAAACATTTAGGAGAGACTAAAGATCCGTAGCCAGAAAGAATCGAAATTTGGAAGACTAAAAAACTTAAAATACTACACAGTCATTTATTGGAGTCTAATGACACTTTAATTGGCTACGGCCTTGCTCCCAGTACCTATAAAAAAAAATTATAATTATAATCTGTGGTACATTTCGTAAGCGCCAATAACTATTGTAATGTTTGTAAAGAGAGAAACTTCAAAAGACTGGTGTTTTAAGTCCAATTAAAGATCTTTTGCAGATTTCGTACAAGGTTATGGTTAAGGAAAGTACCTTCCTAATCTTTATCGTCCAGAAACGATGTATCGTTTGTCGTTGTTGTGTTTGTTTGTTTGTTTGTCGAAACTCTAATAAAAATATTGTAGCATAATGTCAACATAATCAAACTGTTAAATATTTTAGTCTCTACTTGTTAGGGCATTTGCTTTTCCATTATCATTTGATATTTTTGTCTGCTGAGCGAGATTGTCGGAAGTCTTCAAAAACACGTTTTGAAGTTGAGTTTTCCAGACCCTATCTCCCCTTTTTGAAAATGGGCAGTGTGGTGGGCTTTCAAATGTTCAGTACCTATCTTTTTCAGGTTACGTTACGAATCCATGTTTTAAAAGTTTGACAAATTGTTTCAGCAGGATCACAAAGTACCCACTTATTATAATACATAAGGCAATTATCATCTACATTAATTTTATGTCTCTATTACGTAATTACTATCTAAATACACTTTTATTATCTTCCTGAATTAATAGGTAAAGTCCCAAAATTAACTAGCACTCTATAGCTACTTAGTAAAGCTTGATCAAACTTGACTCAAAAATTGACAAAGAAGAAGGACCACTATTCCGATCTTAATAGTAGATCTTAGTAGTTTTCTAATTAGGGAGTTGAGCGGAGTGTTTGAGATTTTATTTGGTATTACTAACAAGCTTTTTTCTTACGTTCCAAGATAAGAAATGATTAACGAATAAAATACCGTAAAACGGGTTAGTTATGCACATGGTGGGTGTAATTAAAACGACAAATAATAATTGCTTTTAAAAACAGTGGAAACGTGTTCCTGAACTGTATATATGTACCTACCGAAACTGCCAATATAAAATTTAGAATTCTGACAATCTTAATTTTTGCCTAATGTACATATACCGTAACTATTTTATACATTATGTATAACACTGTACATACACATGTACCTATATCATTGGAAAGATGTGTCAAAACATCTAGCTATACATAAGTACATATTTTACAAATAGTAATCAATGTCACCGAACAAACCTCTTTTTGGTGTGCTAAAGCATAAGGCTACTTATGAAACCTACAGCAGGATTCGTTCATTAAACAATCATAATCCAACAGCTATTTATAAATATACTTTATTTGCTCACAAAAACTTTTTACGGAGACAGTAACTACTTCATAATTTATACAGAATCACGAGAAATCTATAAAAACTGATGAAGCGTCACGCGAAATGCATCATGCGTGTGTCTCACTGAACGTGGTGAAAGATTTGTAAGCGAGTAAACGATATTTTTCATCGAACATTTTTTCTAAGATGGTTTTACCAAGGGCTTTTCAGTGGGAGGACACGAAGATCCTGTACTTTTTCAAGCACAACTTCCTTAGTCTTGTATTCAAATATCCATATTCCGTTACATGTCGCTGACCATTCCATTCACAATCAAATTATGTATGTACACGTTCAGTTCGCCTTACTGTGAGTAGGACACACCACTTGAAGTTCGTGCAGAGGGAGGTCGCGGACCACTATGGCGTGGAATGCCATGTTCGACGTCGCCAAGATGTATTCGCACACCGAGAACCATGTGAATGCTGAAAAAGCAAAATTTAACATATATTAAAGGCTATATCAAGAATTGAAGATGAGATTGGCACAGGACACTGCATCAATATTTTTCAGACTTCAAATTGTCTGTTTCATTTGCTTTTTGACTTTGACAGGCTCGCGCTTGACCACTATCTCACCCGATGGAAAGCGATGATGTGGTTGAAGATGGAGCATGCTTGCCTAGAAGTAACCTATTCGCTGTTGTCTTAAAGACCCCCAGGTTATAGCTATCAGGTAGGTAACACAGACTTCGGCAGGGAATTTAAGGGTGTTTTTAATTTGCTCTTAAAAACAATTTTAAAACACCATACATGAAATAAGATAATACAACTTAAATTATGGTTTATCTTTCGATTAATCACTGTAACAGTAAAAGCTATATAAAGTAGGTACTATTGTATCTTGTAAGTTGTAATATTTACAGCTAAAATTATTTCCATTATAAACAGTAAGTTCAATTTAGCGATAAAAGCTATAGTATAAGTATTTTTGGCCTGGTGGATTACGGTCCACACCTTCTCACAGAGAGAAGGCATGTGTCCCAGCAGTGGAAATATTATGGGCTGAATGTGCTATCTTATGCTATTTTTAACAAAAGATTTTTATTACTAAACTGCACCATCTGAAAGGTGGGTCTACTAGGTAAAGGTCGTATTATGGGAATATCGTATCAGCATATTTACGCTGAAAGTGTAAGCAGAGTATATTTTGCCACAAGAAGATTCCAGGGATCGAACCCTGGTAAATCATGTGCTGTTTGCAAGATGAGCAGATGAAGCGGGCAGCCTCTTTGACATTGAAAAAATAATAATAACACATAGCCTGCATATTTAAGTAAATTTGTTTTAATCTGTCAATCTTGCAAAAGTGGAATCAATTCCAGCAAACGAAAAAAAAAACGGATTTTCCAACTTTCCACAAGTGGCGGGAAAATCAGCTATGTAGGTTCCATCAGCATCAATATTCTGAACTACCTATTAATAATATTCTCCAGAGTCGAACGCTATGACATTAGTTCTGGTTCATGGAAAGGTCACAGCCCAAATAAAAGAGAAATGAAAAATATAAATGTCACAAATTATCTTATCAATTGATGGCTAGGTGTAGCAGGTACCTACGTGATATATACATACTTGACTAACTAAAATCTATCTACCGAAATAGGTACCTACCTAGATTTTCGTTTACTCGAGTGTTTTATCACAAATTACGTTCCAAGAACCAGTCAATCCACCGCTAAGCATGAGTTTCAAATAAACGACATATCAAAACAATAAACCACAAACAATTACCTAACGGTCGGCACAACAATCGATGTCGCAAGAAGAATATAATCAGTCCCACGGTAGAAGCCACAGCAACATAGAACAGCCCCCACACGAGCTTGTTGGTCCTCACGGGCTCCACGATGTGGCTGGCGATGCAGCCGACCCTGGCGCGACACATCATGTGCAAAAGTGCTGCTACCATGAACACTATGAATATCTTCTCGTGAACGACTGGAACACATAGAATTGGGAATTGAAATCGTGCGTTTAGTATGGAAGAATGTGGCTATGGTCGGAAGATGACGTAGGCAGAGACCCTTTATTCTGTGCGTGATTGACACTGAATTGTAAATAATGGAGCAAAAGTTATGATAGTCAGAGTTTGATCTAAACACTGAATTTGTAGAAATAGCTAAGATCTTACCCTTGAAGAAGCAGCAATATAAATATCCAAAATAAAATGTAAGAAAAAACTGTATTAGAGTAAGTAATTGGTTAAAAGATATGTAAAAGTTGGCACTTACAATAGTTTTCCCTATTGGAGATATAAGTTACGCCTGTTAGTGCAAACAGCTCTATGTAATTAAGCCAATAACATGCTCTCCCTAGTTTGGTCGCTGCATTCCGAGCCTGGAAAAAATAACATTTATGTTAGGATTCAGAATGGATTCATCGTCCACACTCGCTATCTCAAGTTATCAGGGGTCGCCACAGCATGTCTTCTTCATAGCTTGCATCTCAGTGGTCACCTCTTAAATTCTAGCCATTGCTTATCATCATTCACGACGTGTACCGTTTCTGTGGTCTTCTTCTAACCATCCATATACTAACTAACTAGCCTATTTTGTAATGATGAACAAAGGCCTCCTTTTCCCTCTTCCACACAATTTTGTCCGAGATGATAGGACAAGCTCGACTCTTGGTTTTGGCGCACAGCGTTTTGTTCCTTACACGGTTCTAAAGGCGGAGCTCTAGGATACTGCGCTCCATGTCTTCCACATATACACTCAAAACTTGATCAAGATAGCTAATGCAGTTAGATTCGACTGTTTGTGCATCACAGGAAGACAGAATTATTTATAAACTTCCAATCGACCTAGATAACTTATTTACGTTGTGACCTTTGAAGATCAAAGGTGAACACGTAAATTGCTTAAATTAGAAAAGGCTCGGAGCTTCCTTCGGTAGGTTTTGTAAGCTACTTAGGTGTACTATGTAAATGAATGATTAATAATCTGGATTTAAGTGGGTATTAAAATGTTTCACTCGTTTAGCAAATCCTTAGTACTCACCTGCTTCTTTCAGTCATCAAAGTGTGTGGAACATTTAAAAAATAACTCTCGAAGTAGTTAATTATACCTATACCTAAAGTCAGGTATGTTTTTTTTATCGACTAGGAAAGCAGCAGTACAACGAGGCTCAAAGGAGATCCCTTTATAGTCTCCTCGGGGATTTGCCCTTTGCGGGGTGGGAAATCATGCGATGATTTCTCCCTCTCTGGGTGGAACGGGAGAGTGTGTCAGACTTTTATTGATGAGTGCCCAGGGGCGCGGTAACTCTGTTTCGAATTTATCCGCGACCCAGGGGATTTGCCCTAACAGGCGTTGCACAGAGTGATTTTTTAAGAGGTAACGGAGCCCCTTCCATGTGATGATGGTAAAAAAAAAAAAAAAAAAAAAAAAAAAAAAAAAAAAAAAAAAAAAAAAAAAAAAAAAAACACGACTGAGGATGTCACCACGATCATCCAATACAGTAGTGCTATTCTCCATCTAAGTTTTCACTGTGAGCTGTTAACAAAATCGACCGGCTGTTCGACGGCCGCGGTGATACACTGGTGGAGTGACTGACTGGATAGGTCTATAGGGCAGATGTGGTCAGAGATCACAAGTCTTAATATGTTTGGAAAAAAGCCACTGTTGGTTCAAGGCCTCCCTTTACCAGCAGTGTACCACAATATGAGGCTAAGAAAAATATATGTATGATCAAGTTACCTTTTCCTCGGTGATAAGAGCAGTGCGCTCTTGGTGATAGCTGTAGTATAAAGAGCCTATTAACAGCCTTGGTCCTAAATGGAAAGCTATACATATCCTCCAAATGTACCTCTGCGGGCTTATACCAGTAATCGCACTTATTGATGGCACTACATTGTAGACCTGGAAAATGAAAGGTATGGTGTTATAATCAGTTGATTTTTGCACACTTCTGCGTATTAGAACGCTGCATTAAGCTGGCCATGTCACAAGCGATTAAGGATTTTAATAAAGAAGCAGAGACTGGAAACTTTTTTGAACATGCACCGCCATCACGCACGCGTCCTCCGCTTACCGCCGATTAAAACAACATCGTTTTACAAGTTCTCGCTAGTAGTTAACAGCATGCTATGGTCGCCACTTAACCATTTGATCAAGCAATTGTGGTCATGACATGGAGGAGGAGGAGGAGTATATGCGAGTCAACTTGCGCCTGATTCAGGGCTATACTTAACATCACAAGTTCGCAACTTCAGTCAAAACGTTCATACACGGTTAACTACGCTATACAGAAATGATAATATTTGAAAGTTGTGACGGAAACAGCAGAAAATTTAAGAAAAAGAAAGAAGAAGTGCGGCTCGTGAAAATTGTGGTATGGGGTTGGTCGCGAGACGGCGACCTACCCCCATACCACAATACCCATACTGGAACTAAAATAATGCTACATACATCTGAAACTAAAAAAAATGCTCTTTTTAACCGACTTTTATAATATGTAGGTCTAAGTCCAAACAAAAACGTAGTTTGTATTGTTTGTACAAATCTTAAAAACTGGCCAAGTGCGTGTCGGATTTCGCACATTGAGGGTTCCGTACCATATATTCGTAATAATAAACATTATCACCAAATTTCAAGTTCTTATGTCAATAGAAAGATAATAATAATATAAGAAATAGACAGACGACCGAAGGACAGACAGACAGACGAACACGTGAGTGACAACAATAGAGCTCCGTTTGGACACTTCGGGTGCGGAACCCTTTTTTTGTGGGAGTGGGAAATCATCCAATGCCATCTCCCGCTCTAGGGTGGAGTAGGAGGACGTGTCAGACTCTTACTGACTAAATCCCACCCCTGTTCCTTCCCTACCCTGAGTGCTCAGGGGCGAGGTAACTCTGTTTCGAATTTATCCTCAACCCAGCGTCAGATGCTGGATCCATCAAGCCCAAAAATGTACCTCTAAACCGTAATGTAACCCTAAAGAGGAAAGAAAGAGAAAAAGAAAGAAATTAAATGCTAAGCCGTAGTAAGTAGATAGTTGGTTCTTCGACAAGAAAATGTCGTTGGTGGTCCAGGGGTCAGAATCAGGAAATCGCCGACATAATACCCCTTGCCTCGAAGAGCACGTAAGTAGCTAAAGCCATCGTTCCTGCGTCTAATCTGTCCTCAGTAGCCGATTGGCTGATTGGCCGCTGTGATCGAAGTTCGGTCAGGAATCAGGATCAGGAAGATATTAATGACTAAAGAGGTAAAATTTGTTTGTACAAACTTATTACCCCCTACATACAAATGTAGGGGGTAATCTCCGGAACTCCTAAACCGATTTTGAAAATTCATACACCAGTAGAAAGCTGCATTATTTGTGAGTGCTATATGCTATAAATGTTTTTGAAATTGTCGCGGGCGGAGTGCCAGTTAATGATAAAATAACTAGGCAGAAGTAAGTCTATGTGTCCCCTCGATGTAGCGTGACTAGCGTGGGTACCGTCGAAAGGGTTGTCTTACCCTTTCACTGCAAAACAATCTTCCATAAAACCACGATTTATTATGCGACCATGATATAAAAGACCCAGGCTAGTCACATAGTAAGTTTATATGCTTGTACTTTAGATATTCGTGTATGTACGAGTAGGTACTAGGCACTGCCAGGCACGGCTGAAGTCTGCACATAAGTGCAAGAGACTGGAAGATTACGTTTTGGCTTGGGCCTATTAAAGGCATTAGCATACGAGTATTAACCATAATAAAATTAGTTTAAAACATAAGTGAAAGAATGTTGCAGGGCCTTGCGTAATACCTACCTATCTAAGTAAATAAGGGATATGTGGTGAAGGATGAAACGTACCTATATAGCAACAGTAACTGTTATGTAACCAGTTATTTGTTTACGTAATTTAATTGACCAATGTAAACAGTTAAATACAATGTTTATTAAGTAGGAAGAACACGTGCTACCTTTGCTAACAGGATTTAGGTTCTTATCAGCACAGCATAAAGCCATAAAGGGAAAGGAGGGTTAAATACTCACCCTACAATGTGTTTCATGTATGTCATCTGCTTGAAACATAGACGCTGTCACATAACAAAATATTAAAGCACCTAATGGAAGCCAGAGTGCAGCTAAACATATTTCCCTCAAAGCACATGTCCAGAGCAGTCCCTTCAAAAGGAAATTGCAAATTATTTCACTGTTTAAACAAATAACATTACAACTTCAGCACTTAGATGGTATAACGACCTTATATTCCAATATTTTAACACTCCTGTTTACATCACACTTTTCGTTTGTGCGTTCGTCGCCACGCACATCCAAATTTGGCGGCGACTGTACTTGTGCGTCATTTACCATTTTATCTTTCACTCACACAATACTTTAACACACTGCGATCACATAGTTTTTAACAATTCCCATGAGCCTAGCCGTGCACCTCAATCAGCGCTGTTACAACCCCAAATCTGACACATTTGTGGAACATCGACGTTTTCATGAATTAAATATCACTTTAGTCAGATCGATGTCTGAAAGTAACTAATGATAAAGTTAGCAATGTAAAGCTTTCTCGTGTTTATTCACAAATGTAATTGTAACAGTAAAAAGCACAAAGTTACAATATATGTGGATGAATTAAGGCGTGGATTATATGAGGTTATTTGGACATGCGCATTAGGCCCTTGTGCAGCGCGGCGAGGGTTTGTATAATATGTAGACAGTACACCCTTTCATAATGCCTTTTTTGTTAATCCGTTATGTATCTTTTTATAGTTCAACGTTTTGTAAAACTGTCCTTGGGAATAAATATTTCGATCAAATTACCTACCCACATATTGGGTGTCTGCAGACCTACCTAATGAATTTTTAATCAAGCTTTAGGTACCTACCTACTCAACTAGGTATCTACCATTTACTTGTTGGTAGGTATCAAGAGAATGTTTGCGCTGTTTAGAAATACCAATCCAAACAAAAGAAAAACAGCTTTAAGTATTAGAAAAAGGTCAGCATCTCTATCTGGAAAGGTCACAGAATTTTACAGTAGTTTAAGTAACTAATGTCTCCAAGTAAATTAATTCCCTCAATTTATTTAGTAGATGTTTTAAATTAGATGAGTATGAGTTACAGCTGATTTTTCAATCGTCCGATAACTTTTATCTAAGAATAAAATTGCATTTTGACAGCTTTTGACGCGTTAAGATAATGTGCCGTCATAGTATTTTACGATTGAAAAATAATTTTGCATTTAATCAGATAACTTAAAATCGGTTCTAAATAAAGTTAAATAATTACTTAGTATCTGTTAGTCTGTGAACCAACTTTATCAGAGAAATGTATTATTTTGGTTTCCGGACGTAACAGTTTACGTCTAGTATAGTGATGTGAATTTAGTAATTTATTGATTTTTTGACACAGCACAGACACTGATTTTATACACGAGAAGCTCGTGGCTAAAGTAATAACAGCAGCACGGGTTGATCCATCAAGTTAAGCTACGCTTGCCGAGGTTGGTCATGGATGGGTGACCATCTTTACATACCGAGATTCCTCCGTTCCTCGGAAAGCACGTTAAGCCGTTGTTCCCGGCTGTCAATCGTGGATCTTTGACAGTCGTTTCGGGTCGTCAGAAGCCCGAAAGTCTGACAACCAGTCTTACCAAGGGGTGTCGTATAACCCAGTAACTGGGTTGTAGAGGTCAGATAGGCTGTCGCTTCATGTAAAATACTGGTATTCAGCTGCATCTGGTTAGACTGGAAGCCGATCCCAAGATTTTTAGGAAAAGGCTAGGCAGATTGATATTGATTTTTAACCAACGTAAAAAAAGGAGGAGGTTTTCAATTCGACCGTACATATACCTATATATTTTTTTAGTAAGTTCAGCCCTCACTACGTTATTTGAACCGATTTTGATAATTCTTTTTTTATAAAAAGGTACCTCAAGTGTCGTACCATGTCAAGGAAGAATCAGAATCTGATGATGGGATCTTGATAAAATTGAGAAACTCTCGAAAATTGTGGGCACGAATAGTTTTTCTGTTTACTTTTCATAACTTAATCAGGTATTTGCGTTTAGGAATCACGTTTAGGAATCATCACATCATGAAGCCGAGCTGATGATGGAAACTATACCTTTCCTAAACAATTAGAAGTTATAATATGAAAAGATGATGCGAGCCACAAAAAATCATAAAATAAAAACTTTTTAACAAAAAATTTAACCGACGAAAAATAAAAATAACTGGCCAAGTTTGTATCGGAATTTGCACAAGGTTCCGTATCAAATGAGGGAATTATCAAAGAAAAAAATCTGATCTATCAATACATATATTGGTATTTGTTATTATTATAATATAAGTATTCAATAACACACAAACATTATCAGCAAATTTAAAGTTCATAAGTCAATACGAAGTTAAAAAATTCTTCGGAACAAAATTTTGTGACAGACGACGGACAGACACAGACGGACACGTGAGTGACAGCAATAGGGCTCCGCTTGGACCCGTCGGGTACGGAACCCTAAAAACCAAATATGCATGAACCTTTTAAGTCTTGAGTATTGCTTATTTACTTAAAAACTATCTACATAAACTAATTATTAGTCGGTGCCAAATAATAAAAAGAATAATTACCTACGAAGAGCCTCCTTTCCTACGTACATAAATATCATAAATAGATAATTAATCAGTTTGTTGTTTGGGGCCGACTCAAAATTAGTTTACATAAAATTTTTTTAAACTTTAAAATTTTAAGTTTACGTAAATAAGCTAAATACTCAAGCTTTTTTAGTTCTTTTTCGTCGGTTGAATTTTTTGTTAAAAAGTTTAAAAAAAACTTGTTTTTTAAAGTTTATATCCTAATAGCACTTCCACATAAGACGCGGACTGACTGCGATTTGAGATACCTTCAAATAAAGTTGAGAATTGAACATAATAATTGTGTTGACGATGCGAATTTTATTTTTATTTTACGGGGTTTCTTTAGATTATCCAGAATATACACAATAAATTAAATAATTGTCCGCTCAAAGTTTTATTAAAATGATAATTCTATTCATTTCTTAAAAACAAAAAATGTTGTTATCGCTGAAAATACAGAGATGTTCGACGCCAAAGTTAATTTTTGTGGAGCAATTTCCAATTTTTTTTATTGAGAATATCAAACTATTTTTTACTATTATATTCGGTTAAAATTTTTCTATATACCCTTCTCTGTCCACTGTATTTTTTGCAAAGGATATTTTCATTGCATTACGTCATATTCGACTACCCACGAAACCATTTTTTTTGACTATTGCGGTAATACCGCGCCTTAAAATATTAAAGTAAGTCTTCATGTCACGTCATATAATTATAATATATTTAATTAGAACGGACCCGCCCCGGCTTCGCACGGGTGCAGTCCTTTTTTTTGATTTCCCAAATTCTTTTTTTTTTTTTTTGGGTGGTGGAAAATCATCCAATGACTTCTCCCGCTCTAGGGTGGAGCGGGAGGGCGTGTCAGACTCTTACTGACTAAAACCCACCCGCGTTCCTCCCTGCCCTGAATGCCCAGGGGCGAGGTAACTCTTTCGAATTTATCCTCAACCCCTAGGAGATCGGCAATGACGGGCCCCGTCATGTATGCTGACAACTCTTTGAGGCGCGCGTAGAACACTACGCGCCGTCGACTCTCGGGTCTGGTGCTGATCAGACGGCGAGCTACCCATTACTCGCCGTCCGCAGGCCCGGGACTTAGAATTATCTTGTCCTGACAGTTATGAACACAAAAATAAATAGCCATACAGGTGCAGCCGTTCCGAAGTGATGCGGTTACAACATTTGGCAATTGATTTTTATTTATATATATTGAATGTCTTTACAAAGGATTTGGTTTGGTGGATTTGGTTTTTTTTTGTCGTGGATGCAATAGGTACATATCGAATTGAGTTTATGGAAACCAAAATTAAAAATTTAGTTAAAAAAGTACGTTATGTGCGTATTCAATATTACGTAAATGGAATCATCAATGTAAAGAAGAAGCAATCCAATTAAAATTTCCCCAACCATCATCAGCTCCAAGCCTTTCCCATTAACAACTAGCTGCGCCCGGCGGTTTCACCCACGTAGACCGGGATAGAAAGTAGCTTAGGGTTTAAAAACTACGTACCAAATTATATCTAAATAGGTCCATCCGTTTGTATGTGAAGAAGTAACAAACACACACACTCACTAACTTTCACCTTTTTAATATTTTAAAGTGTGATAAAAATTCACTAGTTTAATCCTATCTTTTCAACTAAGTACATACATACATTGCCATGAAATTTAATAAATTTAACTAAATTAGTAAAACACCATTGACTGCTGCAAGTATTTTCTATATATTATAATGTACTCTGTGGCAAGTATGGTACTGAAAGCTTGGCTAACTACAAACGATGCAGGAGAGCACTTACGATAGATCGTTCCTTGAATGAACCCATTGGTTTTAAAAGTTTTTTCTATAAAAATATTAACAATTTGCCCGAATTAGTCAACTTTTTATGATACGAAAGTTTATTTCTTAATTAGTCCCAAATGTATTTTTTGTAAATTTTTGATATCTAGAGGTAAAATGAAAACCGATTAACCACTAAATGATTTTGATTTCATTTTTAAAGAAAATATTTGACAGCCTTGAAGTCCAATTTCTCTCTGACAGAACCCATTTCATTTTATTTTTATTTACTGTAATTTATGGCGCGAAATAAAAAGAGTATTTACATACCTAAAGCCTAAAAAGTTTATACTGATTGGCCACACTACGTGCCACCACTAGCAGCTAGCTACATATAAATTAGTAATCTGTGACTAGCAGCGAATGTCACAGTTTTTGGCGGGATTTTCTCGAGTGTAGTACAGTGGCTGTTTTAATTATTCGCTTTTTGATTCCTAGTGGATATTGTGATGTAAAATTGGTGTAGTTTTGTGTCTCAAGTGTCTACGTAACTGGAAAATATGTGGAATCATAGAAACAGGCGCGATCTCGGTAAAATGGAGCTGAGAATTTTATTGTAGTAAAGACTACTTCAGTGAAGTTTGCCGAGAAGGCTGACTCAACAAATTTGTTGCCAAATATTGCAAAATACATTAGAATGTGTTACATCTGCATTCTAATGGGGAATAAGAAAAACTGTCAACGTAAGACTAGGCAATATGGTCGAAAGACTATAGCCTTCCCTTCGGGGTAAATAATAAAAAAAAAAAATCTTATCTTGTCTAAGTTTTTTGGCGGGATTTTGTCGAGTGAAGTTCAGTGACTGTTTTAATAATTCTTTCATTGATTCCTAGTGGATATTGTACTGTAAAATTGGTGTAGTTTTGTGTCTCAAGTGTCAACGCAAATGGATAATATGTGGAATCATTGAAACAGGCGCGATCTCGGGAAAATGGAGCTGAGAATTTTATTGTAGTAGTGACTACCTCAGCGAAGTTTGCCGAGAAGGCTGACTCGACACATTTGTTGCCAAAAACTGCAAAAAACATTAGAATGTGTTACATCTGCATTCTATTGGAGAAAAAAAAAGTATAAATACACTACGTAAGACTAGGCAATATGGTCAAAAGACTTTCGCCTTCCCTTCGGTGACGGTGATAATAAAAATAAAAAAAATCATCTTGTCAAATATCATTTCTCGCCGCTCGAGGAATCAATCGCTCATTGTTTTACGATGATATTGTTTCATAAATGCAGTTTTGATCGTTTTTTTCAATGAGAGGTTACAGTTTTATTGTGAATAATATGACTTTTAACTGAAAAAATTGTTTGAAAAATAATAAATATGGAGTTCATGAGGCTTTGGTGGTTGTTCAGTTTTTGTACCATTCAGACGAAAGGATCGACGCATTGGATGGTCACCGAAGGTGGTCTGATACAGCCACGGGTATGATAACTATTTTCTTTAACAATGAACCCCTGGTAGTGCCTGCAAATTATTAATCTCTTTTAAATAATTAATGATAAGCTGTGCAAACATCATTTGGCCATACTAAACTTATTATTAAGTATACTGTGTTCATTCAGCTAGCTGCAGCAAACGTTTTGCTAATCAACTTTACCTTGAATATAAGAAATTGGTTAGGATCATGATCTATAAGTTACTTTAAACTTGCACAGAATTTGTAATAGTTAGAAATTATATTAAATCCCACACAAATATTCAAGTAGGTAGTGATACTATAATACTCATCACTGGCAGTCAACTCAGCATTATGATCAGTAAGAAGAAAGTAGTGTGAAACTGCAATAATGGTTTTATGGACAATAAACAGTTTGCCTCATGGGATTTGCCATTGGCAAACATGAAGAACTTCCATATTCCATGGAATTTATAATCCCCTATTTAAGTCCTATAGGGTATGAGTTTCAAAAATCCTACGTTAGTGCTCACCTTGTTTAAATTAGGAACATTGCAAAATTTTATGATTCTAGAGAACCCACTGTCTAAGCTGGGCGTTGTCCGTCTGCGAATTAATGAATAAATACAAGATTGTTTATATGTAAAAAATAAAAAATGGAATTACAGCTGTCAAATTTAGTCAGTTTGCGTTTGGTCTTTTTCAATGAACTCTTCTTTTTATGATAAAATTGACTGCAATAAATTCCTAAAATATCTTCAAATTATCTTTGTAGGTGGAATCTCCGTTTGAAATGGCAAGACCTTATGACTTACTTGCATTCCTAAATCAAGACACTCGTTGGGACAACATTAAGAACATACACCATAACTTGTCTCTAAGACAGCAGATAATAAGAGGCCTGTGGGCCGAGTTGGAACGAGACACAAATATTCACATGTTACTAAACGAAAATGACTATTGTGTCCGAGCGGGTCAATTGAACACAATAGATTGGTATACGTCTTCTTTGGAAGAAGGCAAAACAAAGATTGGCACAGAAGAGTTTACGGTTCGTCAGGTGAATTATGGAGATGCTGATGTTCCTGATTGTAAGAGGATCTCATCCTTGACCTTTAGTATGTGTGTGTTTGAACATTTGGGGGTATGTATTGAATCAATTCTATTGTAGTTAGTGAAGTAATACTATTTTCCTCTATTAGTTTATTTTATAAATCAAAGATTTTGATTGCTGTGCTGTGCCAATAAAATATGTAAATTATACAAATTCCAGAGCATGAAACAAAGAGAAAACTTGAGTGCAAATCCAGAGACATCCTTACCAGAGCATATGTCTCCAAGAAGCTCTGACATAAGGGAAATGAGTGTTGATCAATTTGGTCACTGGCTGGCTGGAGTTCTGAAGAAGAATAGTTCTTCATGGCTACATTATAACATGGCTTCTCTTTACTGGAGGGTAAGAGGAAATGCCCCTAAAGCCATTGAGTGCAGCCGAAGGGCTGTGCACTATGTACCAAGGTATAACAAAGCATTTTATTTGTTGCAGCATTAATTAACACTAAACGGAAAACTGTATTTAATTGGATTTATTAAAATCACTGTCCTGTAGTCTGGAATAATGTATTCAAATAGTTTTTCTTTTGAGCAAAAATAAATGTTTTTGCTGTATTCAGAATAATAATACTAATTGGAGAGAGAGAGATGTTTTACTGACCAACATTATTTTGTTTTCATTACAGGGAATATAAAGACATAGCTCTATTGAGCATGGGACTGGTACTCCACCGCAGTAAGGTTTCAGAAGATGCCGTAATAGTCCTAGGAGCAGCGGTAGACCATGACCATCATTGCCCCATCAATCATTTCATATTAGCTAACGCATTTGCTGTAGTCGGCGATTTTAATAGCTCCCTAAAACACTTTGATACTTGCCTGAAGCTGAATCCTTCATTTGAACTGGCAGAGAAACATAGATATGGGATGTTGTGTCATAAATATATGTTGGGAAAAATGCAAGTAGTTAAAGAGTAAGTATTGTGTTATATTGCTATAAGGCAGAGTAGCAGAAAAATTCCTGCTTGTAGAAGTAATTTTTCAAGCCCTCAGAGATAAACAGATTATTATATTTTAAATGCAGTTTTGGTTAGATGAATTTTGCTAGCTAAACAGCAGTCACTAAATACAACGTTTCTATTGTATCATCAATCAATCAATTTTTTTTTTGTTTTTTTTTTATCATCTGTAGGCACACATTTGACCGCTATCTCACCTGATGGTAAGCGATGGTGTTCACTCTTGACTTAAAGACTCCCAGGTTGTAGCTGTCAGGAAACACAGACTCCAGCAGGGAATTCCACTCCCTAGCTGTGTGCACAATGAATGTGTTCTCAAAACGTTTCGGTGTTCCGGTGGCACATCGCCGTACGTCTCGTGGTCCGATGATGGAACGGGCTTGGTGGAATTAAACTATGCAATTCCGTCGCGCACACTCCAAAATGCAACCGACAGGCTAGCAATTCGGCGTTGATGCTCGAGACTCTGGAGCCTCGACTAAAAAAACTAATAAATGAATGCAGCATAAAATCTACTGTTGTCTCTCCAGGGTTGCAGTACTTACAACACCCAGTTTACCGGCTTGTGCATCCAATTAGTCTAGCCACCTCTTTAGGTTCGTCAGCCTTTCTAACTAGCAGGTGTTCCCCTGAGCTGCCAGAGTCACCGCGGACCTCCCACAGGCAACTGAAGGAATACGGGAGGGTTTTAGTCAGTAAGAGTCTGACACACCCTCCCGCTCCACCCAGACCGGGAGAAGTTATTGATGATTACCCAACTTATAAAAGTAAAAAAAAAACGTTCCACTGAATCTATTGTAACAGACTGATTTCCCTAAATTTTACAGAACTTTGAGCAGACTCCGTGAAGAATTGACACAATACACTGACAGAGAGGCACACTGGCTCAAATCACAGGCTGCATTCTTGAGGACCATGAAACAGCTTGATGAATTTGGTAAGATATTTACAACAATGACTAAAAAAATCTAATTGGTCCGTCAGATAGATTACGAAAAAATATTGGAAACGTTTTTTTCTTTTGTCATGTAAGCAAATATGAAAACCATACAGTGCGTTGAAATTTCGCGTGATGTCACACTAACTTACAAAATGTACGACTTATTAATTAGGGGGCGTCCATTAATTACGTTAAGTGATTTTGGCGATTTTTTTAACCCCGCGCTCTCCGTAGTGAGACGTCGTGTGTGACGTATGACAAAATGCATATTTTTTTTTAATTACGTTCATTGTATGCTTGATTGCTGAGTGACCGTCTTTACATACCGAGACTCCTCCGTGCCTCGGAAAGCACGTTAAGCCGTTGGTCCCCGCTGTCAATCGTGGTCAATCATCTTTGACAGTCGTTACGGGTCGTCAGAAGCCGGAAAGTCTGGCAACCAGTCTTACCAAGGGGTATCGTATTACCCAGTAACTGGGTTGTGGAGGTCAGATAGACAGTCGCTCCTTGTAAAATACTGGTATTCAGCTGCATCCGGTTAGACTGGAAGCCGACCCCAAGATAGTTGGGAAAAGGCTAGGCAGATTGATTTTTGTATGCTTGATTGCGATGGATTTATTAAAAAAAAGAACATAATTTACATAATTTTGTTTGGACTAGTTAAGTTTTACTGAATTTAATCCAGTTTTATTAAATTTAACACTGTCCCTTGTGAAAAAAAAACCGTGATATTTGCCGAGACCCTCCCTCTCTCCCACGTGAGGGTGAGATTCGGCTCGATCCCCTCACCCCTAACTGCCTCACGTAATTAATGGACGCTCCCTTACCTAAAAATGACGTAATAAGCCCCCGCTCTCGAACTTTGATGCATTTTATCTTTGTAATTTTTTATTGATTGGATAAATTACCCAATCATGCCTATTTTCGTACTATTTAGTAGAGAATCAAAATAACAGTTCTTGTTTATAGATTACGGGGATTTAGCTAAAAACTTCGACAAAATGTCAGAATTAACAGGCTTGAACATAAAAGAATTAAAAAAAGAAGGAGAGAAGTACTCGCTGGTACAATACTTCTTAGATGGACCTACCTACAACGAGAATTGGTTAAAAGAAAAAGGTGTCCATGCTTTAGAGTCGGCATATAACTTACAAAGATTGATAAAACATATCGGCAGGCATGCCAACCTTGGAACAGATATTGGTTACACTATACCAGAAGGAGATTATTTACAACTGACTGATGGACAAATACTGAAGGAAATTGGGCCTACACCAACATTCCCGGATTTGTTTCCAGACTTAGCTAAAGGTATGTTTCGTATTTGCCGTCTTCTTCTTTTCTTGACGTAGTTGTGGTGGTTGTTGTTGTTGTTTTATTGTCATGTGTAATTTTTATATCGTTAGCAGCCACGCTTAGGGTGCGTTTCCACTGAAGCGGAGCGGAGCGGAGATGTGCAGAAATGACAATGCTTTTTTTTTTTTTGGGGGATGGGAAATCATCCAATGACTTCTTCCGCTCTGGAGGTCCGCGGTGGAGCGGGAGGGCGTGTCAGACTCTTACTGACTAAAACCCACCCCCTGTTCCTTCCCTGCCTGAGTGCCCAGGGGTGTGGTAACTCATTTTCAGAATTTATCCGCTACCCCTAGGCATGCAGGCACCGGCCAAGATGGGCCCCGTCAGTGGTGGCTGACACTAATCTCTTTGAGGCGCGCGTGAAACACTACGCGCCGTCGACTCACGGGCCTGGTGCTGATCGGACGGCGAGCTACCCACTGCTCGCCGTCTGCAGGCCCGGGAACCAATCACAATGCTTGCCTCATCGCGTCACTCGTTTCGTCTATAATTGGACGATTCTTGCACGTCTCCGCTGCGCTTCAGTGGAAACGCAACCTTATAGCGGCGTCGGAGGCCTTGTTCATCATCGAGGGTGCAGGTGGAAATACATTTGGAACACTCCAGCAGTTGAGACATAATTTGTTCAGGAGCACCACACTCGCACTGTGTATTTGATGGATCGATGATCCCCACTTCGCCAAATAGGGTACGCAACCGATTTAGACCTTTCCATATAAGCCACTGCAGTTCTCGTATTTGCCATATAAGGAGTCTTCGCACTGGTAGACGTTACGTTGACGCTGCGTCTAGTAGACGTGTCTGTTAGCGTTGCGTTTGCGAAGCGTCCAGTAATGTAGACGCGCGTGTTAGCGTTGCATTTGCGTAGCGCCTACGCTGCTTATACATTTGTCGTAAGCCTAACTTGGGGTAACGCCACACGCGTAGGCACCATTAATAAATGAAAAAAAAAAACAATTAATAAAATAAAATAAATATTAAAATACACCGTCTAAGGGCTGATTTTTCAATAGTCAGATAACTTTTAACTGAGGAATAAAAATTGCGGTTTGACATAATTTCTCTGAGGAATTAAAATGGCATTTTGACAGTTTTTGTATAGAAATTATGTCAAACCGCAATTTTTATTCCTCAGTTAAAAGTTATCTGACTATTGAAAAATCAGCCCTAAGGCACTTAAACGCACACACCCGTTGGAAGTTTTCGTCGGCGTTTTCTTCAATTTTTTTTTTTTCTGCAGTTTTTTTTACTTAGACTGTTCAGAATCGTTATTCCTATTCAACCCGATGAGAGTTTTAATTAACAAGTAATTAAATCGCTAATTACACTAAAAACAGCAATGTAAATGGAATACGTAAGTACAGCTGTTTCGCTAGAGTTCATTCAATTCGCCGTCCCAATACGTAAATACCTACGGGCGGCGCGGCGCGCAGTCGGAGCGAGTGTAACTACGTAAGTAGTAGTGCGGAGCGTTGAGATCGCACGATTTACAATACATTGGTGGTGGTGGTCAAACGCGCGCCTACCACCAACCATAAAAAAAAATATTGCGCTCTCAAAAATGACGATTTCTGTAACCGATCATTACCGAGATTAATAACTATCATAATTTTGTTAGTGGCATTAGGTGTAACCTTTCTGCGAAGTTTGCGGTATCTTGTTCCTTAGAGCCTTTATATTAAACTAATATAACCAATCTTTTTGTCTATTAGAATTTTCAGCAAACCCTTTCTTTGAAGAAGAGCTAGACAAGTCTAAAGGAGAGAGATCGAAAGCAGGGAAATCGAAAGTAGAGATATCAATAGAACTTGAGTTACCGAAAGCTGCTTCAAAAGGAAAAAAGACAGAGCCTGCAATACCGCCAGAAAAGAAAGCTCCAATCGAACATGAAGTGAGCATTGATGAATATGATACAGGGATGATAATGTAAGCGATTATAATAAGTGTTTTTACAAGATTTTATTTAACTTAAAATGTTATTGTGTACGAGTAACTTGTCCGCTTCAAAATTTTCAAGCAGTTTGAGCTCAAATTTGGCATACTTATGTAAGTCCGATGATCATCATCGAGCTGATCTGATGATGACGCCGGGATGTAGGTACTGGAACTTCCTGATGGTAAATGTAGGGCTGGTATTTTTTATCTTGAGTACTTTCAATTACATTGAGAGTGATGATGGCGAGATTACACCCTCGCCATCATGTGTAGCCCGTTGCTAAAGTAAAAACAGCCGCACGGGTCGATCCATCAGGTTAAGCTTGCCAGCGTTAGTCCATGGATGGGTGACCATCTTTACATATCGACACTCCTCCGTGCCTCGGAAAGCACGTTAAGCCGTTGGTCCCGGCTGTCAATCTGGAGCTTTGACAGTCGTTACGGGTTGTCAGAAGCCCGAAAGTCTAACAACCAATCTTACCAAGGGGTATCGTATTACCCAGTAACTGAGTTGTGGAGGTCAGATAGGCAGTCGCTCCATGTAAAATACTGGTATTCAGCTGCATCCGGTTAGACTGGAAGGCGACCCCAAGATAGTTGGGAAAAGGCTAGGCAGAACATCATGTGTAATGGAGCTTTTTTTTTCGAGTTACAGTTCTGTATCAGGCTAATAAAATCGATACTTTTCATCATATTACAAGAAACTTGTATTATTCTCAGATATCCACCGTCGTTAAAAATAAGCAGAACCAAAGAAGAATTTGATAAGGATCCGGAATGGCCTACAAACAAACATTGCAAAGATAACTCAGAATTATTTCCGGATAATTTGGAAGCTGTTTATCAAATATTTTTACCTTTTGAAAACAAAGGAATAAGGTATTGATTTTTTTCTTATGACATAATACGTAACATGATCAGCCTTATAGTGTTCCAACTGCTGGGAATCAGGCCTCCTCTCTAAGAGAGGGAATGGGCCGTAATTCACCACACGGGCCCAGTGCGGCTTGGTGGAGGTCATGTCTTCGATTTTTTTCTGTAGTAAGACATGCCGGTGTCCTCTCGATGTTTTCCTTCACCGTTTGGTAGCCAGTGGTGATGACATAAATTTCACAATGTATGGCACCTGCCTGGGTTTGAACCCACGACCTACAACTCTTAAATCGGGGCCGTTACCACTGAGCCCACTGCTCTCCGCTGAATGAAATATTTTTTAAGGTTTTCTTAGATATGCTATAAACTGAAATAGTCCTACAATACTAAAATGCTCTCTCATAAAGGCATGAAAATGGCGTAGGCGTTGACTCCACGTATACGCTGCGTAAATGCATACGCTGCGCTAGCGTAACCTAAGCATGAGATCATAACATCGAAAATACGTAGTATTGACGCGGCGTTGCAGCCTCATCGTCTACATTCACTGAAAGGCTATGCAGGACCAACTCCAAATAGGAAGGAGTATATCGTAATTTATTAACTTCAGTGTGTCTGTTTTTGTTTTGTAGACTAAGAACGTTACTGACAGACAAGATAGGGGTGCCAGCTGATGTAGAACATGAGCTGCCGTGGCACCCACCGACATGCCCGAACGATAAGGAGGCAGCTACGTTCACACAGAAGAAATCGCAGAAGTAAGTAAGAGTTCATATACTTTACCCGACTCGTTTTGTCACGCGGGAAGGCCGATTTTAGTGTCATGCAGAACTCGCGTACATTTTACATGAGTTGGCATACTGTCATGTAAATGTGTATGATTTACCACTTATGTGTGCAACAAAATTGAAATTTCACCTGTGTTAAACAAAATTAGGTTATTGAACGCCAAAATAATAATATAAAAAAAGAACCTCGGGCGCCAGGCGTCAATAAATAAATTAACACAGTAATTACCTGGATAGAAGACAGCGGCAAAAATGGCTTTTAATCTTAGGGAAGGTGATAACAGAGAGAATTCAAACTACAACATTTTAGATTATTTCTCCTGTGTATTCAACAAATATTTAGGTTACTTATTTATAAGTTTGGTCTATTGGTTAGGTCAATAATTTTGTTCAATAATGCACTGTACCACGTTTTCATTGTAAAAAGAAAAAGGTTTTAATTACATACCCTGCAAATGTATGCTAATTATAATAAGGAAAAAAATAAACCAAATCTTCCTGTAAGAAACATCCGTCTGGAATTGTCCACTTTCCAAGATGGGGGTGCATCCAAACTCCAAATTTAAATTTTAACTAACCATAAAAAAAAAGCGCTGGAAAACAGCTGAAAAGAACAAAATTTCACGTTAGGGAATGCGAACCTCAAATTTCGAACACTACTGAGCTCTTCAATCAAATAACTTACCGCTTTTAACAAAGGAAAAAAAAAATATGTTAGACACACCATGTGTCTCTCCATAATCAGGTTTAAATTTATGATTCCACCGAAATCATTGCTGGAACTCATTGGTCCATTCAATAATAGGGCTCCAGCCGCCAGGAATATGCGAACTGGGCACTAATAACTCATGATTTACATGGATTAAAAAATATTGCAAAATGAGCAATGTGACTTCAAAACCTGCCAGTCGAAAAGTGAACTCCCAAATTTTGACGTTTCCTGTCACCACCGATAAAAAATCACGTAGTGTTGTAACCAAACTAACGTACTAAAACGCAATTTATGAATTTTGAATGTTGCCAGAAGCGAATTTTGACTTCAACTCCAACAAATATGTCCAAAAAATGGCAATAAAACGAAATAAATATTGTACATGTGACGTTTACAAAGGAAATACGTTACAATACTTAGCACCTGTAATGCTTTATTTTCCAAATGATATTTAATAACGTATGCTATAGACATGCGGGACAAGAAGTGGCGATATACTTGCGGGTACCACGCACAGTGCATGGCATCATACTGAAGTTGTTTTGCTGGTGTCCATCCTGCGTTCCCACTAAAAACATCTTAAGGGCCGCTTTCACCAATTCTAAACGCCCAGTTTTCGACGTTTAAGCTCGCTTAAACGCGTTTAGCCGCTGTCATAAAGCTGAAGAATTTGTTTGTTTGTTTGGTTGAACGCGCTAATCTCAGGAACTACTGGATCGAATTGAAAAATTATCACGCTGCGACCAACAGGAGCGAAGCGTCAATGAAAAATGTGGCAAAAACGGGAAAAAAACCCTTTTGAAAGCTTCACTTGCGTGCACTGCGTAAACGGTTAAAGTTACGCAAAAATTATGTAAGACGGAATCGTTCTACTTTTAAAGTTCTAAAAAAAAGTCTGCGACAGCATATGTATCTTTTAAGGTTAACTCACTATAATCTTTTTTATGGTTTTTATTTTTTACGCTAAGCTTAGTTCAGTAAAACTTAGTTTATAGAGCGAATGGTGAAATCGGCCCCAAGTGGTTTAAGTTAAAAATACGTAAGTTAATGTGGTTTATTGGAGACAATTACACAAACTCATAATGCAATCCATACCTACATTGTATTGTATTGTCAAAGAAGCCGTTCTTGTTCGAGTGGTTAGTCTGACAAGCCTATGCAAGTCTTTGTAATGTTGCTGATCAAACTCAAGCCTCCTCTTTAGGAGAGGCAATGGACCGTAATCCACCACGCAGGCATAGTGCGGGTTGGTGGGTTGGTAGTTGGACACAGTTCATGAAAATTAATGAGTTCTATTTATTTCTAGACCACAAATATTTAGTGACGTCCTAGTCACGGAGCACCTTCGTCAGAAACTGTTGGAGTACGTTGCTAACGGCGACTTCGAGTCGGTGCGTACCATGCAGGATGCAGAGGTCGGCCAGCGGATATACAGCGCTATGCAGATGGTAAGACTCCACACATATCATGTATATTTAGTGTCGTGATCGTCACGGAGCACCTTCGTCAGAAACTGTTGGAGTACGTCGCTAACGGCGCCTTCGAGTCGGTGCGTAACATGCAGGACGCAGAGGTCGACCAGGGGATATATAGCGCTATACAGACGGTTAGAACTGTCACATATCACAAATATTTAGTGACGTGATCGCCACGGCGCACCTTCGTAAGAAACTGTTGGAGTATGTAGCTAACAGTGACTTCAAGTCGGTGCGTAACTTGTAGGTTGCAGAGGTCGGCCAGCGGATATACAGCGCTATGCAGATGGTAAGATATGTCACAGATCTTTAGTGACGTGCTCGTCACAGAGCACCTTCATCAGAAACTGTTGGAGTTCCAAGCTAACGGCGAATTCGAGTCGGTGCGTAACATGCAGGACGCAGAGGTCGGGCAGCGGATATATAGCGCTATGCAGATGGTAAGACTCGTCACATATCACGTATATTTAGTGACGTGCTCGTCACGGAGCACCTTTGTCAGAAACTGTTGGAGTTCGTCGCTAACGGCGACTTCGAGTCGGTGCTTACCCTGCAGGATGCAGAGGTCGGCCAGCGGATATATTTTTTTTTTATTGTTGATAGGCCCGCGTTTGACTACTATCTCACCTGATGTTTAGCGATGATGTGGCCGAAGATGGAGCACGCTTGCCTAGAAGTAACCTTTTCACTCTTGACTTAAAGACTCCCAGGTTGTAGCTATCAGGAAACACCGACTCCGGTAGGAAATTCCACTCCCTAGCTGTACGCGCAATGAATGTTTTCTCAAAACGCTTTGTGCGTATGGATGGGATGTCCACCATGAACCGGTGGCACTTCGCCGTACGTCTTGTGGTCCGTTGATGAAACGGGTTTGGCGGAATCAAATTATGCAATTCCGTCGCACACTCCCCAAAATGTAATCGATACAAAACCGACAGGCTAGCTGCAACTCGGCGTCTATGTTCAAGACTTTGGAGTTTCGACTCAACGAGCCTATCATTGCCGATGATCCTCTTGACTCGTTTCTCAATTGACTCATGGGCATCAAGCTGGTATCTGGCAGATCCGTCCCAAAGATGAGAGCAGTACTCCATACACGATCGAACTTGCGCTTGATAGAGTTGGAGCAGCTGTTCCGGCGTGAAGTACCGTCTCACCTTTGTGAGGATCCCCAACTTTTTGGCAGCCACTTGAGGCTTTGCCTCTATGAAGGGAACAAAATTGAGGGTAGATGTTAAAGTAACACCAAGAAGATCAAGTTGGTCGGTTAACGGCACGGTCACACCTCGGAAAGAGGGGTGAAATTGGCTCCTCTTAGCGGAAAAAAGACACGCATGGGTCTTAGCAGCATTGAACTTGACCAGATTGGCATCGCCATTCTGAGACTCCTGTAAGGACAAGTTCAAGCGCCCAACCATATCCTCTCGGAGAGACCGGACCTGAGACCCACTAGTTCGTGCGTCAGACACGTATCTCTCGGCAACAGTGCTGTTGTCTGCATACCCAAAGGTACCGGGTTTTAGCAGATCGTTAATATGCAGCAAAACAATGTTGCCGAGAGCACCGACCCCTGAGAAACACCGGCATTAATATTCAGCAGTCCAGACGAGCAGCCATCTATGACTACTCGGATAGACTGACCCCTCAGGAAATCTGCAATCCAATCACACAAACCAGCGGGCAGACCGAAGGAAGGAAGCTTGCCAATTAGGCTGTCGTGCCAGACCCGGTCGAAGGCCTTCGAGATATCAAGGGAGACCGCAAGGGCTTCCCCTTGTTTGTCGATGGCCTCACTCCAGATGTGAATGGCATACGCTAGAAGATCCCCAGTTGACCGATTTCGACGGAAGCTGTATTGTCGGTCACTGAGGATATCGTTAGCTTCTATGGTATACCAGCAGCTTGCCATTCAGTATACGTTCCATACTCTTACAGAGTACGGAAGTTACCGAGATGGGCCTATAATTTGCTGGGTCAGCTCGACTACCCTTCTTGGGCACGGGTTACACGTTAGCTTGCTTCCAAGCCATCGGCACTTTTCCAGTCTCAAACGAAAGGCGAAATAGGCGTGTCAAGATCGGAGACAACTCAGGCGCACAAGTCCTCAGTACAATTGCCGGTATCCCGTCGGAGCCACTAGCCTTGTTCACGTCCAGGTTATGCAGTACCCTTCGGACATCCTTCAGATGAATGCGAATGTCTGACATAATCGACTCGCATCCACCAGGAGTACCAGGGGGCCTCGTGCCACCAGGATCTAGACGCGAAGATTCCGCAAACAGAGAGGCAAACAAGTTTGCTTTCTCCTCAGCGGAGTGGGCCACCGATCCGTTGGGTTTCAGCAGTGGAGGTAGTGAGGGGCGGCAGAAGTTCGATTTAACCGACTTAGCCAGGGACCAAAACGCCTTACTACCAGCTGGGTAAGAAGCAAGTAGGTTCCCAATTCGACTAATGTGGTCAAACCGAGCTCTACGCAACACCTTCTTGCAGGACTTGGCAGCCCTGTTGAAGGCTCTCTTCTTCTGACTCACGTCATTTGCTTTACGCGTCCGAGCGTCGACCCATGCCAGGTAGGCCGCGTGTTTAAGCGCATCAGCGCGATTGCACTTGGCACCAAACCATAGTCGAGCTTCGCCAGACATTGTTACGTCAGAGAATGGAATGTAGTACTCCATTCCCCGCCGCAACATCCGTCACGGCGTCCGCGCACGACGAAACATCAGTCGAAGAAAAGCAAGTTGGCTGCCAAGGATAACATGCATGAAAGATCGCATGCCATCCCAATCTGCTGACCTGTATCGCCAAATCCGCCTGGTGCCTCTAGGGCTAGGATCCGGCGGGAAATAGACGGATACAGACTTCACCAGACAGTGGTCGGAAGTACCTAATGGTGAAGAAATCGACACCGAGTAACGGTCTGTATCTGTTGTCAGCAGAAGGTCCAAGCAATTGGCCGTGTGCGAATCAACATCCGGCACCCTCGTTGCCCCCTGGACCAGCTGGGTGAGATTTAACGCTAGCACTAGCTTACGCGTCTCTTGTCCAGCATGGTCTGTGCACTGGTATGGGAAAAGCCACTCCTGATGGTGGGCGTTGAAGTCCCCCAGTAACACCAATTGGGCAGAAGGGTACCGCTGCTGAGCCACATCCGCCGCTTCACTGAGGTGTTGTGTGAGCCTAGTTGTCTCCAAATCACCGCTGTGTGAACGGTAGACAAAGGCGTAGACAATTTTATCTAGGCCTGTGTCCACTAGGACCCAAAGAGTTGAGAACCTGGAGTCCTCAAGGGTACGGAGACGCCGATAGCGGATTTCGTCCCTGGCGTACATGCAAATACCAGCGTGTGGCTTAAAATTGTGCTCCAGGGTAAACCCTGGGTAAGATAGATACGCCACGTCAGACGGACATCCGATCTGCGTCTCCGAAAGGAACAAGAGAGCTGGTTTCTCAGTCTCTAGGTGGTGGTGAACTGCGGCGAGATTTGAGTGCAGACCTCGTATGTTAGACAGGTGCACTCTGTGAGAGACGGAGTGCTGCCGCTGTACAGCTTTTTTCTTTTTTGTTCCTTTTTTCATTATTGTGAAGAGTGAAGGAGGGAGAGGAGAAGGAAGTGAAATGAGGTTCCATGCAGGTTACCTTCAGGCACGCACTGACAGGATGGTATCATTGAGGAACTAGTCTGGAGACTGCGGGGACGCCCGAGCCCCCCTGGGAATGTCCATCGGGCCCTCTCGTCTGGTCGCCAACTAGCACGATGGTGCATTCCGGGATTTTTCGACAGTTGGCGGGGCAGCCATTCATGTGTGGCTAGCACACTACTTGGGTCTCCAACTACCTGCGGTCGGCCAGCGGCGCACCGTGCCTCGAATCCCGCTACTATCCGCGACGCTACCCTCCGCGACTAGTCTCCCGATACACCCATATCAGCGCGAGCCTGGTTGGTCTGCCTGTAATGGAACAACTATTTCGACCCAACTCCTCTGGATTGGCTACACTGAGCATCGTACCGGAACACGGCCAGGCCGCTTGGCGGTACGTCTTTGCCCAGTGGGTGGTCGCAAGCCATCGGTCGAAACCTACCACCAGTTAGTGTCACCTGATTATCACCACCCGGGGACCACGTGTAGGGACTCAATGGGTATACTCCTACGGACGCGGGTGACTCGGCCTCCAAAATAAACAGCGCTATGCAGATGGTAAGACATGTCACAGATCTTTACTGACTTGATCGTCACGGAACACCTTCGTTAGAAACTGTTGGAGTATTTGGCTATCGATGACTTCAAGTCGTTGCGTAACATGCAGGACGCTGAGGTCGGCCAGCGGATATACAGCGCTATGCAGATGGTAAGACTCGTCACATATCATGTATATATTTAGTGTCGTGATCGTCAAGGAGCCGCCCAGAGGACACGGTGGAGCATACGGTGGAGGTTTGCCCCGCTTGGGCAGAGCACCGCCGTGTCCTCGTGGATGCGAGAGGCGGCAGCGACCTCGCCCTAGCGCCCCCAGCCGCAGCCGCCGCATCAGACGCCAGGGGGTTCGGGCGCCGCGAGACGATCTCCGGCCACCGTAGAACCGGGCCTGCGGACGGCGAGTAGTGGGTAATTCGCCGTCCGATCGGCACCAGGCCCGAGAGTCGACGGCGCGTAGTGTTCCACGCGCGCCTCAAAGAGTTGTCAGCAAAGGACGGGGCCTGCCACGGCCGATGCCTGCCCGGGGGTGGAGGATAAATTCGAAAGAGTTACCTCGCCCCTGGGCACTCAAGGCAGGGAGGAACAGGGGTGGGTTTTAGTCAGTAAGAGTCTGACACGCCCTTCCGCTCCACCCTAGAGCGGAAGAAGTCATAGGATGATTTCCCACCCCAAAAAAAAAAAAAAAAATCGTCAAGGAGCACTTTCGTCAAAAACTGTTGGAGTACGTCGCTAACGGTGACTTCAAGTCGGTGCGTAACTTGCAGGATGCAGAGGTCGGCCAGTGGATATATTGCGCTATGTAAGAATTGTCACAAATCATGAGCAATCTAACAAAGGTTCTACTGATGCAGAGCTGTCAGAACAGCAGCAATACGCTCAAACTCCTACATCCTCCAGAGTTTTGTGGGGCTACGGGAGCATTTGCTGAAAAGTCACTTCCGACACCAGCCATTAAATGTAAAAAAAAAAAAATTTGATGCTAAGCACTAGGCAAATCTTTGTTTAGAAAAATAGCTTTGTTTCAAGTTTTATCAATAAAAACATAAAACGAAATTCTATTAAGAAACCCAGTAGCAGTACCTACCTATAGTAGAATTTTATACAAGTTTCCCGCGCTGGCTAAATCCGACACAGCAAACTGATACAACGAAACACTCTTTACTAGTGGGTCCTTGTGCTTCTCCCAGAAATAAATCCTGAATCCTAGACGCAGAATGTTCAGCCTGGTAGAACTGTTAATAGAACAGTTCAACCTTTCTTGTCAGACATCCACCATTTTGATTAGAATATTCTATACAAGCATGATGATGAAGCTATGTGCTGACGTTTTTAAGACAGGTATATTAGTTTTGTCCGGGACGTTTTGTCCACATCTGACTCAAAGAATGAATGAAAAATCAAATCATTTAGCGTAAAAACTGGCCACAATGTGTTGTCGTTTCATTCAATAAAATTTATAGCAAATAATCTGCCGGAGTCTGTGTTTCCTGATAGCTACAAACTGGGGGTCTTTAAGACAAGAGGGAATAGGTTACTTTTAGGCAAGCGTGCTCCATCTTCGACCACATCGCCGCTTACTTAGGTGAGATAGTGGTCTAGCGCAAGCCTCTAAATAAATAAATAAATAAATGTAATACGTTAAATAAATAAGAATGTGAAAACTCAACATTGAGTTAAGCTCACCTTTGTACATTAACTATTTAATCACTGTGTACTATGTTAGTTGTTTGGTGTACAATAAAGAATTAAAGAATTAATAAATAATAATAATAAATAACAACAAGTAAAACGATGATAGCTGCAAAAGTTGTAAACTGTAGCGCAGCTAACAACGCCCTGTCTCCAGATACAGAATGGAACAATGCTCCATGCAAAAAGTACCCAATAGGTTTTAAATCAAATTAACTAATTTAAAAAAAAAAAAATAATAAAAAATAAGAGAAGAATAAACAGTACAGGATATGATTTGGGATGTATTTTGACGTTGAGTTAATGTGGTGAGGGTAGGGTGAATGGGAGTGTGGGTGAGTGTTAATGAGGAGTGCGAGAGGTGTTTGAGGTGTTTGTGGCATGTGTGTTGTGTATGGTTTTGTTGGGGTGTGTGAGGAGTGACTAGTATTTCACTTATACACTTCCACGAGTTTCTCCGCTTCATCATAATTTTGTGATTTTAACCAGGAGTCAAGTTTTATTTTCAGTAATATTCGTATTTTAGCAAGGCCAAAGAAACGATGGTTGGACTGTGTGAAAGAGGATATGGGTAAAAAGGGGGTGACTACAGAGATGACGACTAATAGAGCAGTATGGATGAAAAATACATGTTGCGCCGACCCCAAATGAATTGGGATAAGGGCAGGAGAATGATTCGTATTTTAGCACTTGGAAAATATCTGCAATCTGTCATGATGGTTGAATCAGAAAGAAAAACTACGATGCGAAGTTCGCATCATAAGACGTCCGAAAATTCATTCATGCGAATTTACATAACTAATTGTTTTCTATTTTTTACAGAAACTAGCCCCAAAATGGCTGCTTTACACCCTCTCCTCCCTGTACTGGCGCGTCCGCGGCAACAACGTGAACGCCTTGCACTGCATCCTGACGGCCAGCCGCACCGTAGACTCACGGTTCAAGGATATTGTGCTGGTTTCACTGGCTTCTATTTATCTGGAGATGGGCTATTTCGATGAGGCACTAACAGCGGCTGAAGAGGCTTTTAAAATGAGTCTTTATGAGGTATGGTTTTATTCTGTTTAATTTTGTTTCATTCTGTTGTGTAGTTGACTCTTGCATTAATATAAAATAATTCAGTTAACTAATTTCCAGTGGCTGCATCTCAGAGCTATTAGTTTGCTTTCAGAGACTAATCTTTTTAAGACTTGGTAAAGGCTTAGGCTGAGGCTACAGTAGGCAGCGATTTGCGATGCGACTGGAAGAGCGAAACGAGAAAAACATGGTATGGCTACATTACAAGCGAAATGCCGGCGTATATTCGACGTATATTCGCTCATATGTTGATGTAGCCGATGCCGTGATTTCAGTAATGTTGTTCCTATCGCATAAAGAAATCAAAGATCGCTAGTAATATTTGATGTACGGTGTAGCCATATACGTGAGCATTCATTTACTTGTTTTAATCGCTCATGTGTCGCAGGTCGCGTCGCGGCCTAATGTAGCCTCAGCCTTAGACTTGTCTTGATGGGACTTACCTTGTTTCTGATAGCTTATTCAATTTAATAATTTATCAAATCTAATTCATCATGGACGGTGATTTCGTTTCACTAATCATAAATTAAGTTCTGATAGTTGGCTCACATAATAGAAAATTACTGGGTACAAAAATACTTTTATTTAGTTCGCTAGATTATAGAAAAAAAACGTACAGTCGAATTAAGACCCTCCTCCTTTTGAAGACTCAATAAAAAATGACAAAGATACAACGCATTAAAGTTCAGGATTGGGGGCTTGTTACGTCACTTGTAGGTGAAAAGTGGTACATTTTTTACGTAGATGTGACATGACGCAAAATTTTAACGCAGTTTTATCCTCATTTTTAGGGTTCTGTACCCGAAGGGTCCAAACGTGTCCGTCCGTCCGTCGTCTGTCACAAAATAGTGTTCCGAAGAATTTTTTAACTTCCCATTGGTGAAGAAAACTGGCCAAGTGCGTGTCAGATTTCGCAAATTAAGGGTTCCTTACCAAATATTGGTATTTGTTAGTAAAGTAAACATTATCACCAAATTTAAGTTCATAGGTCAATGGAAAATTAAAAATTCTTCGTAACAAAATTTTGTGACAGACGACGGACGGACAGACAGACAGACGGACGGAGGGACACGTAAATGATAACAATAGGAATCCGTTTGGACCCTTCGGGTACGGAACCCTAAAAATCGTATCCAATTGTTTTTGGTAATCTTTATTTAACTTATTGTTGTCAATATCTTACCAAATTCATCAAGCTGTTCATGTTTCCAAATACGTTGCACAAGAGAGGACCACACTTTTCTTTCCCTAGCATGCCACCAACAAGCTTGAACAAACCGAAATTCGACTCTTCCATAACTGTTATTTTTTCTTTTCACCCAGCCTTCAACAAACTTCATCCTAGCCGAGCTGAACATGATCAAGAAGCACCGCAACACTCACATGTTCCACCTCAAACAAGTGATCCGTGTAGACCCCAAGTTCATGGGCGGGCTGGCTAGAAACATGCTGTACGGATGGTCCTGTCTGTTCCGCCAGGTTAACGTGCTGCAGGACTTAGGTATGTATGATATTTTGTTCTTGTGTTTCTTAAAAGAAACCTCACGACAACCTGCTACCTGGACGGAATCTGCAGTGAGAAAATATACGCTGGTAGTTCGTGGTGTACTATTTGCATATATACAATACCTACGTAACTAGTAAAATACATAATAACAATATTGAGTATATAAACTCTGTTTTTCAAAAAAAATAGAACCGACTTCCAAAAAAAACAAAAATAGTGCAAAATAACTTTAATTTCGGAAGTCGGTGTAAAAAAAACGAAGAAACAAAACCAGAAACAACCATCACACGAAGTCGTTTCTATTTTTTTTGTAAAAAAGTTTCTTCTTTTCGTTTTTTAGTTGTGATTCTCCATTAGATAGTGTTAAAAAATGCATATTCATGCAATACAACAACAACAACAGCAATCGCGGTTGATTTGCTGTCTTTTTTTGAAGAGTTCCGTTGTCTGTCTCCGAAACTCATCATCAGATCTATATGAAATTTAAATGGGACCATTTCGGAATAAACTCCTTTCGAACAAACAAAAAATTTTGCAAATCCGTCTATTTGTAGATGACAAAGTTATGCCCGAACATACATAATAAATATATATATATATATATATATGGTGTCCGAATTGATAACCTCCTCCTTTTTGAAGTAGGTTAAAATATGTTTTGTATTCTTGATCATATTTTGGAATCCACTGCTATATTCATTATGCTTCCTAACACCAGTCCGGAGTGCGTGCAAATGTATGAGTGCCTTTCGGGTCACCAACTCATGCTTGTGCGCCTCCTCGTACTCCTATATCGCTCTTTCTAATAGTTTAAACCGTATCAAAATCCTTTGCGTGGTTTAGACGAAGTAAGCAGTGAAACAGAGAGGCAACTAGCGACTTAGGGCCGATTTCACCAATGAAACTAATCGCGATTAGTTAAACTTAACTCAGTTTATGCGTTTAATTGAGATTACAGCTTAATTTTGCGTTTCACCACTACAAACTAAACTAGTTTAAGCTTAAAATAGTTTAAATTCTAAACGCCCAGTTTTCGGTGAAATGCAAAATAAAGCTCTAATCTCGATTAAACGCATGAACTGAGTTTAGTTTAAACTAGTCGCAATTAGTTTCATTGGTGAAATCGGCCCTTAGTTTCATACTAGTTTGAAATTCTTCTTCCTTCCTTCCTAGGAATGTGTTTATAAGAAGGTGGATCATTTTCAGATTTCGGTGAAGGCGATATATGCACGCAGGTAGAACCAGGAATGAGTATGGTGTGCGAGAAGGACGGTACGAATTGCCATCTCACTAATATACAGTGCTATAGCCACGAACGTGGTAAGTAAGTTATTAATTTAATATTTTATTATACTATATTCTAGATATGGGTTTTGTTGTATCTATATACTTTTTCATGGCTGCTGAATTCAATAAAGGTGTTTTCTAACAATTACTAAATCGATCTAACCATGTTTTTATTACTAACCTCATTATCAAACTGTGTACAGAAATAATTGTAACAGCGTTATCACGAGGTGATCTGTTAAATGGAAATTCAGTTAAAAAGAGCATTTTATCAGTAGGATACGTATGTGTATCACATTTATTCGCTATTAGATTATACTTGATCAACGAAGAGTTGAACTACTCGTCTCGTGAGAACGCTCAAGCACTCGCCTCTCAACTAACACTCGCCTATACCGTACATAACATATTCCTTCCTAATTGTCGCAGAAAGCAGCACTTTAGTCAGAATGCTTGAACTAAAAGACGATAATATCCAGGGTGCGCCGGTTGAAGATATGGATGACGGGGTATTCGACAAATTTACTAAGGAAATGCCGAAGGATCGGACCGACAAGGCGGCCCATTTGAAAAACTTTGAAGCTATGATGAAGACCGTTGGCAAAGAGTTGAAAGGTTGCGGCGATAGGGGATGTGAAAGTAATTTTTTTTATATATTTATTTTTGAATTACTAAATTCAAGGTGTTCTTTATAAAGAGTGTATTAAAAATTCCTGATTGAGACAACAAAGGACATGTAGCTTACAAAACGGATAACTAGACGGAAAAATAGATATTTGTCCTAGCAATTGTGATAATCAGATTTTCGCAAATAGCCCTTTCAGTTTCAATAAGACCATAGACAGCGGCAAGAAATAGTGTCTGTCTATGGTCTATCATTTTAAAAAACTTGATTGTTTCTAATGTGTTTCTATGTTATCAAGGTATTCAGCCAGAAGATTTAGCGTTAACAGAAGAGGATTGCACTTATCAGCATTTAGAACTAGGATACTGGCTGCACATCATCAGTTTTAGGGAGTTACTTGCTGATGCAGATTTAAAGTAAGTGTTCTTTTTTTACAAGCCTTAATTAACTTGCAATGTTCGTATGCAAGTTGTCCGCTTCAAAATTTGCAAACCATTTTTTAGGGAACGTGCACGGCGTAGTCTGTGCTATCTAGAAAAGTAAATTTGAAACTTTTATATCCTGTAAAAACTTGCCATTGACATTTCCGTGTCATATATGTATACACACACGCATCATGCACACATGCAGCACGCGTAACGTAGACTGCCATCTATTGAGTGAAATCCGCAACTTGTACTGTAGAAATACTTGACTTTTATGTGGCGCCCTCTATAGTTCCTGCACGCTCCCTATAGAGTTGAAATATGGCACTACTTAAGCAAGTCTGGTGACAATGCAATATTATGATACCATCGAAATGATCTGTTGATGGCGCCTGGATGTAGGCACTGAAAGTCCCTGATGGCAAATAGTAGGACAGTTGAATTTGGTCTAGTAGTTTTTGTTATCATGAGTACTTTTCATTATACATGATGACAAGGATCTAAGGGTGTTATTACACCAATCGATCGATCATCGATCGACCACCGATCGATTGTTTGTCGACCGGTATCCGTCGATCAGCCAATGCTATTACACGGATGCCGGTCGACAAACAATCGATCGATGGTCGATCGATTGGAGTAATAACACCCTAAAGACAGTTGAAAACTTGTAATTTAGCTTTTAATGATGTTGGATTCCTCTATCATTCCCTCTAACTAAAATTGGAATTGGAAATACCGAAGATTGAATAAAATAACAAGTGGTTGTGGAGACTGATATTCAGCACGGTATCAATACAGTTTGGCCCACATACATACAGATTAAACTACTCTGGGCCTTATTTATAAAAAAAGAAACCATGTGACTAGTTTAAACACAGGTTCTTATTACAACATTTTCTACCCGGAAGAAGGGAAGATGTGGGTGGTAAAGTGCTGACTAATCATTTAAAGGAGTTTTTGTCCTAACAGCATGTAACAAAAACCCTGTCCGATCCAATAAAGGCGTATTCCTAGTTTAACATACGTACTAGAAAAAATAGTAAAAAAAAATGTAAGTATAGATATTTTAAAATGAACCCCTATTTCTCCTGGTCACGCTATAACTTGAGAACGGCTTTACCGATTTCGCTAATTCATTTTTGTTGTGTTTGTTATTGTCAGGAGAAGGTTCTTATGAATTAAAAAATTAGGAAAGTTGCGCAGACAGTTGGAAAATTTCAGAAAACCGATCGTCGCGAGTTTGACAGTTCGCGCGTCAGGACAACGTCTGTCGGGGTCAGCTAGTAACATATAAAAACCAAAATATATAGATTTTTTATTTTTTAAAAATATGCGAAATTTAACACTAAATATGGTAAATTTTCATAAGTTGACAATACTCCATCGGCCGGCGAAATCTTTTCATTTTACCTATTTTTCTTTCAAACGATACCGCCCTGCACAGTCACTAGCCGCGCTGTAGGTACTCTTTAACAAAGGATCAAAATGACCGTCTCTCTCTCAGGCGGCTTCTTTGACACGAAACTGTAGGTGAACTTTGTCTAGCGCTCAGCGTTGCCTTTGATACGTTTTTCTTTAGTTTTTAATTATTTTTTTCGTTGGGGAAAAATAATAAACTCGTATCCATGAAATGATTATGTGTATGTGTACGCAGTACGTTACCAAATAATACCCTTCAGGATCGCACAGGGTTTTTGTTACATGCTGTAGATTTGGTGAATGAGATGTAGGTTATCTTAAATTTAGAATCCACTAATCAGTATTTAAACAAAGCAAATGGTTAGTTTTTTTTTTATAAATAAGGCTGCTATTTTTAAACGTTTTTGTCATCTGTGTGAATAATAAGGAATTAACGCGTCAAGTCCCTCATTAGCAGACAATTAAATACCTATTGTTGGTGGCGACGCAGGGGCCTGACGCGTTAAATTCTTTAATGCTCATTACAACTTACATACTGTACCGCCATCACTACGCTCATCGCTGCAGCAGTTGGTCAATGAGATAATATTCCATTACCGACAAACTAGATGTAAAGATTTGAACCTACAGTTGATTCGTTATACCTAGGTTACCATCCGAAATCATCTCAATGACACCAGGCAATAAGAAGATTCCAGAATGTCGCTTGACGATCGAGCCGTCGAAGGATTTCTTCATAGAAAGATTCATGAAGGTCGACACCGAGGGTTGGGAGCCCGTGTTGAGTCTCATGCACCAGTTTGCTGAGGTGTTCAATTTCTATGACTACGTCGCGCTGGGAGCGAAGATAGCTAGATATGTGGAGTTGGTAAGTTTTTAAAAATAAAAATGCTGGTTTTGGTTGAAGAATTTATTTAATTAGTTCAAAATATCAGGCGCTGAAGTTGCTTGAATAATCAAAATAATCGATGAACATTGATAAGTACAAATTGTAGTTATGTAAAATATTCGCGTTGGTTATGTAATTTAATTGTCAATACAAAATGTTATAAAAAGTACTCAATTTAACTCTCAATTTGCTCTACGCGTCGTGTCAACGTAACAACAGTGAACTTAATTGAGACCGGGCCCGAAGCACAACTCGACCATTAGAAACTCGAGTCAATCTCATGCGTCTTTAAGATGTATGAAATAACATGATATCGACAAAGGCACGTGTGAAAAATAACTCTTAAACTAAGCCGGGAGTGAACAGATGCATGCTCCCAGCTCAACCTGCTGGCTTACCCTGGCGGCGGCGACACCGGCTCGTTTGCGCAGCAAGCCGACCGGGAATGCGCTGGGCTTTTTGGCGGCGTGCCCGCGTTGGGGCCTAATTGATAATTTTTTTTACTGCACCATTGAGGAACCGTCACCGGTCGAGCTATGCTTACTCCACTCAACAAATGTTCTGTTATCTCCAGCACCCAGAGTGCTGGGCTGGCGCCGCAGTAGCAGGCTGGTGGTGCGGCGCAGGCGGTCGCGGCGCATGCGCGGCGCGCTGCCTGTCCGCCGCGCACGCGCGCACGCCGCCCGGACACGCGCCGCACGCCGCGCGCGCGCTCACTGCGCTGCTGCACATGTGAGTACATCTGTAGTGATAGAGTGCTGGGCTGGCGCCGCAGTAGCAGGCTGGTGGTGCGGCGCAGGCGGTCGCGGCGCATGCGCGGCGCGCTGCCTGTCCGCCGCGCACGCGCGCACGCCGCCCGGACACGCGCCGCACGCCGCGCGCGCGCTCACTGCGCTGCTGCACATGTGAGTACATCTGTAGTGATAGAGTGCTGGGCTGGCGCCGCAGTAGCAGGCTGGTGGTGCGGCGCAGGCGGTCGCGGCGCATGCGCGGCGCGCTGCCTGTCCGCCGCGCACGCGCGCACGCCGCCCGGACACGCGCCGCACGCCGCGCGCGCGCTCACTGCGCTGCTGCACATGTGAGTACATCTGTAGTGATAGAGTTCTGTTAGTGGCTGATAGCTCTCAAAACAAACCACTGAAATAGAAATATAAACATTATTCATTAGATTTTTTCTGTCCGGAAGACGCAGCGTTGGAAGACCTCCCACACGGTGGACCGATGACCTGGTGAGGGTCGCGGATAGACGTGAAACGCACAGCACCCGTCGCGTTGTGGCGATACTTAGGGGAGGCATATGTCCAGTAGTGGACGTCTTTTAGCTGAAATGATGATGACGAGTATTGATCTTATGTCCCTAGGCACCAGATAGGGTATGGAGCTTGTGCAGGTGCTAAATATAACATGAAACAACCGTTTGCGGCCACAGTGAAGTGACTATGGTGGACCCCTAGTGTGACGTACCGGCGCGGCCTCGCTAGCGAGCACTCGTCTATTGTTTTTGCCTGAGGAAACAAGACTACTGCCCGCTACAACAAGATTTACTGTGACCAACTAATTGTGACCGCCACCGCGCCCGCACCCTCCCTAATCACCGCGCGTTTACTCTGGACAAAACTGTAATCAGACCCCCTGTCAGGCATAACGGCCCCTTGCCAGACGCGGGATTAATCAGACCCCTGTCAGGCATAACGGCCCCTTGCCAGTCGCGGTATTGATCGAAAGAGTCACCGCGGCCCGAAAACGGGTGGGTTTTAGCCAAAATTTCTCACCTAATTCTGGTAATTTGCCAGTCGTAATAAGTATGTTTAATAAACATTAGTCTTTTGTTTACAGACAAAACAAGATCAGAGACGCTAAAGAAATCGCCTACCTGTCGTTCTACACAAAGCCGAAGAGTCGAATAGAATCGTTCCTAGTGGCGGTGTCTCACACATACTTGGTAAGTAAAAATGCTTTTGACTATAAAACCATTATAACTATAGACTAAATGCAATGTGTGACCCAGCAAAAACGAGAAAATCACACTTTTTTCATTGTCATAAACTTTTGTAAGGTGGACCGATGACGGTGAAGGTCGCAAGTAGCCGATGGATGCGAGACGCACAAGACCGATCTTTGTGACCCTTGGCTTCGGCTGAAATGATAATTAAATTTGCAGGCTGATAAAGTGGGATGACTATACAGGGTGTAAAAAGACACATCACAAAGCCTTTAACTACGCATACTGTACGTCTAACAAAGTAGCTTTGCGCAAAAATTATTGCTGGGAAACGACTTTTAATTTTTATGTATGAAAAAAAAAATTATTGCGCGCAATGTAACGCGAACCCTGGCAAGTGGAGTAAAACTCCGCCCCTTCGCTCTAAGCCAAGTAGGTACTTGTCGGATACGTCTGATATTCATTGCGTTTTTGTAACTGCAAATGCGTAATTTCGAAAATAAAAAAGGAAAATTCAGGTGAAAGTTGTTTGGAAAAAAGTTTAGTAATAACACTTGGAATTAATTTTCGTAAAAAAAAAATTGCTACTTTGACCTTCAATATCTCTAGAACTAGTGAATTCCAATGTATGGTCTAGTGGAAAAATAATACCCAAATAATTGGTAGAATATGTGGCTTCGGAAACTGTCTTTTTACACCCGATAGTAGAAGACAAATAACAGAAATCTAGACGACTGCTGTTAGTTAATAATATTATATAAGACTTACTCATGAAGATTTATGAAGATTGCTTTCCCAAAAACACGTAGGTTTTCAGCAACATCACTCAGCAGCCTTTTCTTGAACTTCTTTCTTCTACCTCCGTTCTTGACAGGCCGGCTCTGTCAGTCTCTGGATACCCTGCAATCAGCGTAATAAAATTGATTTCAGCTTCACTGCAAGTACAAGATTTACCTATTAAATTTATTCATTTATCATCATGATGACGACACAAAATATTAGTATAGAGAGTAAGGGAAGATTGCTGCAGGTGCTTACACATTTGTGCACTATACAGTGTAAGGTTCCGTAGTCGCTCGTTACAACATGCGAACTTAGAACCCGACTTTATGTTTATTACTATGAACATACTAATTGAGATCACAGTTTAACTGCCAATACCGTTTAAAACGGACCCACATAGGACGATGGTAACTGAAGGAGCAATAAAATCCGACTTCATTGCACTGAAGCTTTTAATGTGTGGAACACCCGAGCGCTTATTTTTGCTAAGCTAAACCGCGGACGGACAAACGGACAGAGCGAAACAAAAATGTGTAAATACCTCTGTTTGTACACTCTTCTTAAAAACCTACAATTCATTATTTACAGTCTGAATACGAGCCAGCAGTATGGATGTACCGATACTCCCTCACTTTCGACGAGAAGTTCCTCCCGGCCAAGGCATGTCTCCACGCGACCATGTGCCTCATGCTGTTCGGCGACGCGGCTAAGGCCAAATCTATGGAAAACTGAATTAAGCACAATGATAAAGATATCCTGTACACCGAGTTTACCAATTTGTATAACGACTGAAGCTAAGCCAAACGATCAACTGTCGAAATTGTACTAGCGGTTTTAGCTTGAGATATTCTGTTTATATTTTCAAAACTGCATTTTTAAATAGTATTGGGTTGTCACCGGACTTACGTAAGTATGCCGAAATTCAGCTCTATTGGAATTTCTTATTCCAAAAAATAATCGTAAAATGCTTTGTAACTTTTGAAGCGAACAACTTGCATACGAACATTGCAAGTTAAATAAGAACTTCTAAATATAGTTCGATTTAGAACGAAATGTTTTTTTTTTTTATACCATTTGGCGATTTGGGTGGTTCGTACTTAAGCAAAAAATAAGGTCTTCTGTGATCTCGACGATATTGAATTAGCCTTATTTTTAATCATCTTGAGTTAGGCTTCCATTATACTAAGACAGCCCAACCATTTTTCAAGGAGATGGTAACCTGATGGCATCAGACTCCCAAGCTAAAACTGCTAGCCGAATTAAGATCTAACTTATTATTGTAGTATGATTATGACAACGATTTAACTAAATAGTGTAAGCAGTAATCCCGATTGATGTTCCATTTATTCACTTCATACGTATGTATACCTGTGTCTCTTCACTTTTCAGACGATCTGTTTGAACAAAAATATATTAGTACATTACATAAGTGTATGATAATCATTAAACAAATATGCAAAGGGTGATTTTTCAATAGTTAGATAACGTTTAACTGAAGAATAATAATATTATAGTTTTAAAAACTAAAAAACACGCTTGTGACGTCATTTTATTTTTCGTATTCTCAGCATTATTTTTTATCTTTGGGATTTGGATTAGAATAACGTCACTTAGCTAACCATGAATGTAAGCATTTAAGCTCAATCGGAAACAGGGAAGTGGGTCAATTTAACTTCTAAGATTTTTTTACTAGGTGAAGATAGCGTTTTAATAAATAGAGTGGTTTGACATATTGTTTACACAAAAGCTGTCAAACCCTCGTTTTCATTCCTCAAATAAAAGTTACTGGTATATTGAAAAATCAACCTTAAGAAAAACAGTTTACCCATTTATTGGAAGTGTCGTAAAGATGTTGTGACAATAGTTATAAGTTAGAGGCAAATGATTGTGAATTAATATTCAATAGTTACATAAATTACACTTCAAATTCAAGTTTTGGTTTTTTCATTGGATGATTTCTTATATTTATGGATGCATTGTTATTGTCTCTACTGCCCAGGTTTTCTGTTGGTCTCACTGCTATGTGTGTACCTACTCTGGCCACATAGGACTATAAGGCCAACAAGATAAATCCTTATCTCTAACTTTATATATTATTATTATATATGTAGGTATATTATATTAAATATATATGTATGTTTATTTTAACTATATTTATATATACTTTTGTAATTATTTTCGTCTTAGAATTATTTTATTTTTTCAGTTTATGCACCTGCCATGTTATCTCTCCACCACCCTTGGTTGACTGGTAGAGAATGCCTAAGGCATTAAGTCCGCCTTTGTACATTTGTGTTGCATGAAGTTTTAATAAATAAATAAATAAATAAGATAAGGCTAAGGCCGTAAGGACAACGGGAATGTATATGTTACCGGTCAAACCCGATTTCCGACCAGACTAGTGTGTTTTAGGCCAAATTGGTTTATACTAAGCGTGTCAGGATATACAACTTTAGCCTAGGACAATCTAGTAGTTTGGCTTAGGCGAAATTCAGTTAAAAATTAGTCTAAGAGCAAGCGATACGAGCTCAAGAACTCAGGGTCTAGTTCGAACTAGTTTGGCCCGAAGACGGCTTTTTTTTTTTTTTTTGTAAAATTATAGTTGTGCAGCTGCAGGAGTTATTTTGTTTTCAGATTGCGTACAAATAGTAATGGTATTTAATTTATACTGAGTGCCTTTTTATTCATTGGCTATCTGTCAGAGGCTGAAAGTTCTCATGGATATGAACAACTTTTACTGAACTAAAAGTACAACAAACGAACAACTCAATGGGACTAACGCTGAAATCGCAAAAAAATCAGTCGATCTCTACTTTTGGTCGAATTATACGAACAGCTCTTTTTTCATATTATAAAGTTGAGACCCATTAAAAGTTGTTTATATTAAAAACCTAATTTGAATCCCTGAAAGATTTCCAATGAGTTACAAGCCACCTGTAATTTGATTAAAGTTGCAGAATTGTGTAATTATTATACTAAATTTTTTCAATAAATAAAGCTTCATAGATCAGTCATGCTTCAAAATACAATATAATCATAGCTTATTACCCCATAATATAATCCGTGAATGTAACGTTAGTCGAAACTTGTGTTATTTTTATAAGTTGAATTACTTTCCGCCTATAAGATCAAATGTTGAATCATTCCTATGTTGTCGTGCTCATTGTTGGTACAAACTACGCCGTAGTTTTATTTTTTAAACCGCTTTTTGGTTATTTTACTAGTCATAGTTTTTCTTTATTTTTGCATTAAAGTAACATGTGGTCGTTTGTTATATGTTCAGAAGTACACTAGTTAAAACAAGTTTTGTTTACATGTTACCGTGTATTTTCCTATATTTTTTTTGCTGTTACATTTGTTTAGACCTAAGACTGACGTGTTTTCAATTCCAATAAACTTTCTGAATTGCATTTGTGTGTTTCATTTACGAAAAAGGCATATATAGGGTGACTGGTAAATAGTGACCGATACTTAAACACGTGATTGTACTCATGATTACAAAAAACTTTCCTAGTACCTAGTACTACTAGTACATTTGTCCTTTCCCGAGGTCAGACTATCAGCTGATAGATCGTGCCTACTTTTAATGTTACGGCGCGCGCGTTCCTAGATATTTTGTAGTTATGCGGACATACGTTGCATCTTAAAAGTATTAGTCAAACACGCTGTCTTTGAAAATAATTTGTTTATTTAGCAACAACCGAAACATGTAGGTACACCGAAAACGGCACGTGGTGCCCGGCCAAGCGGGTTTGCGAGCCGTGCTCTGTACGATACGAGACCGCGTCTAACAGCTGATTGCAGCGGACACTGCTCTCGCGCGCGCGTGTATTTCAAACTGTTGTTATTGTGATAAAAGTGAATAAGTATAATAAAAAAAAGTTTTTTTGAGAATGTTGTTTAAATATTTATTTATTTAATAATTTATGTACACACAGAGACACAGTAACAATAGACATAATTATAAATATAGTACAAAGAAACTGCTTATTTTTTAAGAAATTTCTACCAGCAGACCTGCGATAGGAGAAGTGAGAAAGAAATGTAGACAAAAGTGTGTAAGAAAGAGAAAAAAGAATACGAGATGTCCTATACTAAGCTATCAAATAAACCTACACCTATATTGTAAAAATAAATATATACTTACATAAATATATACGTAATACTATAAATAGATACATGACATGCATAGGTATATATAAAAATTCTCTCTCTCTTGCTCTTTAACACGATTTTTGAAGAGAGAAATTGACTTCAAGTCTCGAATGCTAGGCGGAAGCGAGTTCCACAATCTTACAGCATGGACAGAGAAGGAGTAGGAATAGTAACTGGATTTATGAGGATGGGATTTGAGGAGGGATCTAAGGTGAGACCTGCATGGCGCGTCACCAGGGCGAGCGTAAGAAATTCACTCACGCAGGTACGAGGGATAAGACGGGTTGTGTAGAATGTTGAAAAGGAGACAAAGAATCCGAGTGTTCCTGCGAAGTCGGATTATGAGCCACTTGAGCTCCTTGCGAAGGTGAGAGACATGGTCATACGCAGACCAAAAATGAACCGGATACCTAAGTTTTGCAGGCGCTCAAGCTTGCTTAGTAGCTCCTCGGTAGCATCCAGGTAGGCATCGGCATAGTCTATAATCTGCTGAATAAGAGTTTGGGTTCAATTTAGCAAGTTTATAATCATGAGTACAATCACGTGTTTAAGTGTCGTTCACTAATTACCAGTCACCCTATATACGAGTATGCATTTGCGATTTAATTTCCGAACAAAGTACTTAAACAAGTGTTTTTAAAAACGAACATGTGAAGTTGAATTTACGTTACAATCGTAACTTTGAAACTATTCTGGGCCCAAACCCAGGGGGCTTAGAGAAAGTAACAATTTAAAAACGATAACGAAGTTAGAAGAGACTAAAATGTATTAGATTGACATAAACCGCGCTAAGTCACGTGGTCAGTCGACTGTCGACATCGTTATCGCAAGTAGACAATGTTATAATTCGTAACGAAACCATAAAGAAACGAATTGCTATCGTGTTTATCCCATGCAAATGCGTAGACAAGCAGCGCTTTCAGCGCTAACGCTAGGAAATGTTTATAGATATCTCAGAGACGATGACGAATTTAGATATCGTTTCGCTACGAAGCGATGTTACTTTGTCTACAGGGCCTGTTCAGGTTAAGACTATAAACAAGAATTCATTATTCGACTAAATCAAGAAAAGGGATGACTCCGGAGTAAAAAAATAAATAACTCTATTTATTCCTTATGTTAGATTATCAAAAAATATTGGACATGTATTTTTTGCTTTATCAAATCAATGAAAAATGACAAAGATAAAACGCATCAAAGTTCAGGAGTCCCCAACTCCCCACTCTTGCTTGTTACGTCACTGAGTAAAAAGTGGTACAATTTTAACTCAAGTGTGACGACATGCGAAATTTCATCACACTGTATCGTCTTCATTTTTAGGGTTCCGTACCCTAAGGGTCCAAACGGAGCCCTATTGTTGTCCGTCTGTCTGTCTGTCCGTCTGTCGTCTGTCACAAAATTTTGTTACGATGAACTTGATAAAAAAAAAATTTTCCTGCGTTTCTCTTAACATTGTGATTAGCTGAATTTTAAGATTTATTTCATTATTATACATAGTCAGGTAAAATATGGGTATTCTTCTTTGCTGTTAATGTTGTTTATTATAACGTACTAGCGACCCGCCCCAGCTTCGCTCGGGTACAAATTATACATATAAACCTTCCTCTTCAATCACTCTATCTACTAAAAAAACCGTATCAAAATCCGTTGCGTAGTTTTAAAGATTTAAGCATACATAGGGATATAGGGACAGAGAAAGCGACTTTATTTTATACTATGTAGTGATACTTTACTATAACAAAAACCAATATTTGGTACGGAACCCTTAATGTGCGAAATCCGATACGTACTTGGCCAGTTTTTTTTTGTTTACGTGACAAAGGGAAAAATACATGTCCAATATTTTTGGTAATCTAACTGACGGACTAATAGATTTTTTAAGTCATTAACCTGATTAATTGTAAGGAGGTGGTCCCATATAAATTTTATCAAAATAGCTTCAGCGCTTTTTGAGAAACTGAACAAGACGAAAAATACATATTCCTAGATGACGTTTTGGTGTTCTCCAATTACGACTATGTTTAAATTCCACGTTCCATGGTATTGGGGTTTCTAGTTCTGAGGTATATCAACTAAAAAGTGAAAAATAAAAAAAACTTTTTTACAAAAAAAAATACACTAAAAATTAAAAATAACTTTAAATTCGGAAGTCGGTGTCAAATAACGAAGAAATAAAATACAAACACCGACTTCCGAATTTAAATTTATTTTTAATTTTTAGTGAATTTTTTTTTTGGAAGTCGTTTGTTTTTTTTGTAAAAAAGTTTTTTATATCTATCCATCTACATACTAAAACTGATAAAGTAGTAAACTAGCTTGACTATGTATATAGCGCATATTGCTACGTATTAGTATCGAATGTACACATTTCGCTTGGCCATTACTATGCAGGTGTATTTTTTTTTTTTTGGGGGGTGGGAAATCATCTTATGACTTCTTCCGCTCTAGGGTGGAGCGGAAGAGCGTGTCAGACTCTTACTGACTAAAACCCACCCCTGTTCCTCCCTGCCCTACGCGCCCGGGGGCGAGGTAACTCTTTCGAATTTATCCTCCACCCTCGGGCAGGCATTGGCCGTGGCAGGCCCCGTCCTTTGCTGACAACTCTTTGAGGCGCGCGTGGAACACTACGCGCCGTCGACTCTCGGGCCTGGTGCTGATCGGACGGCGAGTTACCCACTACTCGCCGTCCGCAGGCCCGGGTCTACGGTGGCCGGAGATCGTCTCGCAGCCCCTGGCGTCTCTTGCGGCGGCTGCTGCTGAGGGCGCTAGGGCGACTCTACCTCTGTTGAGTCTCCCTAACGTGTGCCGCCTCCCTCTTCGCGAGTATTACTGCTTCGCAGAAGGAGGAGACGGCCCCCCATTCCCTCTCGCTCCGTACCATGGCCTGAACCAGGGCACGGCGCGAGAGGTCGCTGCCGCCTATCGCATCCACGAGGACACGGCGGTGTTCTGCCCAGGCGGGGCAAACCTCCACCGTATGCTCCACCGTGTCCTCTGGGCGATCCTCGCAGTGGAAACACGCAGGGGTCACCTCCGCCTTGATCCGACACAGGTACCTCCCAAAACAGCCATGTCCGGTGAGGACCTGCGTCAGGCGGAAGGTGAGGGCGCCATGGCGCCTCTCCAGCCACTCCTCAAAGAGGGGCACTACCGCCTCGATGGTGGCGTGCCCAGCGCTGGGTTGCGATAGTCGCTCTCTCCATGTCACCATGAGATCCTGCCGGAGCTCTGTCCGCCGAGCCGCGAGTTGTCGCGGCAGCAGAGTTTCGCCCCGGCCTTTAGCCTCCTCGCGCCACTCATACAGGTGCGCGAGGTACTATGCAGGTGTAGCCAGCAATCCCACGAGAAAAAATACCTAAACCAAAAAAATAAAACTAAAAAAGAAGCAAACTTACAACACGGTTTCCTTCATGAAGCACACGATTTTATTACAATTTTAGCACAAAATAGGTACACACTTTAAAAAAACTGGCGAAGAGCACAAAAGGTTTGATTCTGATGATGGATGTACCTACCCTGCGCGTAGAGTTCGCAGCCTACAAAATCACGGGAGATTCATTTCTGCAATGTTAAGGTTCAATTTTTCCATACAAACAGTATGCAGACTACCATCAGAATCACACCTTGACACATCAGGATCGCTAGCCACAAAAAATACATTAGGATAGGCACACAGAAATTCAAAAGTTACGATCAAAAGTGTTCCTTCCCCCGGCGGCGCCTGCGCAGACCGATGAATGTGAAGCTCCGACAACAACTATTAGAACACGCACAAGAGTATATTCGTGTTACTAGTCCTGTGCAGTGCCCAATAGTTGTTTTGGGCTTCAGGCTTTCGACGACTTCCGATGTGTTGGTGGAGACTGGAAAGAACTTTGATTAGGTAGGTACCTATTGAAAAAAAATGTTCAATTAAGGTGAGTCCAGAGAGTGGGAGACAATACTGTCCGTTACGTTTTTGCACGGCTATTGATGAAACTTGGCACCTGGATAAATTCATTTTTCTGGAGAAATGTGGTTTTGTAGAGTAGAGAGGTCTTTGCCCTGCAAAATAAAATGTCTCTTCCTGATGATAATGCGCCGTCAAGCCCGAAGCATATGCCTGTACACTGTCTGGACACATCTTTACAAAGAAAGAAAAATCAACTTCGGACTTTGACACAAACAGGTAATGAGTGATATTTTATTTATAACCAAGGCCCAACATCTTAATTGGCTATTTGTTTCTAATAAATAAATATTGTAAGTTGTATTCACAGATGTTCTAGATATTGTTATTAGTTAAAGTGATGGAAATGCTTGAATTAGGTACCTCTGCAGATTTTATCTTAAATCTCGGACAAATTAAAGCAATGAAAGTAGTAGATCGTAGTGATTGATCGGGACTTAATTGAAAAAAATAACTATTGATATTAAGTTACCTAAGGTAATTTAAAAAAATAACTACATATTGATATTAAGTTACCTAAGGTAATTTAAAAAAATTACTATTGATATTAAGTTACCTAAGGTAATTTAAAAAAAAGACTGGTCAAGTGTGAGTCGGACTCGCGCATGAACGGTTCCTTACCATCGTACAAGATTATACGCGTCTACTTGTTGCCATTATTAAGATCGAGAAAAAAAGCCAAAAAAACGTTTCTGCTATGGGAGCCCCCTTTAATTTTTAATTTATTTATATTTTTATTATTTGCTGTTATAGCGACAACAGAAATACACATTCTGTGAGAATTTAAACTATCGACTTATTACTGATCATGATGCCCACTGACAGACAGATGGACGGACGGACGGACGGACAGACGGACGGACCGATGGACTGACAGACCACGCAGTCTTAGTAATAAAGTCTCGTTCGTTACCCTTCGGGTACGGAACCCCTAAGAAGATTTTTAAAGTTTCGCTCGAGTAAAAAACCCGTAGACCGTCTTATTCGTAGCACTGCTACTACGAGCTACGCCGCGCGCCGCAGCCGTAGCAAAGTAATAATGGTGCTACAAGGTATTTCTGTATTGCATAATAATATTTGCAAAAAAATTAGTTCTGAGTTACTTAGATTGATAGTAATATATTAATTAGTATTAATATATTAAATAAAATCTAATTATAATTAAGAGAATATTATAAAAAATCTCTTTGATAAAAAGGTAAAGTTTGTGAGGTTGTGAGGTTGGGAGTATTCTTTGGATCTACTGAACCGATTTTGAAAATTCTTTTATCAATAGACAGCCTCGTTATTTGTGAGTGTCATAGGCTATACATTTTTGAAATCCATGCGAACGAAGTCGCGGGCGAACTGCTAGTTATTTATACTCAATAGTTTTCAAGTTTAAAATGCCTACATTTGTCCGAAAGATAAAGATGCAGAAACATACAAAATTGACAGTAGGTACTAAGTATATAATATATTTCTAAACTTGACAGTGAATTTCTTCTTAAAACCAAACAACGAAAAAGCAAACACACACCTTACTCAACACAGTTCTATTGCAAATAAATTTTCAAGTAAATAGATACGTACATTGGTCCCTATGTATAGGTGTGAAGATACGCTATTAAACGAATTTGAATATTTCATGTAATACAGTACTATCTTTAAGTTATAATAACGATTAAAACTATTTTTATATGAAAGGTTCTACTTATCTGAAAAAGACCTATTAACACGACACAGAAACCATCAAACATTTATCGCACTGTATTAAGCCTCTTTCTGTCACATTAAAGAAAAAATCATATGCATTTTATATACTTAAATCTACGGCACATATAGAAAAAAGTAGCCATAATATACGTAGAAGAGTATATACGAATAAGCAAAATTTTTGTTAAGCCGAATAAATACCAAAAGAAAAGCAACATGCTATTTCTAGACATACAAAGTAGAGAGAAAAATTCGACAACAAATGAAAACATTGCCAATACTCATAATTTATGAACAACTTTGGGGCCACAACTGAATTCACGAAAAATCAATCTACCTACTGGTTATTTTAACGAGTTATCTATATCAATCTGCCTAGTCTTTTCCCAACTATCTTGGGGTCGGCTTCCAGTCTAACCAGATGCAGCTGAATACCAGTATTTTACTGCCTATCCGACCTCCACAACCCAGTCACTAGGTAATACGATATCCCTTGGTAAGACTGGTTGTCAGTTTCGGGCTTCTGACGACCCGTAACGACTGGTAAAGATCCACGATTGACAGCCGGGACCAACGGCTTAACGTGCTTTCCGAGGCACGTTAAAATTTCGATATGTAAAGATGGTCACCCATCCATGGATCAACCTCGGCAAGCTTAGCTTAACCTGATGGATCAACCCGTGCGGCTGTTATTACTGTAGCCACGAGCTCCTCTCCGAGTTATATATATATATAAAAGGAGAAGACATGACTCACTGACTCATCAACGCCCAGCCTAAATCCTTGGACGTACAAAGCTGATTTTTTTCACATGTGTTGTTTTAAGACGTAGACGAGGATTAAGAAATAATTTTTCGAAATTCAACCCTTAAGGCGGTGAAAAAGGGTCGCGGATTAAATCGTAACAGAGTTACCGCGCCCCTGGGCATTCAGGTATGGAGGGAACAGGGGTGGGATTTAGTTAGTAAAAGTCTGACACATCCTTCCGCTCCAACCAGAGCGGGAGAAGTCATAGGACGATTTCCCACCTCCAAAAAAAAAAAAGAGTGTGAAAAGGGGGTTGAAAGTTGAAAACGGGAGAAGTAGTGATTCCACGCGGGCGAAGCCGCTGGCAGAAGTTAGTGCAAACATAAATTTATGGAGCAGTTGTTTTTTTTTTTTGGTGATTTCAGTGTTGGTAAAGAAAGAAAGAAAGAAAGAAAATACGTTTATTTACGGTAAACATGACGCAAAAAACAGAGAAACACAAAAACAAAGAAAAACTGGGGGAAAAAAATGCGTCACATCCACAAAAAAAAAAAAAAAAAAAAAGAAAAAAAAGAAAGTAAAAAAGAAAAGAAAAGAAAAAAGAAAAGAAAAAAAAAAATGTTTGAAAAGTTGTTCATGATGATGAGTATTGTCAGTGTAATCATTTGTTGTCCTATTGTCGTCTCCACCTTGTTTATGTTACAGGATACGCATAATTGTAAACACCGTAAGATTGTAATAAACATTGTGAGAGTGTAAACTCTTGATATCGCACCTCCGCAGCTCTGGTGCAACACTGTCACTTAATCCATGAACAATGAGTTAGAACAATAAATTAGTATTTTTATAATACGAGTAGTATTCAGGATTGCTTTTGCTCAATACTTATAAAGTTAACAATAATCGTATAAGCTATTCTACTATCTTGTTTTAATCAAGAAGGGTCATAATTTATACAACAACAAATAGTTATCAAAAATACTATGGAAGAAATGTATTTTTGAAAAAGTGTCAGTGGGTGTCCGGGGGTGCGATATAATAAAAATAGATAATTTCAAATAAAGTAAATTTCATTCAAATTTGATCATTATTTACAATATATCCGAACCGAACCTGATTGCAAATAGAGTTTACAATTTTACTGGATTTTTCATAAACTAACAGTGTTTTCAATTATTCGGTGGCATACTCCTATACGTCACAATGAGCACGTGATGGATTGTGATGTTCAATCCAGTCCAGTCCAGGCATGAAATGAAATGCATTTTTAAAAGTATCCATCTTTTTCGCAGAATCACTAACAAATCAGAGCTGTCGAGTTTAATATGCAAGAAGTAACTAAATATCCTAGCACTATCCAATATTTCCTTTTAATTGATGGATTGGCGGTGACTACAACCGAACAGACTAATAGAAATATACAAATAAAAAGATTTATGCTAGCTTTGAAAACTGGGATATTGAAAAGGTAGTGACACATTCTATTATATAGGAGACTGATGGATATTCGGATGGATATGCATTGGTTATCAAACTGTATCTGTTCGTTTGTCGAATATAGGTATGTAATACCTTTCAGTTGTGTAGGAACATGTGCATATTATTAAGTAATTAATAAAATAAAAATTTAAAAGTATTCTTTTGGACTCCTTGCTTCAGGAGAATTTCCATTTTAGTGGTACTTTGGGTCTTTTAGTATCTTTTTCTAGTGCCTTTGACCACCTATCGTTAGATACGTTTATCCTATTGTTATGAAATTATTTGTTGTTTCTTGCTTGGGTAGACCGTACGTATGGAAAACTAATCATTTTATAAACATGTCTCATGTCGCTGAGTGAACTCGGCGGACATGTTTGTTTTTTAGGTTTTGTAAGTAGGTATGCTCTGGAACAATTTGTTTAAGTATTTATACATCAACTAAAGTATGTATCTAAACATTTCCATACGTAGCTGCAATCTAAACAATAATAATTAATTAATTATACCAGTGGGTGGGTCGATCTACTAAGCTACTATCCATTTACTAAGAGGGTAAACCTAGTTATTCATATTTCTAGAAGTAGATTCGAGCTATTAGGACTGTCAGATTCAAAGTGCAATAGACAACCTACCTACGGTACCTACAAATTAACATATTCATCAATTTGTTTCCTGATAGCTACAACCTGCGGGTTTTTAAGTCAAGAATAAATAGCTTAATTCCAAGCAAGTGTGCTCTATCGTCGACCATATCATCGTTTACCATCAGGTAAGATAGTGGGCAAAGGCGAGCCTCTCAATAATATAACAAAAAAAAAAAAATTAAAAAAGGCACATAACAGACTAGACACATACATACTCGTACACATCTGGATTTGTGCACGGCTTTGGCCATTTTTAACAGACTTCCAAAATGAGAAAGAAGGTTATCAATTCGGATGTTTGTATTTTTTTTTAATGTACGAGTATGTTCGGGGCATAACTCTGTCATTTATTGACGGATTTGCAATTTTTTTTTTTGTTCTACAGGGCTTTATTCCGAAATGGTCCCATTTAAATTTAATATATATCTGATGGGGAGTTTCGGAGACAGACAACGGAACTCTTCAAAAAATGACAGCAAATCAACTGCTGCATTCGTATGTCTATGTAGTGTTAACACAATGTAATGGGGAACCACAACTAAAAAGTGAAAAATAAGAACTTTTTTATAAAAAAATAGAACCGACTTCCAAAAAAGGGGCAAAATGGCTTTAATTTCGGAAGTCGGTGTCAAAAAACGAAGACACAAAACCAGAAACACCGACTGCCGAAATTAAAGTTACACTTTTTTTTGAAAGTCGGTTCTATTTTTTTGTAAAAAAGTTTTTTGTTCGATTACGATTGCTATCTATTAGGAAGGTACAGTGCAGTGTCGTCAAAACGTAATTGGTCAAATGAAGGACACCTCTGCGCACTCTTTCTGGCGATACAAGAGTGATGATAAGTTACAATTATGTTTTAGAGCATAAAGTTTTGTTTTTTCTCCCAAGGGTGTTAAAAGGGGAAAATTAATTGGAAAGATGACCTTTTATTTCAATTTACCAAAATTGGTTTGTGTGGGTTGTCTTCGAACCACTAGTTGAAAAATGTTTTCGATAACTATTGTACTGGACTACTTATTATGACTATTTCAATATTAATATGGCAACAAAATGAGATAGGTACTTAGGTAGGTACCTATAGCACTATTTTTCACTATTTGGTATATTTAGAAGTCATTTGAAGTTGTAAGTTAGACACACCGTTAGGTATCGGTACTTTGAGTAAATTAAACAAAGAGTTGGCAACAAATAGGATGGTTTTGGATACTAAGCAGCAAAGTAAAATATTACTTACTTGCATGAAGTTAGCTGCAACAAAGCTGCAATAGGCTAACGGTGCACTTACCGGTCAAACCAAAATAAAGTACTTAAGGTGAATGCTCCAGGGCAGCCCGCGAAATTCTTTGCAATTTGCAGGTCAGTGTCAGGTTGTATCTTGGTCAAAATTTGATTCGCGGCCGTAGCAAGTATGTGTCTATGGAATTATAAACATTAAAATCATCAATACATCTCTCTCAGTTAGAATTGATGCCAAATGTCATGATTTCATTAAATACTTACATTTGGCATCTATTCTAACTTAGAGAGTTGTATTGATGATTTTAATTAGGTATTATAATTCTCTAAACACAGACTTGCTACGGCCGCGAATCTAATTTTGACCAAGATACAACAGGTTGTATCTACTACGTTTTCAGTGCAGGTCAGTGTCAGGACACTGACCTGCAAATTGCAAAAACGTAAGAAAATTTGAATTTCGCGGGCTACCCCAAAGCTTTCACCTTAACACAAATAAGCTGAACAATAGCGATCTTAAAAATATTTTACAAAAAAAAAAACTTTATAAACTCGATGTACCTTAATAATAAAAGTAACCATGTGAGTTTAAACACTGATTACCAGGTTCTTATTTCAAAATTTTCTATGGAGAATTTGAATTTAGAATCCCTTATGGTTATCGAGTTTTATAAATAAGACTGGTTGTTTAAAGGCTACTTTAAATTAATCTGCTGAAAAATCTCATGATAAATTATTGGTTAAGTTATTTTTGTTAAATAATTTATGTAACATGACTTGCAGCCCTTTTTTTTGACTTTTTGTCACAGTAAGAGTAATAAATAAGAAAATAAGTTACACAACTTGAGTAACTTGAATAACTAAGTTCTCAAAAAATACACCGGCCTTTCAGTTGACTAAATAAATTCAAAAACTAACTCATTAAAATATGTCGATTTTTTTTGCTATGCTGACAAAATACAGAGTGTAAAGGAAATGCGTGGACATATTTTAAATCAATATTTTTGTGGGCGATAATTGAACAATGTTCTTCAAAAAAGTCATAGAAAATTCCGAAAAAAAAATTGGTTCTCCCCATACTGCCTAATTTTGATCAGGTGATAATAACTTTGTACGGCAATTCCAATTTTAGTTTTGGATTTTTTCTATGAAGAAATTATCTAAGATATGACCACTAATTTCTCTAACATCCTATACTATGAAATAATCATGCAACAACATGTATTTACTGTTACTTTATTTATTGGGTGACATTTAAGTTGTTTATTGTTGTTTAGTCTTTCAAAGGTTGACAAATAAACCAGCTGTTCTCAACATTTTCCCTGGTTATTTAAGTGAACCCAAATTTTTCTATGAACTAAACAGCTGATTCTTTGGTCTTTCACCCACTAAAATATTGTCAATGAATCAAAAGTCACCCTGTACAAAGATCTGAGTAAAGTGAGTTTAACAAATCTTAGAAAGACAGTTGATTTTGATAATAATTTCAGTTACAGCCTGTTTAAAAAGCACAAACTCACTATGCTCCGATCTAAACAAAATTACAAAGAGCATGCAAGTTGTTCAACTACTTATAACATAAAACAGCAGTGCAATAAAATATATAAAAATCTAGACAAAAAATATTGTACAAAGAGTTTTGCTTTGTAAGAGTATCTTCACACTTTATCGTTATGATTTTGAGTAACATACAAGTACTGAATAAACAGAACTATTTTTTAAACTTAGTTTCTAGGCCCTAGTAGATATAAAATACAGTTTTAAAATCGAAGAGTCATTAAAATAAAATCCTTAGCTTAAATTTTATTAAAAGTAGAAAATAGGTAGTGTAAAAAAATATAAAAATTCCAAACGGATTGAAAAAGTCAATCTATTTGAAGTTTTTTGGCGAAACAATGTCTGATAATAATTCCTAAAACATCCTAGTCCTAAATATCCTTCGAATAATCTTCGTAATTCCTGATGCGGTTTCTTCTACTTCGTAGACAATGAATAGCCCGCAATAGCCGCTGTCACACGCACAAGAGTATAGATTTAACTAATCTTGTGCAGTGGCCAGCAGCTGCTTTGGGCTTCATTTTACACACAAAACCGAAGAACGAAGACTCGTATGTGGATCTTCAAAGACGGACGGACCACGGAGATACGTAATGCAACTTAATGAAGCTAAAAATGCACGTTAACAAACAACAAAATCAAAATAAATAAAAATAAAAAACACTAAACTAAAAATAAATAAAATTCTTAGTTTAAAACCAATAAAAAAAAAAAACACTGTCAAGACAAACAGCCTTATTTATAAAACTCGCTAAGCATATGATTAGTTTAAATACAGATTAGCGGATTCTTAATTTAAATTATCCATAGAATATTTTGAATTAAGGCCAAGCTAATCAGTGTTAAAGCTAATCACATGCTTACTTTTATAAATAAGGCCCAAAATCAACAAAGCAGATTAATTAATATATTCCACCGTAAAATAGAATATAAATTCTTTATTACAGTATGCCTTAAGCGACAGTCCGGTCGGGCAGCTCGCAAAAAACTAAGGTGACTAAGGTATCGGGTGGCGAGCGAAGCCCCACGCGGAGGAAACCATACTACCGGCTTAACTTAATGCACGCATATACGAACATTCGATACTAATACCCTATTACCGGTCACATCAGCACATTGGAATATATTTTGTGAAAAAAAAAATGGTTTTGAACCCCTGTCGAAGCGATTTCATTTTTGAAGCATCAATTAAAATGCGGTCACGTGAAAATAGAGTTAGTATCTTCAAAAAAATCTGTAGGAATATTTATTAGTAAGTCTTTTGAATTTGTTGATTTATACATAATTATGTTTGTATAAATACCAGTTTATTTGTAGTTAAGTTAAAGGAACTTCTTTTTCCTTCTTGTTTCACACTTTATTTTTATAATTTGTGGTAATACGAATAAGAATGTATTTTTTTATTTTATTTTTATCCAGCCCATACTGTTCCACTGCTGGGCAAAGGCGGGAGGCCTTTGCCCAAGTCAAGCCAAGTACTTTCTGGTATTCTTTTCACGAGCCACGTCGAACATTATGAAAAGAACTATATTGATTTTGTTTAGTTTTAATTAGTTAGTGATTCATTTAATGCCACAGGTACAATTACCAATAGTTTACTTTTTTGAATAAATTAGGACTTCCATACCTATGAATTTAACAGACCCGCTTGCTAAGATACAAATATTATCCCCCCTTTTTTATCACCTCAACTGTTATAATCGGACATAAATAGATAAACATTTCAAATTAAATACAGTTACACAGTGCACAAAACATGCTTTCAGAAATTAACAAAACTCGTATTTCCATTTATTTGTGACGGTTCTGTTATAAACGCCAAGAGAAAAATAATACAAACTTACAAGAAAAATAATCAAAGAAAAACACGTAACAAACATAACAAAAAAAATACTTACAGGCCTTAAAAAGAAAAGCACTAAAATGATTTTAAATGTAATTGAAATAACACTAGTTTCTTTTACGAAAACTTATTACAGTAAAAAAAAACTATTTGGAGCGACGTCTGTCGCCGGGGTAGTTCGGAGCGCGAATGAATACGGCAGGAGACTACATTACATGTTGGTGCTCGGGCCTATATTATGTCCTGCCTCCACCCCTAGTCGGCTTGGCGCATGTCAAAGGAGGTTACTCGTAAGTAGTTAATGCGTAGGTAGGAAGACCTAGGCAAACTTCATTAGAAAGGTATGTGAAATAGAAGTGGCTATAGCGTATAGGCTGGTTTTAAATTAGATGCTTTATTTGTTGAGTAAAATTTTTTTGAGGTATTACTAAACCCCGATTTTTGAATTTAGAATTTTTTGTTGAGTATTTGTAAACTCTCAAAACGGTGAAGGAAAACATCGTGAGCATTCTCTAGAACCAAAAATTCGATGACAGGTGACATCTGCCAACCCGCTCTGGGCCCGCGTAGATACGGGTGGATTTCGGCCCATTCCGCTCCTAGAGAGGAAACCCGAATCCCAGCAGTGGAAATATTATAAGGATGATTATGCTATGCTATTTATTATTTGTCAAACTCTACTTTAGTCTGAAAATCTGTCAAAATTTGTCATTAAAGTGAGTTTGGTTTAGGAACTCACTTAAATACCTAAATCCTATGATTTATTTTCTGTTTTTAGTTCCGGACCGGGATCAACAATATAACAGTTATTTTTAAACAGTCGTAAAATTTCTGTAAATTGCCTGCGAAAAGTTATTCAGGAGCGAGAGTCCTTTTAAAACCACTGTTCAAAAGAGTGAACGTTTGCGTAATCAAACTTAAGAAAACCAAAGAAGCAAGAAAAGTGTTTTCTTATTTTAGTTCTTGACGCGTGTTGGGATTTATAGCATTTTCTATTTTATTATTTGAATGTTGTGAGAGAATTGAGAAATGATGACGTTGATAAGCCTAATACATACTGTATTAGGCTTCTATGGGATTCCTAATGTTGAGGGCTCGTGGCTGGTAAAATATAAAACTTATATAAATTTTATTGATTGCCAAGCCTTTTTGTTAGGTGTTTTAAAGTTGACTTTGGATCATAACGATCCAAAAGGCTGGTACGAGTTTTACGACAGTTTGTAAGGCATAATTGTGTTTTTTGTACTACATGTACTATATTACATTACATCGTAAAGAAGTAAAGTAAGTTTGTGTGTAGGATCTGCTGAACCGATTTTAATAATTCTTTCATCTGTAGAAAGCTACACTATCCCTGAGTGACATAGGTTATATTTATTGTGATTTATTATTGATTGTGATTAATCATATGTTTTGTGATTAACAATACGTAATGTTAAGGGTGCCCTAGTCGGTAATTTTTCCATACAAACATAGTATGGCAATTACTTAAAAAAAAATGTTTTGTTTTGTTTTTTTACTTTTTGTGTCCCTATAGGGCTAGATAATGGCGAAAGTTTTGTTATTACACCATCAAAAAGTAAAGTAATCGCCATACTACGTTTGTATGGCAGAATGAGCGACTAGGGCACTTTACTTAGTTAACGAACGCTGTTGGCGACAGGTGCATCTCGGTCGCGCTTTTAAATTAGACCACAACATTAGGCAGGGGTGCTTCCGCAAGGCTTTCGCGCCACTTTCAAGGATTGCATTTTATTAACCTGATATTTTACTCATTTGTCATGATTTGGATCTAGTTGATAAAATAATATAATAATAATAAAAACAAGATTGTTGTTTTTTTTTTAATTCATGAGCTAGGTCCTCGTATATGCATAGAAGTACTCGTAGATAAGTTGCTTTTATAATCTATTTCGTGTGTACAAATTATTCAAGAAAAGCTCTATGTTTTTTCGTAAATTATTACTTTAGTAAATTATTCTTTACATAGGTATCGACTGTTTCGACGGTGCGGGCACATAACACTTACCATAGAAAAAGTAAATAGCCATATTAGTTTTCAAACAAATCCATCGAGGTCTAATACCTCAGGAAAAGAAAAACATTGAAATGTGACATTATCTCGTAAGTAGTGACAGGTCGTCGGCGAGGCCGCTCGGAAGCCCTGCAAATGAGGTCGGCGCCTCCCTCATTACAGGATTATGAAGTAACCGCCACAAAGATTTAAACCTGGAGGCCTATTGCAGACCGGTAGGTATGTCTAGTATGAACGATGATGTTTCAAGTTTTATATTCCCATATCGGCATTGAAGAAAACGAAGAAGTTGATCATTTATCCAAAGAAGCGTGTTTATAGAGGGTGTTCCGGTGACATATAAACCTTATTGGACAAATATTTTAAGTGTAGTTAGATTGAAATGTTATGAAATTTGGAAAGAATATTTCGACGAGAAGTCATTGACAAAGGGTATATGGTATCGGACGATGCAGCCAACCATCCAGAAGTATCCCTGGTTTGATAACGCCGATACGAGTAGACAAGAAATTGTGACAAGTTTGAGACTTCGTGCCGGACACATCCCATTGAATAGTTTTGCTGCATTGATGGGCAAAGTTGCGTCTCCAAACTGCACGGAATGCAATGTGGTCGAACATGTTTTTCATATTATGGTGGAGAGTACCCGGAACGGGGCGGAAAGATATTTGATTCGAGACCGATTTAATATAAATATTTGTCCATTTGGAGAATGTAATACTATCCTAGCTTTTCCAGCATCCAAAACCGTTAGAATATTATATAAATTAGTTAATTTAGGAATTAACCGTAGATGTTAAGTTTTGCATGTAACAAAAGTTTCCTATGAGGGTGGCCATGTTCACTATATGATCAAACCCTCGTTAATAAATAAAGATTAAAAAAAAAAAGTTTTATATACGAAAACGACTGTAGATTATTCTCCTTTTTATTGTGTCGACGACTCCAAATTATGCCAACTTCGACTCTATCGTTAGCCTCATTTAATCATCTCATTTCAATCCTCATCAATGTGAAATTAATAAGGTATATAATTACTAATGAAATTAATAACAATTATTTTTACTCGAAAAAAAATACGTCTTTTCTAAGTTTAAGAGGCCGTACACGAAATTTTGGCCGATTTCACTGATTTACGTAATTTTAAAATGTGATTTTACAGTTAAAATAATGCATTTCTATAAGTTTTAATAAGTTTTAATCCACAACATGCAAGATCATTCCCATTGTGATCTAATGAATGAGCTACATCGAATCTTGCGTTGCCTATTATAAGTCGAGGTTTGGGTTGTTTTAAAAGTTTTTTTACTGCCAAATGTTTGTATTTTTTAAAAAAAATCTCAAGAAATGGATTGATGGTGAACTGAAGTTTATTTTTTGCTGTTTTAGTTTCATGAACGAGAGTTCTAAAGAGCCAAAATCAAAAGCAATTTTTTGCCCATTTTTTCTAAAATTTAACTAAGTTAAATATTTTTTTACTCAAATTTTTCATGTAAAAGTGGTATAAAGTGATTCATAAATTATATAGACGACTTTTGCAAAAACACATTTTAATTTTTTCATATCGTTTAGATGTCAATACGATTCGTAATTATGTGATATTCTAAACCGCTTCACAGAACCGTCGTCGGTTTTTGGTCGATTTAATCGTTATTATAATAAAAATAAAAAAAAAACTAGCTCATAAATTAGATCATATTTGAAATGATCTTTAATGTTGTCCATTAAAACTTTTAGAAATACATTATTATAACTGTAAAATCACATAAATCAGCGAAATCGGCAAAATTTCGTGTACAGCCTCTTAACTAATTAATATTTTAATAAGTTGATAGTTTATTTTAATTTGTAGTTAGTAAAACATTACATGACATGATGTTAATTCGACCCATCATCGATTACGCTGATGCCTGCTATCTAGATGCCACTGAGGAGCTCTTAAATAAGCTTGAGCGCTTGCAAAATCTGTGCATTCGGTTTGTTTTTGGTCTGACGAAATACGACCATGTCTCTCAGTTCCGCAAGGATCTCAAGTGGCTCCCAATCCGTCTTCGAAGGAACACCCGGATATTATGTCTCCTGTTCAACATCCTTTTCAACCCTAAGTACCCTGGCTACCTGCGTGATCGTTTTTCGTTCACTCGCCCTGCCGATGCCCCATGTAGATCCCACCTTAAGCATCATCTCAATTTCCCATCCCATAAAACCCATTCCTATTCCCACTCCTTCTGTGTTCATGCGGTACGATTGTGGAACTCACTTCCACCTAACATTCGTGACTCTAATAACATACATCAGTTCAGAAAACTGGTCAAAGAGCATTACCTCTCTATCATCCCATAGTGATATTTATTATAGGTATGTATTTTATTTATTATAACATATATATATATATTTCTTTTATTTCCTTTTATTGTATTTTTATTTTTATGTCTGAATTAGTTAGGTTTATAGTCTTTATTTATTTATACACACTGTGTCTACGTTTCATTTCCAACTTTCCAGTCGCAGGTCTGCTGGAAGAAATTTCTTTAGAAATAAGCAGCACCTTTGTACTATTGTTTCTGTAATTGTTATTTTTGTTTTCTCTTGTGTTTTGTGTACATAAATAAATAAATGACAAAACTCTCTTTTGTTAATTGACTCGTATAAGTATCTCGAGAGCGGTGGTGGCCCAGTGGTATCGGCCGCGACTTACAAGTTGTTGTGAGTTCAAACCAAGGCAGACGCTTAACTTTGTGTAAATTATTTCATAATCACTGCTTTCGAAACAGAGAAGGAAAACATCATGAGGAAACCAGCAAGTCCTAGAACCAAAAATTCGAAGAAATATGACATCCACCAACCCGCTTTGGGCCCGCGTGATGGATTACGGCCCACACCCTCTCACAAAGAGAGGCCGGTGCCCCAGCAGTGGGGACATTAAAAGGCTGGTGATGATGATGATGATAAGTATCTAATATAAAAATAACTGTGAAAATTGAAAACCTATGGAGTTATTGGAAATCACAAGAAAAGCCGGCAGTTCTAAAAAATTGCCGCTGCAAATGCAAATATAGCAAATATAAAAATATCAGACCAATTTCACAGTTTTTCTAAACCATAAATAGAAAGCCGTTAGCCGATTGATTTCCGCCGGCGTCTGTAATAATATAATTTGCCATGCCTCCCCTTTTATCAAATCAGTGTTTCATACTTGCAGTGAGTGAAGGCTTTATGGATATTTTGAGTTCTGTTTACCTTACCTACGAATTGAAACGGTCATTTCAAAAACCTCTTAAGGGTCTACTACCGGCCAAGTGGCGCCCTCATTGAATAAAAAATCGTGCACCTAAAACAGTCGTTTCTGACACTTTTGCCTACTACTTTGGATACGAAATATTCTGAGACCTGTTTTAACAACGTAAAAATACTTTATCCTCTTTGTAACAAACGTGACGTTGGATTCTTTAATATTTATTTTCTAGGCTATGCTACGATTTTTTATTCAATGAGCCACTTGGCCGGTAATACGGCCTTAAGTAATACAATTCGAATTTTTCAGGAATCGATAAAAGCTGTTTTTAACTGACTTCGAAAAAGGAGGAGGTTATCAATTCGGAAGTTTGTATTTTTTTTTTTTTTTTATGTATGTTCGGGCATAACTCCGTCATATATTGCAACTTTCTTGACGGATTTGCAAAATTCTTTTTTGTTCGAAAGGGATTTATTCCGAAATGGTCCCATTTAAATTTCAAAAAGATCTAATGGTGGGTTTCGGAGACAGACAACGGAACTGTTCAAAAATTGACAGCAAATCAACCGCGATTGCTACTATCGTATGTCTATGAATTGTTAACACAGTTTAATGGGGAGCCACAACTAAAAAGTGAAAAATAAAAAACTTTTTTACAAAAAAAAATAGAACAGACTTCCAAAAAAAGTGCAAAATAACTTTAATTTCGGAAGTCGGTGTCAAAAAACGAAGACACAAAACAGGAACACCGACTTCCGAAATTAAAGTTATTTTGCACTTTTTTTGGAAGTCGGTTCTAAATTTTTTGTAAAAAAGTTTTTATTCACAAGTTAACGACTTTTAAAGAGCTTTTTTGGGCTGAATGATTTTTTTTTGCTTTCTTGAAATTATCAGGTATGATTTTGTTTACTATATTATTGTTACTATGTTATTAATCTTTACTATGTTATTGCTATAATCTAGGTATATATTTTTCCTACTAATTATTTTTTCTTATTAAGATCCTAAATGTATTTTTTTTTATTTGATCATGCCCTCTACAAATATCTTTTTAAATAAAACTGATTGCCTACCTATCGAAAACAATTTACAAAATAATAATACCATTAACATTATTCAAATATGGGTTAATTACACCCCAACCTATGACTGAAGTCCTCACAACAATGCACTGAAATCGAAAATCATTAACTCTAGGGTCATTACAAAGAAAAATATTATTATTGTTATTTCTATTTGTGTATAAACCGATCTTGTATTTATGGTATTGATTTACCTGAAGTAAATCGGGCCTCATTTATAAAAAAAAATTCTTACCATGGGCATAATTTATAAAAAAAAAAATTGATTAGTTGAAACACTAGTTAGCAGGTTCTTAATTCAAAACTTTCTATTGAGAATTTGAATTTAGAATTTGCTAATCGGTATTTAAACTATGCATGTGGTTAGCGAATTTTATAAATAAGGCTGCTTAAAACATATCTAACCATATTATGTCTAAACACTGATGATTAGCAGATTCTAAATTCAAATTCCAGGAAAAATTGGGTTAAGAATCTGCTAATCAGTCTTTGAACGAATGATTTATGGTCAGATATGTTTTGAAATAAGGCTAAAAATGTTTAGTGAAAATAATAGTATAGTAGTGTGGTATAGCGTAGCAGTGGTGGCCCAGTAGTATTGGCCGCGAAATCGCGAGTTCAAATACAGGCAGGCGCTTTATTTTGTGTAAATTATTTTATCAACACTGCTCTCAAAACGGTGAAGGAAAACATCGTGAGGAAACCGGCATGTCCTACAACCAAAACTTCGAAGTCATGTGACATTCACCAATCCGCATTGGACCCGCGTGGTGAATTACGGCCCACACCCTCTCACAAAGAGGAGGCCTATACCCCAGCAGTGGGGAAAATTAAAAGGCTGACGATGATGATGATGAGTGTGGTAGTGAAGTATTTTTTTTTTTCTAGCAGGCACTTTCAAAATAATTTAAGAAAATATATCCTGAATGATTTGAACTCCACGTGTTGTATTCACCTTATTTCGTTTCGTTCGTTCGTTTTCGTTTTTTTAAAACTTTGCCCCACACTTGACTTCACGGTTGCACCCATAGAACGCGTGCCGCGTGTGTGTAGAATAGGTTGACCGTCTGAACAGCTGAATATCTGCATAAATAAAAGTCCTGACTAACTGACTGACTGATTTATCAACGCACAGCCTAAATCGCTGGTCCTAGGTGGGTGTGTTCTTTGTGAAGAGTAGGTCCACTAAAGGGTTTTTCGAAGTTCAACCCATAAGGGGTTGAAAAAGGGGTTGAAAGCTTATAACGGGGGAAGTACTAATTCCAAGCGGGAGTAGCTCTAGCAGAAGCTAGTCATACATATTTTCAGATTGAAAATATGAAACGTCTATGTAAATTAGAAATTAATATCAATTAAGTTACACGAGAAAGCATGCATAAGTTATTGGTAACTTATGCATGTTTGAATTTGTGTATTTTTCAAACTTTGTTTTCTCCGGTAAACCTGTCAAACTATGACATTAAATAAGGGTTTGACACGTTCTTAACTCTTAATACTCAATTCAGAAACCGACCGTTATTAATTTAATAAAATAGAAAAATAACAAACATTTTCAGTTAACGATCTCTGAAAAGAGAAAAGGCCTATCTAGTTATTTTAAAAAAACTTTTGTAAGCTTGTGTTTTAACTTTTTCTATTAATATAAAAGAAAGAAACAAAAAAGTTTAATTTTGACTCTATAGAAAACACAAATACCAAGGCATGGCAGATTTAATATTAATAAAAAATAACAACATAATAAGTGTTTATAAAAGGCCTGTGTGAGGCCATGCATCTCAGTATATTTTGCGATATTAAAAAAAAAGTGTGTATGTACTTATGTACGCACGTAAGAAGTTATACTTCTTTGGCGTAACAAGATAAAAAACTAAACTGTCACAAAGTTTACAAAAGGAAAACAAGCCAACTTTGGGGTGTCGGTTCTAGCTAACTTCAACCTGTGAATTTTGTGTGACAGTGATGCGCGCGCATCTTAAAATTTCACTCTCATCATTTTTTCATAACGCGCCTAAAGAAGTATAACTTCAAAAAATAACGCAGCGCTAGTATTCTGATAGGATCCAACAGTTGTTAAATGACTATAATATTACTCATAGCTCAGGGACATATTTTTAGAAGCCATACAGAACTAAGTAGGAAGGTTCTCGTTCCTTTGTTCGGCAGCTCGCCAAGCTGTTAGTATCAGCTAAAGCTGGTAGATGGCGTTCAGAGTATCACTTGAATAAAGAGAGTTTACGAAAATGCATCTATTTTTCTGGTGATATACGGGTTCTGGAAAGTTAGCGGAGTAGGTTTGTCAAGTTACTCGTATAACATTTTTAAAATAAAAACAGATAATGTACCTATTCAATTTAAATGTATAGGTACCAATTATATATCACCTTCAGATTCGATCCTGATCACTTTTTTTTCAGAAAGAATTTAACTTTGCCTAACTTTAATACCTACAGAAAAAAAAAACTTATTACAATTTTGTTTGTAAAAGAACCTACCTAGCTCATGCAAAATTTTATAAGTTTATAAAAATGTTTGTAAAGATATAGAGCCTTATTCATAAAACTCGCTAATCAGATGCTCAAATAAAAAAACTTTTTTACAAAAAATACAACCGACTTCTAAAAATTACAAAATAACTTTATTTTCGGAAGTCGGTGTTCATATTTTGTTTCTTCGTTATTTGACACCGACTTCCGAAAATAAAGTCATTTTGTAATTTTTAGAAGTCGGTTGTATTTTTTGTAAAAAATGTTTTTTATTTTTCACTTTTTAGTTGTTGTACCCCAGAAGTAAAACTAAATATTAAAGTTATGCCCGAATGGATAACGCCAATAACATGGAATTTGAACATTTGGAGAAAACCAAAACGTCATCTGTGTATACTCATTTTTTGTTTACGTTGATATTTCAAAAAGTGCTAAATCGATTTCGATAAATTATATGGGACCACCTCTGAAGTACGACCTACCAAACAAAAACAGAATCATCAAAATCGATTCACAAATGGCGGCGATATCGCGTAACAAACAAAAAAAAAACATACAGACGAATTGAGAACCTCCTCTTTTTTGAAGTCAGTTAAAAAGTTTAAATACTAAGTAATAAAAAGATTCTATATTCAAATTCTCTGTGGAAAATTGCTAATCAGTATTTAAATTTAGCATATGTTTAGCGAGTTTAATAAATATGGCTGTATAACTGCAAGGACTTATGCGATTATGGAAATTCATTCTTTTATAAAAAGTTACACTATCGCTGAATGATAGGCTAAAATTCACGATTTCTGTGGTCACGGGAGCCAAGCCACGGTAAAACTTAACATGACTTAGATAACGTTATTTTTTAAATTGAACTGGCAGTAGTTGTCTATACGGAAGCTGCAGTGGCCTTTATGGAAAATACTCAGTCGGTTGCGCACTCAGGTAGGCCGCTAAAATAAAACCCGTCAGATACTCAATGTGAGTGCGGTGCCCCTGTCCAGAACATGGTTCAAGTACTGGAATGCCCCAAGTGCCCATACACCTGCACTATGGAGGCTCTGATGTGTAACCAAAATTAAGTAATTACTCTATTTAATTACGTTATCATAAAGGATAAATAGTTTAACTACAGCTTGCCAAACGGATGTTGGCTTGAATTATTAGCGATGGTTCTATTATCTCAATTGTCTAACAACATGGATATAAATTATTAGACACAGCTGTCAGACGGACATTCTTGTTCCAACTTTTTTTTTTTTTGGGGTGGTAAATCATCCAATGACATCTCCCACTCTGGGTGGAGCGGGATGTCAGACTCTTACTGACTAAAACCCACCCCTGTTCCTTCCTTACCTGAGTGACCAGGGGAGCAGTAACTCTGTTACGAATTGATCCGTTACCCTTGGCCATAACCGTCGAGCCTGACGTCTGCTTAAATGTAATACTGAGTTGTCTTAGACTTTTTTATACTCATGGAATTCACATCATAGTCTGCAGAAGCACATCGAGTGGTGTCAGTGCTATTGGGTCACGCGGGGCGGGACCTTTTTCCCATAGGAGAAACCGACCTGGTGACTTGATATTTATTCCTGACACAAGGTAGGGATTTAGGAGGTTTGTTACAGATGAATGCTACTGAGGTTGCAATTAATGTAGCCAGCTTCTGGACCCAAAGTATTTTAAAAGTTAGGAAACCATCGATTCGAAAGAAGAAGAAAAAGAAGTAGTGTCCTACAAACTGCTAAGTTAGCTGTTTTATGTGTCATTTCCTTAATTACGAAGCTTCAAAAATCACTTAAGTCTTAATCGTTATTCCTTAGTTAATTAAGAATCAATCATCCGCTACCTATCAGTCGGCCTAATAGCTAACAAAACAGGACAGGTAGCATATTAGACACCCGAGCCGAAGCCCCGCTCAGGAAGTACCTTCCTGTCACCCGATACCACGCAGTAGGGTTGCCAAGTAACATTTTTAGAAACTCGGGACAAGTCCTTAAATTCAATAAAAAATCCCACTCACATATAGGAGACCTATGCCCCAGAAGTGGGAACGTTAAAAGGGTGATGATGTATGTTATTTTTAACCGACTTCAAAAAAGGAAGAGGTTCTATGATCGACTCTATGTATGTTTTTTTTTATGTATGCCCACCGATTTCTCTGTCAATTGAGGACTGATTTTCAAAATTCTTTTTTGTCCAAAAGAATATACTCTCGAAGTCCCATATAAATTTTATCGAAATTGCTTGAGCGCTTTTTGAAAAACTGAACAAAAACGAAAAATACGTATACCTAGATGACGTTTTGGTGTTCTCCAATTACGACTATGTTTAAATTATTGTTCCATGTTACTGGGGTTTTTAGTTCTGAGTTATAACAACTAAAAAGTGAAAAATAAAAAACTTTTTTATAAATAAAACAACCAACTTCCAAAAAAAAAATACACTAAAAATTAAAAAATCACTTTAATTTCGGAAGTCGGTGTCAAATAACGAAGAAATAAAATGCGACCACCGACATCCAAAATTTAAGTTTTTAATTTCTAAAGTAGGTATTTTTTTTTTGGAAGTCGGTTGTTTTTTTTTGTAATAAAGTTTTTTCGTAATTTAGTTCATTTTTGTTTTTTTTTTTTATTAATGTTCGTTTTTCCGTCCTCAAAGCGGATGATAAAAACGTGACTGTTTTATTGTATAACTGAAAAAGTATCAGGAAATTCAAAAAATCTGTTGTTTTTCGGGACATTCCGCCTAAATCGGGACACCTGTCACCCTACACCCCCAGCCAGGCGTGAGGCGTAATGATACGAGTTAGTAAGGGGTACGGCAGAGTAGCAGCCGGTGTGGTGTGGGGTTGTCTAGTGTTCGGTTGCAGGGTATGTTGTTTTTTTAAATTAAGTTATTTAATTATCTTTTAAAGTCTCATTACAGTGGGTACCTACTGCTAAAAGTGTAGGTAAGTAGCTCTAATATATGAGTACGTTAGGCGTTTCTTGCCGTTATTTCTCATATATTTATCGTGAGTTCCAGCAGGTATTATAAATAAATGCAAAAGTTTGAATGGATGTATCTTTGTTACTCAATCACGCCAGATTTGAACCGTTGAACGGATTTGGATGAAATTTGGCACAGAGATAGATTCTAGTCTGGAATAGCGCATAGGCTATAATTTATAATGGGGGAAGTAGCTAATTCCATGCGGGCGAAGCCGCTAGAACATTATAAAAAATTTAGATCGAGTATTTGATAACCCAATTTGAAATTTAAGTTGACTCTCACCCGTACGTTTCCCTTAAATAAGTATAAGTACTTATTTATCTAGAAATTTGATTGATACAATAAAAATACCTTGAACAAAGAGACGTCGACTGTTGTCATGTAATTCACTGTCTATAAATAGATGCGTGTATGCTAATGACATTATAATTGACGTTTCTATGGACTAAAAATAAATATTGACTCTATAACTATCCGCTTTTCATAAATAAATCAATGGAACACATCGCCAGCTAGCTATTTTTGTAAGTTTTTAGGGTTCCGAAAATCCGAATGTGAAAACGGAACCCTTATATTTATGATCACTTGTGCCTCTGTCTGTCTGTCCATCTGTCACAGCCAATGGTGCCGATTCTGTTGTTCAGTCTAAACTAAAATTAGAGAATCGCTATCTTTTACTAAAAGGCAGTGTGAGAAAAGGACGGTTATAGCTATGAACTAAGTTAGAGATGTCAAACTAGTTTATGCTTTGCGCTCTACCGTGTTTTTAGTCGACGTGTTTCTTAATTTGTATGGAAATATTAGTTCAACTAAATTTGACAGCTCTAATTTACATCCGTCTCTTTCTTGAATTATTAGAGAGAAAAAGATAGCAATAGCCTAAATTAAGTTTAGTTTGTGCACATCAGAATCGGCACTACAGTCAATTAGATTTCATTCAGTTGAAATTTGGTATACAGATGAATTTTTATGACCCAAAACACGGACGTGTAACATAAATAAACAAATTTTCTATATGGGGTGTCTTTTGGGGTCAAATAACGAAGAAAGAAAATACAAACACCGACTTCCGAAATTAAAGTTATTTTGCAATTTTTTTTGTAAAGTTGGGTGAAGAATTGCATTTCGGAATAGGGTCTTGTCCTGGGTCTAAAAATAATAATTTTATTTAGTCTAGCTAGACTAAGTTAGATTATCAAAAAATATTGTACCTACACGTATTTATTGTTTTACCAAACCGATAGAAACTGACAAAGATAAAACGCATCACAGTTCAGGAGTGGCTTGTTACGTCACTTATCATTACAAAGTGTACTGAACACGGTACGACCTTTGACGTCACGGGAAATTTCAACGCACTGTATCATCCTCATTTTTGGTTTAAGTCATTCTGCCTAGCGTTTTCTCAACTATCTTGAGGTCGGCTTCCAGTCTAACCGGATGCAGCTGAATACCAGTATTTTACATGGAGCGACTGCCTGTCTGACCTCCACAACCCATTTACTGGGTAATACGATACCCCTTGGTAAGACTGGTTGTCAGACTTTCGGGCTTCTGACGACCCGTAACGACTGTCAAAGATCCACGATTGACGGATCTGTAGCGACATTTATCGAGGAAGGCTATAGGCAATATAACAACAGGAACGGAACAGGCAATGTAACAACCAACAGGAGCGAAGCATCAATGAAAAATGTGGCAAAAACGGAAAAAAATCCTTTTTAGAGCTTCAGTTGCGTGCACTGCGTAAACGGTTACAGTTCCGAAAAATATATTGTTACGAGCTGGGTGTGGGATAAATTATTTTACACCAATTAATTAACTAAATGTCCTTTATTAACTCAACAACTTATTTACACAAACACTGAATCGCTTATAATCACTATTCTCTTCGTAATTGCTTATATTCGCTTCCGTTCGCATCCGTAGTCGAAAACAGACTGACTCACTCGCTCGCCGTCCGACCGTCGCCTATTTATACAGTCATGGAAGTTTCCAGAACATTATCGAACTATCCTATAGTGGAATATTCTAGAAACATCTATGAACTTCTACACAGTACCACAATGGAATGTTCTCGAACCTAGTGGAAACTTCTGGAAACTTCTACTAAATTCTCGAACGTTCCAGAGTAATACGGTCGACGTAACAATATGAATGACGGATTTGTTCTCCTTTTAAAGTTCTAAAAACAGTCCGCGACAGCATATGTCTATCTTTTAAGGTTAACTCACTATAGTCTTTTTTATGGTAATTGTATGGGAAAATAAGATTACGCTAAGCAAGCTTAGTTTTGTAAAACTTGGTTTTTATAGCGAATGGTGAAATCGGCCCTTAGTTTAAATTCCAAACGCCCAGTTTTCGGTGAAACGCAAAATGAAGCTCTAATCTCGAAATTAAATTCTAAACGCATGAACTGAGTGCAGTTTAAACTAATCGCGATTAGTTTCATTGGTGAAATCGGCCCCTAAAGACCTAAACATGTTATTAATTGTTATCGACCATAACGTACACATATAAAATGCATTATTGTATAGTTCGATATTCAGATAGACTCATGATAGCACAAGTTTAAACCATAGTGGTTTTTGTTTGCTATTTAATATGAATAATCCTGAATTATTTTGTATACAGGATGTAACGGAAATGTGAGGTCATATTTCAAGAACCGGTTCTGACCATGGAAATGAAAAACTTTCTCTAACAAAGAAGTCGGTGTTTATATTTTGTTTCTTCGTTATTTGACACCGACTTCCGAAAATAAAGTTATTTTGTAATTTTTAGAAGTCGGTTGTATTTTTTGTAAAAAAGTTTTTTATTTTTCACTTTTTAGTTGTTGTACCCCAGAAGTAAAACTAAACATTAAAGTTATTCCCGAATGGATAACCCCAATAACATGGAATTTGAACATTTGGAGAAAACCAAAACGACATCTGTGTATACATATTTTTTGTTTATGTTCATTTTTTCAAAAAGTGCTTAATCAATTTCGATAAAATTTATATGGGACTACCTCTGAAGTATGACCTACCAAACAAAAAAGAATCATCAAAATCGATTTACCAATGGCGGAGATATCGCGTAACAAACATAAAAAAAAAAAAACATACAGACGAATTGAGAACCTCCTCTTTTTTGAAGACGGTTAAATTATAGAAAATTTCCAAAAAAAAAAATCCCAAGGTTTTCTTGAATAAAGTTGTTTATATAGATGGGCAGATGTAGTTCTTAAAATATGACCACACCTTTCCGTTACACCCTGTATAAAAGAAAAATCATACCTACAGCAACAAATTATATAAATCTATAATTTGTTGCTGTAGGTATGATTTTTCCTTCCAAATGCAAGTGTCATTCAAGGGGCTCGTAGCTAAGTAAAAACGGCCGCGAGGGTTGGTTTCCAAGGTTAAGCCACGCTTCTCGAGGTCGCTCCGAGGACCTACCTCGCCCCTCCGTACTCCGGAGAGCACGTAACGCCCTTGGTCCCCATGCCTAGGGGTAGCGGATAAATTCTCAACATGACGTCGCCTCAGTGCTTGTGTGTCCTATAGACCAAATTTATCGAAAATTTACTTTGCAGAATTGTTAAGACTTAAATTTCAATCCTGTTGGTTAAGGAAGATTCAAAACTTTTTTCTGTTATAAAATTAAAATAGTCATAATTTTTTTATTTGTGACACGACACTGCAAATGAGAATTTTGTGCTTAATTATTCTATGTCCAGTATTTGTTTTATATCCTACATCGTAGGAAACGTTGAGTGCTTGAGTGTTCCATGTCCACTCAATCGTCCTATCTGCTATGAGGTTATGTTCTAAGTCCACATTCGTAATTTTATTTGTGCATGTTTGTTCTATGTCCACATTAAAACTGTAAAATATGCCATAATTAATTGAACAAATTTGCTGAAAATTATAACAATCAATGCATAGGTAACTCATGTATTATGACAGGCCTTCAAACCAAGAAATTCAAGCTCAAAAAAAAAATGGGACAAAAAACTCTTCTATTGTAAAACGTATCCAATGGCGGATAGGACAAATAAGCACGAGGGTGACGATGAGTTACCGCACCCCTGGGCACTCAGGTAGGGAAGAAACAGGGGTGGGTTTTAGTCAGTAAGAGTCTGACACGCCCTTCAGCTCCACCCAGAGTGGGAGATGTCATTGGATGATTTCCCAACCCACAAAAAAAAGCTCTTGGTCCCGGCTGTTATTTGTAGATATTTGACAGTCGTTAGTCAGAATCCTAGGTCTTAGAAACAGTCCAATCAATCGTGTTACCCTATAACTGTGTTGTGGAAGTCAGATAGGCAGTTGCTTCTTGTAAAATTCTAATAACATACAAAAATCTATAAACATCTTTAAAGTTAAATAAAAAAAAATATTTAGTAGAAACAGTTTTGTAAAAGCTGCCTAACCTTATAATTGTAAGTGATATTCGATTTAACTAATTTAAATAGTAACTTTTCTCGATGTTGTACCTATAACTATTAAATATGTTTTTTTTTGTTTCTCCTGTAAGTGAATATTGTAAAATTATTTTAGAGAAATAAATCTAAAACTCTGGAATTCAGCTTTATCCATTTAGATTAGGAGCCAACCTCTAAAACTCCGTTGGGAAAACTACATAAATAGGCCCTAGTCTTTTTCAAGTAAAGTGTGTTTTTTTAGAGGTATAGGAACTTAAATTTGAAATAAAACACAGTAAAATGTTTTTAATATCAATGAAATTGACTTATTTGAGAGACAGGTTTATGTCATTTGTGTATATGTAAGATTTCGGATAAATGGCCAGCGCGACTAGCGGATACAAGGCATAATCTGAAGGTCCAATTTTCACACACTCTTCGCAGTGAATCAGGCTAAATTTCGGCAGTAACGCATCGAATGTTGGCGTCCAAGTGCTCAATGGTTTCTGGTTTATTGTCGTAGACTTGCGATCTTACATATCCCCAAAGAAGATAATCTAATGGCGTCAAATCGCACGAACGAGGAGGCCGAAAAACTAGAAAACGCACGAAAAAGTTAGAACTCATGTCTCGGACATTCGCATTGATTTCCCGGATTATGCCATATACGCGCTAGTTGCGGTGGTCGTTTGCCTGAAATCATATTTAAACATAAATGCCATGAACATTTGAGGGATATATAAAACTAATTTCATTGATATTAAAACATTTACCTGTAATTATGTGAATTTAAAGGTGGTACCTCTAAAAAACATCCGATACATAGGTACTTGGAACCTGACCTGACCTTTGTTAGGAACAGTGGCTTAGCCGCTACACAGGTGCATGTCTCCTTCTCGTTATAGCCTGAAATTCCTACAAGCATTACCAATTCGAATTGGGTTAGAATAATCCAAAATATACCGAAGTTAGCACAATCATCCGAATAGGTCATTGTAAGCGCTTGTCTATTGAGAGACATCGAATCAAAAGGTTAAAGTTCAAATGTCACCTTTTTATTCTCTCGTCTCATCGATATAATTATGTAAGTCCACTATTATCTTTTATATGAGCAGATTAGTTACGTTTATAATATACATAACATTAGGAAATAAGCAGCACGTTTTACCTTTCAAGTTTAGATCTTAATGTTACCATAATCATACTGGGTGGCGCAAAAGTAGTGGCACTAAAGAAAATACCTTTTTTTTTTTTATATGACATTTTCTGTCATTCTGTTGTTGAAAATTGTGTAGTGAACAAATGTAAAATACACTGAAAATAAACATGGACCGTTTTACTCCCCAAGAACGTGGAATAATTGTGTCAATGTTCTTACGGAATAATTCATCAGTGATAAGAACACAACGTGAATTTCGTCGACGATTTCCCCACCGTCCGGCACCGATTGGTCGCACAATTCGACGCTTTGCCACACGCCTTGAAGCAACTGGCTCAACATTGGATAGACCTAAGTCTGGGAGACCAAGAACAGGCCGTTCAGCTGAAAATATCGATGCTGTGCGCGAAGATGTGGAAGAGTGTCCAGAAACATCAACGAGGCGACGTGCCACGCAATTGGGCATTTCCAGACGGACCCTGCAGCGTATTTTGGTGAAAGACTTAAAGATGTTCCCGTATAAAACTCAAATGACTCATCAGCTGCTGCCTGCTGACCACCGAGCTCGTCTAGATTACTGCCAGCGCGTCATAAACCTCAACCTTGAAGAGGATGATTTTCCTTCAAAATTGGTTATGAGTGACGAAGCGCATTTCCATCTCTCAGGGCATGTCAATAAGCAGAATACTCGGTTCTGGGGCACTGATAATCCGCGCATTATTCAAGAAACACCTCTACACCCACTAAAAGTTACTGTATGGTGTGGCATCTGTGTTGACAGAGTGATCGGACCCTATTTTTTCGAAGACGCTGGAGGCAATGCGATTACTGTCACTGGAGAACGCTACAGAACCATGTTACGTGAGTTTTTGATACCCAGTTTGGACGAATTGGGGCTGGAGCACATCTGGTTTCAACAAGACGGCGCTACGGCACACACAGCGCGCGACACTATGGACTTAGTGAGGGACGCTTTTCCAGGCCGAGTTATCTCTCGTTTTGGCGATTTGCCTTGGCCTGCAAGATCACCCGATCTGACCAGTCCAGACTTCTTTCTTTGGGGTTTTTTGAAATCTCGGGTGTATGTGAACAAGCCACAGACTCTCGCAGCTCTAAAAGAAAACATTCGTCAAGAAATAACGAACATATCGCAGGAAGTGTTACGGCAAGTTATGCAAAATGTCATAAATAGGGCTCAAATGTGTATCAACTCTGGAGGTCACCATTTAAAAGACATCATCTTTAAATCCTAATGGTACGAAATTTAATGGCACAAATATACATTTAAAAAAATCTAAATCTAGTTTTCTAATTTAGAAAAAATGTTATAGCTGAACCAAATAGGGTCTTTACTTTTGCGCCACCCAGTACTATTTTCAACTATCCCAGAACACCATTCATGCCAACCTAAACTATAACCTAAGTCAGTGACACAGCGATCAAATTCTAAAACCACCATTGCATTGGTAGGTGGTCGGAACACGTTTGGCCACCTGCCGCACACCCCGCTATAAATAAATCGACCTTCAGCTTAAAAATAGACGCCGATCCCTCCCGAGCGAGGTCGGGAAATTGGGTCACTGGAACAGCTATCTCGCTCGTGCAGTCACCAAGCCGTACGAGTAACAAGGACGAAGATAGGATCTGCAGTGTCAGTGACGTCGCCAAGCTCGTTCATTGAATTTTACAGGCAGAGACGTTCAGCCTTAGTGCATCACGTTTAGTTATTCTTAATTTTTCGCGGCTTAATGGGGGTTAGTTGATCTGATGTGGGAAATGGAAAATTTGTCTTCAACGTGTTTTGTTATTGTTTTCAGTCCTATATTGCAATACGAAAGCGCTGTTTAATTTTCATAATTAATTTTATTTATCATAATCATGATGAAAATATTTATAATTAATCAATTATAAATATTTTTAAATCACATTTATATACTCTTGAAGGATAATTTCAGGAACAATGCCGTATGTTTAGTTTCAGAAGCAGTAGTGACGTCAAACGCGGGTGTGGCAGAGACCCATGACGTCACGTGGAAGCTCTGACGTCAAACCGAGCCCCTCGCCCCCCTGCCCCGCTGACACAGCCCTGGGCCCCCCGCACACGAATTGCTTGTACAGCTTTATGGGTATTGTTTATACGTGGCCTCTGCAACTTGTCTGCAGTTCTGAACCCGAATATAAAAATAGAGTAATTAAATTAATACCCTAGAATTATCATGAGCTAATGAGTAAAATTTTGGGAGCTTTTCGTCAAGAAACAGAAAATATACTCTATCTAAGCTACTTTCAGCCATCAGATAATTCTGTAGAATAGTTTGGCAGACGGGTTTTAATCAGCTGTTTTCGATGTCCACTTAGTAAGCTTTTCTATTACTTAACAAATGCAATAATTCCAAAATGATCAACATTTTGGTAGAACCACAAAAAGTTACAAACCACAAATTACCTGCTACTCGTACTTACTTACCTTAAGATTCGTGTTGATAAGGTATTCGACCTTGCCACTGATGTTAAACGGCAAGAAACCTACACAATTCTTATGAAACTCGAGGCATGAAAATATCACTAAAAAAGAGGATAGGTACAGAAACATAACATTACGAAGAAAAGCTACTTTCCATATTACAGACAACCGTCTCAAAGAAAAGTGGGCACTTCATATTTTTATTGAGATAGTCTCCAATACAGCAAGACGAATTTCTACTAACAACTAGTTTAGATGGAATATACTTCATATCTCAAGCAAGATTATTGCTGAAACTTGCACTTTTCAATTTCAAAATAGCAATGCTCTCTAGTGTAGAAAAGGCAAAATAAAGGTACCTATGTCGGGTGTCGGGTGTACTTCAAATTGGAGTTACTACCCGAGAAGAGAAGAAGACCAACTGAGTGGGGAGAGAATGATTTACACAATAATCAATCTTGAATTGTTCAGCCAAACCCCTTGGTACGACGAATGCCTTATATGGTTAGCTCAAAAACCAACAAATTGGTATATAACAAGCCACCAGCTTGACAAGAAGTTGGAAACTAAAATCATTGTGAGATATTTGAAATACTCGTAATCGGCTATTTTACCGCACGTTATTTTTAACTTTCGAACAATGTATACAGGCTTCGTAAATACATTTTTTAAGCAAATATGTTGTAAATAAAATTACCTAAAAAATCCACTTTCTACTTGACAGACCATCTTTGTGAAAGGCTGGAACTTCATAGTTAGATTGAGAATTGAGATGTTCTCCAATGTAACAAAATTGTACCAGATAATATTTTAGCTAGATTACTTCATGATCAAGTACCTCCCAAGAAAGATTATTGCTGAAGCTTGCTCTTCTGAGTTTCATTAAAACCCTCTCCAGTGTAGCAAAGACGATTTACTTCATGCTGAAGTACTTACATATTTACCCAAGATAGGTAAGTACCCTCTGAATAAGGAAACAACGATTTTACACAATTTCTGAATTGTAGGTATAAACAAATCAAACTTGTGGTACAACGCTTTGTACCACTAATTCAAAAATCAACATATTGCTATCATGTATGTGTGTGTGTGTGTGTGTGTGTGTCTATAAAAAAGGCTCCAGTGTGACCAAAAAGAAAATTAAAATCATTTTTGGTTAGTCGATAGAATGTCTTCTACTCAAGTCACTTTAAGGCATATATAACCGACCGGTGGCGCCCTTATTGAATAAAAAATCGTAGCAAAGCGTAGAAAATAAAGATTAAAGAATCCTGTGTTGCGTTTGTTACAAAGAGGATAAGTTATTTTTACGTTGTGGAAGCATGACTCAAAGTGTTTCGTATCCAAAGTATTAAGCTTACTTTTAATTTTGCTTACTACTTTTGATACAAAACACTTTGAGTCCTTATCTTATGTGTAACAAACGCAACATAGGATTCTTTAATCTTTATTTTCTATGCCAAGATATGAATTTTTATTCAATGAGGGCGCCACTTATGGGGAGGTAGGGCCGATTCGTGTTGATAAAGGTTTCAACCATGCAACCGATACCCGGGCCTGCGGACGGCGAGTAGTGGGTAACTCGCCGTCCGATCAGCACCAGGCCCGAGAGTCGACGGCGCGTAGTGTTCCACGCGCGCCTCAAAGAGTTGTCAGCCAAGGGAAGGGGCCTGCCACGGCCGGTGCCTGCCCGGGGGTGGAGGATAAATTCGAAAGAGTTACCTCGCCCCCGGGCACTCGAGGCAGGGAGGAACAGGGGTGGGTTTTAGTCAGTAAGAGTCTGACACACCCTTCCGCTCCACCCTAGAGCGGAAGAAGTCATAGGATGATTTCCCACCCCCCCAAAAAAAAAAAAAAAAACCATGCAACCGATGTTGGAAACTTACACTAAGTTGGTTGTCAAAATGCGTACAATCGTACATATTTCTCACGAGCCAAGAGGTATGCAAAACAGAATACAGAGACATTACATTTCACGACTCACGACTTCACATACAAGCATCTTTGATAAAAGCTGGTGCTTCTTAATTGAAATGCTCTCCCATGTAGCAAGATCAATTCCAATCGAGTGCAAATTTAGCTTGAATACTTTATGAATACCTACCCAATATTGATCAATACAGAGAGGAGGCCTGTGCCCCAGCAGTAGGGACATTAAAAGGCTGATGATGTTGATTGATCAATACTGAATAGAGACAAAGCTCTTAATCTGTTATCAAAGGTCACATTTTTATACAATTTCTTGAATCATGCAACCGAATATTGTCTCAGTTACAAGTAAGTCAAAAACTGGCCAAGAGCGAGTCGGACTCACACGCATAGGGTTTTTTTTAAAACTATGTACTTCTTATAGGTTTTCCTGTAATCTATGTAAAGAACTACCTCCTGTATTTTTTTTCAAAATTTTAGACCCAGTGGTTTTAGAGATAAGCGGTGGAATGGTCGGAGAGACGGACAAACAGTTACACGATTTTTGAACAGCTGACTCTTAGTTATCAAAGATTTAATGAAAGCAAAAATTCTTACGATAAATTCAGGAGTGAAGGGGCTTGTTTAGTCACTTCTAGGTAAAAAGTAGTACGTTTTTGTTCCATGTGTGATGTTATGCGAAATTTCAACGCATTGTATCGTCCTCATTATTTGTTAACGTGACAAAAGAAAAAATGTGTGTCCGTTTTGCTAATCTATGTGACGGACCGAATAGACTCTTAAGTCACCTACTAGCACCTATAGAAAAATATGAGAAGTTGCTGTTGACAACGGGAAATAAATAACCCGTTCCATCATCGGACCACAAGACGTACTCGTACATGGTGGAAATGCCACCCACACGCACAAAACGCTTTGAGAACACATTCTTTGTGCGTACAGCTAGGGAGTGGAATTCCCTGCCAGAGTCTGTGCTTCCTGATAGCTACAACCTGGGAGTATTTAAGTCAAGAGTGAATAGGTTACTTCTAGGCAAGCGTGCTCCATCTTCGACCACATCATCGCTTACCATCAGGTGAGATGATGGTGAAACGCATGCTTATCAAGAGTAAAAAAATATATATTAAACTTGTAGGTAAAAGGACGCTGCTCACCAACCAATATTTAAAAAAAAAAACCTGTCTTCTTTAAATATTGAGCAAGAGAGGTTTATCCTGTGCTGGCCATCCTGCTAAATTCTATAAGCTTTAGTGAAATGAATATGGTTCTATTTATAACGCCACTCAATATTGCCATTGCATGTAGCCATCACAGGATGTTCCAAGAATATTGAATCTCATATATCCTTTGATGTCCTAAGGCTTTGCTGGTTTGAATTTCTATACTATCTGCTACACTATCTCCTTGAAGTGAATTGATACCTGCTTGGCACAGGAATATGGAATTTCGCTAGGCTTCGTGAACAAGCGAAACCTTTCCAGACCAGTGGAAATCATATTAAATTATAAAGTAAAAGCTGAAATGTATGTGGTATCTACATACAAGAAATAGTAGTTCAAAATCAAAAGTCATTTATTTAAAATAGGTGTGCAGCCATCAATTTTTGAACGTCAAAGTTCTACATAAACACAGTCCCTCAAATACGCCCGCTCGTCACCGCTTCCTAGTGTTTTAGCTGAGAAGAAGTGTCGGAACAAACTCCCCAGCATAAAGAGTTGGTAGGTCTACCTACCAACCTGGTCTACCACCAGACAGGTGGTTATAATTAGCATCATCTGCCAAGCTTTTATGCTGTGGCCTTTCAGTCTAACCGCCTGGTCTAACGTATTTTACATGGAGCGACCGCCTCTATGACCTCCACAAATCAGTAATTAGTTAACATGATACCCTTGGGCAAAGGAGATGTCTGATTTTCTGGGTATTTGAAGCATGTCAGATCATCATCATCATCATACTCCTGCCCTTATCCCAATTTATTTGGGGTCGGCGCAACATGTCTTTTTCTTCCATACTCCTCTATTAATCGTCATCTCTGTAGTCACCCCCTTTTTACCCATATCCTCTTTCACACAGTCCAACCATCGTTTCTTTGGCCTTCCCCTACTCTTATAGCCATCCACATCCATACACAAGACTTCCCTCAGGACATTTTCTTCATTCCTCCGCATCACATGCCCATACGACGACAACCGATTTCCACATAACTTTTCAGTCAGCGGTGCCACTTTTAGACTTCCTCTTATATACTCATTCCTAATTATATCCATGCGCGTAACACCACACATCGCTCTTAGCATTCTCATCTCAGCTACATGCAAGCAAAAAAAGCATGCAGAAGAAGCAAGCAAGCATGGAGATGTTGAAGCATGTCAGATGTAAATAATTTATACTGACAATATAGCTTTGCCTCTTTATTTATAATACATTTAAGGAAAAATACTCATACTAACACAGAGGGATTATACTAAGGGCGGTCTTACAGTTCAGCGATTTCTTCCTTCCTTGAGTTAGAATACACGTGTATTGAGAATAGGATAATACACGTGTATAAAGAGTAGTATAATCTCTACTACTAGTCTAGTATAAATAAAAGTCGCTTTCCACGTCTGTCTGTTTCTCTGCTAACTCCTTCTAAACCACTTAACATCACAGATTTTAATGCGGATTTAACTAATAGATAAAGCCATAAACGACAAAGGTTTTGTGTCTATAATTTTTCGCGGTGCGAAACCAGGGCACGTCGCTAGTAATATTATAAAAATGTGTCTTGTCCAGGGTGTAACAGAGTTTCTAGCTAGATGGTTTGTTTGTAAGTCCTGATCTGATTATGAACATTCTATCACTGACACAAAGCTATATATCACTGAGTGTCATTATATACTTTCTTAATTTTCTATCTCAAAAAATTGCACGGCTCCTGCCTGGGAGATAAGCCACGGGGAAAACCTAATAATATTATTTATTTAAGGAAATATGCTAGACCGCCCTTAGCACGATTCTTAATGTGTTACTATGGTAACACATTAGGAACCGTGCTAAGTACGGTCTTATCGTCCAGCGATTTCTGTCAAACAACCTTGATTAGAATGCACGTGTAGAAAGAGGACACTTGTATGGGTTGTAATAGTCCTATTAACTTAGCAGATGTTGTAATTAAAAAAAAAAGGCTTAAGTTTCTATATATTAACACAAACTGTATTAAAATATATATAATGGGCCAAAGTAGCCTGAAAATAAAGAGATTTAAATTAATTATTATATATAAGATCGCTTTTAGCGATAAGGCCGCCCATTGTGTCACCCTATGTAATGTTTTCCTCATATTTTTATTGTAATTTATATGGTGTACATAATAAAGAGGATTCTATTCTATAAAAAAATAATTATTATATAAAAAAAGTGTTCGTAAAAGCTAATTTCCAGGAGAATCATTTACGAAAATTCTTTCACTTATTGAAAGCTACTCGAAAAAAAATAACACGGTCACTGTGGGATAAGTCATGGGAAAAGTTAATTGTATTACAGAAAATACAAAGCCTGAAGAAATTATAATTTCGACAAATATTTACACGGTCGAAATGAGAACCTCCTTCTTTTTTTCTTCGGTTAAAAAGGAATAAGATACTTAAAAATTTCAAGTATTTTTTGAACATTGAACATAGAATTAAATTGTTCTGTCTGGTGTAGGGATGACTCGTGTATCGTGAGTGCGTTCATAAACATGTAAACTCACATACACAAGACACCCAGACCCGGAACAACTATCTGTAGACCATACAAATTAAAACGGAAATATAATAGGTATTTATAGACCTAATACCTTTAAACGAGCAATTCTTGTATAAATGTATATACGAGTATATAATCTGAATCTCGGAAACGGCTCCAACGATTTTCATGAAATTTAGTATGCAGTGGGTTTTGGGGGCGATAAATCGATCTAGCTAGGTTTCATTTTTAGAAAACGTCGTTTTATCCGTGTTGCAAGAAATTGAATTGCCACAGAATATCATTTCCACAACAATCTTCAAAAACCGAGCTAAGCTCGGTCATCCAGGTACTTAATAATTTAAGGAAACATGTCATAGTAACACATTAGTGATCCAACTAAGGGCGGGCTTATCGTTCAGCGATTTCCGTCAAACAAACCTTGAGTTATGGCACGTGTACAAAAGATGAGTCTTATCCGGGTAGTAACAGACAATGGCGTAGTTTCTAAATGATATAACGGAAACGCGTGGTCATATCATATGTTAAATACCGAAGAAAGTAATACCTAGTTAATTCAGAAAAAAAAAACCGGCCAAGTGCGAGTGGGACTCGCGCACGAAGGGTTCCGTACCATTATTTATTCTGTTTTTTAGTATTTGTTGTTATAGCGGCAACAGAAATACATCATCTGTGAAAATTGCAACTGTTTAACTATCACGGTTCATGAGATACAGCCTGGTGACAGACGGACAGACAGACAGACGGACGGACAGCGGAGTCTTAGTAATAGAGTCCCGTTTTACCCTTTTTTAATGATAATTTTGTACGGTAAGTCCAATCTGTTTTGGGAATTGGCTATGGCTTCCCTGGACAAAGCTGTTCATTTTCATGGGCAGTATGCGGTATCTAAAATATGACTACGGATTTCCGTTACACGTATAGTACACAAATATGACCACGGCTTTCCGTTACACTTAAGATACAAAAATATGACCACGGATTTCCATTACACATAAAGTTCAAAAATATGACCACGGATTTCCGTTACACATATAGTACAAAAATCTGACAAATGTGACAAATTGTCTAACTGCTGTGATTGCTGGTCTAGATTTTCAACAGTCAATCGCTTATTTCAAGAAATCCGTGGTTTCAAACTTAGAATTGAGCTAGTGCAGGGAAGATCCATAAATAACTTGGCATTAAAAATTCCTCCGCATCGCTGTCTACTGGAAGTGTGCCCAAAAGACTGACGGCGTTGCCATACAACGTGGCAATGCCGCCAGCCCTTGTGTCACGGGAAGTGTCAACAAGGCGTTTAGATAGATCATTAGATTTTAAGTTTCAGGAGTAGTCAGGAGTTTTTGTTTTACTTGGCATTTAATAAATAAGGGATAAATATAAACATGACTGATGTTTTTATTGATATGATTTACACAATATGGTAGTTTACTAAAAAAATCTGATTAGTCCGGTCAGTTAAATAACCAAAATATATTGTATATGTATTTTTTTTTGTCACGTAAAAAAAATGAGGGCGATAGAGTGAGTTAAAATTACGCATCACTCCTGAACTTTGATGCGTTTTATCTTTTAATTTTTTATTGGTTTGGTAAAGCAAGAAATCCGTGTCCAATATTATTTGGTTATTTACCTAACTATTCACGTACAAGCCTGATAGAATTGAATTTAAATTATTCCGAGAATGTATGCAATAACTCGCATATCTTTTACAAATAGTTACGGTTTATTGATGTGTATCAATAACTGATGTTTTTTTTATTGATGTTACTTTAAAACTTCCACAAATTAAACCCGATAATTTAATTGAAATGTTTCCGAGAAAATATACAATGGAGGTATCTCGCATATCGTTTGCAATTATTTAAGTTCCATTGATGTGTATCATATAACTGATGTTTTAATAAAAGTTATTTTAAAATGTTCACTAATTGAGCCCGACAGTTGAATTGAAATATCTCCGAGAAAATATGAAATGGAGGATTTTCACATATCGATTGCAATAAAAGCAGTTACAAACAATTGATACACGGAATTTCTGCTTAAATGAGTTTTAATAACATTGCACAGAACGCTTATGCCTGAACGAGTTTTGTTTCCTTTGAATTTATTAATCGAAAATATTGCAAATTAAATTATGTATGCATGAAATAAATAATATTTGAATTAATTTTATAATTATTACTTTATTGGAAATTGAAACCTAGGATCGTTTTTCAATTCATTCTAGTGAAAAACTTATACGATAACAAGTAAAAATGTTTATAAGTTTGGTTATTTTGTTTATCGAAAAAGCCTTCTTTTAGTACGATATTTTTTCAGATTTTATGAAAAGAATCCATTTTTTCAGATTTGAAGTGAAAAATAAAGGTACCTTTATTGATTGTTGCTGATTTTACGTAAACAATGGAATACACTCAGTTGGTTGACTCTTCGAGAAAGTTCTCAAAGACACAGCCAGCTGACTTTGAGTTGTGAGAGAGGAAAACGTAAGACAAAGGCTTATGGGGTTGCAATATGTTCTAACAATAAGAGCAAAGCCTATGTTGATCGTGCTGATTTTACGTAGACCAGTGTTTCCCAGTCTTTTTTTTGACCAGGGAGCAGTTCGATTTCTTTGTTGTTATCAGCCATAAAGACAAAAAATGTGGTAATATAAAAAATAACATCAAAACTTGTAACATAAATATAATCTATTCTTTAAAATCAATCGTAAAGAAACGTGTCCCAGAAATCACAACATTTCTGATGAAAACCAAAAATCAGTTTACATCAATGTTAGTTTTTAATTCACCATATTTTAGCTCTTGTGGACCACCAGTGGTCCGTGGACCACAGGGTGGGAATCACTGACGTAGACAATCGAATAAACTCACCTGGTTGGCTCTTCCAGAAAGTTCTCAAAGACGCAACCAGCTGAGTTTTAAGAGAGGAAAACGTATGACAAAGGCTTATGGGGTTGCAACGTGGTCTAACAATATAATAACGAATAAAGAGAAGGAATTATTGAGGACAATTCTGATATTCATAAAATTATTTTTGACATTGCTTTCGTATCTGTTAAAGAGTTTTTAATATATTTATTTAAATCTTTATGCATATACAAGTATAGAGGCGGATTAATGCCTCAGGCATTTTCAACCAGTAAACAATGGGCAGATACATAAATAGTAGGTGTAATGTTTGTGTATCAATCACACTTTAGCGGATTGCGATGAAATTTTGAACTCTATGGACTATGGCCTGGATTAAGATATATTGATATACTATTTTACGGTTAGGAAGTTACGTTCTCAAAAGGTAATTTTCAATTTTCACGACGACGAAAACTGGTTCGTGTGTTTGAAATGTGCGTGACGTGAAATATGGTTTCCGAACTCAGTCCATGGTAGACCATTGTACGTGATTTTATAGGCTCGTGACACTAGTATGGTGGATCTCAGAAATGGGGCTTATGGAGCCTTGAAATTACTTAGAATTTAGCGAACAAAGAGCATGACGTAGGTGAACGCCAAAAATGTTCTTTTTCTTTTATAACAGAATTATTGTTCTATGTATCTATAAAATGCCTAAAATTTACTATCTATTTACATTGTCATTTTTTTCCATTTTTGTGTGTAGCGTTTTTGGGCTTGAAAAACGTTGAATTGTAATCTAATTTCAATATTTTACACTTTTTAATTTTTATTAAAAGTAAAAATAAAAAGGTTAAGAATACAGGGAGTCGTTCGTTCAGAACAAAATAAATATTTAGGCACGTTTCGTCTGCGGGGAAGTTCCAATGCGTGGGCGAGTCTACAGAGCTACGAGCCAGACAGCGCGTAGGTGTCGTAGCGGCGTAGCACCGTAGCCGCGTAGCGTAGACACTCGTAGACCTACACGTGCTTAGTGAGAAGCTGCGGTTCTAAAACTTAACGCTTGTTTATCCCTTTACTGTAACTTTTTCTAATTTAAACTACTTACCCAATTAAGAGTTTAGCAGACAGGCGATCCTTATTGAAAATCATGCCAATTATATCATTAATTCAAAAGTCTTTGCAACTGAATGAGTTGAACTTCAAATCGAAACTTCCGCAAAACTTTTTATTCAAACATAAATTTTGTGTTTCGACACTCGTTCGCGGGAGCCACGGGTACGGCTGCCGCCTACGCGATCGTCGGTCGACTGCTGCCTTCATCCCGCACGAAATTCCCTTCAGGAGTTAGGCTTGAATGGATCTGCGCTGTGATTGGTAGAGAGGGAGTGACGTCATAACGAAAATCACAATGATATGGCGTCGCGGCGGTGTGTGGGGGCCTGTGTGAGTGTGTGAGTGTGAGGCCCATGAATGGACGCCTGCTGCCGCGCCCGCGGCGCGCCTCTCCGCGTGACGTCACCAAATGCCAGCCTCCATTATGCAACCCAGCATCTGAAATAGAAGCGAGATGTTATTAATAACTTTCAATGCATTGGTGTACTTAGAACGCCTATGGATCGCTTTTTGTTTGTAGGGCTTTGTTTGGAATCAAGTTGTTTTAGCTTATACGTGTAACATGAAAGTTACGAGTTAAGACCAATTCCAATTTATTTTTCTATACAGGTACAGTACCCGTTTCATATGCATATAAAAATCACTAAATTATTGCAGGTCTGAGGTTTTTTAATTTGATTTACGTAAAGAAATACCAGCTGTATCATTTTGGTTTAGGAACACGACGCCTAAATAAATCTAACGAATAATAAATAATGGTTATTTATTTCACAGACACAGTTTAATACATTACCTATATAACATTTACGTGGAAAGAGATTAAGCCTGACAACAACCTTGACAAGTTAGCAACGGGTCTCACACTAGGCGCAGCTTGATGATATGATAACGAATGTCTTCTGTCAAATCTAATCCAGTCTTAGCAAAGGTACATGAGAAAAATAACTTTAATTTCGGAAGTCGACGTTTGTATTTTGTTTCTTCGTTATTTGACACCGACTTCCGAAATTAAAGTTATTTTTGCTATTTTTAGAAGTCGGTTGTGATTTTTGTAAAAAAGATTTTTATATTTTACTTTTTAGTGGTGTACCCCAGAACTACAACTAAATAATAAAGTTATGCCCGAATGGATAACCCCAATAACATGGACTTCGAACATAATTGGAGACAACCAAAACGTCATGTGTTTACATATTTTTTGTTTATGTTGATTTTTTCAAAAAGCTCCTCTGAAGTATGACCTACAAAACAAAAATGAACCATAAAAATCTATTCACAAGTGGGGGAAAATTGCGTAACAAACATACAAAAAAAAAACATACAGACGAATTGAGTACCTCCTCGTTTTTGAAGTTGGTTAAAAATGAGAACTAACTAGCAATATATATTTTTTATTGTACTCCTGAAAATAAAAGTGCAACTTCATAATTCACTAAAACATCCGGGATCTCCATCTCCAACCCCTAATCAAAACCAACCCCAAAAATAACCCGCACAATCCAACAGCAGCATAATTTGACCTTCGAACTTTGCCTATACAGGCTGTTCTTAAAATAGGTTGGATGCGACAGGGTGCGTCCAGTGGGTCGTTGACCGATGCTGGGGGCTGGTCCCCCTCGCCGCCCGCTACCCCTCGCCCCCGCTGTGACCCGGTCACCGTGCAACAAGTGGAAGTGTATCGACTCTACCCGTTTGACATTTAGGAGCAAACTGAAGGCGACTAGGTAACCTGAAATAGATTGGGATCTATGATTCACGGCAAGTTATGGAGCCTGGGCCGTAATGTTATTGCAGGAAGGTTTCATTATATATGATAGGTGGTAATAATCTTTTTTATATGGATGTTTGAACCTAGTTATGAGGAGCTCAAGACTAAAGTAATAACAGCCGCACGGATGGATGCATCAGGTTAAGCTACGCTTGCCGGGGTTGGTCCATGGATGGGTGACCATCTTTACATACCGAGACTCCTTTGTGCCTCGGAACGTTAAGCCGTTGGTCCCGGCTGTCCCAACGATTGATCGTAGATCTTTGACAGTCGTTCGGGTCGTCAGACGCCCGAAAGTCTGACAACCAGTCTCACCAAGGGGTATCGTATTACCCGGTAACTGGGTTGTGGAGGTCAGATAGGCAGTCGCTCCATGTAAAATACTGGTATTCAGCTGCTGATGATTAGACAGGAAGCCGACCCCAAGATAGTTGGGAAAAGGTTAGGCAGATTTTTTTATTTTGTTAGAACCTAGCTATGCAAGTTGTTTTTTTGTTGCGTTGACTGCAGATTTTCTGCTTTATGTTTTTTATTAAGGCGCTATTAACTGCCAATGACCTTGAGTGCTTAGCTTGCGTGTTCTGTGCGAGCTCACGTAACACGTCGTATGTCCACCCAGTAATAGGACTCGCCAATCAAGGAGCGCTGTTCGAAATTAGACGCATTATTAATTTATTATCAGAGGTCGGAATTAGGTAGAGTTATTTATGTACTTACATTGTTTCAGCAGAAAAATCCCGTGATTTGTTAAATAAAAAAGCTATTTACTTTTACACAATTTAAACCACTGCACGCGCGACGTTGCCCAATTAACATCAACGACATCGGATGTCCGAAGTTGCAAAATTCCAATGCGCACACGCGCGATGTTGCCACATTTGTAGTTCACACAACATAGCTTGTGAGAACAAAAGAAAACAATAGACGTTTTTATTATTATTTAATAATAATAATATTTTATTAATAATCAAGTACATTACATTATGCAGCTTGAACGGTTTTCCCCAAACTAGACGTTTGTCTGTATCTTGGGGATCAGAGTTGTACATTTTGTTGAATTTAAAATAGTGGTACTCAGTGATTATTAAAATAGTAGATATAGAAGTGAAGTTGATAAATTATAATAATGACTAAAACAAAATAAAATTAGATAGAAACAAAAAAAAAAACATAAATTCTTACTAAATAAATAAAAAAAAATCTAACTTAAATCTGTGTGTGTGATGGTGAGTGCGTGCGAGTGTGTGTGTGTGATATTAGGAGTGCTGTGTAGTCTTACGTGAAATGTTGATTTATTTAAAGACGATCCTTTCTGTTTCGTCATAGGATAGTGAAAGGAGCCAGTTTTTAATATTTTTTGTACATTGGGAGTATTTGAGATCTATTATTCTGCAATTCTTTATGGCTTATTTATAAATGCGTGGAAATAAATAGTTTGAAGAACGTCTTGCCATAAGAGAGTTTGCTTGAGGAGTGGGTACCCTAATTATGCGTTTAATTATTAACTCATCGTAGTCTGCCCTGGATTTAAAAGTTCTGTGTGTATGAAGTATTGCGGTAAGTATATAAAGCTGCCTGACACGGAGGACCGGGAAGTCCTTGTACAGAATGTCTGTTGGAAACCGAAACGGTTTCTTGAGCATGACTTTAATGACGGCTCGTTGTGCTCTTTCAACTTCAATACAGGGTGTAACGGAAAGGTGTGGTCATATTTTAAGAGCCGGTTCTGCCCATGGTAATAAACAACTTTCTCTAAGAAAAAATAGAAAATTCCCAAAAAAAAAATTGTACTTTCTATACAAAGTCATCATCAGCTGATCAATATTTGTATGGGAGGTAAAAAAATTTTTTTAGAATTTCTTCGGATTTTCTTTAAGAAAGTTGTATCGATGGGCAGATGCAGTTCTTAAAATATGACCACACCTTTCCGTTACACCCTGTATATGCTGATTTTTCGGCACCACCCCAGACAGAGATACCATATTGGAGGACGGACTGACAGAGACCAAGGTAAACAGTACGCAGTATAGAAGTGGGTGTGCAGTCACGTAGCTTTTTCATTATATGGATAAGTTTCCTGACTCTGCCGGATAGAGCATGTATTTGTGGCTTGTAGGTTAAGTTCTCGTCTAAAGTGATTCCTAAATAGTGCACGAACAGTTCACTGTTTGAAGGTTAGAGTTGTGGGAGCAAGTATGATGTTTGAGAGTAAGATGCTGGGGAGGACTTGATTTCATGGTTTTGTGGAAAGTTATAATCTTAGTCTTTTTAACGTTCAAGGTTAAATTCCTATCAAGAGCTTTAGCTATTATGAGTAGTCCATCCTCGGCAGTTCTGAACACCTGGTCCCAGCCTTTTACCACGAAATATGATCGCTGTATCGTCTGCGTAGGCTATTATTTCGGCATTGGTAAGGGGAATGTTCAGGATGTCATTCATATATAGTAAGAAAAGCGTCAGGCCAAGTGTACTTTCTTGTGGGATTCCGAAGTTGATAGTAAGTAGGCTACTAGTGAGATCACCCAGTTTAACAAATTGCTTTTGATTGTACAGGTAGCTTTTGAACCAGTGAAGGGAAGTACCGCGTATACCTGCTGCTTCCAACTTCCTTATAAGAAGATCTATCGAAATAGTGTCGAATGCCTTGGCTAGGTCTAGGAACACGCAAATAGTATGTTCTCCTTTATCTACGATTGACGTCACTGTGTTCGTTAAAAGCCTGGCTGCATCTTCGGTTGACCTACCCCTTTTGAAACCGAACTGCCTATTGGAAATAATGTTGTATTTCTCAAAAAAAATTGTTAGTCGCTTGTTAATAATTTTTTCGAGCAGTTTAGATAGTATAGGCAATAGGCAATCGGTCGGTAGTTATCGGGGATGTCTGTTGCGCCAGTTTTGTAAATTTGACTGACAGCGGCAACTTTCCATCTCTCCGGGATTCCAGATTCTAAACTAAGGTTGAATATAAAAGTCAGCGCTTGTATAATAGCTGTTTTGATTTTTTTTATTAGTCTGAAATTGAGTTTATCGGGTCCAGGAGCACTGTCATTGTTAAGTTGTGTTATAAGGCTTTCTATTTCAGTTTCATCTGTAGGGTGAAAGAAAAATGTGTGTGAAAGGGTTATTTTTGGAGTGTTTGTATATTAATATCAACATTTCGATGCAAGTACATAAATAACTCTACCTAATTCCAACCTCTGTTTATTACACGTAAAAAAAACAACAGTTATTAAACTAAAACACTTAGACTAAATTATAAATAATTAAATGATCTTTAAAATGGTGAAGGTTTCATAAAAATACGCTTTATAGTTTTAGCGTGATCCTCAATTTTTTATTCTAGTTAGACATAACTTTACAAATTAATTACAATAGGTTATAAAGACATAATTTCAAATATTCTCAGATCAAATTTTGACAAAAATTGTCTAAAGTAACATCTATTTTTTTCTAAGAAATAAAACTACTCGTTTAGACGTGATGTTCAATTAAAAACCATTAAAAGTCGTAACTGAACTGAACGGTTTCTTATGATAGGGTCTCCCAGCGATTTCTAATAGACTCGCGTTTGACCACGACCTCATCTGATGGTAACCGAAGATGTAGTTTTTCTTTCTAATAGTTGTAGTTGACGATGTAGTACGCTTGTCTAGCAGTAACCTATGAATGAATTGGAAGTCACAGTAAGAATGATAAAATCTGTAGTTTGATGTAACAATCTTCCTGAAGATTGCAGCATCCTTGAAATTATTTACTATAAACCACGGACACAGGATTACCTTTACTTTATTTTAGTTGCTTCATACTGTTGTTACAAAACTGATCGTAATGTAGGTAAACAAAACAACGACATTTATTGAAAAAATACTATAACCTTGATTAAAATGAAATCAGTTCTACGAGTATATTCACGTTTTATGAACTGCAATCAGATTTCATTTGAAAACCAATTTAATTTTCCTATCACTGGACCCGAGGACTATTAAAAAAGCTAGGTTAATTTAATAGCCATCTATCAATAAAGCATTTTCCAATAAAAAAAGCTAATAAAGGTGAACGGTAGTGTATATCCGACCTACTTAAATGAATACTGCGTTATTCTTTGTATGGAAACTATTCCTGGAGCAGAAAATTTTCTGAAGAGCCAGTGAATAATATTAATGTAGGCGTTTGTAAAGGTGGGGTCTGACTAAGGCGTAACAGGATTTCAGGACCACTGACTCTCAGATACAATTTTGCATAAGACTCTGGGCTAAAGCTATTTTTATTATTTGCATCTCTTGGATTTCTCGCCACCCTGAGATCCCAGACCTTTGAAAGGCGTACGTGGGGCCGGAGCTGGAGAGGCGTCACGGCGTCCTCACCTTCCGGCTGACGCAGGTCCTCACCGGACACGGTTGTTTCGGGAGATTCCTGCATCAGATCAGGCGGGAGGAAACGTCCGGGTGTTACCACTGCGCGGATCGCCCAGAGGACACGGTGGAGCATACAGTGGAGGTCTGCCCCGCTTGGGCGGAGCACCGCCGTGTCCTCATGGATGCGATAGGTGGCGATGAACTCTCGCGCCCGGCCCTGGTTCAGGCCATGGTACGGAGCGAGAGGGAATGGGAAGTAGTCTCCGCCTTCTGAGAAGCAGTAATGCTCGCGAAGGCGGAGGCGGGACGCGTAAGGAAAGCTCAACGGAGTGGCTGTCACGGCCCTGGCCGCTACCACCGCAGGAGAGGTACTGGGCGTAGGACGTCGCAAGACAATCTCCGGCCACCGTAGACCCGGACTTGCGGACGGCGAGCAGTGGGTAGCTCTCCGTCCGATCAGCACCAGGCTCGTGAGTGTACGGCGCGTATTGTTCCACGCGCGCCTCTAAGAGATGTTTGTCAGCCACCACTGACGGGGCCCATCGTGGCCGGTGCCTGCATGCCTAGGGGTAGCGGATAAATTCTGAAAATGAGTTACCGCAACCCTGGGTGCTCAGGCAGGGAAGGAACAGGGGTGGGTTTTAGTCAGTAAGAGTCACGCCCTCCCACTCCACCTAGAGCGGGAAGTCATTGGATTATTTCACACCCAACAAAAAAAAAAGGACCCTGTAGAGGTTTTTTTATGAAATGAGGCACCAACTGACGACTATACAAGTGCACCCAAGAACAACCCCCGGTCAGTGTGAAACTATTGCAAGATAAGGAGAAAAAAGTAATCAGGCTATGGTTTTGGGAGGCTAAGGTGGACTGGTTACCAAAAATTATGTAAAAACTTCGGCCACTGCCTGAACAATGTTATTGAAATCCATCGATAAAAGAGATAGGGGTTTTTTTTTTTCCTATGACTTCTTCCGCTCTAGGGTGGAGCGGAAGGGCGTGTCAGACTCTTACTGACTAAAACCCACCCCTGTTCCTCCCTGCCTTGAGTGCCCGGGGGCGAGGTAACTCTTTCGAATTTATCCTCCACCCCCGGGCAGGCATCGGCCGTGGCAGGCCCCGTCATTTGCTGACAACTCTTTAAGGCGCGCGTGGAACACTACGCGCCGTCGACTCTCGGGCCTGGTGCTGATCGGACGGCGAGTTACCCATTACTCGCCGTCCGCAGGCCCGGGAAGAGACAGGGGTGACTTGCAAATTCAATAAATGGGCCCCCAAAAACTGTCGCTAGCACGTAGTGATACGTAGCAACAAGGAGGCAACATCTTCTGAGGTGCTTAAGGAGTGGAGAGGTATACCACGGCTTCGAAAAAGGAGGAGGTTCTATGTTCGACTGTATGTATGTTTTTTTTATGTATGTCCACCGATTTCTTTGTCATTTGTGGACCTATTTTCAAATATTTTTTATTATCCGAAAGAATATACTCCCGTGGTGGCAACCACGGAAGTATATTCTTTCGGATATAAATTTTATTTCCATATGAATTTTATAAAAATTGCTTTAGCGGTTTTTGAAAAACTGAACAAAAACGAAAAATATGTATACCTAGATAACGTTTTGGTTTTCTCCAATTATGAGTATGTTTAAATTCCACGTTCCATGTTATAGGGGTTTTGAGTTCTGGGGTATAACAACTAAAAAGTGAAAAATAAAAAACATTTTTACAAAAAAACAACCGACTTCCAAAAAAGAAAATACACTAAGAATTTAAAAATAACTTAATTTTGGAAGTCGGTGTCAAATAAATATGAAATAAAATACAAACACCGACTTCCTAAATTAAAGTTATTTTTAAATTTTTAGTGTATTTTCTTTTTTGGAAGTCGGTTGTTTTTTTTTGGAAAAACTGTTTTTTATTTATGGAAATCTTTAGAAATGTAATTTATCCGTACATTTTGGTGAATAAACGTGTCAAGATATCAATCAAATGTCTAATCTATGTAAAAATATCAATCAAATATCCTACAATAACATTTTTTTTAAAATTCTGTACACAGTTCCAATCAACTATACCTACTCAAAATCATTTATTTCCATAGTTCAAATCAGTGACTATGCGTCCTAAAATGCGTTGGTGGAAAATCAAATACACTTATAAAAGACCGTATTTTGAATAATATAATGTTGTTTACGCTTCATTTCATATCATGAATGAAATCAAGATATATTTAGAACTGCAAAGACGTTTGTAAGGAATCAAGTTGCGTGAAAGCGTGGGAAGTTTTCCTATTTCATTACAAAAATAATATGATCTAACGTTTCGTGACGTATTCCAGGTATACTTGTTATTGATGACGTCAATAGGTCTCGTCATCAAAGGTTTATTTTTAAGAATATATATTCCATTTTTAGGTGCTAGGTAAGGAAAGGTGCGGTGAAGGATTCGGACTGGACAGGTTATGTACTCGGACCATAACCTTTTTCTTCGTCGCGTCGTATCGATGATTTCAAAATTAAGTCTTTTTTGACAAAAATTATATGTTGTGAGAACATCACTTAATTAAGTAACCTTGCGTAAATTAAAATTATAAGAGTGTAAATCAACATCATAACGGAAAATGCAGAAAACTTTCCCCAGAAACAGCAAATTTCACTGCCAAACAATTCGACTTCAACCATTCAAACACAGGGTGTTTCATCATAATCCAGGGTGAGCCCATTCACGCCAAGGCGAGTATGTGCGTCACAGGCAGCAAGGACACTTCCCAGCCTTGCAAGCATGGGCCGTACTATTTGATCGCCCTGTATTTTAGTCTGATAATGGTGCTAGCTATTTTCGTTTTAGGTCGAAATGTGGTGTTAGGTATGCCCCATGCCCCATATTGGTTTGACTTGTGAGTCATCGATTTTTCTGGTGAACTTTGAATGGTGTTGGACGTTCAAGGCTGTAGTGTGGGTTTTTTTTGGTTAATTATTTTAGTAAGAGGAGAAAAATCTGTACTAGTTAGTAAGTTCTTCAAAGATACTGTTTCAATCAATCTGCCTAGCCTTTTCCCAACTATCTTGGATTCGGCTTCCAGTCTAACCGGATGCAGCTGAATACCAGTATTTTACATAGAGCGACTGCCTATCTGACCTGCACAACCCAGTTACTGGGTAATACTACCCCTTGGTAAGACTGGATAAGATACTGTTTGAAAAGCTTTTTTCAGTGCTAAGGCCTTGAAAAGCCTGACGATATGAAATTATTAACATTGATTTACATTTATATCATAATGTTGACATAAAACCCTTAAAGACGGTACAATAGCCATCTTAGATAAGGAAGTATTTTTTAATTTTTAATTTTAATTTAAAAACCTTATAAGATTTTGATAAATCACTTACCACTTCCCCTTATAATTAAATTTATTTTTATAAAATCTGTTTTTAGCCCAATATAGATCATTCATGCGTCAGTCGAACGCCAGGTGGAACCATGTTCGATTAACAAGTCCGAGCAAGAATGAACGGGAACGCGTCACCCTGCGTGCTTCGATTCATGAATAGAGGCTTGCAACCCGGGATGACCCAGTTTTTGACTCTATACCTTGGACCCCGAACACCATAACGATGTAAGAACCAACCGACTTGCTGGGCGACTTTCAGCACTATGCCAGTACAGCTTGCAATTGTTATAGCCTGTATAATAAATGGGAATATATACTTGTTGGGTTTGAAGGTATGCTATGACGTCAGTCAGTGCGGAGGGGGGTTGCAGCGGTGGAATTAGGTCAGTTTCATTCTGAAACAGGTTTGGCGAGAACGGGGTGAGGCAAGGCCGAGGGGTGCGGTTCGCTTCAATCGCGAATTTAGCTGCCACTAATTATTATCGCAGTCTACTAGGAAGTAGATTAAAATTAGTTACACGATTATGTACACGGCCATTAGGTAGAAAACTCATAAAATAACACAGAAACTTTTGAATCTACGTAGGCTCTATTACATTGTAACGTTCCCCTAGATAATTTCACTCTGAGCTCGCTTTTCATGAAAATCGAACATAATATAGCCTTCAATGGTACAGGTTCTAGTTTACCCATCATAGTTTCCACAAAAAGATATTTCGTTGCAATATAAACTTTACGTGGAGTTGCAATAATTCATGAACTTTGACATTTGATTCGTTATTTGCTTTGGGTCAGTTTATTGTATACATTTCATCCGCTATATGGCAATGTAGCAAAGACGTTGAGTATATGATACAGCCATGTGTTGCTTAGGCTTCATTCATCTCACTCTATCTAACAAAAATCAATCTGCCTAACCTTTTCCCAACTATTTTGGGATTGTTGTTGGGAGAAATAGATACATATTAAAAATAAAGTGTAAAATAAAAAGTTTATTTGTTTAAATTAATAAGCAACAAAAAGACTTGACATTGTGGACAAACCTAATTTAAGTGCTTTCCGAAAAACTGTTTGTCTGGAGATATTGAGTTTTGTCGGGAGTCTTTTTTTTTTTTGGGGTTGGGAAATCATCCAATGACTTCTTCCGCTTTGGGTGGAGCGGGAGGGCGTGTCAGACTCTTACTGACTAAAACCGACCCCTGTTCCTTCCCTGCTTGAGTGCCCAGGGGTGCGGTAACTCATTTTCAGAATTTATCCGCTACCCCTAGGCATGCAGGCACCGGTTACAATGGGCCCCGTTACTGTCGACTAGTGTTGCCCAAATGCAAGACCAAGACGAGACTTAGGCCAGTCTTGGTCTTGGTCTTGCGTCAATACACCTGGTCTTGGTCTTGGTCTTGGTATTGCGCTCTCAGTCTTGGTCTTGGTCTTGGTCTTGCAGCAAGAGTCTCGCAAGTCTTGCAAGTCTTGCAAATACCTATTAGCCTATTGCTATTTATTGAACACGTTAGTTTAGATTTTGATTCGCGCTGTAAGACGTATGTAGTTACAGAATTATAATCATCAAAATCATCAATACAACCCTCCAAGTTCATAAAGGTCGAGGAATTAATTAAAAAAAATAATGACTTTTTCAAGGCCAAACTCATTCCTCGACCTTTGAACTTGGAGGGTTGTATTGATGATTTTGATGATTATGATTCTGTATCTACATACGTCTTACAGCGCGAATAATATTTTAATCAACAAACAATCGAGCACTGGCCTGCACTTTGCAAAAAAAATAAGAAAATTTGAATTTCGCGGGCTATCCTGGAGCATTCACCAATGTACAATGTTAATCAACCAATAAAAGAAGACTACAGGCAAAGCCTACCTATGCGGCCAAAATAAGGAAGTGCGTGTGTGTTGAGATTAGCAGATTTCATTACAGTGTGCGTAGGTACATTTTTTAGGCAATTTGTCGTCTCGACTCGCTGTTAGTTTTAAATTTTGTTGAATAGAAGAATAATATAAACTTTGAAACATAAGCAGGTACCTACATAATGTTTATATAATTTTGTTGGCTATAATTTTAAGCACATACCAACCTACGAGTACTAACGTTAGATCGGCACATTAGACATAAACAAGCATAATATATTAATATAGGTAGATACCTACAAGGTATGAACTTTGCTAGAAAGTTATTCTAGGTACATTTTATCACATGGGATGATGGGAACAGATTTGTGAGTATTAACACGCTACCTACTTAATAAATAGTTGAAATATAATAAGTACTTACCTACCTAATCAATACAATACCTTTTAGGGTTCTTTCAGACGAGCGGCACGTTGCCAACTGCAGATACAACTGCAGCCCTTAGTTTAGTGTTATGACGATACCTACGGTTTTGATACTGGGGAACGTCTCTCAAAATCGGGATTGAAACCAAATACCTACTTAATAACGCCCAAATCTCAGTTTGTCTTAACTGCAAGACGCAAGAGTCTTGCAGACTTAAGTCTTGTCTTGCTCAAGTCTTGCAGGGTTCAGTCTTGGTCTTGGTCTTGCTACAATAAGGCGGTCTTGGTCTTGGTCTTGGTCTTGCGAAAATGCAAGAACAAGACCAAGACTGCAAGACCAAGACCGATTTTGGGCAACACTACTGTCGACTGACAACATCTCTTAGAGGCGCGCGTGGACCACTACGCGCCGTCGACTCACGGGCCTGGTGCTGATCGGATCGGGTCTACGGTGGCCGGAGATCGTCTCGCGACGACCTACGCCCAGTACGCCCAGTACCTCTCCTGCGGTGGTAGCGGCCGGGGCCGTGAGGGCCACTCCGTTGAGCTTCCCTCACGCGTCCCGCCTCCGCCTTCGCGAGCATTACTGCTTCGCAGAAGGTGGCTGAATCAGGCCATGGCCTGAACCAGGGCCGGGCGCTGTAGGTTACCGCCACCTATCGCATCCACGAGGACACGGTGGTGCTCCGCCCAAGCGGGGCAGACCTCTACCGTATGCTCCACCGTGTCCTCTGGGCGATCCGCGCAGTGGTAACACCCGGGCGTTTACTCCCGTCCGATCTGTTGCAGGAAGCTCCCGAAACAACCGTGTCTGGTGAGGACCTGCGTCAGGCGGAAGGTGAGGACGCCGTGAAGCCTCTCCAGCCTCTCCTCAAAGAGGGGCACTACCGCCGTAATGGTGGCGTGCCCAGCGCTGGGTTGCAACAATCGCTGTCTCCATGTCGCCATGAGATTCCTGCCGGAGCTCCGTCCGCCGAGTCGCGAGGTGTCGCGGCAGCAGAGTTTCGCCCTTGCGTTTGGCCTCCTCGCGCCACTCCCAGAGCAGCGCAAGGATCTTGGCCTCCAGATTCCATGGCAACAGTCCAGCAAGGAGGCTCGCCGCCTCACAGGAGACCGTGTGGTATCCTCGGATTTGTCGGGAGTCTGGATATCATTTAAAATGTCGGCAATCCAGACGAATCCCGACCATCTGACAACCCTAGTCTAACCGGATGCAGCTGAATAGCAGTATTTTACATGGAGCGACTGCCTATCTGACCTCCACAGCCCAGTTACTGGGTAATGCGATACCCCTTGGTATGACTGGTTGTCAGACTTTCGGACTTCTGACGACCCGTAACAACTGTCAAAAGATCCACGGTTGACATCCGGGACCAACGGCTTAACGTGCTTTCCAAGGCACGGAGGTGTCTCGGTATGTAAAGATGGTCACCCATCCATTGACCAATCCCGCAAGCGTAGCTTAACCTGATGGATCGACCCGAGTGGCTGTTATTACTTTAGCCACGAGTTCCTAATGAAGTTATATTGTAAAGAAGAAAAAACACTGATTGTTTGTTGGCGATAGGATCGGTCTCTGTTTTACGAGTAATATGGGATTTAAACAGGACTGGCCACTACCTCAGCACGGGTCTTACCGCTGCTATAGTGGCGTGTCCTGCGCTGGGTTCTGCAAGTCGCGTTGCTCCCAGTCCACCACTAGGTTCCGGCGGAGCTCAGCCCTGTACACCTCGACATGCCTATGTTTGCAGCCACAACGACTCGTAAGTCGGGGTCACCACTATAGGTACAGGTACACCTCTGCTGACCCTTTTCTTTTAGGGTGGGAAGTCATTCTATGACTTCTCCCGCTCTGGGTGGGGCAGGAGGGCGTGTCAGACTCTTACTAACTAAAACCCACCCTTGTTCCTGCCTTGCCTGAGTGCCCAGGGGAGCGGTAACACTGTTACGAATTTATCCGCTACCCATTGGCATGCAGGCATCGCCCGTGATGGGCCCCGTCAGTGGTGCCGGACATCTCTTTGAGGCGCGCGTGGAACACTACGCGCCGTCGACTCTCGGGCCTGGTGCAGATCGGACGGCGAGCTACCCGGTGAATTCAGGCGTGAAGTGATGTTTTGTTTTACAGGCAAAATTGTTTGTAAGACGCAATCTTACTATTGCTGAGTGCCTTGGTATTATGTTTTATGGTGTTATCTATTTCACTTTGACGAAATTGCAGTATTTTCTGACAAAGTGGCCAACATGATTTCTTATTGAAATCCACAGACGCATACAAATTTCATCCTATACCTGAATGTTACACAAAGAAAGAAATAAGTACAAATAAATATCGTATTAATCCTACTAATATTACAAATGTGAAAATTTGTGAGGATGGGATGTTTGTTACTCTTTCACGCAAAACTACTGAACAGATTTTGATGAAACTTTACAGTAATATTGTATATATATCGGGTGTAAAAAGCAATTTCCGAAGCCGAAAGCTACATATTCTACCCATTATTTGGATATTTTTTTCCACTAGACCATACCTGGGAATCCACTTGTTCTGGAGATATTGAAGGTTAAAGTAGAAATTATTTTTTTTTTCTTTTTATAGCCAAAAAAAAGTGTTATTACTAAATTTTTTTTCCAAATAAACATCTGAATTTTCGATATTTTTTTTCGAAATTTCGAAATTACGCATTTGCAGTTATAAAAACGCAATGAATATCAAACGTATCCGACAAGTACCTACGTGGCTTAAAGCGAAGGGCGGGCTTTAACTCCACTTGCCTGGATTCGCGTTACATTGCGCGCAATAAAAAATAGTTTTTTTTTCATACCTAAAAATAAAAGTCGTTTCCCAGCATACATTTTAGCGCAAAGCTACTTTGTTAGACTTTTTTTTTTTTTGTACTTCAGAATAACATTTAAGCTTGTAATTTATAATACAAGGAAGTACCTACTAATGACACGTGGGTGAAGCCGCTGGTCGAAGCTAGTTTCAAATAACTTCTTTGACCTAGTCCCAGAATATTTGACTCGTTGACATTTACCGCCTATTGGATGTAGGCTACCCAGGTATATCTAGGTATACCTAGTCCGTCGGAACACTTTTAAACTATGTTATGATATCGGGGTTGCAGCTCGATCCATACTAATCGAGTTTGCGTCATGGCCGAGCTGACGAGGATACTTCATTAATAGGATTTCCGACAACATATACCTTAATGCAAAAACGTAGGTACAACTATCAACAGGGGTGATGCAATTTTATGGTATTACAGTGTATTTTAGTACATTCATACTACTATTTTAAAAGCGGCAGTGACTCTGCCTATCTGTTTGTTTGTTACATTTTTGCGCAACTAATGAACCAATTTTGATAAATTTGGTATAGAGATGGGTTGAGCATGGGAGACGGACAAAGAATAATTTCCATCCTGGGAGTAGGTATGTTCCCTTGGGTTTTTTCTAAAATTCACGCGGGCGAAGTCGCTGTCACAAAAGATTATTAATAAAACAATGAATTGCTGTCGTCTGTGTTTCCTGATAGCTACAACCTGGGAGTATTTAAGATAAGAGTGAATAGGTTATTTCTAGGCAAGCGTGCGCCAATCCACCGTCGACAACATCATCGCTTACCATCCAGGTGAGATAGTTCAAACACCCGCCTAAATAAAATTAAACAAAATAATAAATAAATGGCATGCGGGTGGCATTCTGGTGATATGGGCAAACGACATTGTTGACATCGCGGGTTTATACACCGACCTGCCTACCTACTTCATGCAGACTCGCTAACTCAATTGACATCAATTTAGCGAATACACCTGCACGTTCTTGGATGAGGTTGACACAGGAGCCTGAAGATTCCGGGGATCATGGAAGCCGTACTAGCTCTCACGATCCCCGGTCCAAGTGTGAGAAGAAACACCGCGGTGGTTTTAAGTCAGTAAGAGTCTGACAGACCCCTTCGCCTGCCCCAGGCGAAGGACATCCATGAGGATTTCCACTCAGGCAACAAAAAAAAAGGAGCCTGGAGATTGGCAAAAGAAGAGACAGGAGGAGGAGGATGTAGATGGGTGAATCTTCAGGTATTTTGCAGAAAATAATGACAGTGTTACCGACACTAACGAATAGTGACAAATCCAACTTTAAAACATTAGTATTAAATACACTAGTAGTATTAATTGCTCAGTAATGCAGGGGTTGTGGATAAATTCGAAACAGAGTTACCGCGCCCTTGGGCACTCAGGGCAGTGAATAAACAGGGGTGGGTTTTAGTTAGTAAGAGTCTGACACGCCCTCCCGCTCCACCCAGAGCGGGAGCTGTCATGGGAACCTTTCCCAACCCCAAAAAAAAAGTAGTGCTAATGTACTTTGCATTTCCCATAATTCGTCATTGTCGGCAACACTCCGTCGTTATTTTCTGCAAAACACCTGGAGATTCACCCGGATGATGATGATCATGATGATTTGAATATAAAATTTACACAAGATTATTCGTTTTACTACCATGACTATTGTAGGAATATATAATACAATCCACCTAGCCCTTTTCAAAATGTTGGGGTCGTTTTCTTGTCTAACTCGATGCAGCTCAATACCAAAATTGTACATGACATGTACTACATTGTAGTGATTGGTTTACTAGGATATACTATACTTCTTAATGCTATAATAAATAAAAAGGAGCCCGTGGCTAAAGTAATAACAGCCGCACGGGTCGATTCATCAGGTTAAGCTATGCTTGCCGAGGTTGGTCCATGGATGGGTGACCATCTTTACATACCGAGACTCCTCCGTGCCTCGGAAAGCACGATAAGCCGTTGGTCCCGGCTGTCAATCGTGGATCTTTGAGAGTCGTTACGGGTCGTCGCCCGAAAGTCTGACAACCAGTTTTACCAAGGGGTATCGTATTACCCAGTAACTGGGTTGTGGAGGTCAGATAGGCAGTCGCTCCATGTAAAATACTAGTATTTAGCTACATCCGGTTAGACTGGAAGCCGACCCCAAGATAGTTGGGAAAAGGCTAGGCAGATTGACTATACTTCTTAATAAGAATGTTTGTCAAACTTTCAAGATTCTGACTACCCATCGCTACCGTCAAAGATTTGCAAATGAAGCCGGGATCACTTCCGAGCTTAGCTTTAGGAACGAGTAACACGTAAATAATGGGTAAACCTAACTCATTATTATCTATCGTCGAATAATTGGGTCTTGCCACTTTTAAACATTGAACAAATCTTTCTGATTTTCTAATACCCACAAATCGGATAGATATTTTTAGATCGACGTCTCATTAGTCAAAATCTAAACAGCAGTTTTTTTTTTTTTTTTTTTTTTTGTGGGTTGGGAAATCATCCTATGACTTCTCCCGCTCTGGGCGGAGCGGGAGGGCGTGTCAGACTCTTACTGACTAAAACCCACCCCTGTTCCTTCCTGCCTTTGAGTGCCCAGGGGCGAGGTAACTCTGTTTCGAATTTATCCTCAACCCCCGGGCAGAATCAGCAGTTTTGGAGCTGCGATTGAATAACCGTACATAAACACATTTACGATCTAGCTACGTACATCCAAAGGCTCTGGTTACTTAGGTACTGTTAATTTGTAGTAATAGAATAAAAGAGAAAATGTCATGTCTGTTTTCTATGCAACTCAATATAAAATTTGTAAAGAATTTGAATCATCTGCAAAATGTTTAAATTCCAACAAATGTCCGACAGCCACACCACCGGCTAAAGTAAAATCTCTGAAAATGGCGTTTAATGTAAACTAGGCTGAAACCGTTTGAGACGGCTCTCCTGTATGACGTCTGGGCTGCAGCATCTTAAGCAGGTGTCGTCATATGTGACGGATGCCCAAGCGATTCCTACTGATTGGCCTGTCGCAAATGATTGCACTGTGACTGATTTTCTGGGATGTAACTAAGATAGAAATCAATATCGTAAAACCGCTTAGTGCTTCGAAAATCCTGTGCCTCTATTGTAACAATATCCCAAAAATGCAGCTCAGTACAATTTATTGTGAACCAAGATGTTTTAGGGGACTGGTGGATGATTTTTTACAATAATTTTTGTTTTTTTTTTTAATTCTAGGGTATTTTTATATAATAATATGGCTGTGCCCTTCTTCTATCTGACGCGCCTTCTTGCTTCCCGCTCAACCCAGAGCGGGAGAAGTAATTGGGTGACTTCCAATACCCCAAAAAAATATTGATTAACCAAATCGAAGTGTGTTTCTTCTCAGGTTAGTCAGCTAGGAAACACCGGCCTCATCTAGCTTAAAATGACTAAAAACATTGACGTGTAAAAGTGTTCTTTGTAACCTATTTACTGAATAAACATCATTTATCATTTATACCTAGGTACTTTCGAAAGCTACGCTAAAAGTGGAAATCGGTGGTATAGGTCAGTGTCTGTTCTTATTCTTGCAACATCGTGGGTATCACTGGGCTCTACATATATTAGTAGGTATTTAAAATGTGCCTGTGGAATGCAAATATTGCGGTATTTTGGGGTATAACTATCTGTTTTTTTTTTTTTTTTTTTTTTTTTTTTATGTTTGATAGGCTCGCGTTTGACCACTATCTCACCTGATGTTAAGCGATGATGTGGTCGAAGATGGAGCACGCTTGCCTAGAAGTAACCTATTCACTCTTGACTTAAAGACTCCCAGGTTGTATCTTACAGGAAACACAGACTCCGGTAGAGAATTCCACTCTCTAGCTGTACGTGCAATGAATGTTTTCTCAAAACGCTTTGTGCGTATGGATGGGATGTCCACCATGAACCGATGGCACTTCGCCGTACGTCTTGTGGTCCTTAGATGAAACGGGCTTGGCGGAATCAGATCATGCAATTCCGTCGCACACTCCCCAAAATGTAATCGATAGAAAACCGACAGGCTAGCAACTCGGCGTCTATGTTCAAGACTTTGGAGTTTTGACTCAAACATCAAATGTGCAACAAACATTCATCCATAACAATGCTATGACTAAAACCTTTAAAATCAATCTATCATTCAGAAGCACTCAGGCCATCCATCATTTAAAAACACACCTGCATTTTGATACCTTTTTCATGGGATCCTGTTGTGACGTCAAAGTGCAATATCCCAAAATAGGTGACCCGGATAGAGAGTGGCGCTTCTCTGTGCACGCAGTGTAGGAGCCTGACGTCATAAACCCCCCCCCCCTGCCCGCCCCCCGCTGGCTTGTGCATCACCCCCAGAGGTCAACACCATAGCTCCTCTAGGACGCCTGCTTCGGCTAAAATGTTATAACTTAAAGATCGAACGGTGGAGATTGGCTGTGGGACACTGAGCAACGGCTCAGTGTTATTCATGATAATTATAAATTATCGAAAACACATCTGCTTATACCTTCGGGGAATGTAAACTGATTCAGGGAATAGAAATGTTTTAGTAAATAAAAATGTTTTAGTCAGCCTATACCACGTCCCGTGAATGTGTCCGTGGCATCACAGTAAGCCTTAGCAGAATACCAGCGCTGCGTTAATTTACTGTTTTTTTAAATATTATTTATTTATTTAAACTTCATGCAACAAAAGTACAAAGGCGGACTTAATGATGACTTTTTGATGTGTGTTAATGTTAAATATAAAGCATAGCTGATTAAAAAAGCACAAACAAATGTTATTTTTTCCTTCTAAAACTAATGTGAGGTTAGGTTAGGTTAGCAATATCACAAAATTGTATTATTATTCCCGAATTTTTTTTTTGGATTTATGCACTTTATAAGAATGTTCATCTTACCCTATCATCTAGTATTCCAAGTAGTCCTTTGATTCTATAAAGTCCCCTTGAGGAACTAGGAGATACTGTATCACAAGAGCCAGGAACCAGAAGCTGACATAATACTTGGTCTTTTCTCTGAATGAGAAGAGGGATTTGCCATCCAGTAGGTAAACTAAACGTAGATTGAGAGATACTGTGTTAGATAAACATATATATACCTAATAAGAGCCCACTTGCATCATAAATCCATTTTCAAATTCAGATCTATTTCTGTTAATAGTTTGAATGTGACAGAGGCGAAGTTTTGAAATTAATTTAGATTAAAATGCAATTAGTGATTTATCGTTCAGTTAGTATTTGAAAAAGAATCGAATCATCATCATCATCATCATTTCAGCTGAAAGATTTCCACTGGTGGACATAGGACTCCTTCGGGGATGCCTATGTCCAGTCCAGTGTTGCCACAACGACCGGTCCTGTGCGTCTAGCTTTCATCGTAAATAATCGAATGATTTTTCAATTAGAGCATAGTATGATATTCAAAAATATTTTCCAATACTTCGTCGCTATTTGTTTTTTGATTTCGTGATTTTCAAGTAAGTACTTACCTACATATTATTGCAATTAATATATTTTGGATAGTTCCAAAGTAATAATGCTTGACATAATAAAGTTTGTTTGGTCGAACCTGAACCAATTTTTCAAGGAGGAACCAAGAATAGATTTAATAATATAACTAACTGAATAAAGATTTCAGTAAATAATTAATAAGAATAATAGTAATCCTCCCGACCAAATATCTATAACGATGGCCCATCACAACGGAGATTAGCCAAGTAAGCAGGAGATATTATAGTGCAAAAGCGTGTGCGCATACGCAGGTGCACTCTGTGTTCCTTTACCCTCTTAGTCCGATGGGACATGTCTGGAGAGAGATCAGGCGCAAGACCACCGGCGTTGTTTCCGAGGCACGGGGGTGTTACATCACCAACCTTTAAAACTACTTTTTCCCCGACCCTGGAATCAAACCAACCAGGCAGTTTATATTTTTTTCGGAATAAAAATAGAGCTCTCTGACTCTGTAGATAAGCCCTTGGCTCTACCCATTACGGGATACGGTTTCGATTCCCATATGGAACAAACAATTGTATGACCTTAAAATAGAAATACATCAAAGAAAAATAAGCACTCAGTTAATTCTCTGTACATAGAAATTCTTTTATTTTTATTTCATTGCTTTAGTTTTATATTAGAGCATTACTGCCATCTATCGACATTCCCGTCTGACACATTATTTTTTCCTGCGGCTATTACCGCACCGTCTGGAAATAATGACGTCACGGGTAGAATACAGTGCATAGGGAAAGTAACAGGTGGCGCTTTGCAAAAGCTACACAATTTCATTAAATAACGAAGGCAAAAAAATTTTTGATTCAAGTTCTTTTTCTCGGTTGCTTCCCAAGTTGTAACGGAAGAATAAAAAGTGTAAAACAAATTTTCATCCGCACTGCAAACCACGCCATCTATCGGTCATTTCCCGAAATTCTTCACCCGGAAAAGCGTCTGAGCGTTGCGTTTCGCGCCAAAAAGTACCCGACCACGTTCCATCGCATAGTTCCCTCGCATTTGCACAGATAGATAGCTACATTATGGTCGTTCAGAGATGGCGCTGCCCAAAATGGCGGTCGTGGGCGGGAAAATATTCTCAATTTTTCCTTTAAACGGGTCAGCGCGATTGGAACAAAGAGTATGGTAATTTACGAGTATTACCACTATCATCCCTGAATTAATTTCACGTTTGCATATGGGAATGAAACTGATTTTACGGATCGTTTGGTTGTTTATTGCAGTTCGTACATTCTCTACGGGAAACCGTTGGCATTGTTTGGTCTTTTGAGGCACATATAATTTTCGTACTTTAATGGGTCTCTTTTGTGTACCACGAATAATAAATTAATTTCGGCTATATTATTGTTGCCATATTAATTACGTTACATTTTTTTTTTAATTATTTTCTGAACTTAGACGCGATCTCACATGACAGGGTGTAACGGAAAGGTGTGGTCATATTTTAACAACTGCATCTGCCCATCGATGCGAACAACTTTATTCAAGAAAACCAGAGGAAATTCTCGAAAAAAGTTTTTACCCCTCATACAAATATTTATCAGTTGATGATAACTTTGTATGGAAGGCCCAATTTTTTTATGGGATTTTTTAATGTTTTTTTAAAGAAATTTGTTAATTTCCATGAGTAGAACCAGTTCCTAAAATATGACCATACCTTTCCGTTACACCCTGTAGTTTGCACTTGCGGATCTTTATCACTTATTTTCATATAATTTGGTTACATAATGCTATTTATATAATATCTTAATACTGGCAATCAGGCAGACATAAAAAAACTTTTTTACAAAAAAACAACCGACTTCCAAAAAAAAAAATACACTAAAAATTAAAAAATAACTTTAATTTCGGAAGTCGGTGTTTGTATTTTACTTCTTCGTTATTTGACACCGACTTCCGAAATTAAAGTTATTTTTTAATTTTTAGTGTATTTTTTTTTTTGTAAAAAAGTTTTTTTTTTTCACTTTTTAGTTGTTATACCCCAGAACTAAAAACCCCAATAACATAGAACGTGGAATTTAAACATTTGGTGTACACCAAAACGTCATCGAGGTAAACGTATTTTTCGTTTTTGTTCAGTTTCTCATAAAGCGGTCAAACAATTTCGATAAAATTTAAATGGGACCACCTCGAGAGTATATTCTTTCGGATAAAGAAAGAATTTTGAAAATCGGTCCACAACTGACGGAGAAATCGGCGGACATACATAAAAAAAAACATACATACAGTCCAACAAGAACCTCCTCCTTTTTCGAAAGTCGGTTAAAAAACAGAATCTGTTCGTAACTATGACAAGATGGAGACTGCAAATGATAGGTGGTTTATTTTAAGTGAGTTGTAACAAGGCAGCTTTACAAGTCTCGTTGATTTTCTGATCTCCATTCCAAATTACGTTATTTCGTACCTAGCTTTAATTTGAAATTCAAATATTACTTGCCTTCCCTGTCTATAGACTCTTGTTTCTTAATTTTAAAATCTGTTCCGATCAATGACTACAATAATATGGTTCCGGCAGTTGAAAGCTCCTCTATATCATTGTCATTTTCTTTAGAAACTGACAGTTACCAGTTTGCAAGAGTTTTCTAGAAAAGTGAAGTGTAGGTTTTGTGATTAGGCAGATTCGGGAATGTGTCCTGGCAATAATACAATTTAAATATTTACCTATATGTATGGTACGTACGATTAATGAGTGCTTCATATAATCTAGCCTTCTTTATACAGGGTGTAAGGTACATGAACGCACATACGTGTACCAGTGATTCAGTGCACGATTCTGTACTGAATCCCTAGCGTTGGAATTTTTCGTCGATTTCTTCCTAATTTTTAAAAAAAAAAATTTTTTTTTCACTTTAAACTGTATAAAATCGTTATACTCGTACTTATCTACCCCAAAGACATTTTAAATGAAAAAATTTAATTAATTATTTTTTCATTTACAAAAAAAATCTTTTTTCACTTTAAACTGTATAAAATCGTTATACCTACGAGTATCTACCCCAAAAACATTTTAAATGAAAAAATAATTAATATAAAAATTTTTATTAGGAAAAGGCCGACGAAAAATTCCAACGCTAGGGGGTCCAGAATCATGTACTGAATCACTAGTACACGTATGTGTGTTCATGTACCTTACACCCTGTATATTAAAATATACGTTTCAATTCTCCGTGTGTTTATCTTCATCCAACTCCTCCTCTACACACCTCCTCATCGTGTCACTCCTCCGTCCCTCCGTTACGTAACAGAGGAGATTCTTATTGGTGGTCCTCGATTGTTTCATTATTTGTAAACAATAAGTACCTGCTGTAATGAAATTGGTTAAATATTTAAATCGCAAATTACCTTCTCTGTGGTAGACAGTAAAGGAGTCTGCCAAGTACACCATATTATACTACGAGTATTACCGTGCGAGGAACGTATCAAGCACGGAAAGAAACACGCCACGGGCACGTATCAGCAGCGTATCATACCCGTGAATAACGGTTGTCATATGCGATTTTAACCCGTATGCTCACCATTTTGCCACCTGCGCTCACCGGTTTGGCATGCATACATATTTTGTCGGTGCAGCTACGTGTATGCCACGTGACGGTGTTGGTCGTTGACGGAACGGTGACGGAACGAGCTAGTAGGCATTGCCATACTTTTCAATACAAAGAATATCTTTATGCTTAAGGCGCTATTAGCTGCCAATGACCTTGAGTGGTTAGCTTGCGTCTTCTGTGCTGAGCTCACGTAACGCGTCGTACGTCCACCCAGTAATAGGACTAACTCATCAAGGCGAAATTTATCGCATTATCCGAAATTAGACACATTATTAATTATTACACATAAAATAACAGGTAATAAACTCAAACACTTAGAGTAAATTATAAATAATTAACTGATCTTTAAAATGGTGAAGGTTTCATAAAATTACGCTTTATAGTTTTTGCGTGATTTTCAATTTTTTATCCGCGTTAGATATAACTTTACAAATTAATTACTCTATGTTATAAAAATATAATTTCAGATATACTCAGATCAAATTACGACGAAAGTTGTCTAGAGTAACATATATTTTTTTCAAAGAAATAAGACTAGTCGTTTAGACGTGATGTTCAATTAATAACCATTAAAAGTCGTATAACAGCGCCTTAACATGTTCTTAACACGGTCATGGTATATGACACGGTGTACTGGACAGGCTCTTTTCAGTAAGAAATATCTATTTGCTTAGGTAACGCTATTAGCACGGTCATTTAGTCTTTAAGTCAAGAGTGAATAGGTTACTTCTAGGCAAGCGTGCTCCATCTTCAACCACATCATCGCTTACCATCAGGTGAGATAGTGGTCAGACGCGAGCCTATCAAACATAAAAAAAAAACATATTATAGTCTTGGTCATAGTATGATACGTTGTAGTCGGCAGACTCCTTTATTCCACATTTATTTGGAATTAATAATGACTGAAAGTTAACGAGCTTTCGGAATAATTAAGAGAAGCGTGACTTTCGATAAAATTAATTAATTTTATTAATTCTGTTAACTGAGCCGTATTTAGGTTTGTTCGTAATATGATAGATATAACTCGTCTCATCTTCGTTTACAATAGCTTTGCGTTTTACAGCATTCACTTTGTTGTCGGTTGTTTGTTTCATTTGGTTGTGGGTGTGAATCGGAGCACCTAAGAGAAGAATCTATTTAGTTTTACAGCGTGATTAGTTCCCGTTTTTAAACCAACTCACAAATCGAGCACTGAGCTTTGGTTTTGTATAAACCCATATTTTTAGTGACTTAGCAGAACTATCAATCAGTTCTTGTATTATTTCAGATAATATTGTTTGTAAATGTTTAGTAGGTACTGTTCTCATCTGATTAAGAAAATTCACTGATAGTGCTGCTGTATTGTTGAGTGCCTACGCTACTTGTTATTCCCGAAAATTCACAGTTCCTTTGAAATAGGACACGTGAGTAAAGCCTCGGGGAAAAGTGCAGTAACTTAATATACTATACTAGCAGAGATTCCTTCTTTTAAAACGCCAGCCATGACAGCTCAAAATAATACATATTCAAACAGACATGACTCAAGTGTTACAGAAATATGTTAAAAACCTTACAAGTCGAGGTGTATCTTCATTCGCTGGTATTCTGTAGAGTACAGTACTTAAGTCACAAAGCGGTGAATAAGTAAAGCTGCATAGTATTCCTCTCCTGTACTGCGAACCGCGGCTGTGGGGAACTAAATTAAATTTTTGTTATGTTGTTCTTTACAAGGAAGTTCTGTTATTTGATGCAAGATTTATGGGTTCTGGTTAAAGTTTGGTTTTGTGGTATATGTACGTTGTATTACGTTTACTGTTAGAACAATAGTCGGTAGGTATATTTATTTACTTCCTTTTTCTTAATCCTCGAATGTACTTTTCTCATTAATTGCGTTGCGGGATCCAAGACATTTGAATCGTCTCTCCGGGATTCGTCGAGCTTTGTTGACTTCGCGCTTTTCTGGTGGTCACGAATGTTGATTCTGACTTTCAGGAGTAGCAGTGGTTAGGAATAATGTGGTGTGTTTTTCATCAATTTTTACTAACTTCCACTTGCAACTAAGTTCATAGGTTAACTAGAAAAAAATAATGATTATTGGGTTGTCAAATACAACAAAGAAGCCGAGAGTTATTAGGTAACTGCGATAGATGTAGTTTGACTCAAACATAATAATATCATGACCTAGACGAGACGTCTTAAATTTCCAGACAAATATTGGTTTTGTTGCGACAATCGAAGCCGATTTTCATTCATTCAACATCTAGATATACTCGTATTTAGGTCTTCGCAAATGATACTCTTAGAGTATCATTTGCTGTGATCTGTCCAGGGGTTGTGGATAACTGCCCAGGGGTTGTGGATAAATTCGAAACAGAAATACCGCGACCCTGGGCACTCAGGGCAGGGAAGGAACAGTGGTGGGTTTTAGTCAGTAAGAGTCTGACACGCCCTCCCGCTCCACCCAGAGCGGGAGATGTCATTGGATGATTTCCCACCCGATAAAAAAAAAAGCTGCTGTGATTCCTGAAATTTATACATAGCACACATAGTTAAATAGTCACCCTCTTGGTATATCGTAGCCATATAATTATGAGACACATGGTATTCGAGTCTTCAATTAATTTTTTCTCACATTTACATTGTTGTCACATAATAGAAGCTACGAGAAAGATGTAATCAGGATTTTTGTAATACGCAATACATAACATGATTTAAAAGAGTGTCGTGGAGTTTCTTGCACGTTCTTCTCCATAGAAATCTACGCTTTGTAATGTGCAATGAGCTTCATCTTTCTGACTTCTCGGCACTTTAAAAGTGCCTGTAATTGGTTTATTACAAATAAATGCTTAAAGTTTGAATTTAATTTACCAACTCATATGCCTATATTCTAGAATTCAAAAGCCAGGTTTTAAAACCAAAATAGAGAAGTGTTTATAAAATTTGCCAGTTTTGAATCGAGATTAATGCAACACAAACGCGAATCGTTTCTGAGTACCTTCAACCTATTTTTCTCAGCCATACATCACGAAATGCAGGAGAAGTGTTTCTGAACACAAAACGTAAACAAAATGCCGCTTGATTGGGCAAACGTAAGAGTTTTCCATATGTGATTGTCGGTTCATCTACCCCGAATAATATCACCATCAATCTTCTAAATCCATGTTTATATTATCCTTTCTCTTACCCCAAGGGAGGTCGTCATTACGTCACAGGGGTTCGTTCTGTTTTTATAAGTGCTTTATTTATTACACGAGTGTTACAGGATGAGGATAACGTTTTTAAGGTGTATTTGATTGATTAGTCTGTGTTTTTATTAGTAGGTACAGGATACATGAGAGCAGATAGGCCGGGATCGTCACAAAGTGGGCACCTGAAGACGGGCGTCGTCACCAGGGTAGGCCTTAAAAACGCTGGCTTGGAGATCTAGACACGTTCTTGACCGGTTGGCCGGAGAGGACAAGCCATAAAGAGAGTTGGAAAGATTTAGGGTAGTCTTTAGACCAATTGTGGGACTGCGTGGGCTGAGAAAAAAAAAGAGGAAATTGGGTCTTTGGACTAAAATCTCCTTGAAAAAAGGAAGTACCGTTTAGGATTAAAATTACAGAGTAAGTGAGCTTCGATACTGTATACCATGATAGGTATCGTGACGACCATTATTCTTCATCGTTTCTTGAGTACGAACAAACTGATTACACTATTAATAGGTTATAGACTTAGATCGCCAGACATTATTTATTTTCTGACCAACATAATTTTTGGGATTGAGTAGTGTTACTATTTACTTTAATCGTACGCATACATGGCATTTTTAACCGACTTTCGAAAAAGGAGGAGGTTCTATGTTCGACTGTATGTATGTTTTTTTTTTTATTTATTCCGCCGATTTCTCCGTCAGTTGTGGACCGATTTTCAAAATTCTTTTATTATCCGAAAGAATATACTCCCGAGGTGGTCCCATACAAATTTTATCGAAATTGCTTCAGCGCTTTTTGAGAAACTGAACAAAAACGAAAAATACGTTTACCTCGATGACGTTTAGTTATACTCCAAATGTTTAAATTCCACGTTCCATGTCATTGGGGTTTTTATTTCTAGGGTATACAACTAAAAAGTGTGTCAAATAACGAAGAAGTAAAATACAAACACCGACTTCCGAAATTAAAGTATTTTTTTAATTTTTAGTGTATTTTTTTTTGGAAGTCGGTTGTTTTTTTTTGTAAAAAAGTTTTTTTTTTTGCACTCGTCTAGATCATATTCATCTAGTTCAAAAAACCAAACAAGGCAAGTAGCACCCTTCCAATTCATCACTGATTTCATTTTCATTATTTACTCCTATTAAAAAACCGGCCAAGTGCGCAACGACGGTTCCGTACAAACGTGTGGGTATGTAATTACAAAATTTACTTTGTCAATTTAAAACTGTTGACCCCATTGACAGAGGTCGCAGTCAGTTTACCAACTGCAAATAAGTTATAAATTGTAAAAAAGGGGGAAATAGTACTTATTGTATATATTATATATTTTTCAACATAAATTGAGAATTAGTTGTAAACATTAAAATCGGTTTTAGTTTGTCCTAGTGAAGCCCTTTAATACGATATCTCACATGATACAGTCGCCTCACTTTAAAATTGGACCCGAATTCCTTGTTAAACCCGTCAAGCCCCTCATTAGCAAAAAAAACCTATTGTTGCGTTGGCCTGACGGATTAAGGACCATATTTTTTGTGGTGTAATTAATATTGACTGTTTTCAAATTTTTCCCTTAAATAAACTAATGTCTTAAAACCAATCTCTGATTATGATTGCGTTAACTAAGAAGTTTATTTTTTTACAGCTCCAAGGGCCCGCAGACCTGAGTATTTGATTTGAATTTCAACTTGATATTTCCACGTGTTCTTGAGAAAAATAGTAAATAAATAAATAATAAAAAAAAGAGAGTGAGGATAAAAAGAGTCTTGAGAGACGGACGGACGGATGGACGGGCAACAAAGTGATCCTTTCTTCCTTTTTTTTTCTTTTGAGGTACGAAACCTTAAAACTATGCCCAAACTTCGGCCTTAGACTTAGGTATGTTGAGGAGAAAACATTGCCTTGTCAGCAAGATTGTTTTAGCAGTTAAGTGTGTTATTTACTGACTACCAGTAAACGCCCAGTAACACAAACCAACACCTCACGCCATCGCTGAGTGAAATAACAACGGTTAAGACATATGTATGTTATTCCATTCTTAGGCTGATACAACCTCTAAATGGTTGTCAGCAAGTCCCCAATAAATAATGAAAAAGAAAACTGTTCTATAAGCCATTACTGATAGTCGTTAGTAGGAATAAAATATTGATGTTGTGATCCTAAAATATTATTGGAGTATAATATTTGCTTTGTATGTTTACTATATGTTTGTATATTTACTTAGTGTCCTATTTGTACATACATAAGTTTATTCGTGTATCGTTAGCCGGTACAGGCGGCAACAAAAGTTTATCTGTTGTTTTTGTACCATAACTTTTCTATTTGTTTAGAAGAGTACTTGTATTTAAAAACTGAACTTGAGTGAGAGGATGTTGAAGAAAGAAAAAAAAACATTAGTTTTTTTAACACGTTCCTGAAGAAATTCAGTATTTCACAATTTGTTATCAAACGATAAGCTCAGCTGTCACAGGATGAAAAATGAGATATGCATTTTGGTTCCACTTTATCTTAGATTTTCAAAATCTTTTCCGATATCCCGATACCACGAATACGGGATATTGCAAATCAGATTAGGAGCGTGTTGGTTTAAGATTTTGGATGACACTGTTTTATATGCATAGAAAATATTTTGTCTTGGCAATATATCGTTTCCACGTTAAACGTGATTTCTTTGGAAAAGATAATCGTAAAACAATTTTCTTGATCTGAAAAGCAGATATTACGATGATTTAAGTGTTAATAATTCAGTCTTATCCATTCAGTATTATTTTACTACTCGTCCGGGATAGAGCAATAGAACTCGAAGAATAATTTAGCCACTTAGCTGTATAAGGTCGAGGTTTAAGTTTTTGTTGAGTTCAAGTGTTGGTTAATAGGCTGAGACTTTCTATCAGCGAAAGCGTGGCGATAGTGAATGTCAAAAAGTAAAAAATGTATGAGATTGACAAGCGCTATCGAATTATCTCGTGATAAATCCCTTACATTTTGGCATTTTGACAGTCGCAATCGCTGATTTAATGACACTTTTTCTAGAACCACTGACACCATTTCAAATCGAGTCAGAACGATCTAGGCAAACGTTTTCACGTCATATCAACCTTCCGCACATGAGAAATTTTAATACCATTTGACAGGCAGATTAACACTTTTGTTCGCGACTGTATCCAATATCAGAGTTTTCATTTATTCCGGTGACTTGTCGTTTTTTGTTTATCCAATCATTGTCGATGTTTCCATTTGATCATGGTATACGTAAATCTATTTCATTGAGGTCTGCCCTCGGGAAATGTTCTGTATTTGTCCTTTATTATCTTACTCACAACCTTTGTGTTAGGAACTTTTTGATTCCTCTAGTATTGGTTGTTTTCTGTTTGCCTTTGTACGCAATGTACATATTTTTAGTGAAAATGCTGACTGAATTTTAAGTGGTCATGTTTTTATGTGTGAAAATGGTTAAAAAAGTAATTTGTATGCGAATTTTATGTTAAGGTCGATACGTAGGATAATTTGAATAGGGTATTGAGTAAATAGCTTTTCATAGGATTTTTAATTAGAATCTAAAGTACCAACGAACAGGCTGTAAGGCTGTTGGTTGGTACGTAATTACGTATCATGACTTGTTGTAAATTAGGTTGTGTCCCAGAGTCTGTGTTTCCTGATAGCTACAACCTAGGGGTTTTTACGCCAATAGTGAAAAGGTTACTTCTAGGCAAGCGCTTTCATAAAAATGTGGGTAGTTACATTAAAATTTTATTGTAAAGCAGCTTTTCCGTAGCTTGTAGTGAAGTAGGTACTTAAGGCGCTACTAGCTGCCAACGATCTTGAGTGGTTAGCTTGCGTGTTCTGCGCTGAGCTCACGTAACGCATCGTATGTCCACCCAGTAATAGGACTCGCCTATCAAGGAGAGCTGTCCGAAATTAGACGCGTTATTAATTTATTACACATAAAACAACAAGTATTAAACTAAAACACTGAGACAAAATTATAAATAATTAAATGATCTTTAAAATGATGAAGGTTTCATAAATAAACTCTTTATAGTTTTTGCGTGATTCTCAATTTTTTACCTGCGTTAGACATAACTTTACAAATTAATTACACTATGTTAAAAAATATGATTTCCAATATTCTCAGATCAAATTACGACGAAAATAGTTTAGAGTAAAATATATTTCTTTCAAAGAAATAAGACTAGTCATTTAGACGTGATGTTCAATTAAAAATCTTTAAAAGTCGTATAACTGCGCCTTAAATAGATTTCGTCATGAACAAAAAAAACGGTCAAGTGCGAGTTTGACTCGCATACACATATTATTTATTTGTTGTTACAGCGGTAGTAGACACACTCTGTGACATCTGTAACTGCCTATTATATTTCATGAGATATCTACAGCCCGATGACGAACAGACGAACGGACAGACAGCGGAGGCTTAGTAATAGGATTCCGTTGGTTACCCTACGAGTACCTACGAAACCCTAAAAACGAAATGAAACAAAACATTTTCATAAGGACATTCAAAGGCAATATGACGAAAAATAACCTTTTATGTTTTACAAAATTTTCCTAACCTTCACAAAAAGAACTTCATTTGAGAGATTTATCTCCCAGCGTTTGAATAAGAGTAACGTATCAAAAGATATGTTCTATCGAATGTATGAGTGTACTCGGAAACGAGTTCGGAATTAATAATGAAGCTGTAATGTATGTACGCTTAAGATTCTTGAATGGTACAAGTCTTTTTAATATAAAACCGACTTATTTTATACTGAAATATTCATGAGGAACATAAAAGTAGGTAATTACTGTTGTTTAGCCTCTAGATTTGGTATTTTCTGTATTAAAGAAAGACTGGAAATGGTAAATGATAAATGAATGATAAATGATTTTATTTTTGTAAGTACATTTTAACAACACTTTTACACGTCAACATATTTTTTTTAGCTAGATGAGGCCAGCGTTTCCTAGATGACTACCCTGAGAAGAAACACCGAACAAACTCAGAGGTCAAAGTCTCTTTTAAAGTGTTCAAATCCATACAATATGTACTGGTCAAATCATATAAGAACCATGTACGTTTATGTCTGGGATGAACTTTTAAGGAAAGCAACACACAAATTCGAGTGGACCTGTCCAGACAGTGCAAGCATTTGTCAGTTATCGTGAAGCTCAACTCATAACTTTGAAGAGCTCAACGAACCGATGAACAGTACCAAAGTAAGGACATTTGGGTAGGCCGCAAAAATACTCAAACTGCCAGACAATCATAAAATCTACATGAATATAACGACAAACATAGTTCTCGCATTCACATTATGCTATATGAGGTAATTTTAAATCTTACTTCCTACTATTATAACTACGAAAGTTTGGATGGTTGGATAAATGTTTGTTACGTACTCAATCACGCCAGAACGGCTGAAGGGATCTGGATGAAATTTAGCACATAGATAGATTGTAGTCTGGAAAAGCAGATAGGCTATAATTTATATTGGGGGAAGTACATAATACCACGTGGTCGAAGCCGCTGGCAGATGCTAGTTATAATTATATGTGTATATGTTGGAACTGGTGACATACTATGGACACTAAAACAAATTACAAGAGTGCCGCTTTTTGTTTTTTGTTGTGTGTTGCGAAATCATCCAGTGACATCTCCCGCTCTGGGTGGAGCGGAAGGGCGTGTCAGACTCTTACTGACTAAAACCCACCCCTGTTCCTTCCCTGCCCTGAGTGCCCAGGGGCGCGGTAACTCTGTTTCGAATTTATCCACTACTCCTGGGCAGAATTGTGCCCCCTGGCGGCATTACCGTTGGGGACAGCACTGCACACCGAGCTGCGATGGCACAGGACCAACTCGCTTCGAGCAGTAATAGTCTTTTTTTAACCGACTTCAAACCTTTCTACAAAAAAAAATACAACCGACTTCATTAAATAATACTAAAAATTCGAAAATAACTTTAATTTCGGAAGTCGGTGTTTCTAGTTTGGTTTCTTCGTTATTTGACACCGACTTCCGAAATTAAAGTTATTTTCGAATTTTTAGTATTATTTAAGGAAGTCGGTTGTATTTTTTTTGTAAAAAGTTTTTTATTTTTCACTTTTTAGTTGTTGTACCCCATTCTAAAACTAAATTAATAGTAAAGTTATGCCCGAATTGATAGCCCAAAAAATAGGGAATTTGAACATAGTTAGTGAAATTAGGGTATATCAGGATGAACTGTACAAATCTGTGTACCCCTTCAGAGCGTATCAGCGTGATGTAATGTTGTGAAATGGTGAAAACAATATACAGACATGCGATTGCAGCAATTCTGTAAGGTTTGCTATCATTTATTGAAGAGTTCCATTGTGTATCTCCGAAATCCTTCATCAGTCTTCAGCAAATTTAAATGATGGATCACATTTGAAGCTTAAGCTTTCAAATATATATTTTTTTATCAAAATCGGTTTACTTAATAAAAAGTTATGAGACATAAAAAAAATACAGTTGAATTGAGAACCTCCTCATTTTTTGAAGTCGGTTAAAAAGGAGGAGGTTATCAATTTGACTGTATTTTTTTTTTTATGTATCCTCCTATCCTATCCTCATAACTTTTTACTAAGTGAACCGATTTTAAAGATTTTGTTTTTGTTTGAAAGATACGAAGTTTCACATGTGGTCCCATTTTAATTTGGTGAAGATCTGATGAAGAAGTTCGGAGATACACAATGGAACCCTTCAATAAATAATAGCAAACCTTCCAGAATTGCTGCAATCGCATGTCTGTATATTGTTTTCACCACTTCACAACATTACATCACGCTGATATGCTCTAAAGGTGTATACAGATTTGTACAGTTCACGCTGATACACCCTAATTCCACAAACTATGTTCAACTTCCTTATTTTTGGGGCTATCAATTCGGGCATAACTTTACTATTAATTTAGTTTTAGAATGGGGTACAACAACTAAAAAGTGAAAAATAAAAACGTTTTACAAAAAAAATTCAACCGACTTCAATAAATAATACTAAAAAATGCAAAATAACTTATAATATATAATAAGACTTAGGTTGAAAACCTTAGTCTTTAGAAATTGCGGGATAAGGAACGAGAAGACATGATGAACACTGTCTGTTACAAAATTTTGTTACGAAGAATTTTTTAACAGCTCACTGACCTATGTACTTTAAAGGTGATAATGTTTACTAAACGTATACTTTACTAACAAATACCAATATTTAGTACGGAACCCTTAATGTGCGAAATCCGACACGCACTTGGCCAGTTTTTTTTATATGTTCCCTCAGAACCACGACAGAAGTTTCACTTGTCTGGTGCGATGTAAACGCTGTAAATTACGCACAGCTAAGATGTGAGTGACAGTTTTACGGTTCTGAATACCCTCGTCTAATGCATGTGAGCATGACATCTCAAAACTTATTGGATGTTGTGAAGTTGAAACTTTTGTGTTGTCAGCTTTTAGAAATTGCAATGCTTGTGTATATAAGATACAATAAAGTTCTTACAATAGAGTAGTAATAATTTTGTTTATTCTTTAAGCTGTATTATCAAAAAAAAAATTGACACGTATTTTTGCAATAAGTAACAAACCAATCAAAAATTACAAAGATAAAACGCATCAAAGTTCAGCAGGTGTATTCGCTAACTCAGTTGATATCAATTTGATAGGCACTATGCAGTACATTGCTTGGTAGACATCGATTATAATAGGTAATACGGCTTTCCTCTATGTCAAAGCAGCAATGTACGGCAAAGTGCCTATCAAATTGATGTCAACTGAATTAGCGAATACGCCTGCAGGAGTAGGGGCTTGTTACGTCACTTTGTGGTAAAATGTGTCGCACAGTGTGACGTCACGCGAAATTTTAAACGTACTGTATCGTCCCGTCCTCATAAATGAGGACGATACAGTACGCTAAAATTTGTTTGTTTACGTGACAAAAAAAAACACGTGTTCAATATTTTTTGATAATCTAACTGAAGGACAAGATCTGTCTAAACGTCTTGTTGACACTTCGCGTGACCCAAGGGCTGGCTTTTACCTCGGCTAGAGGTTAAGCATTGCCATACAACGTGGCAATACCGCCAGTCTTTTGGGTACACTTCCAGTCGACAACAATGCGCAGGAATTTTTTGACGCCATATTTTAAGTTTTATTTAGTTAGGAGTTTTTGTTTTAATTACAGTTAGTTAAGTATTTTATAAGTTTTTTTTATTATATACTGAAAGAGTAAAAAAAAAAAAAAACTCAAGGATTAATTCGATTTTTTTAGGAAGCCACCCTATTAAACCTGTCTCTCAGCAGACTGCTTAGCCTTTTCCTAACTACATAATTATATTGCGGTCGGTTTCTAGTCTAACCGGAATCGGATACAGTGGAGTATCGGTTTTACTGCCTATCTGAATTCCAAAACCCAATAACGCGGTAACACGATACCCCTTGGCAAGACTGGTGTCAGGTGATGGCTTCTGACTACCCGTAACAACTGTCAAAGATCTTCAAATAACCAGCCAGGACCAGCGGGTTAACGTGATTTCCAAGGTATGGACGAATCTCGTCATGTAAAGATGGTCACCCATCCACGGACCAACCTCGGCAAGCGTTGCTAAACCTTTGAGATTGACTCGTGCGGCTATTATTACTTAGCCACGAGCTATAACATTTATGAGATACTAACTTTGCCTGCGACTTCATTCGCGTGGATTTCTAAAATATTTATAGTCAATAGCACCCCCAAATAATGTAGCTTTATATATTTTATGTATAATGTAGGCTTAGTAGTTCTAGAGATTACTTCCTACAAACAAACTTACAAATGTTTTTTTTTTTTTGAGGTTGGGAAATCTTCCAATGACATCTCCCGCTCTGGGTCGAGCGAGAGGGCGTGTCAGACTCTTACTGATTAAAACCCACCCCTGTGCCTTCCTTGCCTGACTGCCCAGGGGAGCGGTAACTCTGTTATGAATTTATCCGCTACCCCTGGGCAGGCAGGCACCAGCCATGATGGGCCCTGTCAGTGGTGGCTGACAATCATCTATTTGAGGCGCGCGTGGAACACTACGCACCGTCGACTCACGGGCCTGGTGCTGATCGGACGGCAAGCTACCCACTACTCGCCGTCCGGAGGCCCGGGTTTACGGTAGCAAGAGATCGTCTCGCGACGTCCTACGCCCAGGGCGTCTCCTGCGCCGGCTGCGGCTGGGAGCGTGAGGGCCACTCCGTTGAGCTTCCCTAACCCGTTCCGCCTCCTCCTTCGTGAGCATTACAGCTTCGCAGAAGGAGGAGACTGCTTCCCATTCCCTCTCGCTCCGTACCATGGCCTGAACCAGGGCTGGGCGCGAGAGGTCGCTGCCGTAGTATACAGGCTGTAACGGAAAGGTGTGGTCATATTTTAAGAACCGTTTCTGCCCATGGATATAAACAACTTTCTCTAAGAAAAAGTTGAAAATTCCCAAAAAAAAAAATTGGAATTTCCGCAAGTTTTCTTGAAGATTGTTGTTCATAACGATGGGCAGATGCAGTTCTTAAAATATGACCACACCTTTCCGTTACACCCTGTAGATAACCTAGAATTATAATATCTGTGGGATAGCTAGAAACGTACCACAATTTTATTATGAAATCGGAAAGAATCGAAAACATGTTGGTGAATAAAATTACCATTCTTTTCTGGTCAACACTATCGACTTTGGATCAATACAATTAGTAGTTTTGACAGTCGCACTTTCAGTGCAAATAATTAGTTAATGCAATCCGATAGTGGATTAACAAACCTCGTCAGAAAGTAATTTCATTAGTTCCTCAGTCCAGCAGACGTTAAAATACAATGGCTACCAGCTTTAAACTATTTCCCAAAGAAAACCAGTCCGATTTAATTTAGATTCAATCTGTAATGAAAGTTAACAATGAATCTTCTGACTCTGACGCGTTGTCCTTTGAAGAATGGGAGCTTGCAGCTTATCAGAGCAGTCTCTATTCCCTGCAACTTTGAAATACTATCGCTTGCACTGCTCTAGACAAGCTTGAAGATTCTTTCTCTCTTTCTTTCTTTTAAAAAAAAAACGTTGCCCCGCACTAGGAATTACTTCCTGTATCGTGGGTGCGTTCACAAACATATTAACTCACATACACAAGACACCCAGACCCGGAACAACTATCTGTAGGCCATACAAATATTTGTTCCGTGCGGGAATCGAACCCGCGATACGCAGCGCAGCAGCCGAACGCTCAACCACTGCGCCAACCATGTCGTGTGTGTTGAAACAATACAGTGTTTTTCCGTTTACTCATGAACTGATGGAGATGAATAAACTGTTCAATTTCAATGTATATTTTTAGGGTTCCGTACACAAAGGGTAACCAACGGGACCCTATTACTAAGATTCCGCTGTCCGGCTGTCTGTCAGCGGGCTGTATCTTTTGATCCGTAATAGGTACACAGTTGAAATTTTCACAGAATAATATATGTATTTCTGTTGCCGCTATGACTACAAATAAGAAAATTCGAACGGAACCCTTCGTGTGCTAGTTAAATTCGCAATTAACCGGTTTTTCTTACTTTTTAGGGTTCCGTACCCGAAGGGTCCAAACGGAGCCCTATTGTTGTCACTCACATGTCCGTCTGTCTATCTGTCCGTGGTCTGTCACAAAATTTTGTTTCGAAGAATTTTTTAACTTCCCATTGACATTATGAACTTGAAAGGTGATAATACGTATACTTTACTAACAAATACCAGTATTTGGTAAGGAACCCTTAACGTGCAAAATCCGACACGCACTTGGCCAGTTTTTCAATTTGCTGCCTTCGAGAGTAAAAAATATCCATATAAACAAATAAATAACTTTTTTACAAAAAATGCAACCAACTTCTAAAAAAAATGCAACCGACTTCTAAAAATTGCAAAAAAACTTTAATTTCGGAAGTCGGTGTTTGTATTTTTTTGTTTTTCCGTTTTTTGACGCCGACCTCAGAAATTAAAGTTATTTTGCAATTTTTAGAAGTCGGTTGCATTTTTTGTAATTTTTTTTTTATTTTTCACTTTTTAGTTGATAAACCCCAGAAGTAAAACTAAATATTAAAGTTATGCCCGAATGGATAACCCTAATAACATGGAATTTGAACATTTGGAGACAACCAAAACGTCATCTGTGTATACATATTTTTTGTTTATGTTGATTTTTTCCAAAAATACTAAATCAATTTCGATAAAATTTATATGGGACCGCCTTTGAAGTACGACCTCCCAAACAAAAAAAAAATCATCAAAATCTATTCACAAATGGCGGAGATATCGCGTAACAAACAAACAAACAAAAAAAAAACACGCAGACGAGTTGAGAACCTCCTCTTTTTTGAAGTCGGTTAAAAAGTGTGAAAGACCTTCATTCTTATTTATAAAACTCGCTAACAATATCCTTAGTTTAAATACTGATTAGTGGATTCTAAATTCAAATTCTTCATGGGAAAATTTGAATTAAGAACCTGCTAATCAGTGTTTAAACTAATCATTTGGTTATTTTTTTTATTGTAAAAACAAACTCAATTCAAAGTGTCAAATATTTTTTTTTTAAATACAACTGACTCCAAAAAAAAGAAAATACACTATAAATTGCGAAATAACTTTAATTTAGGAAGTCGGTGTTTGGATTTTGTTTCTTCGTTACGACTTCCGAAATTAAAGTTTAAAAAAGTTTTTATTGTTCTTCACTTTTATGTGGTTGTACCCCAGAACTAAAACTAAATAATAAAGTTATGCCCCAATGGATAACCCCAATAACATGGAATTTGAACATAATTGGAGACAACCAAAACGTCATGTGTTTACATATTTGTTGTTTATGTTGATTATTTCAAAAAGTGCTGAATCAATTTTGATAAAATTTATATAGAACCACCTCTAAAGTATGACCTACCAAACAAAAAAAGAATCATCAAAATCTAATCACAGATGGCGGAGTAATCGCGTAACAAACATATGCAAAAAAAATACTTACAGACGAATTGAGAACCGCCTCCTATTGGAGGTCGGTTAAAAATACAATAATATGGAGTTTGGATTACGTATCTTTCCGGAATCGACTGCGGTAGTATTAACAGCAAGCTGAATGTACGTAGTTGCTGATAGGTGGGATTGTTACTTTCAGGCGTATTGGATGAGATAGTCGTCTGTGCATCTCTCGTATTTGATTACCTGCCTTTTTTTTTTTGGGTGGGCGGGAAACCATCCAATGACTTCTCCCGCTCTGGGTGGAGCGGGAGGGCGTGTCAGACTCTTACTGACTAAAACCCACCCCTGTTCCTTCCCTGCCTGAGTGCCCAGGGGTGCGGTAACTCATTTTCAGAATTTATCTGCTACCCCTAGGCATGCAGGCACCGGCCACGATGGGCCCCGTCAGTGGTGGCTGATACTAATCTCTTTGAGGCGCGCGTGGAACACTACGCGCGTCGACTCACGGGCCTGGTGCTGATCGGACGGCGAGCTACCCACTGCTCGCTGTCCGCAGGCCCGTTGATTACTTGCCTGTATTTTTATTTCGAAGTATTTAGCACAATAACAAACTACAAGAGTACTTTAAGTCTTTCTACCATCTCTATGGATCAAGGGTCAGAAAATGAAGTTTTTTCATTCATTCATTTAAAATTATAGAAGGAGCTTACCTATAATTAACAGGATGTTACAATAGGCGGTAATAATGGTAATATTATTGGTTCACATAATACCTATAGTACCTGAAAAATATCCGAGTTGTTTGTGCTAAAGTCTGAAACACAAGTAGAACTCGTATTAGTTCGTATACAGAAAGAGTTCTCGTGTTCACACAGTTCTCTGGGCTATTTCCGGACAGTGACTATTTTCGTGCCGCAGTGCGAATGAACGGACTAGCATATTTTTCTAAAGACTAAACATTCTGATTTTCTGTGTTGGGATATTGTTAACTATTTATCACTTTCATTTAAAATTATTTATTATGTAACCAGCTAACCCGACAGACGTTGTCCTGTCTTAGCTATGAACTGTCAAACGAACGTAGTATTAGTCGTTAAGTTTTTCTGAAATTTTCTATATTTTCGTGGAATTTTCTTAATTTATTCTTTCATAAGAACCTCCTCCTGACAATAACAAACACAAGAAAAAAGAATTAGCGAAATCGGTCCAACCGTTCACGTGGGATGCCGTGACCAAGGGAAATAGGGATTCATTTTTATATAGATAGATTTTCTTGAGTTGTTTTTAGGTACATCCTAGTAGTATTTGTGGAATCTTGAAGGGTTCTTTGATTCACTTTAAAAAATCGCATTGCTTAACGTGACGGTGTACAGGCGAAAATCGATCCCAAGTAGTTTGGGGTTTGGGCCGGAAGGTGACGATGTTAGCTTTAATCGACCTGAAAAATATACCCAGTGAGGATACACGTATTTTTTCAGTCAGTATGTAACAGTCAACTTACACTGGACCTGCGTGGTGGATTAAGGCCCTTTTTCTTACACAGAGAGGACGTCTACGTCCCAGCTGAGTGGGAATGTTAAAACGCTGATTCTGCTTTATGGTATGCTGTTGCAGTCTGATGACGTCATTTAGAATTATTAGCTTATTAAAAGCCAGGCCTGATATTTGATTAGTCAGATAATTATGGTGGTTTGACATATTTTCTACACAAAAGCCGCCATTTTTAGTAATCATTTAAAAGTAACTAGACTATTAGAAAATCAGTCTTTAATTAAAATTATTATTCTTTGAACAACCGGAAGATATATATAGCAAGCAGGTTATACTGTTTGTATGTTTTTCTATCGTTTGTAACGTCCTGTACTGTTCTGTATTGTTCCTGTATTGATATGCATTGTTCTGTATTTTACTTTATTGTTTTATATTGTTATTTATATTTTGTATTGTTTTACTAACATAGTTTGTAATCAAATTGTTACTAACTATGAGTCGTAAAACTTGATTATAAAGTTAATTGTAAGTTTTAATCTGACACGCCTTTTCAATCGTTGTAAGACTGCGTAGTCGTAGGCTGTATAGCCACGTGGCTTAGAAGATACATACTATTACATCCTTGTTGAATCTAGTTTAATTAAACGCCCGGATCACGGATTAATGTCTCGAGAGGATCTGTTTGTTGAACGATATCAAACACAGATTGATTGATAAGGATCTGAGTGAGCTAACTGTACTTAACTGATAGTTCCTTATAAACTTCTCATTTATTTCGCCATACCATTACTTTTACGTAAATACATAATAAATATGTTTATTTATTTTACAAAATAAAAGAAGCGCTCGTGACTAAAGTAATTACAGCCGCACGGGTTGATCCATCAGGTTAACTACGCTTGCCGCGGTTGGTCCATGGATGGGTGACCATCTTTACATACCGAGACTCCTCCGTGCCTCGGAAAGCACGTTAAGCCGTTGGTCCCGGCTGTCAATCGTGGATTTTTGACAGTCGTTAAGGGTCGTCAGAAGCCCGAAAGTCTGACATCCCAGTCTTACCAAAGGGTATCGTATTACCAAGTAACTAGGTTGTGGAGGTAAGATAGGCAGTCGCTCCATGTAAAATACTGGTATTCAGCTGCATCCGGTTAGACTGGAAGCCGACCCCAAGGTAGTTGGGAAAAGGCGCGGGCAGATTGATTGATTGACATAATAATAATGTTTGTGGTATTTGGTAAATCATTTACCTGTTATTATATTTCTGTTAGGTAAGTGCTGCCTCTGCAAGTGGCTCTGGAAGAGGCAAAGCTTTGGTCCAAAATAAAAATTGACACAATGAAGAAGAAGAAAGAACAAATCAGTTATGTAATATCATCACCCTACTGCTGGGGCACAGGCCTCCTCTCTGTGAAAGGGTGTGGGCCGTAATCCCTCACGATAGCCCAATGCGGGTTGGTGGATGTCACATGTCTTCGAATTTTTGATTCTGGGACATGCCGGTTTCCTCACGATTAGAATAGAATAGAACAGAATAAAAATTTATTCGACACAGACACAACACAACAGCAACAAACAAAAGGTAAAGAAAATAATAGTAGGTACACAAAGATACAATAAAATTGTGCTGAGCGTGCGTTTTCCTTCACCGTTTTAAGAGCAATGGTGATGAAATAATTTACACAAAGTAAAGCGCCTGCCTGGGTTTGAACTCATGACCTACAACTTGTAAGTTGCTGCCGTTACCACTGGGCCAACACTGCTCCCTAAGCCTATCCCTATACTATACCGTGATGTAACATAAGTAAACGGTATGATAAAGTTTTGTCCGGCATAAATAACCAGGGAAGAACATTTGATTTCTCCGTTAAAAAAAGGGAAGAACATAAAGGTACCTACTCAGAATTAATGTTTATTCTGTATCTGTTTTTTCTTTGATCTGGTTCCTAAGCTAAGTGCTTTTTATCATTAGGGCTTACTTCAGTACATTATCTTTATATTTTTGGGGCAAGTAGCAAGACCTTCTCTGCAGTTAGTTAAGTTCTTATGGAGGAAACTTCTTTGATTAATGAGGAGCTCGTGGCTAACGTAATAACAGCTGCACGGGTTCATCCATTAGGTTAAGCTACGCTTGCCGGGGTTGGCCCATGGATGGGTGACCATCTTTACATACCGAGTCTCCTCTGTGCCTCGGAAAGCACGTTAAGCCGTTGGTCCCGGCTGTCAGATGTGGATCTTTGACAGTCGTTAAGGGTCGTCAGAATCCCGAAAGTCTGACAACCAGTCTTACCATGGGGTATCGTATTACCCAGTAACTGGGTTGTGGAGGTCAGATAGGCAGTCGCTCCATGTAAAATACTGGTATTCAGCTGCATCCGGTTAGACTGGAAGCCGACCCCAAGGTAGTTGTAAAAAAAAGGTTGTTGGGAAAAGGCTGGGCACATTGATTGATGAAGGAAACTTCTTTAACTCCAATCGACTCAAACGCAATGAAAGCTGATAAAATCTTCGATTTATGTCAATAAATAACAAACTACGAGTATATATTACAGCTGGCAAATTGATTGAGACGAGTGGAAGAAATTACTTAAAATATAAGGGTAAGACTGAGTAGTAATGTTATACTTCTTCTTCCCAGCTAAAACACAAGGAAATGAAGAAGGACGGGTGTGTTTGGGGGTCTGACTACTTCTGTGGAACTTTGGCTTTCAAAAAGTATGTATAATAATCACAAAATAATGATGTTTTTACGCTCCTGAACGTCCGAATGAAAAACTGGAACCCATGTAGGATCACTCGTCTGTCTGTCTGTCTATTCGTCCGCCTGTCCCAGCAAATTTGCTCCGAATCTACTGGACTGATTGTGTTGAAATATGGTACACGCATAAATATCTGTAACCTAAACACATGTGTGAAACGTAACGTAAATTAATGAATATTTTGTATGGGGTCACTTTTGAGGCGCAATTCGGAAAATTAAGAAATAAAGTTAAAAAAAAGAAAAGTTTTTCAAACTCTTACCGTTGCAATATATCAAATGAAAAAGCATATTATGAGGATCTCAAAAATTAAAAAAAATATCAGAAAAAAAAGAGTGGCACTCCGGGAGTGCCGACAGAAGTGAAAACTTGAACAAAAATGCCAAATGCGCCTAAAGAAGTTTTCACTTCAGTCCGCTACGCAATCATAGCGGTGTTGGTAGCGGTGTCGGTGTTGGTGTCGGTGGCGAGTTCAATTGTTTTTTCCCATCTCATAAATGCCCAACGCGCCTAAAGAAGTTTTCACTTCAAAAATATTATACATTCGGAACCGCACACGAGTCCGACTCGTACTTGGCCAGTTCTTTTTCTGAATTTCAGGCAAAGCGCATCGGATGTACTCGTAGATGTTGGAAAGAAAAAAACAATTGCTACTGTTTTTTAAGCAAAACGTTCTGTTGGCAATGGCTTGAAAAACTAGCAAAAAAGAACCAAAGCTGAAGCCACTTTTTCAGTTCTCTCGTTTGCAATTCCACTTTGAATAATTAGAGGATCTTACGAGGGAGCCGGTAAGTAATGCATTTCTGGGCCTGAAAATTACTGTCTCAGGTTAAGGAATGCTTTAGTGTCAGGCTATTTACATCTTAATGCGATTATAGGACTTACCAGTATATGCGTGTAGTCCAGATCCCAGAGATGCCTTTTTTTTTTGGGGGTTGGAAATCATTCAATGACATCTCCCGCTCTGAGTGGAGCGGGAGGGCGTGTCAGACTCTTACTGACTAAAACCCACCCCTGTTCCTTCCTTGCCTGAGTGCCCAGGGGAGCGGTAACTCTGTCTGCTCCCGTCCTACGTTTAACGCCTGCAATTGCCCTATCATTCAAAGAGCATCTTGCGTGAAGTATCTCGGAGTACACATTAACTGCACTCTAAGTTGGAATAAGCACATAGATGTTACAGTATCTCGTGTTCGTAAGCTTATGTTTCCGATGAAAAGGCTTCGTAATGTGGTGTCTGTCCCACTGCTGAAAACTATTTATTATGCTTTAGCTCAGTCACTTCTATCCTATTGCATCCCAGTTTGGGGTGGTACATTCAAGACCTTTATGCTTAGTCTTGAGAGGGCGCAGAGGGCAGTTTTAAAGGTGATGCTTCACAAACCATATCGTTACCCCACGACCCAATTATACAGGAACATATCTGTGCTTACCGTCAGGCAACTGAGTGCACTACATATAGTTCTGCGTAAACATTCTTCACTGATATATGACCCTAAATTGTTTATGGACAAACGACGTAAGGACCTGGTATGCCCTTCTACTAAAGTAAATACTGCCCTGGCAAGTCGACACTTTCCGAATTTGTGCAGCCGCCTTTACAATGTTCTAAATAAAGCTTGTGGCATTTTTCCCCTTCATAAAAACAAGTGTAAGAGTGTTGTTACTCAGTATCTTCAGAGTCTTACATACGACGAGACTGAAAGACTATTTGCCAGAGATTTATAAGAAGTACCTAATCGCTATTCGCTACTCACATACATGTAAACATAATCGAACACGTATTTCCTCGCATGCCTCTAACTCTAAATTTAACTTTTAATTATTATGAATTTATTAAAAATTGTTCTTATAATTTATTATCCTTATGAATTTATTAAGCATTTTTATTTTTTATTAATTATTATCAATTTTTACTATATTATTGACATTTATTATTAATTATTTTCAATCTTTGATATGCAATATGAATTATTAAAAGTGTTATTAACTATTTTAATTCAAAATATCTGCCAAAACTGTACCAAAGTCTGTTATTTGATAAAATCATTATGCTTTGTATTAATTATACTGCTTATTATTGATGTTTAAAGCTGTAGGAGGAAGGCGCCGGTGTCTGTCACACAGTCAATACTAGCACAGACACTGTCGTTTACTCTATCACATAAACAAAACAAAAAAAAATTTGGAAAATGCACCTTGTATTTTTGATTAGGATAGATAAGCTGTACCTACTTTACTGTTAATAAAATTTATTATTTATTTATTGTTACGAATTTATTCACTACGCTGACATTTCGTATTTTCTGATTAACAAAATGTGTGAGTATATTATAAATTTATGACATTTGCTACAGGTTTTCAAAAGGCTTAGTCTGACTTCCAGTCTTGCCGAGGAGTATCGTTTTGCTTAGATAGTGATCAGATAGGCTATAACTCTATGTAAAATTGCGTTCGTTGGATCACCCTCACTAGGTGATGGGGCCCTCTGGCAATGGCGAGCTGCTACCATTGGGGTATGTATAATTGTATCCCGGGCCCCCAATTCATAGTAGTGATAGGAATTGTGGAGTCCGACGTAACTCTCCGTTCTTCCCAGACGGAGTATCACGGACGGGACGGGACGGGGTATCTTTGAGGATTGTCGCACAAAAAAGGCAGGACATGATGATAATAATGTGTTTTTTTTATGTGGGTGGGATATCATCAAATAACTTCTCCCGCTCTGAATGGAGCGTGAGGGCGTGTCAGACTCTTACTGACTATAACCCACCCCTCTCCCTTTAGTTGCCAGGGGCCGCAGTGACTTTCAAACACACCCGCGTCCCTGGTGGGGATCGGCCCTAGCGGACTCCATCAATTACTGTTGATATTTCTTTGAGGCACGCGTGGAAAACTATGCGCTATCGACTAGGGCCTGGTCCTTATCCTACGGCGAGGTACCCATTACTCGCCGTCCGCATGGCCGCGCCTACGGTGGCCTGGAATCGGTTTGCGACTCACGACGCCGAGGGCGTCTCCTGCAGCGGATAGGGGCGTGAGAGCGCGAGGATTGCCTTTCTTTCACACGTTAAGCCTCCTCCTTCATCATCACGCGATCATTACTGCTTCGCAGAAGGAGGTGACAGCTTCCCATTCCCTCTTCCCATTTCCTCTCGCTCCGTACCATGGCCTGGACCAGGACCGGACGCGAGAGGTTGCCACCGCCGATCGCCTCCACGAGGACACGGCGGTGCTTCGCCCAAGCGAGGCAGACCTCCACTGTATGCGGCACCGTGTTCTCCGGGCGATCCACAGAATGGTGACAAAGGAGCGGTTCCTCCTGTCTTCTCCGAAACAGTCGTGTACGGTGAAGACCTGCGTCAGGCGGAAGGTGAGGACACCGTGATGAAGCCTTTCCAGTCAATCCTCAAAGAGAGGAAATATTGCCGCATGCGGCGTGCCCAGCGCTGTGTTGCGACAGTCGCTCTCTCCATGTGGCCTTTAGAGATGAAAACAAGAATAAATGTGTGACAATTTTGTTCGGTTTGAAAATGTATGTTTTCCGTGTTTGAAGTTAATATAATAAATCTAAAAGCTTGATTCCCTTAGCTTTTGAATTGTATACGAATTTACGTGTGAGAAGAACGGATGCAGCTCCTCAGCGGTATTTATTTAGTGTCCGTTATTTATTGCACAAAGCCCGGATTCGGATGCGATTACGTACACAAACAGTTCGTAGAATAGAGCTGCATATTGATGATGCTATATATACAGTTATATTGGTGTTTGAATAAATGCGTTACCACAAATCTAAGCCAGAATTCTGTGGTAGAGGCGGTCGTTTTTAGGGTTCCGTACCCAAAGGGTAACCAACGTGACCCTATTACTAAGACTCCGTTGTCCGTCTGTCTGTCTCTTGATCCGTGATAGGAAGACAGTTGAAATTATCACAGAATACGTACTTGTGTTGCCGCTATAACAACAAATAATTAAATTCGTACGGAACCCTTCGTGTGCGAGTAAAATTCACACGTAACCGATTTTTTCTGTGTTTTTATTGTTCACAAAAGACGCAATTTTCTTAAAACACTTTCGTAAAATAATTGGAACTGCGTTCCATCTTAATTGAAGTCAGTGAGAACTTTGAGTTATAGAATTTTATAAAACTGCTCATTAAAAAAGCTGTTGAAATCTCTTTCTTAGGTGGGTAATGTACCACTGACGGGGCCCGTCATGGCCGATACATGCATGCCAAGGGGTAGCCGATAAATTCGTAACAGAGTTACCGCTCCCCTGGGCACTCAGGCAAGGAAGGAACAGGGGTGGGTTTTAGTCAGTAAGAGTCTCGCCCCACCCAGAGCGGGAGTAGTCATAGGATGATTACCCACCCCTGAAAACAAAAAAGGTAGGTAATGTAGAACATCACAACTTCTTTAGAGGTCAGTGTTTTCAAAGACAGTAACAGTAATTGTCAGGCAGCCCACAGCCGACAGAAGCGTTTTAAATATTATTAAAAAATAAAACATAAATTAAAAAAAAAAAATACTTTTTACTTTTCAACCAGTCTTATTAAGTTGGTGGGTGCTAATTTAAAGTTATCTAGGCATATAGTTCATCACACATACCCTAAACGTGGGTCGCAGATAAATTTGAAAGAGAGTCACCGGCGCTCTGGCACAGACAACTGAAGGAACTAGGGTGGGTTTTACCCCAGAAATAAAAAAAGAAAACAGGAAAAACAATGTCGTAGGTGAGAAGATGAAATTAAGGCAACAGCAGGAAAGACATGGACGAGGACAGCACTTGACCGAGTTGAGTGGAAAAACATGGAGGAGGCCTTTGCCAAAGCTGGGCAAACAGACCAGATTCTTGATGTCGACTCATAATAAACCGAGTCAACAATGTGTAAAATGTTTAATGTTATGTGTTAATGTCTGAATAAAGGCTTATATTATTATTATTATTATAAGTCTTTTATTTACTCCGGCCTCGCAACAGGACCTACTCCGGGCAGAGTTTAATATCTTTCGATGACCCCAAATAAAACGGGTTAAGGTGATAGCTCTAGGGTAGCCCGCGAAATTCAAATTTGCTTACGTTTTTTGCAATTTGCAGGTCAGTGTCAGGTTGTATCTTTGTCAAAATTTGATTCGCGGCCGTAGCAAGTATGTATTTATAGAATTATAATCATTAAAATCATCAATACAACTCTTTCAGTTACAATTGATGTCAAATGTAAGTATTTCATGAAATCATGACATTTGGTAGGTATCATTTCTAACTGAAAGAGTTGTATTGACGATTTTAATGATTACAGTTCTGTAAATAAGTACTTGCTACAGCTGCGTATCATATTTAGACCAACCTACAACCTGATACTGACCTGCAAATTGCAAAAAACGTAAGAAAATTCGAATTTCGCGGGCTACCTTGGAGCTTTCACCTTAGAGGCAACAAGTTGTTCAGATACTCTGGGTGGGTGCTAATTTAAAGATACCTAAGTATCAAGTTCATCACACATACCTACCCCAAACATAATCGCATCATGTGAACGTAGCTAGCAAGTTCAGAAATAGCTGAGCAGTTAATCAGGCGTGACAGAAATAGTAGCCGCTGAGAGTCTGTAACTACAATACGTAAGCCATGCTGGTTTATCATCGGACGTGCCGGTCCGTGATGACGTCAACGACGAGTTCGGCAGAGGACGTCCTCGTTAAATGAAAAGAAAATATGAAAAAGTCGAGATAGAATGAAATTCTAAAGGCGCAGTTATACGACTACTAATGGTTTTTTATTGAACATCACGTCTAAACGACTAGTCTTATTTCTTTGAAAAAAATATATGTTACTTTATACCGTAATTTGATATGATGATATGAATATTGAAATTATATTTTATAACACAATGTAATTAATTGGTAAAGTTATGTCTAACGCGGATAAAAAATTAAGAATCACGCACAAACTATAAAGTGTATTTTTATGAAACCTTCACCATTTTAAAGATCATTTCAGCACAGAACACGAAAGCTAACCACTCAAGGTCATTTAATAGCGTTTTTACAGGGAAACGTCAAAAAGTATTTAGTTTTATCGTCATCTAAACTAATATTAGGAAGAGGTGAAGTTGTTTGTTTGTTTGTAAGAGGTCTTTGACAGTAAGTACAGATCCGTTTATAAGATTTCATTCACTGATAGCATTATCACTGACTGCACGTAAATCCGTCGGTCCTGCACCTGATCTCTCCCCGGTCGTGTCGGATTGCCGTCCCACCGGGCTATGAGAGTAAAGGAACAGAGAGAAAATGTGTTTGCGCGCTTGCTTGTGAACTATAACTTCTCCTACGTACTCGTACTTTGGTAATCTCCTTTAAAATTAGTCACCGTGATCGAAATTCTGTCGGGAGGATTATTATTAATTCTGTCGGGAGGATCATTATTCATTCTGTCGGGAGGATTATTATTAATTCTGTCGGGAGGATCATTATTAATTCTGTCGGGAGGATTATTCTTAATTCTGTCGGGAGGATCATTATTAAATCTGCCGGGAGGATCATTATTTATTCTGTCGGGAGGATTATTATTAATTCTGTCGGGAGAATCATTATTAATTCTGTCGGGAGGATTATTATTAATTCTGTCGGGAGGATTATTATTAATTCTGTTGGGAGGATCATTATTAATTTGGTCGGGAGGATTATTATTAATCACTGACTGCCATAGGCCACATTTTATTCAACAAAATCAAGATTTCTTTGGGTTAGGTAATTGGAGCGAAGCCGTGTGAAAAGCTAGATGAATTTTAAAGCTAGTAAAATTCCTCTTGCTTGGTTATACGAAAGTTAAGAGGGCAGTTAGGTTCCTAGTGTTTACACAGTTCAATCAAAATTAACAAGTTTTTTGATGGACACGTAAATTGAACAAAACCAACCGCTTTTTGTTTGTTTTACGTTTGGACGTTGTTGGTTCGTCAACCAACCTGTCTGACAGATAAAATTTTGATGGAGAACGCTTTTACGTGATGTAGTATGTCTATGTCTATGGACCTAAAGTTTTTTTTTGTTAGCCTAAATAGGCCCAGTGGTAACAGCCCCGACTTACGAGTTACGAGTCGTACTTGTCGTGGGTTCAAACCCAGGCAGGCACTTGACTTTGTGTAACTTATTTCATCACCTTAAAACACTGAATGAAAACATCGTGAGGAAACCTGCATGTCCTAGAACCAAAAATTCGAAGACACGTGACATGCACCACTCGCTTTGAGTTCGCGTGATGGATTATGGCCCATTCTCTCTCCTAAAGAAGAGACCCGAGTCGTAGCAGTAGGAAAATTATAAAGGCTGCTGGCACGTGCCGCCGGCTTTTCCCGGGCGTCTGTGCGGCCGGTACTTGGCCGCAGAAACTCGCACAAATTGCGCGGTACGCAGCGGCACCTGGGCGGCCATGTCGGCGGCTCTTTTGTGTGGCAAAGCGGGCTTATAAGCCACCGGGATGCACCGCGGCTTGCCCGGCGACACTGTGTGTAGGAGCCTTAAGGCTGATTATGCTTATGCTAATACCTATTAGCCTTATAGTGTCCCTCGTCTGGGGAATGGTCCTCTCCTTTCTCCTTCCTAACCACTTTGTCGAATGCGATCTAAATAATAAAAAATGTGAAACTAGCCATACATTATAATCTAGGTATATTAAATACAAAATTAAACCAGAAAATCTTTGTTCTTAAACATATTAAAATCCATACTTTAAAAATGAACCAACAATTTAATAAAAGCAAAATCTTGCTGAAAATTGTGTCCTAGAACGATCTCGGTGTGCTATAATGTCATCCAGGCGAAGATTCATGGCGCTAAATACCTATGTGGGTCGCCATTGTTTCCCACAGCCTGACTAATGTACTTAGGGGTTACACGAGTTAGGCATTATCTGCTGTTTTACTGCTAAAGTTGTGCACTGAGGAATAAATAGGCTGTGGCTTGGGATACATGTTTGATGTAGATTTCGGCGAGCATTACGCGTCATAAACTTGACTAATGTGCTTGGCATTTCACTACAAAATACCCAAGAGGGAATTTCCACCGGGTTGTGCTTCATTTATTTTTGTCTTTTTAACCGACTTCCAAAAAGAGGAGGTTCTCAATTCGTCTGTATGTTTTTTTTTTTTTTTTTTGTATGTATGTTACTCGATTTCTCCGTCAGTTGTGAACCAATTTTCAAAATTCTTTATTCATCTGAAAGAATATACTCCCGAGGTGGTCCCATATAAATTTTATCGAAATTGCTTCAGCGCTTTTTGAGAAACTGAACAAAAACGGAAAATACGTGTACCTCGATGACGTTTTGGTGTTCTCCAAATGTTTAAATTCCACGTTCCATTATATTGGGGTTTTTAGTTCTGGGGTATAATAAAAAACTTTTTTAAGTCGGTGTCAAATAACGAAGAAGTAAAAATACAAACACCGACTTCCGAAATTAAAGTTATTTATACATTTTTAGTGTATTTTTTTTTTTGGAAGTCGGTTGTTTTTTTTGTAAAAAAGTTTTTTTTGTGTTCCATGCTTCGTCCCAAGTTTAAGTGAAATGAGATTAAAAATATGATTATTTTAGTTACGGTTGGTAGGTACTGTCAGCCACCCCTGACGGGACCCGTCATGGCCGATGCATGCATGCCAAGGGGTCGCGGATAAATTCATATTAGAGTTACCGCGCCCCTGGGCACTCAGGCAAGGAAGGAACAGGGGTGGGTTTTAGTCAGTAAAAGTCTGACGCGCCCTCCCGCTCCACCCAGAGCGGGAGAAGTCATTGGATGATTTCCCACCCCACCAAAAAAGAAAAAAGGTACTGATTTAGTTACCTAAACCTATTTCTTTTGTCTATAACTATTTTACATAGATTTGCTTACATTACTTAAACACAAAGAATAAACGATCAAACATTAAAATCGCTTATAAAGTTCACAACTGCTGGTACGGTCAATAAAATAGTGTCTCCTGTCTCCAATTTATTTGTACATAGTTAGATACTAAACTCTACACCTAAAACAGTAAACAACACAACTAGTTTTCAGACTAAACATACAAATTAACAAAGTTCGTGCCTTCAATTACAGGCTGGTGGAGCCCGTCGCCAATTGGCGGATTGGCGGTTACGAAGCTCAGGCTGTCACTACATGCGCCACGGCTCTAGTTCAGAGCTTTTAATGAAATAGAGTTTGAGTCAAAACAGTTTGGAGCAAAGTGCAATAACATTTAATGAGGTGGTTCTCTTCATTGATCGACTAAGGTAGGTCTAATAACAGTAATCACTGTTGAAGTAAGACTACTTGTAAGCTGTAACGTTGTGTTGCTATATCGAGGAATCTTAATAGATTCCACGATATAACAACACAACGTTCTATTTGCTATTAAAACAACCAAGCAAAAACCAACACTAATGTGTTCACTGGCAAATTTTGTGGTTTGCTGGGGGTTTGTGGGACCAAAGGAAGTATTTTTGCAAAACCGGTAGTAGTCTGTCGTAGGTAGTTTTCATGTAAATGTTGCTAAACCATCTGTTAATCGGTAATGTAAAGATAACAAAGTATTCGTAAAGCATGTCTAGGTCCTGCCCAGGGGTTGTGGATAAATTCGAAACAAAGTTACCGCGCCCCTGGGCACTCAGGGCAGGGAAGGAACAGGGGTGGGTTTTAGTCAGTAAGAGTCTGATACGCCCTCCCGCTCGAGTCAGAGCGGGAGATGTCATTGGATGATTTCCCACTACACAAAAAAAAGCATGTCGAGGTGTAAGTTAAAGATTTTATAAATATTCACAAAAAATATGACGTCCAAGAGAAATACAATAGATTTTATGCTGCAAACAGCTGTTCGTGCTACTAAAATTTGCTTAAAAAACACCTCGAAGAAAAAGTTATTACGTCTTTAAAAACGTATAAAAATGGCGTCAGCTTTAGTAAGATGTCTTCATTTACGAGAATTCCGATAAAGTTACTACATAGGCAGTTAACATCGGCCCCAAGACATAAACGAAGTCATTTAGAAACTTGAACCAACTTAAAACACGTACCATGAAAGGAGAATCCTTAGAACTGAATGGTGAACTCTTTCCTTGTCTTTTGTTCGGTAAATGAAAGAGATAGGGAACAATACTGATATACTATTTAGGTCAGTACTCGTTTTTCGCGTAATATTTACGTGAAATGATACATTATTATCTATTTCAAGTCAGTGGTTTTGGTGAGTTCTCTCGATAAGGACGTTAATGTTCACTGAATTTTCTGCGATGACCTCGGAATAAAGAAAAACACAATTATAAACACGGAATATATTGCCTCTGTCGTCAGGTGCTTTTTCCTGCCAACTGTAGTAGATTTGCATGGTATGCAAATTGTTTTGAAGTAGATAAACCCGTTAAGTCCTGTTAGTGAAATACCTACTTGGAAGTTGGTTCTCAGAATATGAACTAGACTGAAAAACCCACTTTGCAAATAAATCAATGTTACGCGTGTTTTCATATTCCTATCAAGCCGACTGCCTCAAAAGAGGGGTAATGTTTTTAGAGAGTTTGTACTAAGTATTTATGTCTATTTAATTGGCACGGCTTGCTTGATAGTTTTTGACAAATAAAGGGTACAATCATGCAAAAAACAGGGGTTGTCACATTTTTTTTTTAATTTTTATATTTTGTACTGGTTCATAATATCTATAGGTAGGTAATGTCACTCCTAACTGCTACTTTTACACACAAAAACCCAACATATGTCGCTATATGTGCGTTCCTGCATACTTTGATCTCGAAAAAAATAATACAACTGTTTTTCTCGGAATCAGTTCGTTAGGAGATAGCCTGTTCATTGCCTGTACAACTGTGAAGTATGGAAGAAGAAGACATGTTACGCTGACCTCAAATAAGTTGGGATAAGGGCAGGAGAATGATGATGAAAGAGCGATAAACGTAACTGTGTGAAAGAGGATATGGTTAAAAAGGGGGTGACTACAGAGATGACGACTAAAGAGAAGTATAGAAGAAAAAGACATGTTGCGCTGACTCCAAATAAGTTAGGATAAGGGCAGGAGAATGATGATGAAAGAGCGTTAACGTAACTGTGTGAAAGAGGATATGGTTAAAAAGGGGGTGACTACAGAAATGACGATTAATAGAGAAGTATAGAAGCAGTAATAGCAGCGACGTGCTGCAATGTACCTACTATTCTGCACGAAAGACTACGGACCCAGACTTTTTACCTCAACGTGATCGTGCCAAGATTTCTAGATTACTTAAACCTCAAACTGGAGTTTGGGAGGACCTTATATCCGAATGGGAAAGTTCCATCAAAGGCAGACACCTCCATCAGTTCTTCCCATCGGTTCGCGAACGGCTGGATAGGACATGGCTGGAGGTGGATCACTGTGTTGCCCAATTTCTCACAGGTCATGGCAACTTTAAGAGTAAATTATTTTCCTTCAAACTTGTTGCCTCACCTTTATGTCAATGTTCTACTCCTGATTGCGAATACGAACAATCCGCACATCATATCCTGTGGGAGTGTACTCTTTGGCAAACTGAGCGCAATATTATGTTGGATAGTATTCAGCCTACATCTGGAGTTGTCTATTACACGGACCTTGTGGAAACTAAAACGAATTGCGGTGCGTTCAAGCATTTTTGCCATACCTATTATTGGAATCAAGAGTAACAGCTCACAATTTTAGGACCCATTAATATTAGTGTATTTTAACCAGTGGTGCTTGGCTACTGGGCTTACCCCAGTTGTAAAAACCCCCTTTGTGCCTAATGGCCTAGTTTTGTTCTGTCTCCCGCTTGATTAGGAGGGAAGTGGAAATTATGTTTTTCTTACTCCTTCACTGTCTTATCTGATTAATTTCGTTATCGTTTTTCTGGGACTCGACGAGCTTCAATGCCTCGGCGTTTTTTCTGGTGGTCGCCACTGTTAATTCCGGCTAACAGAAGTTACAGTGGTTTGGGAATAGTGTGGCGGGCTTGTCCCAAAAAAAAGAGAATTATAAAAGAAAAAGACATGTTGCGCTGACCCCAAATAAGTTGGGATAAGGGCAGGTGAATGATGATGAAAGAGCGATAAGCGTAACTGTGTGAAAGAGGATATGGGTAAAAAGGGGGTGACTACAGAGATGACGGCTAATAGAGAAGTATGGAAGAAAAAGACATGTTGCGCTGACACCAAATAAGTTGGGATAAGAGCAGGAGAATGATGATGAAAGAGCGTTAACGTAACTGTGTGAATTAGGATGTGGGTAAAAAGGGGGTGACTACAGAGATAACGAGTAATAGAGAAGTATGGAAGAAAAAGACATGTTGCGCTGACCCCAAATAAGTTGGGATAAGGGCAGCAGAATGATGATGAAAGGGCGATAAACGTAACTGTGTGAAAGAGGATATGGATAAAAAGGGGGTGACAACAGAGATGACGACTAATAGAGAAGTATGGAAGAAAAAGACATGTTGCGCTGACCCCAAATACGTTGGGATTAGGGCAGGAGAATGATGATGAAAGAGCGATATACGTAACTGTGTGAAAGAGGATATGGGTAAAAAGGGGATGACTATAGAGATAACGACTAATAGAGAAGTATGGATGAAAAAAACATGTTGCGCTGACCTCAAATAAGTTGGGTTATGGGCAGGAGAATGATGATGAAATACCGATAAACGTAACTGTGTGAAAGAGGATATGGGTAAAAAGGGAGTGACTACAGAGATGACGACTAATAGAGAAGTATGGATGAAAAATACATGTTGTGCTGACCCCAAATAAGTTGGGATAAGGGCAGGAGAAAAATGATGAAAGAGCGATAAACGTAACTGTGTGAAAGAGGATATGGGTAAAAATGGGGTGACTACAGAGATGACGACTAATAGAGAAGTATGGAAGAAAAAGACATGTTGCGCTGACCCCAAATAAGTTGGGTTATGGGCAGGAGAATGATGATGAAAGAGCGTTAACCTAACTGTGTGAAAGAGGATATGGGTAATAAGGGGTGATTACAGAAATGACGACTAGTAGAGAAATATGGAAGAAAAAGACATGTTGCGCTGACCCCAAATAAATTGGGATAAGGGTAGGAGAATGATTATGAAAGAGCGATAAACGTATCTGTGTGAAAGAGGATATGGGTAAAAAGGGGTGACTACAGAGATGACGACTAATAGAGAAGTATGGAAGAAAAAGACTTTATGCGTTGACCCCAAATACGTTGAGATAAGGGCAGGAGAATGATGATGAAAGAGTGATAAACGAAGAAGGTTTGTATACATAATTTCTACCCGTGTGGAGCTGGAGCGGTTCGCTAGTTTGTGAATAAAATTAGAAAGCAAAATGAGTTTCAAGATGGTTTTGAGTCTACCTAGACATAACTGAAAATCCCTGAGGTGACGGCTTGAAATATTGTATTCAGACTTTGTAAAGATTCTATTCTTACCAGCACGCGTGTGTAAAGTTAGAAACTAAGTTTCAGCGCAACAATGTGGTTTCAGTATTTGGCTGTATTGAAATTTCTCTCGTCTGTTCGGGAGCCAGATGTTCCTGACATAGGATATTCTGATGTCTACAGATTGCAGCTGAGATTTTAAATATTTTGGCCTTATTTATAAAACGTTTCAGTTTAATGGATTATTGGATTTAATTAGTGGTTTCTAAATTCAAGATAACATACCCACCACCCAAAGGTTGACTGGTAGAAAATGTCTGAGATATTAAGTTCGCCTCTGTACTTGTAGATAAGTGCATATTGTTAAATAAATAAATACATCTCATTCATCAAATTCAACTGTCTATAGGACAAACCCTCCTTTAAATGATTAATCAGTATTTTACCACCCACATCTACCCTTCTTTCGGGTAGAAAATATTAAAATAAGAACCTGCTAATCAGTGTTTAAACTAATCAAGTGACTTATTTTAGGGTTCCGTACCGAACGGGTAACCAACGGGATCTTATTACTAAGACTCCGCTGTCCGTCTGTCTGCCAGCGGGTTGTATCTCATGATCTGTAATAGGTAAATAGTTGAAGTTTTCACAGAATGTGTATTTCTGTTGCCGCTATAACAAAAATTAATAAAAATAAAAAAAAAATATATAGGGGGCTACCTACAAGAAACGTGTTTTTTTATTTTGTTAGTTTGCTTGATCTTAATAATGGCAACAAGTAGACGCGTATAATCTTGTACGATGGTACGGAACCCTTCATGCGCGAGTCCGACTCGCACTTGGCCGGTTTTTTTTTAATAAATAAGGCCATATTTTGGTGATTTGGTTGCTCTGGATTATTGCGAATTGACGTGTTAATATGATTCATCTTATTCTCTTTGCCAGTTCCACGTGAATAATTCATACCATGGTGAAAGGCCAGACTGGGCCGGACTACGCAAGCGGAACTCCATCAAATTGATATTGTGGTGATAATGCTGAATTCATATTTCTTCTATTTTCTTACGGTACGAGCGCCATACGTTCTCTATATACATATATAAACTTGATTTATAATATAAATATCACAATTTATTAATAGGAAATAACAAAGTACACTTACATAAATGACTTAAATATTATCTTAATAATAGCGACTCGCTCCAGCTTCGCAAGGGTAATAATTATACACCTAAACCTTCCTCATGAATCACTCTGTATATTGGTGAAAACAGCATGAAAATCCGTTTAGTAGTTTTTGAGTTTATCGCGAACAGACACGGCCAGACTTTTTTTTATAATATGTAGTGATAGTGATGGTAGTGATTAACTATTTATGTCCCTAACAACGTACATACTCGTATATACAAAAAACAGAATACACTTAGGTGTCGAAGTACTCGTACTACTCCACATCGCTGTCATCTGGACAAGAAGGAATCGTGCTTAGAAGACTGCGTTGCCACGTTGCATCGCAATGCTAATTCTTTGGGCAAAGAAAGAGCCAGCAGTCTGGTCACTCAAAGTGTCAATCAGTCAGCGAGAAATATCTTTGAAAAGATGACGTGCACTCGGACCCCAGTGTATATTATCACAATCAACTACGCACGTATAAACAACATTCAGGTGACTCGCAGAAAACACACAATTATGAGACGAGTTCAGTTTGACCTAATTAGGAACTTGGACTGTCTATTTGCCTACGTAGCGCGTTGTCATACTAAAACTTTCCAGTCCCAAAAATAATAAACTGGGATTTTTTCATTAGTTAACATTATTTTACTGTCATACTTTTCAATTGTTTTTAGAAGCTCGTGGCTAAAGTAAAAACAGCCGCACGGCTACGCCTGTCAGGATTGGTCCATGGATGGGTGACCATCTTTACATACCGAGACTCATCCGTACCTCGGAAAGCACGTTAAGCCGTTGGTCCCGCCTGTCAATCGTGGATCTTTGACAGTCGTTACGGGTCGTCAGAAGCCCCAAAGTCTGACAACCAGTCTTACCAAGGGGTATCGTATTACCCAGTAACTTGGTTGTGGAGGTCAGATAGGCAGTCGCTCCATATCAAATACTGGTAATCACCTGCATCCTGTTAGACTGGAAGCCGACCCCAAAATAGTTGGGAAAATGCTAGGCAGATTGATTTTTCAATTGTTTTGAAGCCCTTGGCGTTTTCGGGTGGAGCGGAAGGGCGTGTCAGACTCTTACTGACTAAAACCCACCCCTGTTCCTTCCTGCCCTACATGCCCAGGGGCGAGGTAACTCTTTCGAATTTATCCTCAACCCCCGGGCAGAAAATGTGGAACGCTTCACGATTTTGCGTGTCATCCTTGCGCAGGGGCCATGCTAATCTTCTCTGTATCGTTCCAATTTTAATATATGTACTGCCGAAGCAAGTACAGACTCAGTGGTGTGTTCTAAGAGAGGAAACACTAGTCCGCAAAACTTGATATTCTGCTATTATAAAATTAAACTGTTTTCCTCGACGGCTCGTGACATACATAAAACGAACTAAACATTTTTTATTGTTTTTAAATATTATTTTAAATTTATTCATCAACTAGCCAGTTTCTGATAAGGTTCCTATGTCACGCCACAGTAGGATGCATTGTTTTTTCTCAGTAACCTACCTGTATTCTGAGGTCTACTGAAAATGAAAGCCGTCTAATGTCTAGAACCTGAGAGTTGATCATATTTGAAAATAATGAGAATGTTTTTATCTCGTTCTAAATTTCAGATTTTTCTTTCAAAATATATTAGTTTCATTACTTACCTAATCCAGTGTGAATTTGGTCTGGATAATAATAATATATATATTAGTACTCGGGAACGGAAATTTTTCATAATAATTAATGCTGCTTCTAAAAACTGGTTCAAGCTACTTGTTCGATGTGAGAGTGATCATCTTTCTATAGTAATATTATAAAAAACTTTTTTACAAAAAAAAACAACCGACTTCCAAAACAAAAAATACACTAAAAATTTAAAAATAACTTTAATTTCGGAAGTCGGTGTTTGTATTTTATTTCTTCGATATTTGACACCGACTTCCGAAATTAAAGTTATTTTTTAATTTTTAGTGTATTTTTTTTTTGGAAGTCGGTAGTTTTTTTTTGTAAAAAAGGTTTTTATTTTTCGCTTTTTAGTTGTTATACCCCAGAACTAAAATCCCCAATAACATGAAACGTGGAATTTAAACATTTGGAGAACACAAAAACGTCATCAAGATATGCCAATTTTTCGTTTTTGTTCAGTTTCTCAAAAAGCGCTAAAGCAATTTCGATAAAATTTATATGGGACCAATTCGGGAGTATATTCTTTCGGATAAAAAAAGAATTTTGAAAATCGGTCCACAACTGACGGAGAAATGTGCGGACATACATAAAAAAAAAAAACATACACCTCCTCCTTTTTCGAAAGTCGGTTAAAAAAGGTAAAGCTTGTGAGTTTTCACAAACTGACAAACTTTACCTCTTTATAATATTAGTATCCAACAACCTCAATGTTATAGGGGGTAATCTCTGGATCTACGGAACCGATTTTGAAATTTTTTTTACCAATAGAAAGCCACGTTATTTGTGAGTGTCATAGTCTATAATTTTTAACCGACTTCCAAAAGGAGGAGGTTCTCAATTCGTCTGTATGTTTTTTTTTTGTATGTTTGTTACGCGATTTTTCCGTCAATTGTGAACCAATTTTCAAAATTCTTTTTTATCTGAAAGAACATACCCCCGAGGTGGTCCCATATTAATTTTATCGAAATTGCTTCAGCGCTTTTTGAGAAACTAAACAAAAACGGAAAATACGTGTACCTCGATGACGTTTTGGTGTTCTCCAAATGTTTAAATTCCACGTTCCACTATATTGGGGTTTTTAGTTCTGAAGTACAACTAAAAAGTGAAAAATAAAAAACTTATTTACAAAAAAAACAACCGACTTCTAAAAAAAATACACTAAAAATTAATAAATAACTTTAATTTCGGATGTCGGTGTCAAATAACGAAGAAGTAAAATACAAACACCGACTTCCGAAATTAAAGTTATTTATTAATTTTTAGTGTATTTTTTTTTTTAGAAGTCGGATGTTTTTTTTTGTAAAAAAGATTTTTTGGAATCCAATGCGAGAGAGCGAAGTGCTAGTTACTTACAATATTTTGTTGGTGGTAAATTTTATTTTTAAAACCAATTTCTATTTCAGGGAACATAAACTGGGAGTAGTTCAACTCTGTCGTTATTTTTATGAGTATTGGGAACTAAATATTTATTTATTTTATTTATTTATTTAACAATTAATGTACACACACATACAAAAAATAAAAACAGACCAGAAGAAGGAAACAGAGAAATATGTACAAAGGTTATGCTTACACAAGGGTTTGCTGCAAGGAAATACACTGATGACAATAGTTGTTTACGTCTATTTCGCCTCGAGCCAATATCGGACGTTTGGACAGTACGTTGTAGGTACCTACATACTTTTTATTTTAATAGATGTTCATATTTACATCGGTGGTGATGTCTCAAGGCTTTTTTGTAGGTACATGTATGATATATAATATAGTAACTTAATTGTGTTTCTGGTTCTGATAAGCTGAGAAAAAAGGGATATGGACAGTCAATTTAGCTGTGAAAATAGCTTTCACTTTTTTTTGAAGTGAAAACTTCTTTAGACGCGTTGGGCATTTTTGAAATGGGAAAAAATAATTGAACTCGACACCGACACCGCTACGTAGCGGATTGAAGTGAAAACTTCTTTAGACGCGTTGGGCATTTTTGTTCGAGTTTTCACTTCTGTTGACAAAAGTTATTAAAATTAGTAAACTTATTACATTGATAATAATATATTATTTGTAATATAGTTTCTGGATAGACCTTTCAAACGACGTCATAGTAAGGCCGCGATTGCTCTTGCTCGTCGTCTACAGATATATTTGGAAGTTATGACTTCCTCATAGCGACTTTAGTACGGCAGTGGCACGGCAATGGCACGGCAGTGGCACCGCAATGGCACGGCAGTGGCACCGCAATGGCACCGCAATGGCACGACAATGGCACCGCAATGGCACGACAATGGCACGGCAATGGCGCCGCAGTGGCACCGTAATGGCACCGCAATGGCACCGCAATGGCACCGTAATGGCACCGCTATGGCACAACAATGGCACCGTAATGACACCGCAATGGCGCCGCAATGGCACCGCAATGGCGCCGCAATGGCACCGCAGTGGCGCCGCATTGGTACCGCAATGGCACCGCAATGGCACCGTAATGGCACAGCAATGGCACCGTACTGGCACCGTAATGGCACAGCAATGGCGCCGCAATGGCACCGCAATGGCACCGCAATGGCACCGCAATGGCACCGTAATGGCACAGCAATGGCGCCGCAATGGCACCGCAATGGCACCGCAATAGCACCGCAATGGCGCCGCAATGGTACCGCAATAACACCGCAATGGCGCCACAATGGTACCGCAATGACACAGCAATGGCGCCGCAATGCCACCGAAATGGAACCGCAATGGTACAGCAATGGCACCGCAATGGTGCCGCAATGGCACCGCAATGTCGCCGCAATGGCACCGTAATGGCACCGCAGTGGCGCCGCAATGGCACCACAATGGCACCGTAATGGCACCGCTATGGCGCAGCAATGGCACCGAAATGGCACCGCAATGTTACAGCAATGGCGCCGCAATGGCACCGCAGTGGCGCCGCAATGGCACCGCAATGGCACCGCAATGGCTCCGCAATGGTACCGCAATGGCACCGCAATGGCGCCGCAATGGCACCGCAATGGCGCCACAACGGTACCGTAATAGCACCGCAATGGCACCGCAATGGCAC